>JAODJU010000001.1:7450829-7469059 GCA_026776725.1 Gnathonemus echidnorhynchus
ACATCAAGCCCTTAACGAATGTCGGAGCGGAAACCCCCCCCCCCCCTGCTGCAGGCGCTGGCGACGGGCAAGTAATTACGGTAATTACGCAAATTAGTACAAGACCTCAGAAGCACAAACAGGTGTGTGTGAGAGAAAGACACCTTGCAGCCCTTGACGGGAATCCTACCCACAATCCCTCAAATACCCCAAAAACACTTTATATAAAAAACAGAAAAAAAGCACATTATATGTCTTTATTTGCCCATGATGTCATTGAACAACATCTTAGCTGAAACTGCCACACCCTGTCACTACAGGCCACACCCTAAATCACTTCAGGCCACACCCACTCTCAAGACTAGGTCGGTCCATACAGCAAGCAGAGCTACACCCATCTGTACCCATAGGGCCACTGCCAGAACCTGACTATAACTGTCGCCAAATCTAAAATGTGCTACAGTTCCGCGATATAAAGAGCCCTTTTAGTTCTTCCTTCACAGATACTCCATCGCCCACGTGGCACCCGCTCTTAAACCCCAGCTAGCGTGGCTAATCTTGGCGGCTACACACGGAGGCTGACCGCCGGTACTCACTCATGGTGGGAGCCCAGGGCACAGGCGAAGTTTAATACAGGTGAGCTTGTTGGTCACTGGTCCGCTCCTGGAGGCAGTCATGACCTGCGCAGGAAACACACACAAGTGAAGGTCCTGTGGCTCTGGGACACGAGTCACAGGCGTTAATAAACCTACATCTTATAAATCTACTGCCGTGGAAACAATTAAGAGACCACAGCACAATTTTTTGTTTCACTCATTTCTCAATTTATCGGTGTGCGTCTGTGAATAATATATTTTTGCAAATTGCGAACTGCAGCCTTGTGGTCTGTTTGTCATCAATGAAGCGCTTCTTCCTCGCTTTATGGAACTTCCTGCTTCTAGGAGACTAATATGAACTGACTTAGCGGTGCACTTCACACCTGCTCCTGCATTCCGTTTGAAAGTCACATGATTAATCCTCCGACTTATGAGAAACTGTCAGATAAGTTGATGGTCATCTCTGGCATTAGAAAGTCACTTCTGCCCCTAGTTCATGGTTGTTTCCCACGTCTCCTGCTTCACGTTATTCTTGCTTTTTAAAAGATTTTAAAATGCAGATTTGTTTAAAAATATAGAGTGGTCTCTTGATTTTTTCCACAGCTGTATATGGAAAATCAGAGCAAACTGCTGTGCAAGCCAACGCTTAGATAGCACTCAGATAAATTACATTGGGGGAGGCAACGCTAACCGTAATGAGTTACTATCTGCCTGAGATCAGGTGTGGTTCAGCAGAGACCCGGTAGGATGGAAAACCTGGTGGATACCGGCAGTCCAGGATCAGGGTTGCCTACCCCTGGATTAGATGGACTGACATATTGTATTGATCCCAAGGGGAAATTCAGCTACATGGTGCAACAAAGGAAACAAAGTGCCCAGATACAAAGGCTCACCCCCCCCAACCCGCACACACACGAGCGCAGTAAATGACCGTAATCTGACAAAGTGGAGCCGCCGTAATCTGATAGCTCAGAAAAGCGTCCTTGAGGAGCAGTGAGGTGAATTACTGTAATTAGAGGATTTCTGCACAGATGAGGGGCAGCTCTCTGCCCGCACGGGGCTAAAATCACCACGCCACGCGCAGCAGACGGATGGTTCCGGAAAGGGGGCGGCGGTACTTTTATGAACAACACAAAAAGGCGAAATGGATAGAGAAATACAAAAATACATTAGGAGGACAAAAAAAGGAATAACGCATGTGTTTTCCCGCACTTATTTTACTCATTTTAACTTCATTTCATTTTGCTCCTGGCTTTCTAAAACCTTACAAAAACACATCCATGGATGAGTGCCGACCACTGGAGGACACAGACGCCTTTCTCCGCCTATCAGAGGGCAAAGTACTCCAAAGGCGAGAGATGATCTGAGCCATATATACTGGGGTCACGCTGTCTGAACACAGCATTGTCAACATGCAGGGGAGCTGCCAGCGATACAGAGCCCCGAATCCAGACCAATAACATTATATTCCAAATGTTTTAGGGCCCCTGTCATCATGCCGCCAGGAGCAGATCATTGAGGTTTTGGACCTGACATTTTTTTAACCAAATCTGACAAGAGTACTGCACACAGCAGCCTTTCATTACTTACTCTCTGCCTTTGTGTAGCGGTTCCACAACCTGCATCTGCTGGGGTCTGAAAAAGGTGGTCTTTCTCAAGTGCCAAATTGGGCTAACGGGGCAAGCAGACTGCCAGACACAGGCAACATCTAGACGGAAAGGGTTTAAGGGGTCTAGTGTTCCTGTCTGTGCATTTGTGTGGACAGGATACTTTCAGAGCAATCCATCTTTTAGTGCTAATCAGCACTGCCTTGACATGAGCCTTTCCCATAATCCCCTAGTGCTGTTGCAGCACAATCCCAGGACTTGGCTGGGGTTTAGAGTCTGCTGTTGGGGGTGTGTGGAAATGGGTGGGTGGTAGGCTTTTATCTTTATTAGATTTGAACTTTTTTAAATAGAATATGTCACTCCGAATCTTGCAGTCTTGGGAGAGCAAATACTTGGGGTTTAAACCGAAGGTATCTACCTCCTGTGCTTCCTAGAGGACTCCAATACACCATCCCACAGACCCTGACTTGTCTTGATCTGTCCCCAATTTTCACGTGGGGACGCGGGTTCTTCCGCTAACTACCATGGAAGATGCGTGCTGACATCATCACGCAGCAGCGCCTGACTAACAGGTGCTGTCATTACCCATCAGCACACACGGCGTGACTAATGTGTACCCAGGCACGGAAGGAGAGGGTGTGCCAGACTTCGGGACATTACCTAGGTACTCACATGCACAGTCTTGCTGCATAATTGCTGGTGTCTAAATGCAGTCAGTTTGCGGGTGTTTTGTTAAATATGGTTAAAGTCAGAACATCTGATAGGCACTTGGACATTTCTAAGATGATTATCCAGCAGCACAGGTGTAGGTAGCATGTAATGGCAGTTTAAAGAGCATTGTCGACTTAAACATTTTTTACATTAACTTTTGAACGTTAGAAATTAAAAACATTTATTTACAATGTATACGTATTTGCCTCACTTTTATGTCGCTTTTCACAAAAGGGTCTACTAAATAAACAAATGTCATGTAACGTTGATAAATTTATGCGAGTAATACAAATGCAGCACAATGCAACCGAGACAACAACCCGAAAGATTTCCATGGCGAAACGCGGCGACAGCACAGAAAGCGGCCGGTCTGTTTGCGTGCTCCGATGCGTGGGGGCCATGCCGCGCGGACGGGGGCACCCGTATTCATATGTCGGTACAGCACGAATGCGTTAAGCCTCATTATTAAAAAGGTAAATACCGGATAAGGACCGGCACGGATAATTAAAAACACCAGCAGCGTCAAGTTTACGATTAATGTTCTCATGCATAAAAGGGCCGGCGTGTTTCTGCGGCGTGCAGCGACCCAGCAGACTGGAGCAATTTGACGCATGTTATCTTTAATTCAGCCGAAACAGAATCGCTAGAGACGAACTCAGATACCCCCCACCCCCCGGCGACCCCCCCACTACACTACGACGTCATTTTGACCGACGGCAGAGTGCAGCCAATGACAGCACAGAAGATGTGCTCGGCAGCCAATCGAATCGCCCGGTCGCCCGTCTTGCGTGATGCGTAAAGAGAGGCTCAGCTGCGTGGGGGGGAGGGGGTGGTGGTGGTGGCGTTGGGTAGCGCTTGTAGGCCGCAATGAATACGGATCGTTATAAAGTTTCCAGTGCCTCAATTCACATTTAAAGACCCGCACGATGCCGAAAGCGCAAATCGGGCCCTGGCCGCGCGCCCAGGGCTCCGAAGGGGCGCCAAGCGCCGACAAATACCGAAATACGGCGGCACTGCTGCTTAAAAGGGTCCCCGGCGATCCAGACTAAGCAGGCGCAGAGTGTTTCCAAAATTTGCGAAAATGTTTCCCCGGCGCGGGGAATGCCCGCCGTGCGGGCTCAGCGTGTGCTGGGAAACACGGCACGTCCAGATACCTCACATCGGGATGAATAAAGCGGCCGGCAGTTACCTTGATTTAGAGCGCCCGCGTCCGCCTTCTGCACATCCTCCGGAGAGTTTGTTTTGTCCCCCTTTCGAACCAGAGGCGAAAATTCCCATCGATCCCACACCAGGAAGTCCCCGCCGTCCGGGCACATCTGAGCGCACGGCCAGCTCGCCGTGGACGCCGCTGCGGGGCGCGTTGTAATCGGTCCAAGACCCAGGTAGCAATGCGCCGCCAGCTGGTTTTATCCCGCCGGCCGTACTGGGTCGGGAAAGGCGCTGCGGCAGAGCATGTCAGTGTGGAGCCGGGACTGTGCTGTGTGATCCCTACCTGTAGGTCGGGACTGGCCGCACGCCTGCGTCAGCGACCCAGCCTTCTCCGCGCGCAGGCAAGGTGCTGCCTGCCTTCGCGGGGGTGTCAGTAATGAAAGTTTACGCATTATCACACCATTGTTACTTATCCACAGAATCCGAAATTTCCCTCTCACATTAATAACTCCGTTAATACACGATAAAAGTTCCGAATGCCTTTATATGACTGAATTACTATTTAACTCGCGAGAGAATACTTAATATACTAAGCACATCGGCAAACTATTAGGCACAGTAAAAAATAAGTGATGCGCTTATGCTACTTTAAAGGGAAATGTATTTTGAGAGATTATTTGCTGCTGAGGGACGCCGTTTACAGCACTTTGAGAAGTTGTAACATGAGTCCTGTTTACTCGACGGAGGCACCGCAGAACACACGGCTCACTGCCGAAATATGGATGCGTTTTTCGATCTTACGAGCGGTGTGACCGGGCACATTGTTACTGTCCCCACCCATGACACCCTCGTGATGGCTTTATATGATTTCATCGCAGCTCATTAATTTTCTTCAAGTTTACCCAAAGTAGTATGGCGTTTTCCAAAATGTCTGTGTACTAAGTTAGGGCATCTTACCAGACGTGACCTGTGCCACCCTGTGATTGTGCCAGACGTGGCCTGTGCCTCCGGGTGATTGTGCCAGACATAACCTGTGTTGCCCTATTGCTGTGCCAGGTTGGTTGTGTCTTACTCCTGTCCCCTCCACCAAATCCCTGATGGAATCTCTTCTTGCTAGGATCAAGTTCATGAACCTGGGTAATGACTTTGTGCTGTCTGGCTTTGGGTAACACTGGGTCACAAGAAAATTGAGCTCATTGTTGTACCTAAAATTGAGGTTGATGTTTTGTAATTACTGTATTTGGCATGGATTCCCCTGACAATAAGTATGCTTTCTGCCTGCTCATTCTGTTCGAGTGGTTCGATGAGAGTCACCAGAAAGGTTCTTCAGAGGAGACGGTTACCTTCACCCCAAAGGTCAAATTTGACATATAACAAAATCAGCTTGCAAGAGGGTCTTTGGTGCTGCTGAGGGAATCCTTTTCTGAGAAACCCCCCCTGGTGTAAAAACAATACCTGTGAAAGCAGGTCGCTTTAAATTATGCCGATTTGTAATCCTCAGGTTCCAGTTCTAGCACTTAAGAGGCCTAGATATATTGGCATAAAAATGTCAGCGTGAAGTGAAAATATCAACCTAAGTAAA
This sequence comes from Gnathonemus echidnorhynchus, assembly GCA_026776725.1. Classification (NCBI taxonomy): domain Eukaryota; kingdom Metazoa; phylum Chordata; class Actinopteri; order Osteoglossiformes; family Mormyridae; genus Gnathonemus; species Gnathonemus echidnorhynchus. The sequence continues at coordinate 7,456,454 of JAODJU010000001.1, forward strand.
TACACAAAATGTCCGTGGATCAAATAAATGTAAACAAACAGGATCTGTGAGACACAAGCTCCACCCAGGAGAGAGCAGTGACAGATGTCTTCATCCTAATTAGCTTTGCTCTTAAAGAGAATGCGGCACACATCCTTAGCCTGGGAGTAAGCGCTCGCGTCAAACAGCCCCTGAGGAACCTCCTGGCAGGACAGCAGGAACCAGAAGGCCCTCTAGCTACCAGACGTTAAAAATGAAATGAACTTTCAATTAGGACTGAAAATAGACGTTCGGAAGTCGTCAAGTGTCAAATCGAGCAGTGTGTGAGGAAAACGAGGAACACAAAGGCAGGGTAATGAGAGAAGATTCATTCTGAATCTTTAGTTACATCCAGCCATCCATCCATTTTCCAAGCCGCTTATCCTACTGGGTCGCGGGGGGTCCGGAGCCTATCCCGGAAGCAATGGGCACAAGGCAGGGTCTTTAGTTACATAATGCTCAAAATTCACTGTAAATTTTAAGAATGTGCAGTTTAGAAGCACTCAGCAGATGACCTCAGAACAGGGGTATGCAAGCCGTCGATCGCGACTGGGAGATTGCGAGATGATGGATGACGCCTGCTTTCATTGGTGGTCAAATGGTCGATTGCGACAGGAAAAACATACCAAGGGCGACCACCCCCGGTCGGCGGCAAAATGCACCGTCGCAATTCGGTGGTTCGTCAGGGTACTTTTCGTTGTCAAAGTAGTGAAAAAGATTGGGGAATGTTGCTTCACAACATTCACCTGTAATCTAACAGGCGGTGGCCCCACGATCCCCAAGAGGGGATATTCTGTTTTACTCTTGAAGAGATAACCTTATTAACTTTAAAGATTAACTAATATAACTGCAGATTTAGGTAAATTTGCGAATTGTTTCCACCTACGTAACACTTATTTTCTTTGATCTTACAATTAAAAGACAAAATTATTAGCCTAAACATAATGAGAAATTACTATCGTTTTGCTTTTTGAGAAAAATAATAGTATTATCACGAGTTACGATACCGGTCTCATTTCGTCACTAGATGGCAGCAAAGTGTATCTTGACGAGATCCTGCAGCCCTAGCGGCCGACGCTGTAACCCGAACCATAAATAAGGCATGAGTACTGCGTACCGAGGACAGACTGACGTTAACGCGCACTCTGAGCCTATATTAATTAACACCTGACCTTTCAGCCGTTATTAGTCATATGCTTCACTGGTTTAACAGGATTGAAGATACATTATTTAGTCGTAAACTAAAGGTCTGTCACCAAGGAGCACCCGCGATGAATGTTTTGAGATGAAGGTTATTTGGTAGAAGCGTAGCATTTGAACTGGCGGTAAATCGGGGGGGTCGGGCTAAACCGCATGGCGCCTGTTGTGCCGATCCGGCGTTCCTTAATATTTTTAGACGGCTGGACATCGGCGGCGTATCGCTTCTCGCCGGTTCTTTGAACGAAACATGAAACATGTAGAAAGGCCAGGGAGATTGGGTTTCTTTCAAACACAGAGGAAATGACGGATCCAGCGCTGGTTACGAAACGACGTTTATTAGCAAATGGACCGGAGCCACCCGCTGGGCGTTTCAGAAGAAATAAATTGGCAAATGAGATCCAGAGGTGACATGACTTCACGGTGATGTTGTTTACGGCGGAGCGCAGGCTGCTGGTCCGTATCGTACACTGGGTGTCGGATGGAAGTTTAGAGTATGTATGCCCACAGGACACAATAGGATTAAACAAACATAGATGACATTAAGCCTGAAGCCTGACTCGTTTTGTGGTCACTCTGAAAACAACATGTTTACGCGTAGTACTCAGATCCGTACCCTCTCCTCCACCTGTTGTAAGATGCATCCGCTCGCACAGGTGTAGCCAGGCATCACATTTAATAGATCACACGTATAATAATAATAAACTGCGCCTTTCCGGTCTCTCTTAGTAGCTTCGTGTTACTCTGATCTATTTATGCAAACGTTCACAGGATGGTTATAAATGGCCCTAACACGTATAACACGAAATAACCAACCAACTGTTACATTTTGCAATGTTACAATAAAAAAATACTTCAGCTGTGTTATTAATGTATACTTTCACTACGAAATGGTGGGAGTTTTGCTTTGATGCTACGTTTACGATGTTTTCCGTCTGGTATTCCTGTGCCCACAGCCTGTGAACAGATTGAATGGCGGGTTTTCACGGGACTCGGTTTAGTACGAGGAACTAAATGCGGAGTATTGATTTACTAGAAGGATATTGATCGAACGGACATCATATGCGACATGACTGCTCATCAGGGTCTCATCAGGCCTAAGCCGTGTTAGTATTCTCTCACATAAACTCAGTACAATTTGCAAAGATGAGTTTTGTCTTTAAGAGCCAATGAGTAATTTTCATTTCATTGTAGAGAGTAGTTTTTTTCTCCCACTGCACCTCATAAATACTCTGATCAAATTGTTTTGAGTTATGTTGAGGCTTAAAATGTGTTTTGCAAACGGAAGCTGATTGATGTCATCCTCTGTGGTAGGCTTACACAGCGGTACTAAATAGACTTGTATCTGATTGAAGTTCTAAGCTTTGTGAGTGAAGTACTGCACACACCTATTCAAGCCTGAGACAGAGCACAGGACCACGTAAAGAAACACATAATCTAGTTGATTCACAACAATTTATAAAACTGCATCCACACTTAAGAGAACTGTGGATATTTCATTTTGCGACTCGTCCACAAATGAAGAGCTCCTTCATACTTGCTGTTTCTTGGCTGCAGCCCAGTCCTGCTTCCACAAACAGCACTGAACCAGTTTTAATGAGGAAGGGATGAATCAGTTTACATCAGCACCAGAGGCTCTATTTGGAGACACAGGGTCAGGCCTGCTTCCACAGGGGGCAAATTCCAGCCAATCGCATTTTAAAATGTTATTGTAAATAGGAAAGAAGCAAACCAGTTTGTAAAGACTGACTTTTTAAACTGGTACATCTAAATACCCCCGTCGAGAATACTGTGGCCCACCCTACAAGGACAGTAGTTGTAGCCTGTAGGAATGTCGTGGACTTTAGACACAGTTAATAAACCTCAATGGCACAGTTACCTCACCCTGTCCCCTTCTGTGGGTTTGTGCACGTGTCGTTTAATAGAAGACTAATGCTTTGATGTGATGTCAGTGGTTTCACGGTGACCTTTCACCCCTGATAATGGCTCTACCCCAACCACTTTCTAAGTAATCCCGTTCTCATTCGTGAGACGCCACCACAGAGACTAAGGCCCAGGCACTGCACAGTGATGCAGCTCTTGTTTCAGGCTAACATTACTGTGCCCCCCCGCCCCCCACTTCTCTGCCTCCAGCTGGTGTACGGTGTGTTTGTATTTGCTCTCTCTGCTTCTGAAAAGCAGCAGCACATTACCTGAACACTCACCTCCGCACCCCGCTGTCCCGTTGACGAAGTGCTCCAGCGTGTTGCGTCTCTTACCTCCTTTGCATGCACTTGCATCAGCATCATCTCCCTGCTCTTCTCTCTTGCCCTCCTTTGTCTTGCTTCCTTCCCGCCATTCTTGTCTTTATCAGGCCGTACATCAGTAAAACACAACGCCAGGCTTCCACTACAGGACAATGAGTGACAGCGCTTAAGCTCTGACACCTCTACAGTCACACTGCTGTCAGTGATATACACTTATAGCCCTTAATTCCCAGGAGTTTTACTCAGTGGCATTTTCAGCTCTCAGGCTATTAACTTTTCCCTCCTTATTCTCCACACACAAATACTTTGCTATATATTTGTCACTCTGCTCATTAGGGAAACACTTTGAAAGCCCTAATACTACGCATCCAATCACACCTGAGCTAAATGAACTTAGATTGTTGCACAGATCTTAAAGTCAGTCCCAGTTTGTATGTAAAGTTGTTACATAATAATGGCTAGACCAGGTCCCAACCCTAACTTCACGGTCGGAGCAAATACAGGAACCGGTAGGAACAGGCACGTAAAGGACAGCATGGGCATGAGCACAGCTGTGTACTCCTGATGAATTCAGTTGGACATGGACGTCACCCTTAATTCACTCGTTAGACAGAGCGCCTCACAAGCCAATCACAGGGAGGAGCAGAATGTCACATGTCAATCAATCATCCAATGGGCACCAAGCCCAATTTGGATACTTTGATGCTGAATCAATGACTGGAAAGACAACTGAATTTTGTTTTCCCCATTAGTAAAAACAACACACACGTCACAGGAAAGCTTCAAAGGATGAACGCTACAGGATGTTAATGTGAAATCGGAGAATGTTACTGGAGGAACCGGCAAAGTGTCACGCTAACCATGCCAATCTGGCAGGTATAGCCCTGCAATGACAGCGACTGCAGGACAACATGCACACGCGCACACGCACGAGCATGCATGCACACGCACACACGCACGTAGGTAGGTAGGTACACTTTGCCTGAGTGTCCACTGGGGCAAAACAGATTGTAGGTTAAAACAGAAAAGCACAAAATGGGGCGGGGGGGGGGGGGGGGTGGCAGCATGGATGCAGTTACAGAATCAGACAGGTGCCAGAACACAACAACACACAGAGAGACGGGTATTAGGAAAAAAATGGTTTAATATTGGAGACAGAAGCAAAAAACAAAACCAAACAAAAACACTGCATCACACAAGAACATACGTTTACAAAAATAAGTCCGACTGCTCCAGCTACACAGGTAAGGTTCACAGCAAAAGGACATATAAACCTAAAGAACTAAAAGGAAAGAAAAGAACGCTTCTATAGTCTAATACATTTATCCACTTAAGGTGACTAAATACGGCTAAATCCTAAGTTTTTTTCCCGTTATAAACAGCATGATACAGAATAAAATGAAACTTACCGCTCTGTAAATCGACAAACTTCCGTTAAGTATTTAACAGCCAAAATAAAAGCAGTCCCACTAAATAACTATAAAGGCGGGACTGTGGGACATGAATCGCAAAGCCAAAGATCAAAAAAAAAAAAAACTTGTATTAAAACGCTTCTTCCTTACCACCATCTCGAAATCGGACGCAGGAACCACTTGTGGCCTTGCCATCTGGCCAGATAACGAGGCCAGACAGTTTTTCAGTTTTTTTCCTTTAATCTCGGTATAAAAAGTTCCACTAGTACAAAATGCATAAGTACAATCTGTTGTAGAAATAGTTAAGCGGCCTTCAGTTGTACTTTTAAAATCCCATCTATTGACGAAGCCTAATGTGTCATCAAATGAACCGAAAGCGTGGCGACAGGTCCCAGGGGACTTTGGCTCTTCAACACAAATACTCAAAACTATGCTAATTCTTAGGAGTCAAACCAAAGAAAATATATTTGTCCACAGGCAAGCTTTCACGGCACAGCAGATAAAATGGGCACATTTTCTCCCCCAAATGCAATAAGCCAAAAAAAGCAAAGAAACAAGTTTTTTTTTATTGTTTGTCATTGTGGCATCAATTACAAAGGGAACAAAAAAACAAACAAAAAACAGGAGGTTTGAAGTTTGAAGAAATGAGCTCTGCGCCACCGACTGTCAGAGACGCCCTCTGAGGGGCCCCGTGGGGGCAGCCGTCTCTGGGGACATTGTGCTTCTAAATCGTTCCCCACTAAGGGACCCATACTCCCTCTCTGCCCAGCACTGTGCTTTTGGGAGCTCCAGAGCTCGTGTTTATAGGCTCTTGGGGTTCTGGGGATATTAATGGGGGGGGTACCTGCAGGAGATGATCCAGGTCCTATATGACGTGTGCGTCGGGGGTGTCACAAAAATCTTACTGTTGAGTCAGAATATCTGTCCCCACCCAACACAGATGTACTCCTTTCTGGGGGGGGGGGGCGGGGGTAAAAGGATTCTATGTGGATTGGCTCGGTAAACAAGGACGGGGTCTTGGAGAATTTTAACAACTGCTAAAAGCAGAGAAGTCCTTATATCTACAGCAGACACGCTTCTGTGGCAACAGTGCTGAACGTCTGCTTCCTCTGTGCTCTGCAGATACCGTGTTTAGGTCATTGACGGCCTCCAAACACTCCCTGTTTCCACCAACACTGATTTACCACACACCTGAACTCATGCTTGTATGCTGTACAATTTAAGGCATGGTTTGCAGTTCCCAGCCTGGGCTCTGCCTGATGATTCCGGCACCTCCCTTACTGCACACTGCCAGACTCCAGGCAAAATTACACCAGGAGCTTAAAATGCCTTCACTGTTTAAGTTCTGGTCCCGTCACACCTACAAATCGACCAAGAGACATAATACAGAGAGCCGGAAACCCCCTGAAAATAAGGCCACAGGTGAGCTTGATAAAATACCACCTGAATCCTTTTGACTCTAAACCAGTGTTTCCCAATCCAGTCCTCGGGGACCAACAGATAGTCCAAGTTTTTTGCTGGGAGCTGGGACAGAGCAAAAATGTGGACCGTCTGGCAGGGAGCTCAGAGGGAGCAAAAACATGGACTGACTGTGGATCCCCGAGGACTGGATTTGGAAACACTGCTCTAAACAGATATGGAATCCTGAGGGATAAACTCAACTCTAAACCCTGCCGGCAGACTGGACTTTGCGTTGCCTTTTGACGGTCCTCTGCGTCACTGTCAGATGCATGTATCCTGATTCAGGCCCCTGTTCCTGAAAATAACGACCGAGGAAGCCGCCGCTGTTGGTGATAAAAACGGGGAAATGCAGCCAAAACGAATCCTGAAATACTTCAAACAGCGGAACACCTTCCGTTACTTTTGTTTGATGACCGATTAAAGATGGATTCACATGAAGCCTACAGTACGAGCACAGACCATCAGAGAAATACAATCATCATCTCCCTCTCACAAACTCATTAAGAGGGACAACTCCCCTCTCCCGTGACCCAGAGGATCACTGCTCCTCTGCACCTCCCCTGTCCAGGTGCCAGGCCCAGTTGTGCCTTCACTAGCTATCCACTACAGGCAGAGGGGCTTTTCAGAGAACAGGCTCGCTAATGCTAACTGCGACAAGCCATCTCCTCTGAGGCCGGCGCCCCCTGGTGACAGCTGAGGAGCGGACACCCTGCACCTGACTGACCTCTGACTGTATTGCAGGCAGGACGTGTACCTGCACATTGGCTACAGGGCTCCACATGTCCCTGCCTCTGCTCGATCCCCCCCCCCCCCACAATAAATTGTTGCAGGTGCCTGTGCACACCTGCAGACTGTGACTGCCAGAGGTCAATGGAGGGGGTCTGCCTGTAGGGGGCATGACCATGAAGGGCTTCCGCAATGAATGCAAATGGAGAGAAGATTGTGAGGTTTGCCTTTACAGCACAGGAAGCGTGTCTGTGAGAGTGTGTGTGTGTACACGTGACAGACGGGCACTTTTTCCATCCTTACCAAAAAAACGAATAAAAAGCAAACAACATTAACAGTTTCAGGCAACAAGACCACAGAATAGCAAGTTAAGCTTTTTTTTTTTTTTTTTTTTTTAAACTGTGTCTTTAAATATAATGGATCCATACAAAACACGTAAGTAATAAAATACCCATGTTATCAAATAAGTTCACCCAAAGTACACTGAAGATTCAGGCCAGGAGACCTCTGAGTTTTGGCACTAAACTCCACTTAACTTTTTTTTCTCTTTATAAGAAAAGAAAAAGGGAAAAAAAAAAAATCACATTTTGCTGAACAACAAAACACATTTACGAATTGTTTCCCACAATAGAAAGAAAAGAAAAATAATACTGACACTCGTCGCTTACAAACGATACTCCACTTTGGAATTGCAAACAGCAAATTACCAAACAAGAATTAGCGCAAATAGAGAAAGAAAAGAAAAACAAAGGAAACAAGAGTATTATAGCAACAATCATAATATGAAGGCTTCATCTATTGTTCAAGTAAACCAAATTTTAGTTTTGTCTTTAAAACATAAAACAGTTAAGACCCTTGGACTTGTAATGACTCCACAACGTAATTCACAAAAAGCACCAACGTTAATGCAAGTTACCCCGTTTTGTTTTTTTGTTTTTTTTACTTTTAAACCCCCCAATCTATACATTTAGACAGTATAAAATATAAGTCATTTCTTTTGCATTTAACCACGGATTGTCTAACTATGAGTCAGTTCAGCAAAAGGTGACATAAACAGGTAGCTTCCCTCCAAACAGGGCAATTCTTTATTTCATATATATATATTTTTTTAGTTTTTGTCTTTTTTAACTTTAAACTACTCTAGAAAAAAAAGTGGTTCTGTCAATAGATTTGAATGAGAAAGTCACTTGAAATGGCCTTATCAAAATCTTTACACTGCCTGAAAAATGTAAAAACCATTACAGAGCTCTGAGAGATTAATACTACTCACACAGTTTGTTTTTTCTTCAGAACTGTTTGGAAGTAGTCTGTTTGCCTTAGAAACCGACACTGCGCCCCCCCCCCCTACCCCTGGCAGCGGGCGGGGGGGCAAACGCCGATCCCTATGTTGTACTTTCAAGTTTATTTTCATCAATTTAAAAAAAAAAAAAAACAAAAGTCCAACATGGAGACAATGCAAAACAACCCCCCCTTTGCAGAATAGCCTTTCCCGTTCCATTTCAGGCTTTTTCACACAGAATTCCCACCCACCCAATCCTGCCTTCAATGTTCAAAAAAGTCAAAATGAGGTCATGCAAAAAAACTCCAAAAAAGATCAAGTTAGGTTCAGGAGGTCAGGAAGAGGAGATCAGGTTATGATCGGGTGAGCTGGGAAAGACATCGGGACAGAATGAGGAGACGATGGGCCTGACTCTGGGGGGGCGGACGCTGGGGGCTGACGGCACGCAGACATGCGAGCGAGCAAACGATGGGCAAACAGGCATGGGGCTGGTCTAGGGGAGAGAACAAGGCAAAGGAGACGGTTACACACAGAGTCGCCACGGCAACGGAACATCCATCACATCCATCACGGAGACGGGTCACAGGACGACGGAGACGGTAGCACGGTCAGGATAATTGGCACTGCACACTTTACGTTTCGTATCGAAATAATACACATACAGGAGAAATCACATTAAAAACAGAATCACACACACAGACAAAGCCACACACTCTCTATAGCCAAGGAGATCCATCGGGGACCAGGGTCCAATGGGACGCAAGGAGATGGATGCCATTTTGGAAGAGAGAGACTGACGCTACAGACGACGTGGGAACAAGGCCGCACAGCGAAAGGAGTAAGACAACATGACAGGAGAGAGAGGGAGAGAAAGAGCGAGAGAGAGAGAGAGAGAGAGCGAGAGAGAGAGAGGACGAACAAAGCAGACAGGTGTGACTGTGGCTCCAGAGAGCAGATGGGATTTCTGTTCTCTTGGCACGAGACTCTGGATTCTACAGGACTCCTTCAGAAGGCTTCGCATCCGCGAGATCTGCTCATTAAGTATCCAATAAATTAACAGCAGGTAATAAATAAAGTCTTTTTTTGAGGCAGTAAAAATTTTTTGTATAAAAATAGAACTGCTTTTTTTACAAACATAATGTACAGGCCAGCGGCTTTCAGTACTTGAACTTTATCTTCCGAGAGACATCAAGCACCTTTGCCCCGCCTCCGGTGACACGCCTCCTTCAGAGAGCTTCCGCATTTCCAGATCTACTACCCACGAATCCCGTTTTTTTAAATAAAGACCAATGTGATCTGACCTAGTAATGAATAGTCTAATTCTTTGCTAAATAAAAATCACCGCTAACGTTAAACGTGGTTGGAAAGCATTCGGTTTTGGTGCCGGCGACAACGGGCTAGACCAGTGTGGCATTAAGCCTGTACACCCCAGTGCCAGGGCAGGGACCAGGCCCCCCCTTCTGGCACCAGGGCGTGAGGTCAAAGTGCAAACGCCTGCCTCTAACAGAAAGTTAAAAAAAGAAAAAAAACAATCACCATCCCAGGTTCGTTAAGAGAACACTGTTGATTTTTTTCCCCCAACAGTTAATAAATAGTTGACTTAAAAAAAAAATAAAAATTTTTTACACAACTAAAAAGCTAATAACAGCGGTTTGTCCATTGAAAGTCTATGAAAAACTAATAATGGGAATGGAAGCGTTTGTGTAGAAAAATATAAACAGAACAAAACAAAAAAAAACAGCATCAGGCTCAGTAACGACTCAAAAACAAACAGGAGACTTTGTCTCCCTCTGGTGGTGAGAGGCAGTCAGACCCCCGGTGGCTCGTGGAGGACTTACCCTAGCAGTGCTAATACGGGAGCGCTAAGGGCCCTAGTGCTAAGATCAGTACGGTTTGCTGTCATTCTTGGAGCGCTTCAGCTGCACCTTGAGCCGCTTCATGCCGATCTGGAAGCCGTTCATGGCCTGGATGGCAGCCTGGGCCGACACCGGATTATCGTAGCTGACGAAGCCTGGGATGGGGGGGAGACAGGGGAAAATGAGATGGAGGAGAAAAACACGCGATGAGAAAGACAACGCGATTGTGCCTGTGCACAGTCTTCGTCCAATGCAGTCTGAAGAGCCCTGGCGATTGCCAGTGGGAGGCCTGGGGGCGGGACTGGAACAGGCGACAGACATTCAATTCCTGACCAGCCTAGCAATGCGTTGGAGTGTGTGGGAGCATGTCGTAGCACGTGGAAGTGTGTCGGGGCGTGCCGGAGTGTGTCGTGGCATGTGGAAGCGTGTCGGGGCGTGCCGGAGCACATGGGGGTGGGGGGGGGCTACGCACCGAAGCATTTGCTCAGATTGGTCTGCTTATCGATGAAGACTTTGGCCGAGATCACATTCCCAAAGGGCATGAACATTTGCAGGATGTCCTGGTCTCCAAACTCCTGGGGCAGGTGGTATATGAAAAGGTTGGCACCTTCTGGGCCTGAGGAGGAAAGGACAGGCAGATAAGTCTGGTTAATTTTGCCTCCCCCTGAGCGCCACCATCCCTGCTGCCCTCCTCACTCACCCTCCTTCTGGCTTCCAGCGGCTCCCTGCTGCTGCAGCAGCGACTGGCTGTAGAGCGTGGGCAGGGCCGCCGCGTACTGCTGGATGCCTGAGTAGGCCTGGCTCAGGGCGTCGACGGAGCTTGTGGCGCCACCGGCCAGCCCCGCCCCCAGCCCCGCCCCCAGCCCGCCGTTCAAGGCCGCCATACCTGAGAGCAGGTGAGCAACTTTACATAAAACCCAACAATAAAGAAAGAAGATTGAACTTATTCATCAGAGTGTCGTACCGGGTCCACGCACACGCACACACACACATGCACACATGCAAACGCAAACACATACACACAAAAACATAAATGGGGCAGAGATACGTTTAGATGCATGTCAATTGCATGGATACACTCAGGGGCCACTTTATTAGGTACATCTTTCAGGTTTTGGGTAGGACCCACTATTGCCCCCAGACCCACACCACAGATAGATTTCTGAGAGTTTTCTGTTCAGAGAAGCCCTCCCACACACCACTGTCACACTGAGCCGTTATTATTTGCACTTGCGCTCTTCCTGTTAGCTTTAATGAGTCTGCCCATTCTGGCCCTTCTCACTAACACGTTTTCAGACCTTCCCGTGATTGGATGATTTTGCTTCTCACCACCCTCTGTAAACGCAAGACACCGCAGGGTGTGAATATGCCAGGATGGCGGCCGTTTGTGTGTCGCTGGGCGTCTGGCACCAATAATCACACCGCATTTAAAAAAAGTCGCTCAGATCACATGTCTGAGCCGTTCACAGTAACCGATCCTCTGTCTGCATGCAGGTAAGTATTGAATTACAACCACATGATTTGCCGCATGTGTTAAGGAGATGTACCTAACACACTGGTCGCTGAGGGCGTGTGTTTACGTGCAGTTAAATCACACGCACACTCGCAGACGCACACAGAGGACCGCCCAATCAGGCAGCCGGAAAAACAGCAGGATGATGGAGGTAACCTCACGAAAGACACCCCCCCTCATCTCCACCCGGAATTCGCCCCACACGTCCAAAATCCACAGGAAACGCTGGCGATCCGCTCAGAACGGACGCAGGGCCCTCGTTATTTCAGGGAGACGGGCGGTAACGAGGCCAAACCTGACAGTCCGCGGTCGTTAACGTGAATTTGTCAGGCCAGCGGCTGTCAGCGGCTGTGGGAAAGGGGCCTCGCAATGGCCAAGAACCGCCAAAAAACACAGCGAGTGAGGGTCTGCTGGGAACAGTCACTCATTAATCCAGAGCCCGCGAGACCTTCCACGTCTGACTAAACGACGAAATACTACACACCAGTAAGTACCATACACTGGTGAAAACCCCCAACTAATCCTAGTAGGTTTGGTTATTTGAATAAATATCCTTTTGGAGAGTGAGAAAGACGCCCCCACAGCAAGCTAACATGGCCGCCGTCTCTCGGATCGGTGGCGATAGCGACAGTCTGCTTCCTGCGGCCGTACTGAGTAGCCGGGTGGAGATTTAGCTCAGCGAGTGTCTCTTGGAGTCACATGACATGGACAGGGTGTGGGGGGGGGGGGGGGGGGGGCGGCGGGCGAAGGGGGGGAATACTCACTGTTGACGCTACCTGCTAGTGCGTTGATGTTGTTGAGGCCCACGGTGGCGCCGGCGAGGATGCGTGGATAAATGAAGTGACCTAAGCTGTAATTGCGATCTGGTTGGAAGAACAGATTCAAGATCAGAATAGCA
>JAODJU010000001.1:7494314-7505214 GCA_026776725.1 Gnathonemus echidnorhynchus
CACACACCCACACACACACACACACACACACACACACACACACACACATACACACACACGCACTCAAGGTCAGCCCTGCGATGAAGAGCCAGGAAAAAAAATGGCTGTGAATTGAGCCAGTCTTGCTAAAATAGCATTTCTCTTCCTTCCTGCAACAGTGACGCACCACCGAAGAAGCTTCAGCAGGCCGAATGCATGCTAACGCGCTGGTGCTGCGTCACGGTACGTAGAATGCGCGCGGGCAGGCCGGGCGGCGCCCCCCGCAGGACAGGATGCTTTCACACAAAGGAGCGGCTCTCGGCTTGCCCGCAAGCGAACACCTCACCATCTGAGAACCCGTTTGACAATAAGCACGAGTTCAGTCACCAATTAGCGAGACCCAGGAATGGGATGCCTTTAACAGCAGTCAATAGCCATTTGTCAAACGTTAACTTCCTGTGCCCACAAAACATTGCCGGCTGCCTAATTAACTCACAGAATGAAACAGACAAGGATGGCAGAGGAGTCAGGCACTGGGCATGACCATGGTTACCGAACCAAGTGGGTGTGGTCACCCACACCAGGGCTGGGCTAGGTGGGCGGGGATAAAGCAGCCCAGCTTCATCAGCTACTGCCAATACTGTTGTGGCATGTGAGTTTCAGTGCTCCTCTCCTCCTATAGGAGGACAGACCAGTCAAAAACAGGTAGTATTTGTGGAGGGGTGGGGGGGGAACAGGTTTCTGGTTAATATCCCGGGGGGGTTGTCTGCTGGTTGTAGGAGCGAGCAAAGCACTTAATCTGAACTGAATTAGCAAACCGCCCAACTGTAAAACTGCATTGGCAGCTAAATGGTACAACACATGCTGCACGCAGTGTCCAACGGGCGATTAAAGCAGGTCAGAACTACAACTCCTTCTTTAAATCCCACACTGTACGCTGCGGTGTCAGAGTGGGCTACCCAGGGCTCTTAACAGCTGCCATTAGGGACAGGGAAAAGGCCAGAGGTCAAAGGGCAAACATTTCCCAGGGATCCGGAAAGCAAAAACCACTTACAGCTGGACAAAAGGACGGCCGATCGCAGCAAAACAGCTGTCTAAGGAGCACTGCTGTTAACTACGAAAGAAAAAAATCTGCGGAGACTGAAATCACCACATTTTGAGATGCAATTGTAGAAAAGAAAAAAAATAATAAAATCCCTCTGCATCCACAGTAACGAGAAGCGGGAACATGTGACTGACAGTGGAGAGAAACAGATTTTCCACCTGAAAAGCGTAAAAAAAGGCGGACGACAGACTGGGATCCCACTCGCCCCCAACTCCGCGGTATCTCGCCAAGACAGACGTCCGAGTCCCCCGGGGGGGGTACAGGCAGGACTTCACACAGACCATTCGAGTGCCGTCAAGCCCTCGAACGAGAGGGAGCCCAGGCAGACGGACGGGAGGAGAAGAGAAGCCACCATAAAGGAGATTCGGGGATTCTGCGGACGGCAATGCTGCTGCAAATCAGAAACGTCACGCAGAGCTGCCCTGCCCACCCCCATCTCAGGACATATGCCTCAGCTGACGGCTGCAGGCCGGATTACTTCCACACAGTGATGCTGGCAAACACGCGGACCAATGTGGGCATTAGGGGCCCATGTGCCAAGCTTCTGAACCAAAGGTCTGCCACAGTATTCAAACCACCCTCCCAGGGTTTAAAAATTATAAATATATACATGCATAAATAACACCAAATATAAATGATGGCAGCCATTTGCGGAATTCACACATAAGTAAAGCACCTGCTTGCTATTTTGGGTACTCAGCAGCAACCTGTAACGTACACCCAGCCCCAGTACATCTTGTTTAAATCAGATTACTACTTACCAGTCAAATGACTTAATATAGAAAGGGTCCAAAATTTCTTCGCCCTTAGGACTCCGTTGTACTCCCTCCTAAGCCCAACAACCGGCACCGCCTCCGGAATCGGCGTCGCTGCCTAACAGCCTGGAGCCCGCTTCACACACCGTTTAACACGGGCCTTTACCATACCCACTCATCTTAAACTCAACTAAATAATCTGCTCCATTAACCTTAACTGCACAAACAGGGGAGCTTATCGATTTATCTTTTTATTATGGGACTCCTGCGTAACTTCCTGGAAGCGGAGCAACACCAATCGCTCACATCGTCATCGTGCCCGCAATTTTGCGGTGGAACCCGCGTGGGCTGCACCGCATGGCTTCTTTATAGGTTCAGCCTTTATTAACGTCGTTAAAAAAACAAACACATACAAATAATATAAGCTACCACAAAGCACACAAACCTACAGATTCAAATCAAGATTTAGAAGAAGATGGAAAAACAAGGGGGAGGAAAACTTTACTAACTTTGGCGGAGGTTTTATAAGCAGCGTCCCCCACCCCGCACTAACAATGGAAACGGAGCGGCGTGTCCCTGCGGCTCGGTCCCCGATCGGAGAGAGACTCGCACCGGCCGTTTAAGCCGCTCATTTGGTCGGGTTGGTCCCTCTTGCACCGATGGCGTTTGTCTGCATTTCTATACGCCTGAAAAACGGTGCATTTCGCCGGTACCGGCGCCGGACGAACCCCGCCCGTAACACAAGCCGCCCCCAGGCAGCGCTGAGCTCCGAACCGGCCTCGGCATTTAAACAACACGCCCATCGATGTCTCTCGTCCTGATAGTTAGTTGATCGATCCGTCACAACCACCCCCTTTAAAATACCCTGCGGGTCTCAATACATTATTTCCGCACCGAACCTTCCTAAGACCCCCAAAGACTCACCGCATCTCCGGATATATAATGAATGCACGGTCGCAAGTACAAGTCCCGTGTAAATAAATGACTTACATCCTCTCTCCGGAGACCAACAAGCGACTCTCCACCATCATATCGGGCAGGAAATCCAGGCTGTAAGACGGAGTCATGTCTCGTCGTGCCCCCGGTGTACCGCCACTGCGGACTGGCTGACTGGCTGGTACGGGCGAGCAAGACGGAGGGGGACAGGTGCAAGGAGCCCTCCCCAAGGCGGCAGCCAGACACCGGCCAGCAGCTGTCACATTCTCTTCTCCTCCTCTCTCTCTCTCGCTCTCTCTCTCTCCCCCTCCTCCTTCTCCTCCCTTCGTTTCTCCTCCCCGGATCCTGCACGGAAATCCCAGCAACTGTGTGCGGGAGCGCCAGGTGCTGCAGTCCGGCTTTAACCCTAAATCTCTCCCCCCCTTTTCGGCTATTTAACACTGACGTCACTTACAAAGGCGGTTGTTGGGGTGGCAGGGCAGGGCAGGGCAGGGCATGGCCGACAGCCCTTTATTGCTGCCGTATATCATCCGAAGATAATAATGCCGATCCTTATTGCGGTACCACCGGCAGCTATTTAAGGTCTAAATATGCGTCCGCCGTTACTGCGCCTTGCGCAAAAACGCGCAGATCACAGCTCGCCTTTATTTTTTGTTGATGCGCCTGTCCGTTTTAAAGCAGGACTCGACCTGCATGTCGATTAGTGCGGATAAAAGACGGCAGAGCCCTACGTCCCGGCGGCATCTCTGGACCATTCCACCCCGCCGGGAGCTGCTGATCCAGCTTTTAAAAATCACTTTCTCCGGCGGCACGAAAGTGGGTCAGAGAGAAGCGACACAAAGTGCTTATGCGGGGCTTTGAGAAGCGACTGGGCGCCACCCCACCTCATTACATCGGAGCGTCAGAAGAAGGGCAGCCATCACAAAGACGATCCCGCCCTCATCGAGTCCCAGACTAACATCGCATGTTTACAAGGAAGTCTACTAAAAAGAGATTAATTAACATAACAATGACAGCTGCGTGGACTGTCACTTTCCTGCTCCGTTTCCTGTCTTCGTATTTTAAATTCATCACCCTTTCACCCCCCCTCCCCGCCCAGTCCTGACCCTGCAGCTCTAAACCTGTCAGCAACCCCCCCCCTAAAGGGATGAAACAGATTTCAGAGCTACCAGGTTCAGGTAACACATCCCTCCTTTACTGGGGATGCTGTCCACGTGAATAAGAGTAAACTCACATACTTCCCATGATGCAAAGTGGCTTAAGTCCCACCCCCCGAGACTTGTGAGCCAATCAAATGAGCGTGTTTTTTGCCAGGCAGGTGCTGGTGGGCTGCGTATGTTTTTAATCAGCATCCTGCATGTGCAGAATTCATTAAGTCTGGCTGCTCGATTTCCCTGTTTATCTTGCGTCATCTTCACTCGCTCTCTTTCCTGTCTGCCTCCCCCGCTTCTCTTTCTTCTCTCCCCATCCCTTCATTAAACCGGGACCCCGGAGACCCCGTCGGCTGCCTTTCATTTGTATATCAGCCTGAGAGCAGAGGCCCCCAGTAGTGTGATTGGGGACTGGCTCCCCAGCCACCTTTTGTGGGGTGGAACGCAGCGTCTCGCCTAACAGCCGCTCGCGATCCGTCGCTCATAGGCTCTGAGCGCCTTCTAATTAACCTCCCTCATTGGGCTAATTGTTATTGACTCATCCAATGGCTTCTTGAGCTAGCAGACGCTTTAGAGAGAGAGGGGCCCTGAGGACAGTATGAAACCAGCACAGAAACCAGTGCAGGTGAGAAACAGGCCATAAGCCCTCTGTCCTTGGGCCGGGAAGCAGCCCTGAGCTCTGGGCGGGGGACTCGTGGCTCCCAGGACTCAGTGGAGCCTGGGATGTACCCCCCACCCCCAGGAAAATGACCTGATTAGCAGAGTCACAAATCCGACACCAGGGTGACAGACAGCAGCTGGGCTGAGACGAAAAATTTAAGATAAATGAAAGTCACACATTTTAATCAGTATCAAACTGACCATCAAAGGGAAGTTAAATACACTTCGGACTTGAAAAATGCGCAAAATCAGGCTGTGAAGCTACAGCGCCAGCTTTGGGCTTCGGGGTGGATCAGCAGTACCAACTAAGGGCCAAGACACCCCAGGAACACATACCCTCATACTGAACTGAATAATGCATGTAGCTATAAACAGCTGCAGCACTGATGTGCACAACACCCTCTCTCTCTCGCTCTCTCTCTCTCTCTCACACACACGCACACACACACGTTAGCTTCTCCTGCCCACACCTGACTGAGTTGCTCCCAATCAGCTACAGATGTGTTTTTTGATCAGGCATACCTAAGGGCACCAAAACACCGCTTAACATGTCTCAGGCCCCATATTCACAAATGAGCTTAAGCAGACCCTATTGGCCATTTCAGACACATTTTACCTTAAACGTTTCATAGGAAAAACAACAATAAATTTCCAATTTAAAGCCCTGGTCATTATTCTGATATACATAATACTAAAGGGGATTTTGTGCTTAAAAATAAAACTGATTGCTGCTGATGGGGGAAAAAGGCCAAACCTTTTAAAGGGTGTCTGTAGACACTCAGCTAATTAAACGCCATAACCTCTTCTAATACAGAGTTGGGAAGGTGTAAGGCTGATGGGGCTGAAGATTTGACAGGGCTACTGTGTGGCAGGTTTTCAAGGCTCACAAGGCTGCTCTGCCCTAAGCCCGCTGCCAAGTGGGCACTCTAAGCTGGCACTGAGCTCCTCAGCTTTGTGATTCATTCTCTACCCCCCGCCCCCCCCCCCACTTCTCTCACACCTTCCTCAGAGCAATGAGGGCCAAGCCAGCTGAAGTAATCCCCTCTGACAGGCTGTGCTATGGGGGGTGGGGGCAGGGCAAGATGCCACCTGGCTACTGCTGCCAGGAGTGAGGGCACAGGCAGGGTGACACGTGGCTCGACAGACTCTCCATCTCTGCACTCATACAAGCGGGCATGGGGGGGTGGGGGGACCTTACTGATTTGATGGATGCTTGTGGATGGAGACTAAAGCCCCACAATAACACTGTGCCAGTCAAACCTGGGCTGAGCACCACATACACACTCAGCAAGGCTGGTCCTGGTGGGATTCTAGTGTAGATGATTAAAAAACACCTTCTGGGCAGAGAACGCGGCCATCTCAACCACACAAACTCCATTCATGCGCGTTTCCAGCCAAAGAGACCTGACGTAAAAGTGAAAGTTTCCATCAAACTTTTCTGAGTGGGTAAGAATGACCCAGGAGACCAGAAACGCGTCTCCATGAATGGCAGAGATTCGCCATCTGCTCAGCCAATCCACTGCTCGTACTCACAGAGCTCGGCTAATCCGCTGCTCGTACTCACAGAGCTCGGCCAATCCGCTGCTCGTACTCACAGAGCTCGGCCAATCCGCTGCCCGTACTCACAGAGCTCGGCCAATCCGCTGCTCATACTCACAGAGCTCGGCCAATCTGATGCCTGAAAATCCACATAGTTAAAGTGTTTAATATGGGTTCTGAAGACACAGACAACCTGGGAAGGCAGCAAGTGTCTCTGAGTGACACTGTGTGGCATGTTTATACAGTGATGCAGATATCTGCACAAACAGGCCCTGAGAAAACAGCTCTGCTTAGGCGATCCGCTGCTTCACACTCAAATGGAGTGACCTAGATCGTTCCTCCATGGCCATTAATGCAGCCATACAGGAAAAGGTCAGCACCCATTGGTTAGACGGCCTGACGGGTCGCAGTCGCCACGGTAACCCCTCAAGCCTGATGCCGGGCCACCCAGGCTGGTGACAGGGGTGAAGTCCGAGGGGGGGGGGAGGGGGAGCTGGAATACGTGTCTGCATGCACGACTCACAGTGCACAAGAAGGGAGCATAGCAGAGAGAAGACAGGCTGGGGGAGGGATTAAAAAAAGGATAGAGAAACTCAAAAATGCCCCCCTACTTGCTAACTCATGCTGTAGCCCCACTGGAGGGGGTGAGGAGGGAGTGAGAGGGAAGGTGCATACATCTGACCCCCTCTCACATTACGGGAACCCCAGCCAGGGGCAATGTGGGGAGGGGGCACGCTGGGTCAGAATTCCCAGCTGAGAAAAGGGATCGGACTCGAGAAGGCAGCGGGGGGGGGGGAGGATGAGGGCCCTTGGTCATCGGCGCCCTCTGCTGGTGGGGAGAACACCCATTGGCCAGGGCCGCTCCATAGTAAACAGATCAGGGAGAAAACTTAGCCTCTCACCACCCCCCCCCCTTCCGGATTTCTCCTGATCGTTCAGGAAGGTCCCATCAAGACATGAATAAATGACTGAGATCGTTCGGATGACAGGCCACTCCTGGTATGGCCTCCATAAAGGACATAAAGTGTCCATTAGTTATGTAGCTGGGGGGGGGGGGGGTACTCCGTCATGGAGTCCAGGCTCAGAGCTACGGCTGGCAGCAACGTGAGATACAATAAAATCTCACTACAGCTTATCTAAAGCATCCTTCTCTTCTGTAACCAGTAATGAAAACAATCCATTGGAGAAATGAGGCGTGTTTGCAGAGACGCACTTCGAGACGAGGGACGGGGCATCAGCAAGCGCGTCGAGCCGTCCAAGCGCCACCTTCCACAGTGACCCAAAGGCCCGATGGATGGCTGAGTGTTTCCAGTCAACGCGTTCGCGGGTCCCTGTGAGGCGCCGTCGAGCTCCGTGACAAGTGGACGCGGCGTCCTCAGGGGGTGACAGCCGTGTAAACAGGAATCAGTCGAGTGCTACAAGCTCGGGCATGAATAAAACACACGCACACACACACGTGCAACGGTCTCTGTGCTCCTCCCAAGTCTCCCTCCCTGCCCTCAGGGACACATTCATACAGAAGTCAGAGAGCCTCCAAAGTCCCTGTTAGTCAAGAGCTGTCAATCACGGTGCCCGAATGCCCAGCAGCAGCAGTGGGCGGAGTCCTGGGGCAGCTGCCAGTGAATCACTGCAGCCTATTGGCTAAGCACCCGGTGCCCGGCGCCTCCCTGATCTTATACTGGCTTACTGCTCCATAGTTAACGATCTATCACTGGATTAAACGGCTGTGACCAGCGGAATACTGAAAGCGCTCTTCATTATTGGCTGAAAAAATGGGAGAATGAACAACTAAAGCTGACTTTAGATCAGGGCTGGTTCTGGTCCTGTGCCACCGGCTGTCGGGTGCCCTGTATGCAGATTCTCCCTTCCCTCCGGCTCCTGTTATGCACCAACTGCCAAGTTTCAACAGCGATATAATGTCAATTATTACAGAGCCATATAAAGAGAGAACCATGCTTTTTGAACAAGAAAGCTACCTCGAGAGTAATGTCACTGGAACATTGACTAAATGAATTGAAAACTCATCCCCATCATCATCTCTTCCTGGAATCGCTGCACATAAATATTTTCATTCCACATCCAGGCTTATTTCAGACTGGGGAACAGAACTCATGACACCAAGCTTTGACCACACTAACCACACCATGGGGAGGCCGGGATCACACCGTAACCAGATTATACCCACAATGCACCTTGTTTTTGAAACAGAAACAGTACCTTCTAGAGTAATAGATTCATCCCCCCTCCCCAACTGCTCCTCCTCATTCTGTCCATCCCTGCAGTGAGGCAGTGGTACCACCTTCCGTTATTCCAGTGCACACATTCAGTCTCACCATCACAGCCTGCCGGGGCAGATAAGACATGTTCAGTCGCGACTCGTCACTGGAGGCAGTTCATAATTAGTGCATTTATTAAAATATGTTAATTGAATTATGAATAAATGCATGGGAGCAACCCTTCTCAAGTACGACCCAAAGTTCCTTGCATCTTTTTTCCTAGAGAAATGGGAAAGTGAATCGTATTGAAATTTCATAGTGAAAAGCGTGGCCATCAGAAGCGTGAGTCCCGTCATACGTGAAGAACAGTCCGTGGCAACGAAGGTGAGGTTGTAATCAGGGCCATGGCTGAACGCCCGCGAGGTCAGGCCTGGGATGACGTGCAGGATACAGGGATAATGATCGCTGCTTTCCCACTCCACGGTGCCAGGCACATAATGATAAGCTGTTTGCTGGGTGAGAACTTAATCACCACACAGAGGTGTAATTACCAGCCTGAACCAGGCTCCGCCGGTGGGATGCTGCCACGCTGCCCCCTACTGGCTGAATGCTGAATTTAAAATGTCGATCATGATTGGACTCGTGGGTCGGAAACAGCGAAGCGGGAGTCTGGTCTGGGCTCTGCAGATGCATTATGGGAGGTCCAGGTCAGACAACCCCCCCTGCTTGGCTAACAGCTAAGCGGCTAACCGGCAGCTGGGAGGACAGCACAGCTGCTGGCCGGGTCACGGCGTTCCCGCTTGGCTGGTACATTGCCTTGCCCCCCCCCACACCAGATCATTAGCTTCCTAATGGCTCCTGTCATCCTGCTTCCTCTGGGAATCACGAGGGTCGCAGCCAAAATGTCACACTGTATCTGAACCCCATTGCAAATTTTGTTTCCAAAAAATGTGCAAATCAGTGGTTTATTCTCAGATTAACGTTTTGCCCAATTATAAAATATCACGCCAGTAAGGTCATGGAAGGGTAATGGACAACCATTGGCCTGTTGAAGGCCAATGATATCTGTGTCGGGGGGGGGGGGGCGGTGGGCTCCTTCATTGCCTCCTGAGAGTAACATGACCAAAGTTAGCGTCCATTGTTACCTCTGCAGTCTTTACGAACCAGTCGCAAATCATTTCTACTGAAACACCTGCTGAAGGCTTCACGCTAACGGAATCCTAAATGAGGAAGCAGCTATTTAAAGAATTTATTTTAAGCCGTTCGTTCTCTTTCTGTTCCACCTATTCTGTGCCGGTGGGGCTTCTGACCAATAAAAATAGCCTGGAAAGCAGTAGAACCCGACTCTTTGTTCGGGAGCCTTCCAAGTTCCACTCTTCGCGGTGTTCAGTAAATGTGGGGTCAGAGAGACCCCTTTGAGTTCCGGGTGATGTCCATAATAACTCTTTATGGGTAGCTGGGGAGGCAGGGAGAGCACATGCGCCCCCCAGAGGCAGAGCTCTGTCAGGACAGCCGCAGCCTGTGGTGGCCTTACCTCTGTATGGCCCCTGGAAGATCACTGGACTCCTGCCTGTGAGAGAGAAGAGAAGAGAGAGAGGGGTGTGAACCATAAAGCTGAGGGTGGAGATCTCAGCCACGCACGTGCATGGCCCAGTGCCTCCATTGTATCTGATTAGCCGAAGTGGACAATTAAAACCTCCAGAAATGGAATCTGTTATTCATATTGAGAAACGTACGGGAGGGGATAGCTGCAATCTGCCCATGGACACGCCGGCCAATAGGAGTGCCCCTCTTTAGCATTTCAAAGGGCACGCTTCCCCTTTCATGTGGGGCTGCAGTGACCGGAGCCTCTCGCAGGCGCCGCCTCCGCGACTGACGACAGCCGGCAGAGCGCGGCGAGGTCACTGAGCGTGGGTGGGCTCGCTCTGTGGGGCCACGCAGTCGAAATGCCCTCATCAGTCACATTGGTCCTTCTACGAACAGCTTGTGCTGAGACACGCTAGATCCTTGCAGTGGCACGGTTACGTTTCACTGGTTCAAAGGCAGGTTGGTCAGCTATCACCATAATCAGTATTAATGCTGGGGGGAGAGCCTGAGGGAGGGCAACTGAAGACCGTAACTGCCCCAAGCCACGCCCACAGAACGCATCCAGAAACCACAGGCAAAGGCCATATCCACAAACCACGCCCACAGAACGCATCCAGAAACCACAGTCAAATGCCATATCCACAAGCCACACCCACAGATCACATCCAGGAACCACAGTCAAAGGTCATTTCCACAAGCCACACCCACAGCTCACATCCACACACCACAGTGAAAGGCCATTTCCATGAGCCACACCCACAGATCGCATCCAGGAACCACAGTCAAATGGTGCGTTCGATTATTTCTCTCCAAGTCAGAACTCGGATGAAAATGTCACGAAAAATGTCACTTCCCGTCGGAAACACACCTCTTTTATGACGTTGAAGTCGGACAAGAGTTGCCCCTGTGACGTAATTTCAACATGGCGACTTGGTTTGTTTGTAGTTTGTTTGCCGTTCGAAAAAAGAATAT
>JAODJU010000001.1:7520090-7530210 GCA_026776725.1 Gnathonemus echidnorhynchus
TTTCCCCTCATTTAACACACCTGATTCAACTCCTTGTGCTAATTACCACACAGCTCTTGAGCTGAATCATTTATGGTTGAACAGGGAAAAAACTAAGCTACACAGGGCTCCGGCCCCCCAGGACTGGAGTTGGGCACCCCTGCTCTAGACCAACAGAATAGGGGACCTTTTTGGTCCATCCATCCACCACCCAGCCACATATTATGGTCATGAAAATTGAGGAGGCTAGAGCATAGGGTTCGAGGTTGGGGTCTACCCTGGACGGGTTGCCAGTGTGGGCATGGAGCCCTTCTAGAATGTTTTTGTTCAAGGCTTCTTCCTCTTTGTAGCCTTTCATCACACTTTACATTTGACGCAAGATTTTTTCACAAATATAGCCACTAACGTTTTATGACAGTTTATAATTAGTAGAGGAAAACCACACGAGTCACAGGGCCCAAAGAGCTGACAACATGACACATGTGACATGAAGTTACATTCTGTCCCTACTGACAAAAGATGGACAAGAAGAATAATTAAAATAGGTTCTTGGGTTACATCTCTAGGTGTGTGGAGCTGAAGTTAAGGGAAGGTGATGCTATGATTATACAATTCCTTGGTAAGACCCCACTTAGAATATTGTGTGCAGGTTTGGTCACCATACCTTAAGAAGGACATTGCTGCCTTGGAAAGGGTTCAACGTAGGGCTACGATAATGATTTATGGGCTTAGAAGAATGTCTTATGAGGAGAGGTTAGCTGAGCTGAATCTGTTCAGCCTCGAGCAAAGGAGGTTAAGGGGGGACCTGATCCAGGTATATAAGATTCTAACAGGTCTGGATGGTGTGCAACCAAATAGTTACTTCAATATTAGTTTAAATACAAGAACTTGTGGCGATAGGTGGAAATTAGCAGGAGAACATTTTAAACTGGATTTGAAAAAGCACTTCTTTAACTACACGCTATGTAGAGTATGGGATAGTCTTCCTGCTAGTGTAGCGGAAGCTAAAACCTTGGGTGCCTTTAAATCAGAGCTAGATAAGATTTTAACAACTCTGAGTTATTAGTTAAGTTCTCCCCAAACGAGCTTGATGGGCCGAATGGCCTCTTCTCATTTGTAAACTTCTTGCTTTTAAGAGAGGGACCTTTAATTTCGGCCCATGGTGATTGTGATCTGATTGGGTGCCTGATTTAAACCTGTTTTTTCGTGTTTTACAGTCACTTTAACCTTGAGAGAAGTGAAAGTACAGAAAAAAGTTTTCCAGTAGATAGCAGAATAGCGAAGTGAACATTTACCAAACATCTCCTGTAGTTCTGAGGTTAACCTTACAGGCGTGTGCATAAACAGAGAGAGAACAACAAAAAAAAACGAGTTTCAATCATGTTTGGGGCACGCATCATGCAAAATACCCCTTCCTGAATGTTTTCATGTTCAGGGAGTTTTTGACATTCCTGCTGGTTCTTTCCAGCCTCTGTGTGACTAGTAATCATCACTCTCCCTCCGTCTCACGCCAGGCTGGGGGGTGGTTCTGGGTTCTGCCCCAACCTGGAGCATCGCAAACGCCTCAGCAGCCCAGCGGGTTCTGCTGTGACCCAATTGGATGAAACCGAGGGGGGGCAAGTACAGGACATTGAAATGAATGGATGAAGCTAATTTTGGACCTGGAGATTGGCAATGATGAGTAAATGATGTGTGTGTGTGTGTGTGTAAGTGTGTGTGTAAGAACATGGGTGGGTGTAAGTGCACAAGCGCACACTTCCTTTGGGGTGGGGCCGTGATGGAGACCAGCGATTTGTGTTGCTGGTGATGCAGCTGCCCGCCTGCTTGGGTCTGGGTTCCTGTGCCCATAGAGAGATGGGTAATTAGTGTGCAGGGGACAGGGGGCCAAGGGTGACAAGGAAAAGAGAAAAAGCTGTGGGTGAGGCGGCGGTTCCTGGTTTAGCTGGCGGGAATCATCAGGCCGGTTTTGTTGAAAAAGGGAAAGTGACACTTAGAAAGCGTTTGAAAGTTGGTGGTGAGGCTTGAAAGGGATAGTTAGATGGTTACAGGCTTCAAACCCAGGGCCGAAAACCAAGCTTTCAGCTCTCAGCTCTCAGGCTGACTTTCAGCCTCAGTGAGTGCGGTGGCTCAGGCCCCCTGGGGGGTATTGTGCTGGTCTTTTTCACTTCCTGGGGGGGGGGGATGTCTGTTTGCACGGTCCGCTTCACCGGCTTCTGATCACTCCACTCGCTAGCGTTCAGCACAGGCTGTGTAAGGAGGTGGCCGCTGAGCGTGGTGCATGCTGGGATACCGAGGACATGCATTCATGGTGGAGTTGGAATGAGAAAGCGACTGCGGCGCTACGGTGACACAGATAAGCTGTGCTAATTCCATCTGTGCCTTAAATCGTTGCAAAGCTACACCCACATGTGTATGTCCTCTCACTATATCCCGCATTTGTCTATGTGTTCTGGATCGACTGTAAATCCAATTAATGCAACGCCAATTACAAGGAGTGGGTTTTGCATCTGTCACTTTAGAAGGGTTAGCTCAACACCATCAGAGCAGAATGATGGCTACACCCTCAAAACCTGCCAGATACCACCCCCTCCCCAGCCCACCACCGCCTTCCCGGCTGAAGGGCCCTCAGGGCACCTCTTGGAGACCAGATCTCAGGATTCCATGGCAGGACCACAATTATCGTTTGGAGAAGCAGAGCCACCAAAACAGGAAACAGTTTGGCATGTTGATCTGTTGACATCCTACCTAAGAGCAGGTCTGATGAACACCAGCAGCACCTCAGCCGTCACTGAGTCAAAACATGACCAGGTAACCATACTAGCTATACTGAGGGCAAAGGTCGCAGGTCATAGCCGCCATCTGCCTCTGCTATAGAGCTAATGGCAGTAATATATGCAGGATGATGCCAGACATGAGCCAGCATGGAACAGGCAGTTATAGCACGGTTGTTTTCCCAGAGCTGCCCCTCGGCGATGTAGCAGGGGGTCAGCTGCTGACCTGTGCAACATGTTGCACTTAAATGCCATTTTCAAGAAGCGACAAACAAACAGATAACAACTGCCGGGGGTTCCCGTAATGCAGATCCACCGCCGTCGCACACGACAGTTTCATTATCACTAACCAAGCTGACAAAAGACAAAAATTCTTTGCTGCCGCTGCAACAAGCCCCTGGGCTTCTCTGTGGAAACGAAAAATCCCACCACTAAAATTGTGGCAGGGAAAATGTCACCTGATTGTTAAACCAGCAGAGATTTCCGTGATCACGGGAGATGATGGTTTGCTAAAAGGTAAACTACCTCGCAGACACCAACAGGCCAAAGTCCACATCCTATTGGTAGATGAGCTAGGAACAGGAAGTGACAGTAATACACAAAATAATAATCGTGTTTTCATGTTGGAGGGGTTCTCGGTGCCCCCGCTTTCCACCCTGGTGCATGTGGGGGGGCGGGGGGCACAGGTGACTGTTACCTGGTCTCATTCCTCAGGATTCAGCCATGTACTGGAGGAGTCCGGTACAGCATATTGACGTGTAGGGACACGACAGAGCACACAGCAGGCAGGACGTGTGCGGTGCGTGACTTCGCCTTTTTAAACCTGTCACACAAAACACTCTTTATGCTATAATGAGAGCTGCTTTAGCTATAAATCATCCAAGGTCAAGGCATTCCTTTGCCGGTACTGTTCCCAGTGTATGTGAGGATTCGGCAAACAAGCAAGAGCGAAACAGAGCTAGTCGCGGGGCGCTACAACGTTAGCTTTCAGCGTGGCCATCGGTCAGAGCACACACTCCACAACTGGGGAGATATATGATGCTTTTTGCTGAATAAATCAAGCAGTTTACAGAACCTGAAACATTATTTCTTTCGTTCCTCCACAAAAGTTGTGTGGTGGACCATTACACGGCATCTCCCAGAATACAGTGCAAATGTCACGATTCTAAGGTTCAGCCAAGACACTGAGGAGGCATTCAGAGCACCGTGGTAACCCGGTTCAAAGGTCACAGTTCAGGTGAAAAACACGATAACTATACTTGAGTTTAAAAAAAAAGGCAACAAGTGACATAAAACAGATACGATCCACCATGAGCGATTTCTGAGCCCTAAATGACGTTAAGGAAGGGGGAGGCCCTTTGATGTTAAAAGGCCCGTGAATCATCTCCCAGACCGTAAGTGAAACTTCCCGCCTTTAAAGAGAACCATTGGCAGTAAGGAACTAAAGCGTTTTGTTGTGGCTGAAAGGCTGTTCATGTTCATGCTCCATAAATGTTTAACTACGGGGGGGGGTCCCCAGATTTACAATCTGAACTTGTGGCAGGAGGTGTGCCTCTCCCATTAGTAGCTGTGAAGAGGTCATACTTCATACTCAGAAACTTATATGTGCATTTGGACATGTTTTGTCCTACACATACATGCACATGCATGCAGGGAGCAACGTATGACTGCTCAGAGAGGTTTAGCGTGATGTTTACGGCATACTGAAGTAATCAGAAGCCGAGGACCTGCACAAAGATTGGGCTGGAACTTGGTTAAACAGCTGATCTTCAAACACTGGGAGCTCAGTCGAGATTGCCAGTGTCAATCAGAGGTTTGCGTGGAATGCAGACCAGACGATCAGGTGGGCGTTTGTTTGTGTGTAAATGAGTCGTCCTGCTGCTGGGTTTATTAAGGACAGCGTTCCATAAATGACACAATCATAGCAGACTTTGTTTAACTCGACGCAGCTACATAATTGGAGACAGATGTCCTCCTTGATTGGCTAGGCCTACAGAGCTCGATGACATCGTCGGGGGAAACTTGCAGGGGGTGAGGGGTGTGCCGCACCCTGGAGACAACAGTGATACAAATCCCACGTCAGACATAGTTGAGCAAAAGCTTTGACCTCCATACTGCTGTGCTTCTTAATTCATTTAGATGTAGAAGTGTCAGTGTTGCAGCAGAGGTTGCTGGGAAAGGGTATGATGTCATGGGCTCTGAAGGCCAAGCTGCGATATGCACTGCCTGTTTTTGTCAGGCCTCCTGCTGCATAATAACCCTGAGCTGTACCTCTGCTTGGCGTGCAGAGTCGGAATCCCATGTTGAAAATAATTCTCCGGCCAAACATCAGGAGCCCTTTTTGCCAACACCATCGAGTGGTCGGCCTCACAGACTTCAGCCCATGTGACCTGCTGCAGAACGTCAACAGCTTTGACTCTGGCCAGAGTGTGTGGCAGGCGACCCTGTAGTCACCATGAAGGGTGACCAACTCCTCCCTCAACCATGCCTGAACCAGCTGTGGTCTCAAAGCATCTCTGCTATGGAAGTAATTCTCATTAAATTCTCGGATTTTGACCAGGAGGACTGTGCCAGGGAGTGACGGAACATAAATCTAAATGAGTTCGAGTGAAATTGATCTAGGGATGATTCAGCCTCTACATTTCAAACACAAGACCTGGAAACTCCATGAAATGAAAGTGTGACCGAGTCTCAGTCCCTGTGACTGACTCCATTTTCTCATTTAAGAAGCAGCAGAATGTTGATCAGGGTGGAACTGGTCTCGAGTAAGAGTACATTTCTGGTTATAAATCAGTAATGACTACTCGTTGCCTTGAAAACCAAATCTGGCCTGAAACATATTGGAGTTCCAGCAAAAAAATTGCACGTCCAGTTAACGTGAACCGAATAAAGATTTTTTTTTTCGCCAAACTCCACTGGCTGAACTACAGTGTGAAACTTGAAGGACAGTAGATGGAGGATGTGGCTTCCATGCTCGTTCATGCTTTTTGGATGGTGGTGGACACACGACTCTGTGAAGACAGAGATCCAACAGAGATGACGAGTGGGAGGATGGTGGCACCATGGTCACATGCTCATGTGATTGGGGACGAGACTCTGGCTGTTGTAACTTTCAGTCCACACCTGAGAAAAACTAACAATAAGTCCACACTTAAGACACATGCCTTCCTAGTTAGTAGTTAGTAATGTGGGTTAGGGATAAAAATGTGGGTTAGGGTTAGTCATGCAGATCTGATTTCCACTGCAAGTCAAACATTTCCCAGATTTGACCTCATAGCCAACTTGAGCTACAAGACTTGCTCAACCATACCATCTGATTAAAACTATTTCTGATTATATGACAGCCAGTGAAGATCTGATAGCCAATGAGGTCAACTACAGTAAATGGCTGACGAAAACATTCACTGCATTGCAGATGCACTCATGCGATGGTGTATCTGGTGAAGATGTGAGAACTACTATTTCAATGAAGTAAACCATTTCTATATGGAATTTAAAAAGCCATTCCTGCATGAGATCAACGATAAACTTTTGTAATTATGGATTAGAAGACAGGGACATTCCTCATATTGATTATAATGACCATCAGCAATGCGCTGTGACAGTTGTCAGGTGACGATGCGGCTCAAATCACCACAAAGGACAGAAGGGGAGCGTCACAGAAATGCTCATCCTGTGGAGTGTTCCTTGTGAATGACAAAATCGGGGAGAAGCACAGGCGATGTCGGCAAGCTCCCGATGACCCAGAAAAATGTCTGATATTTATAGATGTTGTGATGACGAGGAGGTGGAGGAGGTGGAGGAGGTGGAGAGCGGCAGCAGAACTGCAGCTTGAGCTGGGTCCTCCCAGTCTTATACATTCTCCTTTGTCATGTGACCCTGAAGAATTGCTGAGGCAATTTAGGTCCACTTATCGAGGTTACGACAGGTGTTCTGCTCCTGGGACTTGACCCCGCCACCTCCCTGTCACTTCATCTCTTCACCACTGTCACCTGCTGACACACGGATGAGAGCCTCATTTCCGAGCAAAGGGGACACTGTGGTTAAAAGACGGATGTAAAGAATGACCATCCCCATGCAGATACGGTGCCTTTGCTTGTAGACCATGGGCCCTCAGCTGCATGTCAGAGAGCAGCTGGACATATTTGTGGAGGAGCTGAGGACTGTGGGATTCAGTCAACTCGGTTTTCCCAACACTGAAGAGCTAAGGAACGTCAAGCCAGCAACAGCAGTGTACAAAAAACAGAGAAGAGAAAAATGCAAAGTATTGTTCTACTTTTTGACTTGTTTCCTTTCAAGTCTATTTTTAGGGTAAACAAAATCTGTTTGAATTAACGGGCACGTTGCACGGCGGTTTCGTCTCCATGGCGTAATGCTTGTTGACGGCTTCTTATGCATCTTTAGGAACGTTCGGGAGATGCGGTTAATGCCAGTGTTTGCCGCACTGTGTCCGCGGGGCCCAGTGCAAGCGGACGCACTGCGCTAACCTGACGCTGAGAGGGCCGACGTTTCTCATGCTCACCACTCGATGTCTAGCAGCAGCTCAAAGAACGGAAATCATGATGTGGACCAGAGGAAAAAGTGGGACAAGAAAGGCAGGACAGAGTGTGGAGGGAGCCTGAGAGGGCGAGGGGTGACCCCCTGTCAGACAAAGCAGCCTTTATGCTGGAGCCTGCTCACAGGCTCCTCATTCACTGTACTGAATGCCTGCGAGGGGGGGTCATTCACTGCTAGCCGACCGACGACCCCAACCGTATCCTCATTAAATACAATTCATTATGTCCTGTGTTAGGTCACATGGCTGCCATGCAGAAATTCAGCAGGCAGAGTCACGTGATCATCATGAAGGTCATTCAATTGATTACAGACTGAGTCACATGACCCCCATGCAGGAATTCAAATCAATTCAATTCACATGAGCATTATGTAGCAGAACTCTGAAGTACCAGAACTGAAATTTTATTTTAGCTCCATCAGCAGCTGGAATGAGTTTTGCACGATTATTAGCCTCAGTTTGTCTGTGTCATTACTTTTGGTATTTCTGTACATGTTCTTGCTTAAGCATCGACCCACAAACACAGACCCGGTCACCAGAGACTCAAGCCCACAACCCTCGAGTCCCTGTGGCCACTTGACCTTTCTGCTACATCTTGAGAACATTCCGGAGGCCCTGTTGCCAGCTCACCATCCAAATAATAAGCTCTTACAGGAATCAGCACTGTCAGGCTCACAACTCTACAGAAACTCAAATAATTATTAAAGGATTACAGTCTAAAGCACCCAGATGCTTGTCTGTGGCGCAGGACGCATTTAATTACCGTTCAGATGAAGAGCAAAGAAAACCCTGCATTTGTTCAGTTTGTCACCCACTCCGACAACGTGAACCATGAGTAGAATCATGAACAGCCAGTTAATCATAAACACATGGTTCTCCTGGAGTTGGAGATGGGGATGGACCCCAGATGTCCACCACAACTTCCCCCATACATCAGTCCTCAGCTATAGAGCTTCCACATACCAGTTCCACATCTTCTGAAGCTGCAACACCTGTTCCTGACATATTTCTCTATCATCCAATCAAACGCCACATCAAAGTTCCCTAAATATCTCCTGTTCCTTGCTATGTGCTGATCCATATCTGACCAGGCCACAGCATAGCTGCAAAGAACTCAGGCAAGTTCCATGTTCTCCTGGGATGTGGCGTCCTAAACGTTTCACCAGCATTGACCTTAATGTTCTTTAAAAGCGTGCTGACATTAAGGAACCAGCTTCAGATGGAAATGACCTTTAGTGCTCTCACACACCTGGGCTCTTGTGTGCATATGGGTGGAGATTAAGCAGCCACTCAGAACTGACTAAAAGCAGCGCCCGTCAATCAGGGCATCTCAATCGGGGGGGGGGGGGGGGGGGGGGGGGGGGGCCTGGGGATCCACGGACTCGCCAGAGAATCACATTTGTTTACGGCCTGCGAAACACTGGGCTGATACGAGATCTGAGCAGTGAGTGTGCTGCACCTTTATGCAACGCCTCTCCAAAGGGCAACCCAACTAAACAGGGCCACATGACCAACCCTGGGCCACAGACACAAAAAGGGGAAGTGAAAGACAAACATAAATGTGAGAAGACATTAATAAATAGGGCAGCGGGGGCAGGTCAGTCATGTGAGATACATGCATTTTTACATTTATATGTTTGATGGTGGTGGTGTGTCCTCTCTTCTTACTACCTTCCTGCAAGAACAGGAAGTAGCTTCACAGGCTCTCTTCTCTCTGGCTTTTTGCATGTCTCCTTATAGAGAGGCGGGAGGGCGGTTCGAGGCGAGGCGGTTCGAGGCGGGGCGAGGCGGGAGGGCGGTTCGAGGCGAGGTGAGGTGGGAGGGCAGTTCGAGGCGAGGCGAGGCGGGAGGGCCCACGTACTGCCATCAGTACCAACATCCTTCTTGATTTTCACACATTTCGCAGCCAGATAAGCCTGAGTGGCTGCTGAACAGACGCAACACAGTAATAAAGCAACCAGAAGTGCGGCTGCAGCAGGTGTGAAACCAGCGAGGGGAGACAGGAAGCGGAGCTCGTAGCTCTCAGCCGGCCCAGCAAAGCACCGCCACATGAACATAAAGAGCACATGAGAGATCATAGCAGTGCTGCTAAGGGGTTTTGGTCTAGCAGCTATGAGAGCTACTGCCTGTTTACACAGACTTTCTACACGTGCAAAGACTCTGGTGCAAAAATAACTGAAGAGGGCAATAATAACGCAGGAGAAACCAACCCTGTATGAGCACCAGCCAGAACATGGTACCCAGGCTGGCGTCAGGCTACCGGAACATTCCCTCCTGGTAGCAGTTCGCCGGGTGACGGGAGATCGGAGCACCGAAAGCGAGCAGCTGCTCTGCGGCCCCCAACCCGTCCCGAATCTCTGTGTGGGGCCTCCGTTCGTTGCTATGACATTCACGTGATCACGCGTCAGTTTGTGAAGGGTACCCCAAAGTGGCTCGCCAGCTGTTCATTAAGTTCTGGGTGCATCTTAGAAGTACCCCCCCGCCCCCCCCCTTTGTCGACATGCCACGTGTGTAAACAGAGCAGTCTGACTCTTCCGGATTATTCTCTGTCCGGCTCGGCGGCGGCAGGTGATGATGCTTCTGTGCATGTCCTGCTGCTGCCTTCTTTTCAATTTATTTCGATTGGTTATGGATGAGGAACATATGGCAGCACCTCCGATTTGCGCAGGGACACGTGAAAGCGGCAGAATGCTCTCGCACTCTTCAGTGATCCCAGCATGCACCAGACCGCAGACGCACAGTTCAGTTCTTCTTGTGCTCTGACTGGTTTGTTTCCTTGATTGAAAGACTCATCCAGCTGTTTCCCATTAACATT
>JAODJU010000001.1:7539948-7552331 GCA_026776725.1 Gnathonemus echidnorhynchus
CCTGCTCCTTGGGGACCTGCAGAGCGTGTGGGGACCTGCTCCTTGGGGACCTGCAGAGTGTGTGGGGACCTGCTTCTTGGGGACCTGCAAAGTGTGTGGGGGGCCTGCTTCTTGGGGACCTGCAGAGCGTGTGGGGACCTGCTTCTTGGGGACCTGCAAAGTGTGTGGGGGACCTGCTTCTTTGGGACCTGCAGAGTGTGTGGGGACCTGCTTCTTGGGGACCTACAGAGTGTGTGGAGACCTTCAGTCCTTTTCTCAGACCTGGCTGCAGGAAGGCCCAGGCAGCAATGGGCTGGAATACAAAGCATGTGCAGAATATTAGTGATTCTGCAGAATAATGAATGAGCCTATGGGCTGTGCATCCCCCCCCCCCCACAGGACAAAAGCTGCTTTTAACCTTTACTGTGCTGAATTCCAATGTCTAATGACCAGACTTAAATATCTGAAATACCAGCTTCATAATTCTACTGCCTGATAGTCAGAGGTTAACAGGGAGGGTGACAGAGAGGCAGAGATCCTACACTGGGATGCTAAGCGGACAGACATGAGACACTGGGTTAGGCTGTGATGAGGAAAACCCTCATCTGATCACTGCTCCTCGAACCATTTGGGTTTCTGTCACTGACTGGCCTTTATGTCACAGGGAATGGAGCAGTGAGTACAGCGGATGCTCCTCAGGAAGCCATTAATTATCCCTGACACTTGTAAATCCAACCCCCCCCCCCCAACACTCCTGGCCGTAATTAAAGCAGGGTGGTCATTTGGCAAAATGACGACACTGACACGATGGCAGTGTGACCGGAATCTCGCTGATGTGGGAGAGATGTTAATCAGGGACGTTTGGGTGATGGGACCTTTCGCCGTTTAGCCGTAGGGTAGACCTACACCACCGTGGGTACAAAACGAGAGACTGCAGGAGACCTATTTTCCACCATCATTTCTCAGACTGGAGAAGAAAATTAAATAATTCAGCAGGATTATTTATTAAATGACAAAAAAGGCTTTAATCGGATTGCCTTTAATGTGAAAGGAGGTGGGTGCATTAACCCTGGCTCTGTACTGTCAACACCAGCCTCCAAACATCTACAAAATAAAGAAACACTGCAGCCCTGTTGACAGAGGGAATACTGCATAAAGCCCCATGTTAACCAGCGGCATCATGGGAGATCATTTACATAGGGTGTTTGTTTTAAGCCCTGCGGTGGTTAGCAATTGGCAGCCTTGTATCTGACTCCGCCCACTTGTGGTATTAAAGAACAAAACCGGCTCTAAATGGATCGATCGGAAAGATGTTCTCCAATGCCAAACAAACAAACAAGAATAACCATTTCCAGTCACAGTTACATAACCCGCCCACACCAAGATGAATACGAATCCTGTGGAAGCAGAAACAGAAACCCGGTAATCAGCGTGCACTGCGCTGTCCTCATTCTCACTGCCAGTGACCCTGTCCGGTTTGTGCTCAGTTGACAAACCTCTGGCGGGTCCAAACCATCACCCCTGTAGCTCCACATGTGTCTGATATGTCACATTTGCTTAGGCCTCTCGCGTCACAGTGCTGAAGGGGTTAATAAACTGCGATACTGGCAAGCCGACCTGTTCACCCATCTCTCATTTTGATGGTTACTTTCAGCCAATCAAATGAGTGGCAGCGGAGCCGCACATGGAATCCGCCACAGAGCCCTAAAGCTCCCTGAGGACAGTCCGCACGCGGTGCTGGCCCTGGGGGCAGCGGGACGGTGTCATCTTCTTCTCCCATTCAATTAAGCACCAGTAACATAGCAGCCAAACCCTGGAATTCCAGAGATTCTTCAGCCATCAGTCAAAGTGTGGATGGAGGTGTGGATGGAGGGCGGGGCGGCCGACTGCACCAGCCAACGACGGCTCAACAGTCATCTGGCAGGACGGCGTCTGGCAAGCTGGCGGGGGTTTGGAGATTTACGGGGGGGCGTTAGAGGAAGATTTACGGTCAGCGTGACGGGGAGATTTGGGGGGGCATTATAGAGAGATTTATGGGCAGCCTGACTGGACAGCGGCCAGTTAAAAATGCTGAGCTCACGGCGGATGGGGGTCCGGACCCCCCTTGCAGGTGTGTGCCCCCCTTCATGCTTCAGACCGACACGGATCGAGGGCCAGCGGTCGATTTGCCGTGCGGCAGCTGCCTGAAGCCACGTTTGCTGATATATGCTCCCTATTTGCCACGTCCCTCGGGTGATGAATGATTCTCTATTTCCATACCAACAATAAAGACCAACATCCATAAACATTCCACAAAGACATAAAGAGAAACAAGGATAATAGTCACGTTGGACACGGCACTAATATCCCTGTAGCAGAGAAGCGCACTGATGTGACGGTAACGGTGAGCTCAGAGCGATGGAGACCTTGTGTCTGTGGAATTCTGAACTTGGTCCACAGCGGACGCAAGTGGAGAGAGAGCAGAGCGCAAACCGTACCACAAACACAGACCCTCGAGTCCAGCCTCAGTACTGCTTCATTACAAAATCTCAACCCCAGGGTGGACACGCCTACAGACTGACGACCTCGAGCCCTGATAGGACTTCCGACCCCATCCCCACGAGCAGAGGAATTCAGTGGATCATTCAGATAAAATTCCCAGCCTTGTTAAAGGGAATGACTGACTCTGTAATAATAAAATGATGATAGGTGCTCAGGCGCTACATTATTATTCAGGGTCTCATCTGTTCCCACAGTCTGCCCTGGCCCTTCACACCCTGACAATACCGCTATGTTTG
Organism: Gnathonemus echidnorhynchus; assembly: GCA_026776725.1. Lineage (NCBI taxonomy): Eukaryota > Metazoa > Chordata > Actinopteri > Osteoglossiformes > Mormyridae > Gnathonemus > Gnathonemus echidnorhynchus. The sequence continues at coordinate 7,542,705 of JAODJU010000001.1, forward strand.
TGAAGCTCAACGGAAAACGCCGTTCGGCAATTCATTACCCGGCGTTTCAGTTTACAGGCAGACGACCTCTGGGGCAGCTTGAAGCCCAAGCTACTCGAGGTTATGAAAGCTCTTCTGGGCAGGGATGCTCATCCGAACGTGCAGCACAGCTGAGTGAATCTGTCATTTTGGGCCCAGATGTCAGCATTAATGTCACAATTACGGACCCACTGACATCCCTGGGCTGCTGTTCAAGCTGTGCAAGTTTTATAAAGTAATTTGACAGATTACAGATGTTAATGTAGCAGATTTTTATTATGTAATTTACCTTCTAAAAAGTAATGTGTTCTACAAGGAAATACAGTGGTTTTACTGTGTAATTTCATATATTCTAGAATGTAGCTGGTACTGTGCCATTGTAAAGATTCTAGAAGGCAACACAAAACAATGGTATATTTTAAAATGTAAGATATCAGCCATCCATCCATTTTCCAATTGATTATCTAGAACAGGATAAAATGGAGCCTGGAGCTTATAATGTAATTTAGATTCTAGGAAAAAATCAGATGCTAAACTGGTGTCTATAAATTACCTATAGTGTGTGAGAGCATGAGTCCTGCGATTGACTGGTATCCCATCAAGGGTGTCCCCTTATGGATGACTGCAAAAGATTAGAAAACATAACACACTTGCCTCTTAAAATGATACAATTTCCACATTTTTTGATTATGCGTTACGAACCGTTATGAGGTTACGAAGCATTATGAGGTTACAAAGCGTTATGAGGTTACGAAGTATCAGCTGCATTGTAGTAAAATCCAAAATCCTGGGGGCAAGGTGTTATGAATTTTTTCCAGTAAATGAAACTCAACCACCTGAGCCAAGCAACAGCCAAAAGCATCACTGTGCTGTGCTATGTCACCATCATGCTGTGTCGCTCTGCTGTGTCACCATCATGCTGTGTCGCTGTGCTGTGCTGTGTCACCATCATGCTGTGTCACTGTGCTGCGTTGTGCCACCGCCACGCTGTCATCGTGCCATGCTGTGTTACCACACCATTCAGTGTCACCGTACCATGCTGTCACTGTGCTGTGTCACCGTGTCACACTATGTCACCATCACGCTATGTCACCTTGCCGTGCTGTGTCACTGTGCCATGCTGTTCCGTGCGTTCGCCTGCTACACCACAGCGTGCTAACATGAGACTAGAGGCAATTAAATCTCTCAGCACGACAGTGTTGCCATTTAATAGCGCTGGTGTGTAATGGCTCATTTTGTAATTATGACTGTGGAGGGTAAAAGCAGGGCGGCTTTATGCTCAGAGACGCAGCACGGGTCCCGCAGCGGAGATCATCATGGGAGGTGTGTTCCGGGGCTTTCGGGACGCTTCGTCGTACATGACCAATTACACTGCACGCGCGGTTCATGTGTACGTGCCCAACGGTCGCTGATTGTTTTCTATGATTACGGCGGGCAGCTCACCGGAGGCCGGAAACTGTCACGCTCACTCCGGGTGGAACGGAATTATGGAATTCCGAACGAGGGTGTGGGGATTGGGAGAAGGGAGCTGGGGTCGCCTGGAAATGGGAGTGAAGATGGTGCAGAGAAACAGGAGCGACGTGCAGCTGTTTCAGCGGCACAGACACAGGGATGCTGTGGTGCGACAGTGGGGTGGAGGCTTGGGCATCAAGGTCCATCTCCTGGGGCTGAGAGAAGAGCAGCCCAGGTGAAGTGAATGAATGTGCTGGTCGGCTGACCGCCCCTAACCCCCGGATGTCCACACCCCCCTGGTATTAAGCTATGAGTATGGGGGGAGTTTTCCTGGAAATCACCTGGCGGTGAATGATTATGATCAGATTAGCATGGGGATGGATGTGATGTTGAATGGGAGCCATGCCGGTCTGCGGCTGTGTCATGTTTCTCCAGAATTCCTTACAGGAGGGACCGACGGCACCTTCAGCTGCCATAACGAGTAGAATAGTGGAATCCTGGGAAAGAAGGAAAATGGCAGGGAAGGGATGGGGCTTATAGATGCCATTCCGATCGGGAGAGGCGCTGATTGCTAAATCAACTGGCGGAAGGAATGGGCTTCCCTGCAAGGCAGTTAATACGTGACAGCAGGATTCCGGAAGCATCCCGGATCACGCAGCCATCCACACACAAATGTCACGTAATGGGATGGGAACGGCTCGAGAGCTCGGCTGTAACGTTTTTTCCCACCAAAATGTCAGCTAACGAATAAATTTGCTGGACATATTAGGTGATTAATGTTCATCTGGACAGGCATGTTTAATACCACCAAGGAACAGCTACCAAGACGGAGCTGGAGAAATGAAAAGGACAGGGCTTCTTCCTCGAGGGTCACATGACCTGGCAGGTGTGGTCACCTGACTGCATCAGCACCCCTACATAATCAGAGGGATTGTGTGGACTCTGCCTGTCTGCACTTGCACCCGCATTCCCGGCGTCACTTCATTGTATCAACCGCTCCACCGTCTGCATTCTTCACACTCCAAAGCTTTTCTGTGCCACGTGCTAATGGCCCTTTGAACTGCATCTATTTAGACCTTTCACCCTAAAAGCTGAGCCACATACATTCGTACTGTATTTATTTCATATTTGCATTTAGTTTAATAAAGCTTGGCTTTGTCTGACCCTCTGTGGCTGCCACTACACACTTATCACTACACAATCCTGTCTGCTCTTACTCCTTTTGGTAACTATTTAGCTACAGCACACTAATACCCTTTATTCTTACCCTTGATTTGAATCCGCTCTTATTCACAGTTGTGTCAGGTAGGAATTTATGAATGTTTTCTGCAGCGTGGGAGGAAACGGTAGCTCCAAGGCTAGCCAATCAGGAGGTTACTGGTTCAAATCCCATGAATGCCAGGAGCGATTCTTCTTCATTGGGCCCTTAACCTGCAGTCGCTCTGTCCTGGGTACGATGTTAAACTACATTCAGTCCCGCAAGCATGTCCTCCAACTTCCAGGGAAAAATTTGGGGGTTGGTGGCAGGATTGGCACTGCGGAGCAGACCTCACACTGTTCCTTTCCATTTGGACCAGCATGGTGCTGAGGTATCACCTGCAACATGGCTGCTCTTGGGCTCTCATTCCTGAGGTGGTTTGTTATGTGGTGGGTGCGGCAATGTGCTGTATCAGCACGCCTTCCTTACCTCTTTCAGTAACATAGCTTCTAACTTCAAAATACACGCGGGTGAATACGTGAACGGATAATTAATGTACACCTGCGCATGGTGTTCTTATATTGGTATGCATTAACATGCAGCTCTTAATGCATCAGCACTCTAAGGGCGTGCAGTGTTTAATGCATCCCTACAATAAGAGAGCTGCTATTATGTAGCGCGTCGGTTGCTGTCAGCGCGCTGAGAGGCGGCCGGCTTAGCTGCAACTCCGCGGCTTCAAAGCGCGTCAGAGCCGTTCGGCGCAGAGCCGACATCGTATGTAAATTTCACTCCAGCGCTGCGCTTGGATTCTGCTCTCACGCTTTTCATTCTTAGGGAGCTGGATCATTTATAGTCAGATAAGTTCATCAGCAAATATACAAAGAAAGGTGAGGGCACGCGATACCTTCATTAGCTTTTTTTTTATTATGATTCCCGGTTTACGGGTTTACAAATCACGCTAATACGATAAGATTATATACTAATGTTAATCCCAGGGGAAAATGTTATTGCATACAGCAGTGAGGTGGATAACCACAAGGGTGCCTAAGTGAATAGCACATTGTCCTCACACCCCTGGAGCCTCCAACTTCTACATGCACTCTCTGTGTGTGTGTGTGTGTGTGTGTGTGTGTGTGCCTGCCCTGTGATGGACTGAAGTCCCCATCCAAAGTGCACCCCCGTGCTGTGCTGCCTGCGATAGGCTCCACCCCCATGTCCCCGACCAGGATAAATGAATGGAAGGTGGATGGATATATATGTGATCCATGGAGCTTGCAGTTGTACATGTTTACACAGCAGTTACTGAATAACTTCAAGGTCCCCTGCATATCCTCTGCCAGTATTTAAATGTGCATCTTGCAATGTCAGTCACAGTACAGTACAGTACAGGAGAGTACAGTCATACGGATACTGAAATGGAGACCACGCCCCTTCCTGTAAATGTAAATCTCCCCAGCCACAGAACCGACAGTAATTGGTCATATTACCCTCATTTGCATAGAGGAAGTTGGATCAGTGCGGCTGCCGCTCTGTAATGTGTTATTTTAGTGATGATGAGAAATTTTCCGCAGCCCGTAAATGACATCTTTTACACCCACACAGAGTACGTGGAGAGCACAGGCAAAAATACCGACACTATATCTGCCATTAGGAGTCAGACACGACCATCATGATGCCTGAACTGCGATGTCCACCTAGGAGCCAAAGAGGGGTAATAAAGAGCCCACAAATACCCAACTGTAACAGCAGCGTTGCGACAGCCTCGATCTGAGAGCTAATTCGACTCTGGGCACAAAAGGCAGAGGAGAAAGTAAAGCAAAGTGCTGGTGTGGCAGGCAGCCAGAGGCCAAGGCGCAGGCGCAGCCAGAGGCCAAGGCGCAGGCGCAGCCAGAGGCCAAGGCGCAGGCGCAGGCGCAGCCAGAGGCCAAGGCGCAGGCGCAGCCAGAGGAACCCCCTGTCCTGCGCTTTGTTGTCTTTTTTTGTAATTATGACTGCAATCACATCAGCTCTGATCCATTATCCCTTACCTGCGTGAGAAAGAATTGAAGGCAGATCAAATGTTCAGGTGGGACGGTGAAGAGAAGCCAAGTCTTAATCTGGGCCAGATCAGTTCCCGGCCGATCACCTCAGGGTACCAGAGAGACGAATGGAGCCCGGCTGGACCAATCAGAGCAATCACCCTCAGCCGGACCAATCACAAGCTACCTTTCAGTCAGCAATGGGGCTGTCACCCATAGCTCATTATCTATGCCAGGTGCAAGACATCCCAGAGCCTCTTCTAAGGTCCAGTCATCTTACATCATTTAGGAAATAAACTGAAGCAGTTTCATTATAACCTCAGGGCAAACCTGCAAGAGGTCACGCCCCTCTAACGTCCCATAATTTCCACAGAAAGAAGCATCACACAGAAGACCAGCGAATAATTTACATTTAGTTCAGTTTAAACCTGATTTATGGACCACATTTCCATTAAAGAGCTTTCTGATGTGAAAATTGTATACTCAAGAAAGAAGTGAGGAATCAAAGAGTAAGTCATGCTGTCCCCTCATTGACATCCCACCGTATCGTGGTGGAGGGGTTTATAAGCCTCAGGGATCCTAGGAGCTATATTGTTGGAGGTAATTGTCCTTGGTAGGGTCTCCCAAGGCGAATTGGTCTTAGGTGAGTGGCCAGACAAAGTGCGATTCAAAAAGGTCCCTATGAAAAGAAACAATCAGGACCATGTAACTTTAGTTGCATTTGGGGGACTGGGGCACCGACCCGGAGCCAGGGCTGGGGGGGAGCTCATAGGTGAGAGCCTGGTGGCTGGGTCTCTACCCATGGGGTCCGGCAGGGCCAGGCCCAAAGAGTTACCCGGGTCTGCCCTCCTGTGGGCCCAGCTCCTTCAGGTAGGCCGTGAGGGACAGATGGCAGGGCCTCGGTAAAACGATCGTCGGCGACCTGGCTTTAGGAACATGGAATTTAACCACTCTGGTGGGAAAGGAGCCTGAGCTGGTGTGAGAGGTAAAGAGATACTGAGTAGATATAGTCGGGCTCACCTCGACACACGCTCTGGAACCAAACTCCTGGAGAGAAGCTGGATTCTATTCCATTCTGGAACTGCCTTTGGTGAGAGGCAGATGTGGGTCTTCTCATAACCTCCTTAATTTGGCACCAGTACGTTGGCATTCACCTGGTTAATGAGAGAGTCGCCTTCCTTCAACTTGAAGCAGCTCTGACTGTTGCCTGTGTGTACGTGCCAAAAACCAGTTCAATTTTCCTGGAGTATCCAATTTTCTTGGTGACACTGGATGGGGCGCTGCAAGGTGCCCCCCCTGGGGACTCCATTGTTCTACTGGTGAATACTTAGATGAGTGATGACAGTGAAACCTGGAAGGGTGTGTTTTGGAGAAATGGCCTGCCTGATCTGAACCAGAGTGGTTCTCCGTTATTGGGCTTCTCTGCTAACCACAGATTTGAATGTCAGATTTGTGGCTGCATGTCTTGGACATTCGGTTGAAGAGAGAAGCTGAACTGTCAACTGATCACCACCTGGTGGTGAGCTGGATTATAAGGCAGGGGAAAATGCCAGATAGACCTGGTAGACCCAAACACATAGTGAAGGTGTGCTAGAAGCATCTGGCAGAGGCTCCTATCCGGAAGATCTTCAACTCGCACATCCGGCAGAAAGACCCTGAGGGAGGCTGCAGACACTGAGTGCAAATGGGTGGCGTTCCAAGCCTGCATTGTTGAACTGGCTGTGTGGAGCTGTGGCTGCAAGGTTCCTGTTGCCTTGTTGCAATGGCAATCCCTGAAACGGTGGTGGACACCCGAGGTAAAGGGAGCAGTCAGGCTGAAGAAGGAGGCCTTCCAAGCTGGGTTAGCTTGTGGGACTCCTGAAGCAGCTGACAGGTACCAGCAGACCAAGCGGGAAGCGGTTTTGGCAGTTGCAAAAGCAAAAACTTGTGTGGCAGGAATTTGGTGACGCCATGGACAATGGCTTTCGGTCGGCTTCGAAAAGATTCTGACAAACCGTCAGGTGATTTAGGAAGGGAAGCAAGGCTTTGCCCATTCTGTTTACTGCAGGTGTGGAGTGCCGTTGAATAGGGATATAGTCTAGCGGTGGAAGGAGTACTCATGGATCTCCTGAATCCCACTGACACGTCTTCCTGGGTGGATGTGGGGTCAGAAGACTGAGAGGACATACTCATTATTAGGGCTGAGATCACTGAAGTACTCAAAAAAACTCCAGGAGTGAATGAGATTTGCCCTGAGTTCCTGAAAGCTTTTGATGCTTCTGGTCTGTCTTAGCTGACACGCCTCTTCACCACTGTGTGGAGGTTGGGGACAGTTGCTGTGGATTGGCAGACTGGGATGGTGGTCCCAATCTTTAAGAAAGGGGAGCAGAGGATGTGTTCCAACTTCAGGGGCATGACACTTCTCAGCCTCCCTGGGAAGGTTAATGCCCTGGAGAGGAGAACCTATCTGTCGCTTGATCCTTGGATCCAGGAGGAACACTGCAGATTCCATCCTGTTTACGGACCACAGGACCAGCTCTTCACCTTCACAAGGCTACTGGAGGGTTCCTGAAAAATTGCCCAATCAGTCTACATGTGTTTAGTAGATTTGGAAAAGACTTACAAAAGTGTCCCTTAAGGGGTCCTGTGGGGGTTGCTTTGGGAGTATGGAATACGGGGTCTGTTGTTATGGGCCATTAGGTTAGCTTTTATGGACAGAATTTCTAGGTAGCCAAGGGGCGGAGGGGACCTGGTTTGGTGACCTCAGGATCACGTCTTTGCTTTTTACAGGTGATGTTTTCCTATTGGCTCCATCGGGCTGTGACCTGCAGAGTGCACTGGGACGGTCTGCAGTCTGAAGCGACTGGGATGAGCATCGGCACCTCCAAGTCTGAGGGCATGGTTCTAAACCAGGAAAGCTTGGATTGCCACATCCTTGTGAGGAATGCTGAAAGGCAAAGTTATCGATTTAGCGGTTGATCTATGTTCCTATCCTCACCAATGGCCACAAGCTTTGGGTAGTGACCGAAAGAATGAGATTACGGATACAAGTGACAGAAATGAGTTTCTTCACAGAGTGTATGGGCTCAGCCATTGAGATTCAGACATTATGGACAGGTTATGGAGTTCAGACATTGGGGAGGAACTCAGAGTAGAACCACTGCTCCTCCGCATCGAAAGAAGCCAGCTGTGGTGGTTTGGGCATCTATCTAGGAGTCCTCCTGGATGCCTACCTGGGGAGGTGCTTTGAGCATGTCCACCCAGGAGGAGACCTCAGGATAGACCAAGGAAATACTGGAAAGATTATATGGCTTGGATGGCCTGGGTACGCCTCGACATCCCCCTAGAGGAGCTGGAGGAGGGGGCTGAAGAGAGGGCATCCCTGCTGAGACTGCTGCCCCTGCAGTCTAGCCCCAGATAAGCGGCATAAAATGGATGAATGGATAAATCTCACTGTTCGGCAAGGCCGATGCTTTCAGGTTCCTATCTGGAGCAAATCCTAGCACAGTTACAACCAAACACATGCAAGTAGGATAATGTCTTCTGGTAGCTATGGAAACCTTAAAACGTCACAAATGTTGTTTTCCAGGAAAAATGGGGAGGCTAATTTAAGCACCACTTATGGGTTTTCTCGTTTTATAATGGGCAAACTTTGCTTACTGCTGTCTGCACGCAAATTATGAAGGTCTAAAGCGCAGTGGTCACAGGACGGCACGGTAATGCACTGTGTAGATGAGCTGTATCTCTGCATATTACGACTCTTTAGACTCAAAACGCTGATTCTATACGGAAGCCGGCGTCACCTCTGTGTTCACTGACCTCATCAGATAGGATAATACACACAGAAACAGCTGCAGACGCTGCATTTTCAATCAGGCATTGTACAGACGCCCCGGTCCCCTTCAGTGCATGGACCTGAGCCTGCAGAAAGGTCTTTGGGAGTCGCGCCATCACATCACGCCGCTCTTATATGTCAACAGTTCATTCATGCGATTCGTTGCAGGTCCGTGGGGGACTGAGTGGGGGCCAGTGCTGGAGAAAAGCAACATTTCTGACCCAGAAGCAGCGGAGACGCACCCCCCGGCTGTGGAAGAGCCCCCAGCACTGATATTATCACAGCAGGCTTCCCCATCCCTTCCATTGGGGTCCTGATTGGCAATCGGTCGCGCAGCACTTTCCTCCCACACCTCGTGGAGAGGGGCCCACTCACCGGCCACGGCCGCGCTGTTCTTATTCGCCGCCGCCGTGTGGGCGATTCGCTTGACTCGAGAGCAAAGATGTACCTTTGAGGGAGCTATTTTTATGTCAACGGCACTCAGGAAGTGAGCGTTGATGGGCTGGCCTTTGGAGACCTGTGCTAACGGTGTAATGCTTCTGGAAATGCAGAACCCACAGGGAAGGATATTTCGCCGTTTTCACTCGGACGAGGTCAAAGAGCTGTGAAGCAGCACGTGGTCATTCTACTGTGAGAAGAAATACCCAGCGGACAGTTAAGGAGACGGTTACGCACAGCTAAGGCAGATCTAATGCACAAAAGCCAGACTGGATAGACACCGATTAATAACTACTACAAAAAAATCCTTCTTGATCGGGAGGTAAACATAAGAGACACGGATACAGAGAGAAGGTGCAGCCGCCTGGTCATCAATCTTGCTCGCCCAGCTAGACCGCAGTGAGACGTTCAGTGACCATTATCCAGCCTTCCATCAGCTGCTGTGTCCACTGCGAGGCAGTTTTCTTTATCTTAATTGTGCGATAAGACAGGCAGCTCTGAAGCAGGGAAGCCCACATCACAGCATTCTGTCAGCTGCCCGGTCTGCCGTCTCCTTCCTGCCCGCACCGCTGCTCCTGCCGCACCTCCTCCCAAGAAAGAGAGACCTTTCTCTCCTGTACAGCAGGAGAACAACGTTTCTGCATTCCACTACAGAATTTATGTGTGTATATATACAGGCCCCCTACACA
>JAODJU010000001.1:7562352-7574799 GCA_026776725.1 Gnathonemus echidnorhynchus
CGATACTAGCTCAATAAAACCAAGGCTATGAATACCATCGATCCAATACTCTGTTGGGAAAGTGCGTTTTTTTTTTTTTTTAAGGAAAAAACTGAGTATAATACCAGAAGTTGTTTTTATTTGCAAATGTTTTTATTTGACTGGAATGCTGCTCTGTGATGCCATTCCATTCACACACATTTTTATCTTACGAGCGTTAAATATGCCGGCTGACCGATGCACCATTTCAGATTAAGTTTTTCTTAATATCCCCCACTAAGTCACAATGGTGTGTTCTGTTTCTGTGAGGCCTGTGGAACCTTTTGATGATGGTGCTGTTACTGCACTGCCTACTCAACTGCCAGGAGTCCAGGTTTGGGCCGCTCCTCCCCCGCTCCAGTGCCCCAGTCACATGTTGCACTCTGGAAGACCAAGGTGAGCATACAGGTATGTTCTGCCCCCTCAGGCCACACCCACTTCTCCCCGGATGGGAGTAATTTGGCCAGGGTTTATATGTGTCTGTACTGAGGGGCGGAGTTCCTGAATGTTAGCCAATGGCTGATAGCTTGTCACAAGCCCCTCCCACCAGGGGGTTCAAAAGCATCTCGCTCTCCACTGATACTGCAGGATTTCACAGGACACACACAGGCATAATGAGATATGACCCAATAGGCCAGCAGTGGCAGCCAGCCAGCCAGTGACGGCCGACCTGCAGATGCGATGGCAGTGGTCCTCTTGGCTATTCTCAGCTTGTGTCGCTCTCGATAAAGACTCCAGCAAAGACCGCCACTCCTCCGTGGACAAACCCGGTACCCTGTCACTCCGCGTTCGATGCCGACAAACCCCAGACACTTAGTCTCCGTCCCACATAATGACAGAGGTGTTTTAAAAACAGCAGCGAGCCCTTACAAAGTCGAACGGCAGGCCATTAAAACAGCATCGACTGTTTACAGAGCCAAACATCAGGCAGCTGTAAATTGCCCCTGTAAATCAAAGGAAGGGAATAGGACAGAGGGAGCCAGCAGAAACACAAAGGAGTGACTGCAGCCTCTCTGAAGACCGTCATGCGATATAAACGACAGCCAAACACAGCAACTGTGCATCAGTTAGGATCAGCAGCTTTCTGTGACAATTGGGAGCCCATCTTGGGTAACCGGTGACATAAAAGAGGGCACACCGTGGGCAGGATGCCAGCTCATCGCGGGTCACTCACAAGGGCAATTCGCCCTCCATCCATCCATCCATCTGTGGAGGCCACGTGAGAAAGCTGGACAAACAGCCATGGCATACTTAGCGGTGAACCTGCGTGTCTGCGTGAGGGTTCACACTGTCGCATTCAGCACAAGAGCACGTTCCAATGGGAGGCATTAGGGGAGGCTGACACAGCTGGGGGGTACAGGGCAACTGACCGAGATATAGTACCGATCATGTGACAACCTACAGACGTCACCCATCACCAAGTCAACTGACACAACAGAAGGAAATCCAATTACATGCAATAGAACTAATGCTTGCCAAAGCAAAGCTCCTGTCTACGTGGGTATCAGGCATGGGGAGTGGGGCAGAGGGCCATCACAGCCGCAGCAGACGCCTGTCACAGCCCGCCGCGTCGCCCCCCAATGGCAGCCAACCTCAGCCGGCTCGTCGTCTCCCTCAGTGCTTCGCTTCGCCTGTCACAGTGCCTGCTTTCGTTTTCATACAGGAACAGCTGTGCTTTAGCCAATTAATGACTTTAACAGGCTTCACACTGCATAATCAAAGCCGACGCCGCTTTCGGTGTATCGTTATTTCGTTTTCTTGTCAGCACAGAGACGTCACACGCGTGACAAACACCAAGCCCCTTTTCAACTCCAGAGCTTCTTAGGCAAATCCTGCAGGCTGACCCGATTCCTACGGACGATGCGGGTTCTGTCAGCCTACCCGATTCCTGCAGAAAAACGCAGGCTCTGCGTGAATCACTGTCACTTACATGTACTATTCAGCTACTGCCCCGGGTCAAAGTGGGAGGGGTCACCTGTGCAGTGGCTTGGCGTGACAGCACCGGTCATGTGACCCCATCTCACCAGACACCCTGTTCCTCATCCTGAGTGGTTCAATCCTGATGCACATTAAGGCCGATCCATTGAAAAAGGACTGAAATTGTCTTTGTGTCAAACACAAGTGGTTAAAGTAATTGAGGAAATATCTAATTTGCTAGTGCTGCTAACTTATGGAGTGGGGGGTGGGGGGTTGTTCCATAATCAGTTACCTCCCCAAGAGTGTGGATGGAGATGCAGGCCAGGTGTCAATCTAATATCTAATCAGAGAAGTGAGGGAGAAACAGAATGTGTAGCTGAAGGGTGATCACACGCCTGTTTAAATCCCGCCCCCAGCTCTGAATATGTGGGCTTGTTCTGCTCTGTCTGCTCTGGGTTCCTCCCCCAGTCCAAAAGCACATCCGTGCACCCCAACCTGAGCATCCCAGTGGGGGTGTCCCGGCCTCATGCCCCATGCCTCTTGGGAGAAGCTGAGCCCGACCCTGTAGAGGACAAGCAGCTAGGAGCAGAGAGGATCATGGGACAAGGCGACATCATCTGAATTCGTCTGTGTGGGAGCTGAACGCATGTGAGTGAGAAGCCCTTTCTCTTGGATGACGGAGAGTGAAAGAGAGAGAGAGTTCAGGCATTGATGGGCATTATGTGGGCACATGGCTTCTCTGATGGCATTTATGAAACGCCGCTCACAGCACCTTCTGCCAGGCGGCTGGTGGACCCCTACCCACCTGCATGACCGGCTCCGTCCTGCGGCGCTGCTCCCCCCATTTAAGATGCTGCTGTGCTCAAGAACTTCAAGGGACTGACCTGAAAACCGCCGTCAGCTTAGAAACTGACTACTGCATGCTCACACATTGACTCAGACTGGAAGTGACAGAGGCCAGCGATGCAGACAGCATGGCCACCCAGCACGAGTGGGTGATGGGCGGAGAGGAGAGACAGAGACATGGTCAGGCCGGTTTAACAGCACAGGGACACGAGCCGCACGGAGGGGCCGAGTGAATCACCCATTCTGGGGTTAATCTGCTACAAAAAAGACCAGGATTCTGTGGAGAACAATATTGAAACGTTCATGTTTTTCATTCGGATCAATTAAGATTATTATTTTTATTTAGGTTTTTATGGTTTAGTGAAGGGTATGCACAATAGATGACATCATTAACGGGTTCAGGTGCCGTTTGAAGCCCCAGACAGCTGTAGGAAAGCTCTGTTCCGTGATCCCACAACCTTCCGTAGCTCCACTTTTTTTAACTTTAGGCAGGTGCCGTCACCGTTTACCCACCAGGGATCGACAGATGGCAACGATGAGGGATTCACACCCGAGTCTAACAGGTGCAGGGGGTGTGCACAGAGTGGGACTGGCCGTGTCCAGCCCAAAACGGTTCTGACAGCGCAGCTCAGCTGTCAGTCACGCTCAGGTCCCGTTACAGGTGGAGAATTAATGCACTAAAGCAGCGCTGTGACACCAGTATGGCTATAAAACTCTGTCATTGGTACGGCTGCTACGTGCTTCCATTAATCACCACCGGGGGAAGCGCTTTAACTATGCGCCATTCGTCACAGGTGTCGGCCTCCGATGTAGAAGAAAAGCACATGTTGCGCCGGGCTGAGTGACGGCTTCGGGGCCCGTGCTGCGTGAGGGACGGCTCCGGGGCCCGGGCTGCGTGAGTGACGGCTTCGGGGCCCGGGCTGCGTGAGGGACGGCTCCGGGGCCCGGCTGCGTGAGGGGCAGCTTCATGCACTCTGTACACACCCCCTGCACCTGTTAGACTCGGGTGTGAATCCCTCATTGTTGCCATCTGTCGATCCCTGGTGGGTAAACAGTGACAGCACCTGCCTAATGTAAAGAGAAGAGGAGCTACAGAACCATTTTGGAAGCATTGTTCTGCCATCAGGCCAGAGCTCTCTGTCTCTCCACCTGTGCTCAGACTGAAAAGCATTCTGTCACCACTCAAAAACACGCAAGTGCTTCCTGCCTGAGAATGTGGCCCCTAAGGGCCACCTGGAGGTCCCGCACGCCCCCAGCCTGGAGGACACAGCTGCTCCTGCGGCTCCTCCTGACGAGGAGTCATTTGTAGCTGCAGCAAATGCATGATGCACCTCCACTCACCACTGAGCTCTGCTCATGCTCCTGCTGCGAGGCTGAACAAGGAGGTGGCAGCAGGGGCTGATGGGAAATGAGAGCAGAGCTCAGTGGGGTCATGGAGCGTGTGGGAATGTGGGGACTGAAGAGTACGCAGATTACGGATGTACGGGACGAGGGAGGCCACAGAGGGACAGGAGCAGCACGAAACCTCAGCTTTAACACAACCGGCAACAACAGGAGCGACACAGGGGAATTACACAGCCCTGCCTGGTGATGTCACAGACAACGAACAATTACTGTTACAACAGAAGAGAGTTCAATTGTTTGATAAAATTGACAATACAAACAGTTAATAATAACCTTAACTTCCCCACTGAGATGTAGACTCAATGAACTTTGCACCACCTAGATTACAGACCCAAAGGGGTACAGATTGAATGGTTTGTGGACCGACAGGATGACAGAGCTAAAGGACCACAGACCCAGGACAGGATTATAAATATGATCAGTCCCCAAAAATTCAGGTCGCAAACTAACAATTCACCGAAATAACCGCAGAAGGACAATCATGCATTTATATAACAGTAAGTATATTTTGCTGGCGTCCAGTGAGCAGCTAATGAATGCCGTCACACGGAGCCCCGTTTCTAATTCTCACTCCTAAACTAGATTAATACGGCTGATTTCTGGGGCCGTTCCCACCCCCGCAATCGATATGGCGGCCCCAAGATTTATGGCTGCGTAGGTGTGCTGCGACCGGCACGGTCTTTCTCACACGGGGTAAATTATGGAGATTTGTGCGAGGTAAGAGCGTGTCTTTGGTGTGAAGCCTTCAGCTGCCCCTTCACGTGCCCTGCTGGCTTCTGCGGGACACTTCCCAGGTGATTATAGGCTGTCAGGCCTGGGGGGGGGGGGGGGGGGAAGCAAGAGAATAGAAAGTGAAAATAGGAAGAAAAGAGATGGGGGGGTTGTCAAAGGAGACAGTAATGGCAGCAGGCCAGGGCATAAGGCCACGTCGGTGCGGAGTCGCAGAATTAGCAGCTAGTCTGCGACAGAGATGCAGATCAGCTATACATGCGAGGAAACTCCGTGTGACAGACTGCTGTCCCAGACGTAGACTGACTTCAGGGTCACAGGCCCTGATTCTTCATCACCTTCATCTTAGGGCAGATAGCATTCAGATGCACGCCACCCCAAAGTAACGCCATCAACTTTGCATTAATTCCATGGCTGTCTATCTAAATGAATCAATTATACATGGGCTGGTCTGCGGCCTCATTGCTTTATCAATACGCTCTCGTGCTTTACCAATACAAAACAGCCATTAAATAACTTATTGTTATGCTAATATGTAAACAGAAGTGAACTATGTGCCAATAAGGCTGCTATACTTGAAATGAATGGAGGCGAGTCAGAGAGCACAGGGGTCACGGATAAAGGAAGCGTACTGACACTCTCACTGTAATTAAAGGGAAAAGGCCATTAATTAGCAGTCATGCTTCTCTGCTCTTTAAAGCTTGGCTTCCAAGCGTTAAAAACAGATGACAAGATGGAGCCAAGCTGCACCGGCGAGAGGCACCACAGAGCCAGAGGGACAAGGAGAGGCAGGACCCCCCCCCGGCATAGCAAGGCAGTCTTTCCAGGAGTTTCTCTCCCATTCCGCGAGGCCCAGAATATACCTGGCAGTTGCCATGGCGACACAGACACCGACAGGCGGATGACGCAGTAAGAAGCGCTGCCTAATTGAAGGGCTTTTAGCTTCCACGCTGTGCCACAGAGGTACGGGCTCGTCTCATGAGAGATTATTGTGTTCCTGTGCCAGTGCATTGGAAACAATTTCTCCCAGGCTTACCTACAAACTCGCGGGGGCCTTGGGGAGTCCGCAAGTTTATAACGAACCGCATAACCAGAATATAAACTGTTGCCGTACACTTGGAATCAAGCAGACAAGTAACTCACACATGCTACTGACAATCTGAACTTTAAAGCTACGCGATTGGATGACTGTGACTCAGTCGTAGGGCTCAGTTGCAGAAATGGGTGTTGGGGGAAAAAAAAATTGTGGATCAGCCTGGAGACCAAGAAGTGTCCATTTATGCTGAGAACTGGAAGCCTGATTACAGCAGGTATAGGAAGACAAGCAGTCCCCGTGGCACCCAGAACACTAAGGTCCAAGTGCGGATTCAGCAAACGGAACCACACTGGCCCCTCTGTCTCGGTGGGACCGGGTGAATGAATTTGGCTTATACACACTAAGCTTTTCAGCAGTTCATTCCCAACACATTAACAACTTTAAAAAAAAAATCAATAAAATTTAACATTCCATCACCCAGTTAATTATCTGTCACATTCAGACGTGCAAAGACACTTCACTTACGATTACTGTCAGTGTAACCATAAGTTACCCCCCCCCATCACCCGGGTGGGGGAGGTTGTATCAGGATCCCGCAGTGGGTCTAAACACCACCCCCCCCCCCCCCCCAGCACACAGCACCACTTACCAAACAGCAATCTCTGTGCATCACGTGAAAGTTATACCTAGAAAAAAACTGCTATTACACTTCGACGCCCAGCAGGAAATGAATAACTGAATGAATATTACAGCACTTAAAATCCGAGCATGCAGCATAATTCAAATACATGACTAATCAAATAAGTATTTAGTGCATACCAGTCACTTAGGAATAGATAAGAAGCCATTTACAAGAAAACACTTTCTGACACTGAACTCACCAGTAGATTCACACAAATTCTTTCTCTATAAGCTTAAGAGATGGCATTAGTGTCCCTAACCCAGTTGGGAGCTCGGCGAGGTGGGGGGGGGGCCTGGCTGTGCTTTGGTGGAGTGGAACGTCTGCCTGGTGCTACGATGAAGGTCTCAGAGTCCGGGTTCCAGCAGAGCTCTGAATAAAGCGGCACGTGGGACAAATAGCGTGGACGGAGACGGCCAAGAGATACAGTAAACGGCAGGGTGCCGAAGCGGGGCATGAAAGGCTCAGCGGACCTTTAAATGTATGTTTCCCATTACTGACTCACAATACTGAAGGCACGGGCATTTAAGTCCACATTTTCCACATTGGAATGCCGGAAACACATGGCAGCCATGATGCAAAACCTAAGCTACGCTAAAACGAACCTGCCCTGCTAGAACGTTACTGATTCTCACACAATACGCTCCCTTAAAGCTTTCCCTTATACCTCAGCACTTAAATATGTACCGCAGTCATTTAAAACCTTATTTCAAGGAACCGTTGTCCAGGAAACCGGCCTGATGGGCCAATGTAAGCATATTTGGCAACGTCTTCCTGTGTGCGCCTCTGTTCTAAGTGTGAACATGCATGCGTGTGTGTTAGTATGTGAGCCCATGATTGACTCTGAGCGTGTTCATGAGTCTATGTTTGTAAATATGTCCCCGTCTGTGTGTGTCACTGCTACTCCAGGTTTCTAGAACGCCGTTCCTTGTGAGCACATATAGAAATATATAAACCATGTTCCTCCACAGAGCTGGTATCAGTGAGAAATATGAAGAATTATGTACAAATCTGCCCCCCCTCCCATTTTACCATTTTGTCCTGAAGGAGCGTGTTAAAGTGTTAATTACACTTAAATAACTTGCCATTGTAGGTCAGGTTGGTTTGGTGCTGGACGTCACCTCTTCTGATGAACAGCAAGCACACTTCAACTCCCATTGGAGATCCATGATTCTTTACATCCCTGTGTTATGTTCATTTTTCACCGATTTATCACGCCGGTCATGCCAGCAACACTAACGCAGCTCCGCTTGTGCGAATGACGGGCTTTTCGAAAAAGATTTCAAGAGTTGCCTGCTTAAAAATTGCCTCTGTGAGAGAATGCTGTACGAGGTGAAGATCTGAGTGCCCAAGGAGACGTGTGTCTCCCTTATGTACAGAGTCAGTGTGGTAAGGAGACATTTCCCAGCTCACCTTGTGAATCCCGATGGCTCTGTCCCTCCGCATGATTAAAACACTATAGAGGGTTTAATTATCACTGTGCTGTGGTGGCATGGAAACTAGATCCATATGGAGAGTAGGAGCTGCTCACACAATGGGGACTTCGCTGACACCCCGGTGCGGGGGTCAGACAGCGTTTGGAGGGGTATTTCATTAAACCCCCATGCCTCGGGGGCCTAACCTTCCTCTGCCCACTGGTGGTTTGGTGGTTGACGGCTGCATGGTGAGGATCACACGCCCACCTGTTTGTGTGGTCACCGCCCTTGGCGGTAAGAGGGGCTGTACGCCCTGTTCTCTGGCCTCATCTTCTGAGCCTTCGTGGTTCTTGACTCTGGGCTGAAGCTGATCCACTGTCTTCCTGCTTCCATGCCGGCAATGCCGGGATTGCCTTCAACCCCCTACATCTGACATGCTAACCATTATAAATCCTTTATTATTGGGCTATATTAAAAATATAGGCGGAACTGTTTATCAAGATGCCCTCTCACATGGCAAGAATGAGCAATTGCGTCAATAAAGGCTTGAGGCCGATGTTAATCTGACCGCGACAAATTAGACACTAGTACCCAAGGTGGTAAGTACAGCATGATCCTCTGACTTACCATTTTCGGAACAAATTTTATTGAGCAATGACTTCTGAGTGTTTTAATATAGTCCAATAAATAATTTAATTTAACTGTGCTAAATATCTGTCTTCTGCAAAGTTTAACCCCTAGGCCAGAAGTGGCCCATGCATGGTCATTTCTGCATCCCTGGGCCTGGTACCACATCCTCTGTGACCATATCCTCTTTCCTTTCGGGTGTAGATACCTTGATGGCCTGAAAACCATGTCTGACACCCCCACCACACACAAACCTGCCCAAACCAGCCCGGAGGCATCACCCTTTTAAAAAAAGACAAAAAAATGAAAAATAGCTACATGCCAGTCCTGTCACCAAACAGTGTCCTTTTCAGTTCCACATGCTACGTCACCTGTCCTATAGCTCAGACACGGCTAAGCTGGGGGGGGGGGGGCAGTGATTCATGTTCAACTTGTCATGAGTTTAACTCACTGGTGAGAACTTTCATAAATAACCACCCGCTGGTTATGGTCCTGTGTAACTTGGCAACGGTGACTGTGTTCTGTACTGGCATCGTTCCACAGCAGGGGAGGAAAGGCAGCCATCTGCCCGGCTGTGAGAAGCGCCACTCGTCCAATCACCGAAAGCCTCTATGTCATGTGACCCGTAGTGTGTAAAAGCAGGCTGCCTGGCAGGGAGCGTGCGGCCTGGAAGCTTAGCATAGTGCCCATGATCCCGCTCGATGCCGGACTGCCGAGTCTGATGCCGTGAGAAAAAGGCATAACACAAGTGCCTCTGTATTTTCTCCCCTTTACCTTCAGCTACACTGCATCAAAATAGCTATTGCCAGCCACTGCATTTAAATTTGTGCAGCTCAGAGCAACCCAGCATTCCCAGTACAGCGCCCCCTACAGAAAGTCCTTCCGTGCACATTTAAACACAAACAACTCACACTAGTCCCTCATTGCGACAGCAATTCAAAGCTGAGGCATTTATACACAGACATAATGAATGATGCAATACTTTCATGGAAGAGGGAAAACATTGCACTGCATTTTTGGAGGAGAAAGGACTGGCATGAGAAAGCAGGAGGAGAGAGAAGGAGAAGCTCAGCATGTGGCATTAGGGCTAGATATGAGATCGCATGTGATGATAAGGTTAGCATGTGGTGATAAGGATAGCATGTGGTGATGTGGTTACCATGTGTGATGGGTTAGCATGTGGTGATGGTTAGCATGTGGTGATGGTTAGCATATGGTGATAAGGTTAGCATGTGGTGATAAGGTTAGCATGTGGTGATGTGGTTAGCATGTGGTGATGTGGTTACCATGTGTGATGGGTTAGCATATGGTGATAAGGTTAGCATGTGGTGATGGTTAGCATGTGGTGATAAGGTTAGCATGTGGTGATGTGGTTAGCATGTGGTGATACGGTTAGCATGTGGTGATACGATTAGCATGAATTGATAAGGTTAGCATGTGATGATAAGGTTAGCATGTATTGATAAGGTTAGCATGTGGTGATAAGGTTAGCATGTATTGATAAGGTTAGCATGTGGTGATAAGGTTAGCATGTGGTGATAAGGTTAGCATGTATTGGTAAGGTTAGCATGTATTGATAAGGATAGCATGAGGAGAGAGGACATACGGGCATCTTTAGGTGACTGAACTAGCCTGTGCTGACTGGAGTAGCATGTGTGATGGAGTTGGCATGTGGTGATAAGATTAGCATGAGGAGAGAGGACAAAAGCAGTTTAGGTGACAGGGTTAGCATAGGGAGAAACTAAATGACTAGAAGAGGACTGTTTCAATTGTAAACACAGACAGAATAGTGCACGCTGAGATCTTTTAAAGCACACCATTAGCATTATTATTTAAAAATAGACCTGTGCAGCTGTTTAAAGAGGGTGCGGGAGGCAGAAATAGACTGAGATGGCGGAGTGAGAGCCGGGCAGGGCCTGCTACCTGGGCAGGAGAAGCGGCGTTTCATCCTGTGTACAAACAAGGAGATGGAGCATAAACACGCCCACGGCTGCGGTCCCGTGGGAAATGGGGCCTTTTCAAAGACCGCCGAAGCTCACTTTGCTGCGTGGCACATCGCTGACTTAAAGAGTTTATATTTTAAGATTATTCTTTAAAAGAAAAAGTCTGCGGTAAAAATAGACAGGCCGATAAGCGGTGAATGTCAAACTGATTCCCAGATGTGGTGAAACGGGGACGCGTTCTATTTTAATTTAGGAAGACATTTCATGTTGCAGTTTGGGATGTGTGAGGCCTGCTCCTCATCCAGCTTCAGCACTCTGAAATTAGCGGTAAGAGTCAGTTCACAATTTTCCACGATTTGACCCAGCCACACAGCAGTGCGACATCTAGCCTAGAGCAGGGGTTGCTGGGGGACCCTGTAACCCAAGGGCAGTCTATGCTGCTGTAATCTCTCTTTAAATAAGTTGTTTTCCATTAGGAAAGTTTGCTGGTGTGACCTGGGTTATTTGTGCTGATTTCTTCCACCTGTTCCTCATTCCCCCAGCTGTATAAATTGGTCTGTTTTGTTTTGTTGCCCTGACCGGAGTTTCACTACCATTCCCGGAGGGCGTCTGGGGCCTGGCCAGTTCCTCTCCTCCCTGATTCACGTACTTTTTTCTTTTCCCTGTCCCCCAGTAAACCTGTCACTCCCTGCTCAACCCCCAGCATCATACGGTCCGGTCTGCTGCCCCCAACTGGAGGGACTCGGACATTTGCATTTTAAAATAACCCCCACAGAGCATTTGGACACACGAGTGGCTGTCTACACCACCCTAAGGGCACATCTGAACCCATCAAGCGCATTTGTGGCTGGATGGTCTAAAACCATCCATCACTGTGGGTTGCACGCCTCAGTGCTGAAGGCCCCACTGGACTCTGAGAGAAGCATCCAGTGCAAGTCTTAGGGCCTGAGGATATCAGAGCAGAGCAGGGCCGGTGCTGAGCAGGGAGACACGACCATCCTCACCGACATGTGACAGCAGAGGCGTCATCACGCCTGAGTGGCTAATGGCTAAGCTTTCAACAAAGCGCTTCCAGAATAATACTGATGAACGATCACGTTCACATGCAAAAGCCATTAACTCTGACAGACGTGGAGATATCCCTAATCTCAGGGGGAAAGCACTCCTCAGTCTTATTACACTCTGCTGTTAGCTGCACGGCGCTAGGACAACTTCAGTAAAGCATGAGGTACGGAAAAAAATGACACAATAATTGAATTCATCTACAGTCGGAATCCCAGAGGCTTAAGTTCAAAATACTCTGGGACTCAGGCATATCTCACTTTTACATGGTCTTTTGCCGCCAGAAAAAGCAGATATGGATCTGTGAACTCTCTAAGGCAAAGGGCTTTGTGCACACCTGGTTCATTCTCATGGTTTTAATCATATTGCAGTATATAGGATGATTTCAGCAGGGACGGGCAGGGCCTGCCGGCAGCATGTACAGCAATTACAGTGACAAAGGCAGCACCGATGCAGTAAGGCAGCCAGGCAGCTCCAAGAGACGATGCCTAAGAGGACATGATGCTGAAAACTCCCAGCAGGCTGTGCACAATCAAACATGAGGGAACATCCCAAAGGGAGCCATCAGCTTCAGATCACTGGATGGGAGTGTGCAAAGGCTGGGCAGTAGAAGAGTGGAATGTGATAATCTCAAGCATCCAGGAAAATGTGATAATCCTTCATATTCGGGAGAATGTGATAATCCCACACATTCAAAAAATGTGATAATCCCACACATTCAGGAGAATGTGATAATCCCACACATTCAAGAAATGTGATATCCCACGCATT
>JAODJU010000001.1:7617143-7650321 GCA_026776725.1 Gnathonemus echidnorhynchus
TATATAATAACCATACATATTTCTTTAGTCATTGTTGTCATCGCTCTGAGGGGGATTCCGGGGCTCCGTTCTATTGCCATGGAGAGTGATCACCAGCGCTGACCCTACAGGTGCCCAGCTGGTCCCTCTTATGGCTGGACATAAACAGCCAGCTGGGCAGATAAGGAGATTTCGAGAAAACTTCTGTAAACTTATGACTTTGTTTCTACATACGCTCTACATATACAATCATAAAACATACATATAAAGTCTGATAAGATATCAGCCCAAAATATATAATTTAGACCTTTCCATTTTTAAAGACTCTGTGTTCTGAGTTACACATTTCCAGTGAATATATGCATATATGCTTTCTGATTCTCCATAACTGTATGTGCGTGAGCACAAAGAGCAGCGTGGTGTGAGGCAGTAGAGATAATAGCCTGCTCCGGGATGGAATCACAAGCACTAGGTGGCAGTACTGAATGCTTAATATCTGTGACCACAAACAAACCCCTAACTCACCGTCACTCAAACTCACCAAATGCCTTTTACTATAAATGGTATTTCTATACAAAAGCTACCAAAAAAAAGGAAAACAGTACAGGACACCAGACGGCGAAAACAGACAGATACATGAGAAGAACTGGTGATTCCTTCCTAAAGCTATCAACAGGTGGAACAGTGCATTAAAACTTGAAGTAAAATGTAATGGGTTGTGCCGTACTGGAAATCTGTGTAGGGGGGGTGTCCTCAGGTCATACTCAGACATGGTAGGGAGTTACACTCTTGCAGGGAGAGAACACTTTTGGAAGTATCTCCAAATCAGGAACCGTATCACCTCTAGGATTTAGCGTATAGCTGGAAACCACATCACAGACTTCTTCAAAGAGCCGGTGGATCGCCTTCGTGCTTCTGTCTTTTATAGACTGACTAACAGACCAATCAGCGTTAGCTGTAACAATCTGAAAACAATATGGCAAGAAGACCTGGGACGTATACTACAATGAATTCTCTCCAGCTGAGCCAAATACTTCAGGGAACCCAAAAGTAAACACCCAGTATAAAATAATACACAGGTATTATTGGGCACCCACCCGATTATACAGGATGGGCTTTACTAAGTAATAACTCATGTTGGAAATGCCAGAAAGAAACAGGCACATTTTTGCACTTTTTAGTTTATTTTCTAACCATTTTATTAATATTTGTTGTGTGGCTGGTGTAATGTCTCACCTGATGCTTACTTGTCATGTATCAACCGTGTTAAAGTTAATAAAAGTTTTAATTATAAAAAATAATAATTAAATATTCAGAATATTACTTCCACTATGAATGTACAACAGCTACAATGAGCCAAAGACAGCACTGCAAATCCCAGTTATTAAATATTTCCAATTAAACCATAATTTACACAAGTTCACCCATTTTGCTGGACTTTCACTGGACTGGGCGGAGTGCTGATAGACTCTCTGGCAGCAGCATGGACTGGGCGGAGTCTCTCCGGCAGCAGCATGGACTGGGCGGAGTCTCTCCGGCAGCAGCATGGACTGGGTGGAGTCTCTCCAGCAGCAGCATGGACTGGGCGGAGTCTCTCCAGCAGCAGCATGCCTTGATCTATACTTCAGGAGGTTCAGTGTCTCCCATAACATTTCACATGCAGAGGCTCAGGATTTAGAAGCTGTCAGTTCCTTCATAAAACTATAGTCACCTAATGACAACTGAACATGACTGGGACATCTATTCCAGCTCCACCCACTTCAAGGGCCAATCGTGGTTCAAGATGATTTTTTTTTTTTGGCAGGAAACGCCAGGTCATTTTGGACACGGTTCCTGTACCTGAGTGGGACTCAGTAGTGGTAACCTAAAATGCTCAGGAATGTCCCTCCATGGCAAACGAAAACAGGCAAACCACTATGACACAAACACAGACTGTTTTCTATGAATTCGCTGGTGACACACAGGCACTTTCATTATTTTTCACCATTTCTCAGTGTCGACGATGCTCTCGGGGAGTGGGGGCAGAGCTGGTGCAGTTCAGACGGGCTTCATATGGACTCCTAGGCAACAACATTGTGCTTGCAGGTCCTCAAGTCAAACAATATTAATAATCAATGAAATCCACAACAGGCAAAAAAAATCAGTCCTACATGAATGTTCTTATGAGTGAACATTCCAGTTGATTTATGGTCTGTCTGCCTGTTCACAGCTCGCTATTTTCCATACGGCTTCCTTTGATCTTGAATGTCTGGTGCAGAAAAGTGCTGTATCCGTAGCGTGAATCGTGTGGGTATTTTAAGTCTAATAAGCATGTGCCGTCTGGTTTAAATAGGACAGAGATATTTCAAAAACCTGATCATTGAGGCGCAAGAAAAAAGTAAAAAAAAAAAAAAAAAAGAATTTTAGGAGCAGAAGCTCAGAGCAGAAGTATTACCCTAGCTGACGTCTTTGCTGTGGACATCTGTAAAATCCCAATAAATAGCTGCAGCATTTGACTTCATCCCAAGCACTTTTCAGGCCAGACAAAAGTCTCCTGCTGTTTGGGTACCGAAACCTGTCATCTTTACAGCAGAATGACAGTCCAATGCAAAAAGGAAGTTGCAGTGCTGATGCTAACCAGCAGCTAAATGTACAGAGCTGCGTGCAGCTAATTCGCAGCTGGGGCTGTGGTTTGCAGTATGCTGATCCAGTTAACACTGGTAGCGCTACAATGACGATCAAGCCAAAGGGGCAGCAGGTTGATGAATGCCATCCACAGAGAAACAAAGGTCCTCTGAATAAAAACTGCAAACGTCTCCGCAGAAGATTAACTGGATTAATTAGCGACTCATTCAGGACGGAGCATTCTCACCTCGGAGCTCCTGGCTGAATGACACGGATCCTCTCACTAAGAAAATGTGAGGCGCCTTAAAGACCCCGAACTCATCCAGAGCTCAGGCCTACTGCTGCGCAGCAGAGTGACACATCAATTTGCAAAGCCCTCGCAGAGAGTGCAAAGTTTGTCAACCTGAGAGGCACTTTTAGCAAAGCTGTAGCACATTCTGAGTTTCACTATGGCCCGCATTGTTCAGATCATTGCCGGCTTACTGAGGAGGTTTTTAAAACTTATTAAGCTCACTTTCAGTGCCTCCTTCTCGTACATCTGCTGAGGTGGACTGTAGACTGAGCTTGACACCCCAAGAAATAATGAGATTGTTATCTTTGGGCTACACTTCCCATTAACACAGCAGCTGGATGAGGACTGATAGATCACACACGACCAAAGTGCCCAGGAATCACATGCCTGCTCATCAATATTGACAAGCAGTGTGAATTTGTAAGCACATTAAGTAATCATTTATCTAAAGGGAGATAAAAACTAATTGACAGGGGTTTTTTCCACACCTGTCCTGTGTTACAGTTACTGGAACACAAACTGGAGCACAAAAACTACAATAGATGCACTCGGTATCATATAAGAAACAGGTACATGAAATAGCCTTTACTGGAAGTCTGCTTTATTATCAATTCATTGTAACTGCTCATCAGAGAGAGCATATGGCCGCATATATTTATAAGATGCAGGTAGACATGTTGATAGGGCTTCAATGTGTCAGCTTCTCATCTCCACATTCTCCTGCTTATAACCAGCACAAACACTGCCCTCCAAAGCTCACTGCTTGCAGCCACACAACATCCCAATGACGAACATGACTGCGCACCCCCCCGACAAAGGACCACCACTTACATTTAGAGCCACGAATACTATGAATGATGATTGACGACTATTTTTATTACAGTGCTCAAAACAAGACAGTAGAATTAATGAATTAAGTTAATGATATAAAAGGAAGTGATGGCATCTTATACATGACCAAGTAAAATCTGCTGTTCATGTTACCAAGTAGGAAACTTAGCAACATAGTGATCTTCTTAAGTCAACAGATTCAGTAGTGTCCTTAGCCCCGAGACGGCCCGTTTGTAAGAAAACGCAAATACACTGTAGCACATCTGGATTTTTTTCCCCAAAATTAAAAAAAACAAACTTTATTTTTTTTTACGTTTTTTAATTAATATGAAGCACCTCAATGTCCACATTTATTAATTGCTGTTTAATACACACAGACACACACATGCATTTAAATACATGAAAATAAAACAGGCAGCTCTGAAGCTCAGATTATGAACTCAGGAAAATGGCATGTGGTTTCATAATAATCTTTCAAAATGGCACACAGTACATTCTGAGACATACTGCGATACAATCAGTATCCACAGAAAGGCTCCTGTCAAGCACATCGCTTTCCCCGGCTTCTGTTTAAACCATTCAGGCATTTTTCATTATCTCTTTTACAAAAATAAATAAGTCCAATGTGATCTACTGTGGAACCTGAAACCCAGTATTCTGAATATGTGAAACACTTAATCAACAGTAGTTTTAAAAACCACACACACACACACACACACACACACAGGTTTGTAATTATATCTTTGTGGGGACTTTCCATACATTTCTCTGGGGAAAACTCTAATCCAAGATGATGACCTTAACCCCTACCCACCCCTAACCTTAACCATAAGGTTAAGGATCTGCATTCACAGATCTTTGTGGGGACCTGAAGAATGGTCCCCACAATGTCAAAATAACATGTTTATTACACTGTGGGGGACATTTGGTTGGCACATTGTAACATAAACATAATTCACACACACACACACACACACACAGACCTTATTTGCATGTGCACCAGAACATTACATCATGTGATGAGAAGAGAGTGCCTGAGCATCAGAGCATCTCCAAGTGAGCTTCCGCATTTCCTGAGGACACAGCCAACCTTAAACACGACTCCTCCTCTACAGCTACATTTACATGTACATTTCATTAATGAGCAGGCACTTTCGTCCCTTGCAATGTACAAGAGAGGCACGTACACCACAAACAAACAGCTGACAACCAGATACAAGCACGGGTTGGTTGAGCTGTCTATGAATGTTATTCAGGCAATTTATTAGGACGGATGCCATCTTCGACACGCACAGAAATAATGTCTGATGAAGCCCATTGGAAGTCACTGTGCAAGAAATTAATACATCCACAAGACAGAATGCAGATTTAAATAGGTCAACAGTGTCTTTCTGCTTGCAGCTGAACACCAGCTTTCATCTGGAAAGTTCAATCAGTACAAAACAGGACAGAGTGCAGGTGCAATGGGTGTGTACATTCCAGTCCATTAAAGCACCCCCCCTCTTTTCCCCAAGTTTTTCGCTGCCCTTCAAACACTATTTTTTTAAGAGGTCAACTATCATGCAAAAGAACTGCAGTATCTGAAAATAAATAAGTTATGATATTTTGCACACACATGCACAATATGCATGCACAGCTAAGGTTAAGGAAAATGTTGCAACACAAGGATTGTTTATTTAAATTTCCGTGCACTGAAAACCTTTACGACAAGGGGAATAAAAAATACAATTCATTAAAGGATCACGATTATAGGCAACATACCTTAACCTTTGACATACTGCAGTGGAAACTGCATGCTGCTGGACGGATCTGTCACACAAACTCAGCCACATTTACAGAATCACTTGTGTCAATTATAAACCTCAAAAAATGCTCCATACTTGTGGGAACACAATGAGATATCAGTGAACCAGTAATTTGCACATTCTGAGAAAATACAGCTAACCTTTTTCTTTGTTTGCCAAGTAAAGCAACCTCCTCTGCATAGGTGTAGGGATGAGAAGAGTGGCAATTATTAAAATACAAACAAGTTCTAAGAATGAAAAATAGAAAGGGCCGAGGATTTCTCTCTCTCTAGTAAGATATGTCAGTGAGGGCACTGGTGGGGCTCTTCAAGAAGACCATCAAAGCCATGCCTTCTTAATTCAGTCGCATCAAATGGCAAGCAGCACCGGGCCAAAGGAGTGGGATTGGTGAGTAGTTCTGAGAAGTCAGCTGTACCCCCCCCCCCTCCTCAGCTTAAACCCCCGCACCATCCATCCCCTGTAGACAAAAGGTAGTCAGAATGAAAGAGTCACAAGAAAGATTCAAAGTGTTATTGATTTTTTTTTCAGCCTCCTGAGTCTTCGGCGCCTCGTGTTTCTGCTATGAATAATTTCACTCACCATTTTTTCTTTTCTTAAAATAGGTTCTCTAAGAATCACACCTTCAGCAATACGAGGAACGGCTTGTTTTCCAGGTATGTATGACTGTCAAAAACATTCACATTCAAATGGGACACTGAAAAATGAAGGTTAGAAAAAAGATGTTAAAAGGTTTTATATGTTTTTTTTTTGTAAAATGAAAACACATAAAACACACTAAATGCACACAGCACACTTCATGCTTATTAAAATAGAAGCATAGAATGATGCATAAATTTAAAATTCAGTATAAATATCTATACTAGGTGCTGCATGTCACAGCCCACGTCACATGCTCCTCTACTATATGCCCACAAAGGTGACACGTACATACAGGCTATAAAATGAGACCTTTAGACCTGCTTGTATCATCCTCTGTCGGAAAGACCCCTATCCACACAAAATAGAGAAATAGAGGATGTCATACGCAACAGGACAACACAGGGCCCAGTGCAGCCACATACAGACTGAGTGGAAATATTGCAAACGTAAACTCAGGAAGTCAGTCTGTCTTGTTCCTCTTTCATTTTTTTTTCCAACAAGCCGGAAATAAATGTGGTTAAAATGTTTCAAAGGAGGTGTAAAGTGTGATATGAATTAAAGGGGATATGAATTAACCAGACAAAGTCACATGCACTTCCTATACACATGGAATATGTCGACTACTTTGACATATGAAGCAGATCTTATGTACCGCTTCACTTCCTTAGCTTATAAGAGCATCCCCATGCAGCATAGCCGTCTAGGCATGCTGGGGTGGCTGTCCATCATGACCAATATTCTGACTAACCCACTGGCCCACTTTCATGCAGAAAGCGCTCCCACAATGGGCTTGAAAAAAGGTTAAAGAAGTTTGAGCATCACCTTTTAACTATTTTTCCTCTATTTAAATACAGAATAATAATTATTAAAAAATACTTCTAGAGCTGCGGTTTTCTGATGTGGACCCCTGTGATAAAGACTAAAACTGGGTTTCTGCTGCTAACACCCACAGACAAACTTTCATAAGCCACAAGCTGACAGTAATAGTCTTTATCAAGATGAGTAGGACCACCAAAACCTGTTCTTGTATCTGCATCTGGCACCGCGCACGGGTAAGCTCAAGACTGCTACACAAGAAGACTTGGATATCTTCTTATACAGATTTTAAAAACTTTTATCCAAAGCAACCTACAGATTTACTGCTTTTGTTTTACACGGATTGTAATTTTACCCATTTTACCCAGAAGTCGTGCAGCATCAATCATAACAATCATACTCATCTCAGATCATGTGTAGCAGGGATGTGCAACATTTCATTATACTGATATTACTCATGTACATTGTTTAAATGCTCCAGTTATTAGATAATGCTGCTAATCACACAAAAAGTCATGTTCCTGAACAGCTGAAGTTATATATTCAGTGGGGGACCCAGCTCAGTGTGCACACACACACACACAAAACATGTTAAAACATAAAAATACAGTAGAGCACCTTCCCCTAAGATTGGGATCATATTCACATTCAGTCGTCAGAAAGATGAATGAATTTGGTGCAGAGGAATGTTGAACGTAGGTGTGTTTTAATAACCCATCCTCAAAGCCCTGCACTCAACCCAGCCTGACAACTGCATTTATCTTAAGACAGCTTGATGAATTAATTGTTTTTTATCTGGGAGAAACTCATTCAGAAGCAAACCGATCTCTGAATAAAACAGCAAATACAGCAACAGTACAAGCAGGAAGAGGGACCACGTCCTAAACGGTTTGTTCTGTTCGGTATAAAATGTACAGCACGACCCTGCGAAAGAGGAATCTTCCAGAAGCATGTTACTTCGGGCAGAGCCTAATGCTTCAGCTACATGGGTGCTGATGTCCGTGCACATCTACTGAGGACTAAAGGTCATTAAAATTTTGATAAGACCAAGCATAAGAGCTGGAGGTGAGTGAACTGGAAGTCCTCAGAAGCCTTCAGGGAGGATGGCCGTGATAAAAAAGATACTTGGAGTTGGGAAATAGAGTTGCTGAGATGTTCATTCATTCTGGTTTAAAATTCTAAAAGATGTGACAAAGCAGAAGAACCATGAGATAAAATAAAGACTTTCTCAAGCATCAAGATCTGATAGAAGCAACCACAGCACAGACACCGCAGTGCCTAGGTAACCAGTATGACACGAAACATCACATACGCAGACAGCGCTAGGTCTGCAACCATGTTGGCGTACTGTAGGCCTGAAGCGACACCCAGGGCAGCAGGACTGATGATGAAAGAGAGAGAGGAGGAAACTCCAAAAAACAGAATAGAGACTTTCATAATAAACAATTTCATGCCATGCCAGTAGGCCATACTAAAATATTGTTTTTAAGTAACATCTCTTGTTTAACAGCCAAGACATACACAATTTGTAATCAACTGAGTGCCTTCATGGTTAGCAGATGTGTTGGAAATGATTTAAGTGATTAAGTTCTTTCATTTCTTTTTCTTGAGCACGGCTGGGTTCTTCAACCCATCTCAGTCTATTATTTCTCACAAACGAGGAGGAACAAATAACGGAAATCACTCACGTGGTGTCTTTTTTCATGGCATGCAAATACAAAACAAGCCCAGCTGAAATCTTCTGGGTTTATGGCTTGGAAAGTATTAACTCATGGTAAACTACAACAACTGTTCATAAATACAGGTGCACCTCAACTTATGTTCCGATGAACCCATTATATTAAGTTGAAAATACCATTAGTCAAATATGAATATGGCAAATAAATAAGTACATTAACTACTTCCATGAATAAGTAAATATTTGGTTAAACAGGAGACTGGAAGAGTGGCTGGGTGTATCCTGCCATCTCCCCGCATCGCACAGCATATCTACATCACTGCATCACACAGAAGTTGAAATATCGTAATTTGAAGCGTCATAAAACGAGAAGCATCTGTATATTAAGGTCTACACCAGCATTTGTGTATGCGACAGATGTCATTGTCGAGGTTCATATATTCGCGGCCAGAGCCAATCACGAAGGCTGGCTGAGAACTACTGGCAGTCCTCATTGGCCGCCCGCCACTGCTTCCTGCTCCCACAGGTCCAGTCTTGCACACTAAAACTCTGGAGTGAAGTGCATACACATGTAGCCAGATCCACAGCCTGGGCGAATGCAAAGGTCCGGTCCCTCACTTACTGACATTGCTGCCCGCCCACAAAAGGCAGGCATTTCCAGGCTCTCCACCAGGTCAGTATAGGCATCAAGTGAACCATTTCCAGACCCTGGATAACTACTTTGTTCCACAAGCTCAATGTGTCATTGACTGTATCGTTTGAGTAACATGATTATTTATGAGGCCCCTGCTCTGTGCCTTTGTTATGGGTCCCTGCTGTCACGCTGACAGGGGTAACAAAGTATCAAATGTATAATCAAATATATGATAGGCAGCTGTCCAGACTGCAAACATCTGTTTCATTATATATGCTATATTACATGCATATACATATGTGTGTGCATGTATGTATATACACACACACACACACATTTATATTTTTCCATTTTGCTTGTTTTGATTGTTGCACATTTGCATTAGAAATATTCCCTTTTCAATGTTACAAACATCATTCTTCTGCACACGAATGAAAACATTCATCAATCTGTATATGAAAAGTCACACATTTCCACAGCCTTGTGTGCAAATTTAAATTCGAACTGCTGGCACAAGTGTAATTAAGGGAAAACTTCCACTCCAATCATTTTAAGTGTATTTGTCTGTTATATTTGACAGCTGGTCAGTCATTGCTGGAGGAGATTTGGCTTTCGCTTAATTTCCAATTGACCCCAAAAATGAAGTATGAAAACATGGATACGAGATAAATATGACAAGTAAGAAGCACAGTGATGTCCCATTTCACCAGCACAACCTGCCATTACTGCGAATGGACACTTCAAGGGCTTGTTCCCACCCCCTGAAGTGCACCTTAGATCAGTGGTCAACTCCTCTTTGACGAGGGAGGCCTGAAAAATCTCTCTTCACACCCCTACGGCGACCTTCACTCATGAAAATTCACCAGCATCTGAAGATTCATCTGCCTGTTTTTCACTATAAAAAGCACCAGTAGAATGAAGATACTGATACTTCTGGCCTGCCTTCATCCCGCTGTCCTGACATCATGATACTTCTGGCCTGCCTTCATCCCGCTGTCCTGACAACATGATACTTCTGGCCTGCCTTCATCCCGCTGTCCTGACATCATGATACTTCTGGCCTGCCTTCATCCCGCTCTCCTGACTGTTGTCACAGACACCAGTTTTCTCTGATGTGCTGACCTTCACTGTCCTCACAGTTGTATAGTAACCCTTCTTTGTTGTGTTATCCTCCATTTATACAAGGAGTGGCTTAACGGCATAATAATACAACATACTGTAAGCTTCAGAATCTGATTGCTCTAAAGTCTATTAGTTTACTGGCCATGGACTTACAGCTAGTTTCTTTAACAAAAGCTGCACAAACAGTTTGCTTCAATCAAACAAAATATTCAAGTTATATCTGACTCGATCATGGTGGGGGCACCAGTATGGCAGTCGCAATCCGAGTGCAAATGCAGAAATTTAATTTTAAAATGGAACTTGAGGTTCAACTTCACTTCCCAAATAATGTCGAATGCATGAAAACCCCAGACTTAATGCTGTGGAAAGTGCAGGGGGGGGAGGAAAAAAAAAAACGAGAATGAGTATGGCTTTAACAGTGACGGACGCGCAAAGTTACAGCGTGACTCAAAACCTGCAGAATGACATTAGATCAAACTGCTGTCACTCGCTGGCCCTCGATCTCACGCTTCTCTGCAAGTGGCAGACAAAAGATCAAGGGGTTCTGGGAAAAGCCCAGTGCCATAGGGCCAGAGCCCAGAAAATCCTTTACTGCAACGATCAAACGCATGCCGGCCCGATGTGCTGCTTGACCCGCGCAGGCCTCCTCACCTGGCGGGCCTCCTCATCATCACATTCCCTCCTAATAGAGCATCTCACAAGTCATTTGGAAATGAACAGAAGTGGCTCTGTGCGGCAATAATTACCAACCGCTAGAAGAGCACCGTCTGGGAAAGGACACCAAAATGATGTCTGTCCATTTAGACCGGGATTGAAAGCTTCAGATAAAAATGAATTAGTTCAGCTGATTGAAGAGTTTTTTTCCTATTTCTATTGCTTTAGTCCTCCTACTCAACACCTTGGGAAAAAAGTCATTCTTTCTTCAGCACAATTACCTGTGAACACCAGTGCTTTTGTCTGGTCGGTCACTTTAGAGATGTTTTTCTGCCTTTCTTAATAGCACGCACTTAGCATGAATGTGATACCTGGCGGCTGGGCTTTTGCACGTCTCTTACCCATGATGCACTGCAACAGGAAAGGTGAGGCTTAATGTCAAGGCGCACCTGTGCTATGGCAGGGTGAAGGAGGTACCTTCTGTCCGGATGTTGGTCAAACACTTTGATGGCAAATTCAGGAGTTTTGAGCCTTTCAGTAACTTCATGTAAGTCATATCAGTTCTGGTCCCACTATAGCCATTTATGATTTGAATGTTAACTGAAGTTACTGTAACACTGTTACCCAAGTCGCAGCGTTGTACCGAATCCTGGCATAAATAACTTTATTAACAACCATGTGATTCACACTGTTCAGTGAAAACAAAAGGCACTAATCTGACATTTAGTATTTAGGGAGCATTTTCAGTTATTCATTCTCATACATATTGTTAAAATGCAGTACATTTACAGTGACTTACCTATAAGTGCATTTACAGTGCTTTACCCACAAAATTGTTCTACCAGTGAGACTGCAGTGTTTTCATGTTGTAAGTGTTCACCACTATAGATGGACAGGGGCACACAGAGCAGTGGTTCTCAATCTTAATGTCTGAAGACCCCCCCAAAAAACATTGATCATCTTTCAAACCCTTTTGATAAGATAAATTTCACCAACAACTTGGACAAAATTTGCCTCTTCATCCTTGCCTATAGCATCAGATCAGTGTGGTGTGAATCTGCTTCTATACAGATAAATGGGCTGTATGGAGTGAATTCTGGTCTGACATAAATACGTTTTATAGATGAGTAAGAGCAAGCCTGGAGTCCAAGACATTAATAATAGAATGATTAGCATCAGCATGGCAAAGCGAAATGCCATTTAATTGAAAAAAATGACAAAATTTTTCTTTTACGCTGGTGCTTTGAAATGTGACAAGATCACATTCTTCTTAAAAACACACACAGCTGTTTCACCTTCATTTCATATTCATTACTGAGCATATTCCAAGACTTACTCCAGGCAATTAATAATCGGTGGCACACTGGAAAGAACGATCATGCTGTTAGCGCTCTTTGGAAAGGAGGCAGACCACAGTGTAAAGGTTTACAGACAGCTGCTAACTGCAAGTCACTCACTGAGTCTGAGTCCTTCTGGAAGCCGATCAGTCTTTTTAAAGTGGCGTCAGAGAATTTTTGTTTTTTAAATCGCATTCTCAGACTACAACATGTGGAAATGCCCCCGGACTGTAAATGTTATTAATGTGACCATTTCTGATCATCTCACAAAAAAAAAATGTGAAATTCAATGTGACCAATCAGGAGCATTAAAAATATGGCTGTTTTTTAAAAAAAAAAAATCTGTTGTTTTCTGATTCAAATTGTTTTGCATTTGCATAATCTGATATTGATCCATAAAATCTTAACATCAGTTTTGTAAAATATACCTTGTACCATCTATGGTCTTTTCCTGTAGATGTTGTGAAGCTTTAACCCTGTTAGTCTTGCACAGACAGCCAGCTTCACGCAACAAGATCTGGCAGACAAAAGCAGATTTAAAGAACAAAAAAAAACATGGCCAGAACTGCTCCGATGAAGGTTCCGTCAAGCCTGAAGGCAGGAATCTGGATGTATTTCGGATTTCAGAAACATGAAGACAGTGAAGAGCTGGACAAAAGCAAAGTATGTAGATCTGCAAAATGGAGGTGAAATACTCTGGAAATACCACAAGTCTCTAAAACCAATTAACAATACATCATCCAGATGTGCAATCTGCAAAAATGTACGATCCGAAACTTTTCAATCAAATTAAAAGTTTGTTAATGCAGCTGCTTTTTGAGAAATTCCTAATGTACGTACTTTAATAATGCACCAGGTTTGAGGGCTCCTTCTGCAATATACTGCATTCGATCTCTGAGAATCTCTTTCCTATCTAAGCAAAATTGGTTTTGTAACTGAAACATCCCTAATGAAATTGATATTGAATCACATCGAATCAGAAATTAAACCAAACAGGGACTTTGTCCATATGAAATGAATCGATTCCAGAAATCAGTAGTGATACCCAGTCCTAATTATAAAGCAAGCATGGATTTAAATGTAGCTGGACGGTAGGTACCCATTATGAAGACTCAGTGGGTCAGACAGTTTGGAAGCTGTAACCCATGTCTATCCTGCACCTCAATGCAAAATAAACTGTGAAGGCAAGTGGGCACATATTAAAGGAATGAGGTGAAGCACAAACAAGAAAAAAACACAAACAGTTATGAATAGGATCTGGGGAGATCATCTCTGCTTTGGCCATCCCGCCAGCAGACTCCACAAGCTAAGGAAACAAGGAATTCCCAGCACAAACATCTCCAGCTACAAGCCCAGGAGCCTCCGAGAGAAGCAGAGGCATGGCTAACTAAGGGGCAGCTTTGTTTATCTCTCACCACCTTGATAAGGATTAGGTGTATTATTTTAAAACTCTGCAGTTTATTGTTCAGATTAATGATAATGTTTGATTTATGGGTTCTGTCTAGATTGTGCTGTGTACTTCCCCTAAGAAATTGCACAAATTTGCATAAAGATGGATGTTATTAATTACCTGTCATCTTCATTTCGATTCAGAGACGAGCGTGTTGTTTTGCAAGTGTTTGACATTTCTGAAACTTGTCAGGACAAACCAATACTCTAAACTTGTGTGACTGCATTCATTATTGTGTTTGCACTTATGGAAACAATATACAACTGAAAAGCCTAAATGAAACAACATCAAATCATGCCTGTTTGTCACAACAGATTAGTAATACATTTACATACATGAACACACAGAGAACCAAAACAAACTGACCCACGCCGCCAGATTTTTAAAGGAACATGAGCAGGGCTTTTAGTAAGAGAACCTTTTCCAAAGGGTGGGTTTTTCTGACCTTTAGGCCAGACTGAAGGCCTGTAGTCACACATCTAAGGCAAAAAAAGAATCAGAGTCCTTTGACGACTTCAAGCCCCAAACTGGTTCACTAAAGATATCGTTCTGAGAGTTTAGGAGCCATTAAAAATAAATAATCAGGCCAAAAGCGCCAGGCGCAGGTAGATGTTCTGCTGTAACTCAAACCGTAACCATGAGCTGCAACCTGGGGCCATTCAGGTTTCTGCAGGAGTGCAGTATGTCAATAATGCTCCCTGATAATTGACTAAAGCGTTTGGGAAGCAGCTCCTCTCCTGTCAGCTGGCTAGAAGCGCTGGGCCGCTGGTGTTACGGGCCGTTGGTCTGCTCACACAATCAAACAGTTGTGCTGCTACTAAATGGTCACTCTGTCTGGCTTAGAAAGGGAGGGGCTCAGGTGACAGAGAGGGAGGAGGGAAAGATTGTTCTATATAAGGGGTGGTCACATAACAGGATTGAGTCGACGTATTTTATAATGAAACCCCGGTAAAGTGGTACAGCACGTTGTGCCAGACCACAGGAGAGGGATGGCCCTCTCGTGTCTTAATTAACTGGTATAAGATCGGCCAAACAAATACTTTCCCATGGTTTGTTTCCAGAGAGAGGCCTCAGCTCTTACAGAAACTCCCTACTCTATGCATGTGGATCAGAAAGGAGACGAGGCAGAGAGGGCAGCTGGGAACAGCTGGAAGGAAAGGAATGGGTACAGAAGCATTCAGGCAATTCAACTGGAAGCCTCATTACTTGGGTGAAGTCATTTTCATAAAGGGTCAGTGATTTAAAAAAAATCCTATAAATACTGAGCCATTAAACTATCAAGCAACAAAATTCTCTCTGAAGATACCTAAAATGAATGTTCCCTGTGCCACAGACTGCAATAATTTTAAGGGCCAAGAACTATATTTAAGATTTAATCAAGGTTATGGCATTTTCAATGGTACATTTTTTAATGTATTTATCGAAATTGTTTCATCTGCGTCAGGTTGGTTGCTTGTTCAAAACACAATTTTTCTCTCGCGGCTCTCATTTCTTATACACCACAGGTACTGGCAAAAATAGATTACAAAACCATTGCACTTGCAACTGAATTAAATACTTTCTTGGAGCGGAATATGTTGTCATCTACTGCAATCAAAATTCAGTTCCTCAAGAAATTAAGCATGTTTAATATTTTTAAATCTTAAATTGACGAGCTGTGTTTCTTAGTCCAACAGCTTTCCATCTCCTTTTTTGAAAATCTTTCAGACTTAATTAGCACTGCAAGAAGTGTTCCCGTGTGAAGTTTCTAAATGAACAATTACGACACATGCTCTTCGGACCGCAATCAGACTCCGATAATTAGCAAGATGAAATGAATTTAAACTCTTACCATTAACTGCAAGATTTCAAACGCAATCATAAATGTTTAATTAAAAGCAGTTGGATCATTCATTTTCCCCAAAGAAACGTATAAAATGAGACATTAATCCACAGGCTTACTGCAGCCAGTGTGCCACTTTTCCAGAGGAAATCCATGCAATACACTTCGATGCCAGAAGAGACAATTCCTGGAGTTTATGCCATTTGACATAACACTATTGTGAACCTTAAGAAGCCATTATAGTAGAGACAGGCTTTTAAAAATAGAATCCAGACTGGCATTTAAATGCACAAAGATGAGCTGGAGCCACACTTTAGAGGAGCTTTGTGCCATTTTGACTTCTCTTAAAGATACAGAGACGTCTGGGACGGGCTCTGTGCATTTCGGACTCAAATCACGCACCTTAACTAATGTAGAAACTTCCTTGAGGAGGATGACAAGAATGCAGCTATGAGATGCACCAGCTTTAAAACCCACAATCTGATGCAAATTAGCATGGCAAACATGCAGAGAAGAGACAGAGCTTCCCTCACCCCTGCCCCTAACTACAAAGCCACAACAACAGACAGACTGGCATATTAATCAGGGGTAATTACATAAATTAAGGCTTAATGCACAATTGCAACATAAAATAATAAATGGTACCAGGTTCTTCTACCACCCAGTTCTGAGCGGCATTCTGTCTTTTCATATCTTACATTAAAAACGCTATATTTCAAATGAAAAAGCGACAGGAAATGCATATCGTAAATAAATGTTTTGGTCTCACCAAGCATACTCTCACTGGTTCACTACAAAATACCACATGGAATCCAGTCACAGTCCACAAAAACCTTAGCTGATTTTAAAACAGAAAACAGAAGAGTTAAAGTCGACGCTCTTTTTAAACCCACAGGTCGGTGACTCGATCATAGAAAAAAAAAAAGACCTTGAATCAGCAACAGCACACCATTCACAATTCTGCTAGAGCAGATTACGCATCAAAGATCTGGCTTTGATGAAAGCAATTATTGCAGACAAAAATAATTTTACTAAAGCACGTATGTTACATATGTTTTCACATCCAACAACGGGAAATCCAGTTAACAAATTAACTAAATTGACAAAATATTGTGACTTTCAGTTTATGCTCCCACTCAACTGACAACTTTGTGTTTTTGTCCTTATTGACGACGGGGGAGCGGCCAATCAGATGAAGCAGGCAGGGGTGGTGGGCCTTCCTGAACAGTCAGGGAGACTCCGGCTGGTTTACGGAGGCGGGAGAAAGACGGAGCCTGTTGTCACCTTTAGTTCCACTGACGTGTCATTGCAAGATGGAAGTGATTCATATTGCAAAGAGAAAAGTTAACAAAAACAGATGTGTTATCGTCCCACAATCCTTTAATCTGCAGTTCATGACAACAAACAAAAATTTCTGCATGTTATTGTTGTTTCCCTTCTAATTTTTTGTGGGTCACTTATTTGACAACCACCCGAACAAAATATACTAAAACCCACTGTTGCTTGACCTTAATTGACATTTCTCACAAGGATTTCCTAGAACACTTTACACCTTTGCTTCCCCATCAGACAGCTGCAAAAAACATCCTCAGTTACGAGCGACCCTGTATGAAAACGCTATTTCATCATGATGCCAATCAAAACAGAGATCTATTAGTGTGCCCTTGTTCTGCTAAAAGGTGTCTTTCAGGAAGTTCGTGCTGACATTGACTAGACGTGCATATGGATCATAAAGTATGGATGATGGTGATGACATTTCACACATCATCATCTAGGGGATGGAGGT
This sequence comes from Gnathonemus echidnorhynchus, assembly GCA_026776725.1. Taxonomy (NCBI): domain Eukaryota; kingdom Metazoa; phylum Chordata; class Actinopteri; order Osteoglossiformes; family Mormyridae; genus Gnathonemus; species Gnathonemus echidnorhynchus. The sequence goes on from JAODJU010000001.1 coordinate 7,634,593, forward strand.
GATGAGGAGCAGCTCATTAACGTAAACAGACGTAGGTAAGAACAAAAGCTGACGCTCCCTTTAAACAACGTATGGTGCAATAGCAGCAGCTCATCCAGACACAGAGCTTGATGCCGGGTTCCTCTCCTCTGATACTTTATGATCTTACGCTTGACAACCATTTTTATTGAAGGAAAACTGAAGAACTGAGGAATGTGAATGCTTAAAAAAAAGCCTACACTTAAATAGCAAAATAGCTGCTTGTGGCTTATGATTACACTCAAAGCATATATTAAATTAAACCACTTTTGGAAACATTAATGGAAGCAGGTATGTGAAATCATATGATATTAAGATGTTTTGGGAAGCCTCCCTTGCCTGGTAATCCAAAACCACCTATATTCTGCACCTGAAAGCCTTCCTAATCTATGCAGAATCCAGGTTATTTACAATGCAAGCAACCCACATAATAAGAATTAGAGAATAGAGTTGCACTCAACAGTGGGATCATTCAGATGCCACAGAACAGGCCTGCAAAGCCAGTGTCAGTAACTCCTCACTGGGAGGATCTGTCCATTAACCCTCATCAGTCTGTCATCAGTCATCTTGCAAAAAAGAACAGTGCTAAGCAAGAGCTTCAAGCCCCTCCATCGCACAGCCAGTCTCACTCCCTCATAGGCGTCAGGTGATTAATCTGCGAGACCACAGGCAGGTAAACACCCATCTGTTTACACAGATTCGCCACGTCTTTGTATACACTGAGCCTGCTAAGCTTGACAAATCATATCCTTTGAGCTTAAACTGTTTTTCCTCTTCATTATTTCCATACCAACGTCTGCAGGTTTCTGACTCACGATCTGACTCTTGATCTTATGTGGAGAATAAATTAGCTAAAATGTTTTTCACAGCAACCATGTATACAAAGCTGTGTTGAAAGACACAACCTTTCAGGGACACTCAGAACTGATACTTAAACCTACAGGTAAACGGGGGCTTAATTCTCTTTAAAACAATCAGCATCCACCAAAGACAAGGCATGCACCCATTAGTGTATCATCTACTAAGTTTTACACTTTGCTTTTAGTCAGCATGGTCTGAAAACCGTATCATAACACCTGCAGTATAATAATACCTAGTGACTAAACCTGTGATGCCACAAAGTCCAAAGTTCGACGTAAAAGAAAACAAACCACTGTCTGGGTCGTAGGTCTCTTGAAGCAGCAAGAATCATACTAGGTGACAACAAGCTTCCATGTGCGAGTAACACCATTGTGTTCTTCTGAAGACTGGAGCGTGAGAAGGTGGTGAAATGTGCCATATTCCACACAACAAGTGAACAAGTGCTAAATGCATGAACACAGCAAGTACAAAAAGGGCTAAGTGCACATTTGATAGGAATTAAACATTGGCCTATAACCCATTTAGGATCGAGTATTTTGTATTTCTAATTACATGTTGGAGCCTTGTGCTTTTCCAAGTCAAATAAAAACAGTTCTGTTTGCTATCTTTGCTGTGTTAAGCCATAGTTCTGTTGGCAACTCATTACTGTCCTAATCTGAAGTATAAATGTGTTGGCTAACTCGTCTTCAAAGTGATTTCAGTTAATGTTCGTTATTAGATTATTAACAAATCAAAGCAGGAATAAAACGCACATCAGGCAAGCGCAGCTGGTGTAGAGGAGACGCCAGCGTCCCCATGAAATCCTGCAGACTCTAATTTAATTATCATAGCTGAAAATTCAGTGTGTAACTGCAACGCTTTGAAGGTTTATGCACGGCAAACATCTTGCAGAAAAATATTCTGTTATGCAAAGCTGGGTCTGCTTTTGGGCTACGATAATTACTTATCAGTATTTGAATGCCTCAGAAGGACCAAATCACGCACTAGCTCTCTGTTTGAAGATTTCTCACTCTTACCACCTTGAGCAGATCTAGCTTCTCTCCTGTGGAAGTGGGGGATTCAACTATAGAGCAACCAGTTCATGGAAAATCTCCTTATCACAGGTGCCCCTAACCCCCCTTCCCTCTACACACGATGGAGCCTGGCTGATTCATTGGCTGCGGGTTAATAAAGCGCGGCTGTCATCCCACTTCCATATCCCTAATTTGTTTAGTATTATATACATGCCTAGTCACAACCCAGACTCTATTACTGTATATACAAATGAAGATGGAGATAAACCATATTGATTAGCTTGCATAGTGCAACTGGCTTTTCTGCACCTTAATCTGCTTCTGTATGGGTCACAAAAAAATAAAATAAGAGGCAGTTAAATTTAATCTTTTAATTGTTCTCAACCTGTGTGGCACAACAGCGACCAATAGCACCTGATGTGGAATTGCAGCTTGCAGTCGTTTCTGTGAAACATTTTGATACGAATTTGGGGGGGGGGTGTTTTTAAAGCACACCACCTGTCAGGTCAGTATGATTAAAGTTCAAAGTTGCAGTCAACGGAGGAATACCACGAGAACAGAGACGGAATAGATGTGGAATATGTGTAGACCAAGTTTGGAAGATCAATGCTTACAGGGCAGCAACATTCTTTCAAATGTCCTGCAAATGTATCTTTATAACGTTCCTCGATTATTGCGGGTTTAAAATCTAGCGCCTACCAAAAAGTCTCCAAGTCAATAAATTAACTGGGATACTGATCATTTGTTTGATGTGGAGTAACACGAATGCGCTAGAGAAATCTGATCAGAGTTTGGGCTTCTGAGTGTCTGCAGAAAAAAGGAAATACCTCTGATTTAACAGGAATTACCTTTAACTCCAAACTGAGGATGGCTGAAGTTCAGTGCGGCCCAAACCTGGAAGCTTACAGTGACGCTGCTGTTAAGCATTTCCGGATTCGTAGTTCTGGGACTCAGTTTCAGCGACATCACTTAGCAAGGTCGTGACCTAACCCCATCTCAAGGTCGTGACCTAACCCCATCTCAAGGGCTATGACCAACCCCTCCCCATCCAAAGCCATCATTTACCACCAAACATTATGACCTCTCGCTGACTTCCTTAACAATATGTCCCATCCCCCACTCTAACAGAGCCAGGACCTCTGCAAATTCTCCTAAGCAGGATTGGCCCATAGTTTCATATTACACATCAAAATGAAATATTTGGAGCTTTTGTTTATTTCTAACAGATGCAAATACATTCATGAAAGGGATTAGCCTCGTCTTCATCTCTCTGCCGATAAAGAAAGAAAGAATGGATTTTAATGCAAAAGATTTCTCCCTTCCTCCACATGACAACTCTAATGCATCACCTCATAGACACTCTTTAATCTGTTTCAAACAAACCACACTTTGAACTGCTGCTGAGGCAAGATATACAAGAGTCTGTCTGAGTATGTGCATGTGTATCTGTATGTGCGCATTGCCTTTGATTAATGTTTACTTTTGGTTTCTGGTGAAAATGGATGCAGCGGAAAGATTTATTTCTAACTTTGCTCCTATACTGAATTCTGAAATTAAAATTGTTGTTTCGTTTTACCATATTCATTAAAACACTATGGCAGATCAACCTATACCATCAATCACAAGTTGTTATTTTCATAAAAATTATTTGTAGCAGTTTGAAGGGGCATCTTCTGTTGTTGTCCCTCCCACTGATGAGCCACTCTCTTCTCTAGAGTCTCCATTCCATCCTCCCATCCACATGTCATGGTGCTCTGTTTACTGTCCTGCCCACTGCACGTGTTACACCATTACGGCCCCCCCCCCCCCCCCCCCCCGATTACGAGGTGTGTCGTGGGCAAAACCATCGCCAAGCTGTTCAGCTCTCATCAGTCCTGAAACTCCTGTACACCAAAGGACTTTACAATGATCAAAAAGGTTCTGAAATTTTACTATACAAGAAGAAGTAATACCTCAGACCTGTTCATCTTTCCACGTGATATTGAATAAAACAACATCCGCCTGTCAGACACAGTGCAGGCATGAACACAGAACACCACACAAAGACAGAACATTAAGACAGTTTTGCTCAAACATAAGCTCCACTTCAGCACTGAAGGCATCCTTCTGGTTCCTCTAAGCAGAGAACATATCCCATCTGAAAGCTCTCACGGGACAAAATGCTTTGCATGACAAATTCTGAGTGCATCAGGTTGACAATAATAGACTGTGTGAATAATAGAATGAACCGATAAATATTTTATACCTCTTACATCGTCAACCGTAACATGAGGAATAACAAGCTGGGCACCATTTCTCTGCAACCTTGAGGTTGCTTATATTGCCAGTTTTCATCTGTTCGGTTGTTCATTTTTGTTGCATATCAGCTAATCAGAAGTCTTCTCAGTAATGTTCATCCACCCCTTCAGTGAGGGTGCTTAATCACACACTGTGTACACAAATAGCTGACAAGTATTCATAAAATCATTTACCATGAATCACAGTGGAAATTGTGGGGCATTGACATGGGAAGAAGATACAGGATTACTTCATGCAACATTTGGAGACTTCACTGTTTGAGATTGGTGAAGGAGATTGAAAAACTGTTGCCATATGGAATCAAAAACCGCATGCTTTCACAGGACGGGCTGGAATGGGCGTCACCTCCACATTACCTTCAGTTTCAGTCTGTTGTTGATTTCTTTGACAACACATTAATAAAGAATACAATTTCTATGGTACATTTGGGTATATCCTGGCCAATGAATGAACACATAGCACAGTTTTGAGCAGTTTCCTGTTGGCCAGCTCAGATCTAGCTGAGAGTTCATTGGCCTCACAGGAAGTCTTCGTTGCTCATCACCAAACTGAGAAGGGCTCAAAGACTGGCCCACAGTTTTTCCATTTAAGCCCAGTTTTACGGGATCTTAAAGCATGAGCAAAGCCAGAGAACCGATCCAAGCAACAGATGGTGCTCAGCCTGGAGAAAGACAGGGGAGTACTGGCAAGACACTGGCAAAACATTGGCAGGACTACAAAGAGTGGTTTCCCCCACCAAACATACACACGAGTCTGGCACGGAGGACCAGCAGGGGTATATTCCAAACTGGGCTGTGTGCCTTTTAAGCCTCTGTGGTTACTTTCCCCATGTCAGCTCAGGGCACTTTGCATTCCTAGGATTAAGGCTACAAGCAGCGCCCTCATTGGGTTTGCATTGTATAATGGTTAAGACAAACGTGTCAGTTTAGCCTTGAGGTTATAAATCATAAGACAAAACGAATGCAGAAACAGTACAGGTACAGCAGCTCCTCTCTGAATTGACATGCCTCACAGTGTGTCTCTTCAGAATGATCCAAATAAAACAGGATATTTGTGCTCACAACCTGAAGGAATGGCTGGGAAAATCTAAAAAAGCAACTATGATATCGTTATTTAGGCCAAAGGTAGAACTCTTGCGGTTCACTGAGGCCAATCAAGTTTGTAGAATTTACTTCAGTATCAAGCTATCAAACTCAAACGTTACACTCACAGCCCATTAAAGACTTACACTTTCCATGAGGAATTTACACATTATTTCTGGCAAACTACAGAGAAACGAAACAGGAATATATATGCCACAAGTGTGACCTGTCAAAACTAGGAGTTTAAAAGATTAGTTATTGATCATTTAGAGACCACTTACATAAACATCTCTTGAACAACGAAATTCTAGTCATCATTCAGATGCAACCCTCGTTCATGGAAATCTCCAAAAAAAAATTATAATCTAGCCCTCTACTCCATTTTGTTCTAAAAAAACAAGCACACCCGCAATTCCTCTGTGAAGATGTGAGAAAATTCTACTATCTCAAAGGGAATAGAGGCTGATATAGTATGTGCCACAACAGCAGAGCATGCTCACTGGAAGGGCGGGTGACCACTTTTACAGGAACAGGAAGCTGCGCAGGAGACCATCAAAGCAGGGTGATGAGGTCCTTCCTGCTACTGACGCTGCAGGAATGCGCCATGGATCACTTCAGGGGCTCAGCGGCCTCCTCTGGCAGCGGTTCCCCGCGCACTCTGAGGATTTACAGACTGCTTCCCAAAAGGCAGGGCAGCCTCAGACACACAGACGACCAAAGAGGCAGCTTTCCTGGCCAGGAGCTCAGTCGGGGCTGGGCCGCGTCAGCCCCCACAGCATGAGCGAGCGAGACAATACCAGTATGAGTATGACAGGGTCCACGTCTCTCTGGCGTGCCACGCTGTCCGAGGCACTGGGGCACTGTGTAGGCCGATGTTCTTACGTGCTGACGTATGCAACACTCTGAGCCTCACAGAGCAAACCCACTCAGCTAACGCAAACATTCACATACACAGAACAGGACTTCATAATGCTCATTGTAATCATACCACACTGGCCATTAGACACCATTTGTGGCTGCTGTTAGAGCAAGTAGCACTATAGACCCTGCACACTGCTGTAACGTCTGCGGAATGCCAACGTCTCCTCTCTCTCGCCGGTCTCCTGCAAACTGCACTTTTCATCCAACTGGAGAATTTATAGAGATTATTGAGATCGTCGTCACGTTACAGCGGGATAAGTAAAATCCCATTTTTCACACCGTTGGATCCTGACAGGCGATCACCAGATCTGCTGTCATTCTCAGAACCATCCAAACGTGAAGCTTACAGTTTCCAACAAACTTTTTCCATCATGGACACTCGAGAACCGTTTCCCTTCAAATATTTGCATGGCACAGCAGAAGAACAAAAATCTATATAAGTAGAGCACGACAGGAAGGTCCTCAGGAAAAATAACCCCCCACCCCCTCTCATGTAGTAAAGAGAGGGTGTGGTATAAGATTCACCTTTTGCATCCTATTCAAAAGCACTCGCTACCAAATAAGACATTTAGCACAATTAATGTATCAACTATAAATGTGCTGCAGCTATGAGTTAAGCATGTTAGTAAAGGTTCTAGGTTTGATTTAAGCAGAAGGTAGATGTGTGGCCTGCAGAAACAGCTGGTATGGCATAAGGGAATGAATCAGTGGGTTCTTGGTTCTCCCTTTCACTATAAGAATAAGAACCCATACAGCTTCCAACTGCTTATCCTGGTCAAGATCACACAGAGGGATCCTGGAGCCTTTGCCAAGCAACATAGGGCACAAGGCCAAGGTACACCCTGGATGGGAGATCAGCTCATATATCCATATATTTATCATATGTTACGTGTGAAAGGCTCACTACGTCTTGAACGGCAGGGAATCCATACATATTGCTGTGCATAAGCTGGATTTGCGTGTGCACTTGTGTAGATACCAACAGAGGCATGGAGGACAGACGCCAGCAGTCATGCATAACAGCAAGAAAGGCAAATGAAGACAGAACGGAAGAGAGCAAACCCTAACGAATCATACAGTAAGTCGATTCACAGGACAATAATCTTATGTAGTGCAATTCTGCCATTAAACTCCCTCAAAACCAGGACTGTGGGGGAATAGAGGAGAACATGAACACAAGGGAAGCTGCAGAGCCCCTCTCAGGAGGTTTCAGTAGGGGGCAATGCTAAACAAGGGAACACACAGCACTGAGCTGAGCACAATGCACACTCAGGCACGCAGCTCATTATTCAGGCTGAACCTTCACACTGAAAGGCCGTGCATCACCACAGCCACGTACGTCATAGACTCTAAGCATTTTCAGCCTGTTAATACAAACCATTAGGAGCCATTTGAATTCATTCATAAACAAATCTATAGTAAAACATTTTATGCATTTAAAATTCAATTCATATATGTGTGTAGGAAGAGGTGGATCTGTGCCACAGGGCCAGGCCCAGGAGTGGAGTTATCACCTTGGTGATATTAGCTGATTGTGACCAAACTCACCATGGTTAAGTTTTATACAGGATCAGCTGGGGGACTTCAGGAGGACTGAGCTGTCTCCTTTTTATAAAGTATTGTGCAATCCACACCTTGCTTTCCAATTTGTGTTTGTAGTCATTAAAATTGGTGGTCTATGCCTTGCTTAATATTTACAGGACCTTGAACTCTGCTGCATTGTAGATTGTTTGTGGCGGAACCATCATTCAGCACACACTGGTAAATGTGAACTCGAATACGGCAAGATTCAGCTAAAAGCTCACAGGCATGTGCTTTGAATAAAAGGCAAATCACTGAAGAAGCGGGCTTTTTAAATAAGTCAGCACTGTACCCAAATCACGTTTACATACATCAGAATTTCTATAAGAGAATTTGCATATTTAAATGACACTATTAATGATTTTTATCAAGTTCACTATAATTTGATGTAAGAAGCAACCTTGGAAGGTGGATTTTTTTTTTTGCTTTTTTGAATCTGCGGGGAAGAGGGAAGATGGGCTTCACTAAGACCCTAAAGCCAGAATAACAGGATTCACCTCATTTAAAACCACATTTATATGCATATCCAGGCATGCATGGTCATAAGTGACAAAAGCTTGGGGAAGGAGATCAAACCCAGTTCAGTGGCTGATGGAGATGTGAGATTCTGTGACTCTTGGACTGTCTGCTCTCCAGCCTTAAAACCGCAATTATTATTAATTTCAAAATGTATTTAAAATACATTAAAATCAATCACTAACCTTATGTTTATGCTACTCATGAGCAGACCCATGACTAACAAGTTGATTTTAACTAGTTAGCTAGAGGTCAGTGTGTTGTATTCCTCTTGCTCCACAGCAAACGCCCGCTTGTGGAAACTCTCTCTCTCTCCTTTGCCCACTTTCCATCCTGTTTAAAGAATGTGCACGTACCCATTACCCGCCGCACTTTCACAATGAGGCCCACATTAACAGCAAAGCATGCTGGGTAAAACAAGGTGCTAAGCAAGCTGCGATAACATGAGCCCGTTTAACAGGGACGTGAGGGGAAACGGCTGAGCTGTCATGAGCGCCAGCAGCGTTAGTCTTAGTGTAAATAGCGGCCCCCCCAGTCCAGCTCGGCACATGGACGTGGGAGGAAGGAAACGGGGATCCGGGAACTGCATCTGTCCCGCGGCAGGTTCCAGGACTTGCGGACCACTGGTGCGGATGGCCAACGTCGAGCTGTAAATCTGTACAGTGAACCGCCTCTTCACTGGAACACGGCCGGTGCTGTGTACACAGCATATCTAGGGTATTTTACCAAATCAAAAAACTGACCAAGGCACTGTCAGATCGTAGCATCGCGACAAAAAAGAACAGTTTCTGCCGCGATGGAACAAGCTTCAGTGGCGCCCTAATCGTGAAGCAAAGTAAACTGTTGAATATCGTGGGGTGAGGATACAGCAGCACCTGGCCGCAGACCGTGCAGCCGTCATGCTCACGGCTTTTAAGGAGTCATCCTGAATAGAAACAGCTGCATTCGACTTTCAGGGCATGCTGTCAAGTCCAAGTATTACTCTCATCACGGATGTTTAAATGTTACTGCCTCTAAGTCAGGGGTCTCAAACTCCAGTCCTGGGGGGCCGGAGCCCTGTGTAGCTTAGTTCTTTCCCAGTTCCACCACAAATGATTCAGCTCAAGAGCTGTGTGGTAATTAGCACAAGGAGTCGAATCAGGTGTGTTAAATGAGGGTAAACCAGAAACTGTGCAGGGCTCCGGCCCCCCCAGGACTGGAGTTTGACACCCCTGCTCTAAGTAATGGCACATGGAGAAAAAAAAAAAGAGAGGAAATAAAAACCTGAATATGGAGGAGGAGTTTGCAAGGCCTTTGAAAAGGGCCAAGGCCTGTGTTCACACACTTGGCCTGGCCAGTAGCCCAGAGCTAAGCCTGGAATCCTTATCTGTTTGCTAACAGGAGAGCCGAGTGATTAGCATCTCATTTAACCCCATATCCAGCTCAATGCTTTTCAATTCAAAAGTAACTTATAAACACACACGCGCAAACTCACACACACAGAGGGGTAATCAGAGGGCAGCTCTCCTGTTATTTTCTATGCCACAACAACACACAAGCATATTTCCATTTAAAAAGGTTGCTTTTAAGATTGAGAATGTCAGCACTGTACTGTACTTTGGGTTCAGACGACCTCAGCTTAGCCTGTGGGTGCTTGCATCAGTACATTACCAATAACTCTTTACATCTCAGTTACAAAACAATTAAAAATAAAATCTTCTTGAAAATTATAGTGGGAGTGTCTCAAATATTGGTGACTCCAGCCAAGCTACAGTAACATATCATTGCTTGACTTCACTTGTTATACACATTATTTGTTAAACACTGAAATGAACATAAAGCTTTTTTTTAATGATAAATGTTACAGACATAAACATACACGGTAGGTCCAGACCAGAAACTGCACAGACACCTTGCTTTCGCCAAGCTATGCTGAAGTTCCCTGACACACGTCCGGGAAACGCGGTGCTAATGGGCCTAATGGTCTAGATACACCTAGACCACGGCACTTCTAGGCTGTGGAACCCAGCCTGATCCCAGAGAGAGATGGGAAGTCCCATAAAGCCAGGTAATGCCTTTTAACTCAACCCAAACATGGACACCAACATTCAATTCTTTAAAATGATCTACACCCATGGCAATCACACTGATGTTTTTCAATGCTGCATTTACAAATATCCAAGAAAAATATCCAAAGCGGCAGGCAGAGGACACCTTCTCCTACATGAACAATATATTCCTAACAAAAGAGTGCTTTCTTCCTAAAAGCTCATTAACTGGGAGCAATTTGCACCCGGTCCACTTGGCTGCTCTTGGGTCCCTGGCAGCAGAGCACCTTCCCATCAACGGTCCCTGCTCGTCCCAGTGAACCTGCTGGGCTTCCAGTAGCATCCGGCTGGTGTTACACGTGCTTTGATCGCTACTTTGTTCACTGACACACATCTAAGAACTGGGGAGAGAACTCCGACCAGGCGACACCACCCTCCCCCCCATCACCCTGAGCTAAAAAGGCTTAGAGAGATTAGTGATTAAATACTGACGTCTCTGACCCAAGCCATTTCTTGTGTTTTAACGATCTTTGTTGTTTGCAATGGTGCATTGACAAGTGTTAGTGACTAATTTGAACCGCTTGTACAGTAATGTTGACAAGTTGCTGACTGTAATCTGAACAGTCTGCACTGATGGCCTACAGATAAACAGCATTATCATGCTGCGGAGGGCTATACAGGACATGCATTAATGCTAAAGCTATTATTACAGTGTGCTGAATGTAATGCTGCTTGGGTTAATTATGCTTCTGAATTCATGTACAGGTAGTGCTGCAACAAAGCATGACATCACTCAGTGAATCCAATTTGATTGATATATTAGTACCCAAGTCCAATACAACGCGGAATTGCATTTGTATTTGTGTCGTATTTTCAGTCTGTGAGGAAAGCACTACTCCAACTACATACGCAATGCAGCCTGCTTACCGTAATCAGTTGCATGCGTGCTGCACGCATGCCCAGCTGCATGGTGGCTGTGGCTCACTACACCCGACTCTCGGTTAGCGTTAGCGATTTCGGCACGTTTGATTGAAGCGGTTACTAGGCAATTCCCGTGATACTCACGGGCCTCCATACATGCATGTTTATGATGTAATTTATTAATGCCTTATTATTTCTTATTTTCTTATTTTCTTATTTTTTCCCATTGGATATCTGATCACTTAGTTGGCCTGTACAATACGCGACGATAATATTGACATTGCATGTTAAGCACAGGCAATGATGCCATGGTACATGGTATTTTGATGGCATTTTCAAAAGCGACTTTGAAATCATGCTAATAAAATTCACCAAAGTGGGAGTTCTGTGATACGCTCACAATATGGCAGAATACCATATTATCATAATATAACCCAAGCCTAGTTGAGCTCATCAATTAGTTTCACTAAAACATTTTTACTCTGTCAGAGCAAACAAAACAACAAGCTTTGTAATTTTAATGATTGTTCCTTCTCAAGAACAATCTAGTATATATTAAAAAATTAGTATAAAGTTTACCGCTGCTGCTTTTGAAGGAGTTCTGCATGCTCTCTCCGAGTAATCAATCATTTTTGTCCTTGCTGTCAGACTCACTCATAGACAGTGTGACGCGTTTGTGAGAAGATGTAACAAAAAAGAATGAGAAGAAGCAAACAAGAAATGGTCACCGAAAGACATTCGCCTTTCGCTGTATGGAAATATTTTGGTTTGTGTAAACTATGATATTGAGTGAAACCAAGTGACGTATCGGCAAAACCTAAAGCAACATCAGCCGAGTTTGTCAGATGAGTTCTGTTTGGCTCACGGATATTTTGGATAAATATTCAACTCCTTTATTGCTTTATATAATGCAATATTTATCGAAAAAAAAAATCACACTGCGATATTTTTTAAAATTCCAATTTTGTGCAGCCGTACATCTTAGTAATTCTTGCTTCTATGCAGCCCTGGTTTGTGACATCAACTCTTAAGCAACCTGTTCCGCAAAGCCATTTCAAATATCACCAAGTTAAAACAAAAATGAATAAAAACAGGAAAACTATTTAATGTAGAAGTAATCAAATTAATAAGATGGTCTATTTCACATGGAGTTTGTAAGGATTAAAACAGTAGGAAGTCTGCTGATATTATTTCAACGTCACTGGATTTCTCCTGAACACCAGACATCACACAGACCTCAGAAGCTAAACTGTACTCCGCTTGCAGTGCACAGGACTTCCGCAGCTCCCCACATGTGCCAGAGTTGGGGCAGATTGACACAAGTGTTCGAACTGCAGGTCGGAGAGCCCCTTATTGGCCCAGAAAGGCGGCTATCTCAGCGGCACAGATCCTAATCGCATGGGGCCCAGCTCGCATCCACAGCCGGAGTCCCCAGGGGGGCTCAGCTAATCTGGACAGGGATTCCGCTGGCCAGGGAACCCCCCCACCCCCCACCCTAAATGAAGCAGTTAGTCCTGATTTATCTCTGCTTCCCTTCCCCAAACACACAAGTTTTAATTGGATTTAATGTGCGATTAGTGCTGGGAGAAGGTGCAGCTCTCCCTCCGCGGGCTGTGTGTGCGTGCAGAGGCGCGCGCGTGTATGGAGATGGGGGAGGGTTAGGGAATCCAGATTCGCTGTAACAGGCTTCAGACACTCCCCCTAAAATTATGCTAATGACCCAAATGGCCCCTTTTCAGAGCAGACCCTGGGAAATGATGAATGATATGACACTGCAGGCAACACCCTCCCCCCCCCCCCAACCCAACCTCAGGGATGAAGGGACAAGGAGAAACTCAGGGCTTCACGACTCGCCTGTAAACCTCTAACAAAACTCACAGCATACACATGCAATTTATTTTCCTCTTTTCTCTCAGCTAATGCAAGATTTTACTTGCTAAAATGTATTCATACTTTCCATATACATCAATTATGCTACAAAGGTACATGTGGATACATGCTGTTCTGTTGACTGAAGTATAAATCAGCATATTCAGCACACTCACATTTATCTTTCTGTTGCGAAGTGGACATTTACAAATAAGTGAATAGGGGATTCATTGTATAACAAACACATCCTCGGGGGAAAAAAGTGAAAGGTATTTCTGTTTGATTGTTCTGCTTTAAAAGTTCAAAAGAGAGATCCAAAGGGGACAGCATGCTCATTCAGAAACACACATAGCCTCTCAGAATGTGTCCAGGAATTCCACGAAGGCGCTCGAAAGCCAGGAGCAAGGCACAGGAATTTCAGGTGTGTGCATCACAAAGCCACTGTTTATCTCGGAGCCCAGGGCAGCCTCATACTACTGTTTTACTGTAAACATTACCGTTCGCTGACCCAGTCAATCAGGGTGGAGAGTACAGTGACAATGGAAAAAACAGCATGTATAAATACAGGCAGCACAGGTCTGCTTTACACTCCACAGAGCATGGATGTTTGAGGGAAACATTCATCATTCGATGCTGGGTGAAATTAGAGAGGGTATGCAGAGGCTGGGAAAAGAGAACTGGTCACACTGGGTGCCCTCCCAGAAAGTCAAACCTCTCTGTGCCCGTAAACAGCAGTCCTTTCCAGAGTGCCACCTAGCTTGTGCTTTGTCTCAGATAACAACCCATACAGAACCATTGATATGACATTAAGCCAACCACCAACCAAATGAGTGTCACCAGAAGCAGAAAAATATAAGAAAGCTTGATTACATAAACACTTTGGAGATGCTGGCAGGGAGTCATGTTCCTCAAGAGAGAAGGTAAGAAAACAGTGACCTTTAGAGGGGGGCATTCAGTCAATTTAGAAGAGTAACACAGAGCACCTTGGGCCCAAGGTCAGTGGCAGAATATAACCTTAGACTGGTTAATAATTACACCCCCGTACCGCCAAACATCCTGCCTTCCACCATGCAGTGTGGGCCAGGGAGGTAAAGGAGTTATGCAACAACTTCGGGGCAGCTAAAGTTTTAAACAGGCAGTTTTGTCTCAAATAAAAGCCAGGGTATGACAACCTTGTGGCTCTGCACTGAAAGCTCCCATTACACAACAAAAACCTTTGCATCTATTGAGTTGGTTAATAGTGCAGGAGAGGAGTGTGTGTGTGTGTGTGTGTGTGTGTGTTTGTTTGTTTAAAATATTTGGCCAGTATGTGCATATTTGGTCAGGAAAAAAAAACATGAATAAATGCAAATGAACAGTAACACAATCAATAATTATTTCTTCTGTTCTCCAGAAAGTTGCAGATATTTTGTTTGAGGGCTCCCTTAACTTAGATAAATAACTTTATGAGGTATTGATGAGTCAATGATGGGCTAATGGTTGAGTCAACAAATGCATGGGCGTATTGGATGGTTGCTGCAAATACTGGGGTGGCTTTAGGAGAGCTTTTGAAATGGCTAACACACTTTGACAGTAAATATAGTCTTACACAGTTACTTTGACATTTGCACATTACTGTATGTATAACAGAACCTGTCTCATGTCACTGCCTGCAAGTGTAACCAGTTAGCGACCTGCTGCTAAGCTGCTCCCTCATAACACAACGGTGAGCAGTACTCAAGAAGTGGGGCGTCTGTAATAGGTCATTGTGGGGACCCTGCGCTCCTAAGCACAGGAGCAGAGTGACGCTGTTAATACGCCTTCATACCAATCTTTCCCTGCTCCGACTGAGGACATCAATGGAAGAAAAACCTCCTCATCAGCTAATTTCCCCCCACGTAAACCGTCTTTTTTTCCATTTGCATGTTACCCCCTTTCTCTACACTTTCATCCGCAGCGACGGGCTACGGCGTGCAAACGCCTCCGCTGTCAGGCAGGAGAGAGACAGGAACCCTCAGAAGAACCTCAGGGCCAACTGCGCTTAGAGGTGCCTGGTGCTTTTCACAGGTGCCACTCAGACGAGCACTGCACCGCCACACACACACACTCTCGTCTTTTCTCAGCTCCAAGGCTGTCATCACCATGTCGGGCCTCTGCCCTGCAGACACACCTGTCACTAGAGCCATTAGAGAAGGTAGGGGCCTTGCTGATGAACACTGAATCCAAACCTGCCCCCAACGCTG
Source organism: Gnathonemus echidnorhynchus (assembly GCA_026776725.1). Taxonomy (NCBI): domain Eukaryota; kingdom Metazoa; phylum Chordata; class Actinopteri; order Osteoglossiformes; family Mormyridae; genus Gnathonemus; species Gnathonemus echidnorhynchus. The sequence goes on from JAODJU010000001.1 coordinate 7,649,922, forward strand.
GCCCTGTAGCCCCTATTCCTCCAGCCAGGCTCAGTCCTGCCCATTAGGGTAATTACTGGCCCGAGAGGGCCAATGACAGCCAGTCACGCCAAAGCTGCCAGGGCTCCAGTTACACGCAGGGCGACAAGGGGCAGCTCGTGTCTAGCCAGAGAGCGGATCCTCTACCTACAAGTGTCTTTCACTGGGGCTTGAGTAGGGCTTGTCTCCACATACTGATTTGTTCTTTGTAAATATCTGTTCTCAAGAGCTGATCTTAAAAGGCCTTAAAGTGTGTGAAGAAACTGCACAGGTGACCATCTGCACAGTGAGCTGGGGACCTTCTCCCATCTGCACAGTGAGCTGGGGACCTTCTCCCATCTGCACAGTGAGCTGGGGACCTTCTCCCATCTGCACAGTGAGC
>JAODJU010000001.1:7654236-7667223 GCA_026776725.1 Gnathonemus echidnorhynchus
GGGGGGAGCTAACATCCAGGAGCAACGGGGGGCCAGTAAACCTACCCAGAAGCATCTCTGGGCTTTTACGGAACACGCCGAGACCCGTAGCCCCTCCCGCACCCCCCCCGCTGACCTCCCCTCACCAGCTCACCACACCCAACGTCCACTAACAGACCATGGTAGGTAACAAAACACCTACAGCTATGTAAATATGAGCGACCGCTACAGACCATGCACACAGTGGCGAGCCAGACAGGGTCAGGACTGAAGGTGCGCGATTCTGTTCTGCTACATGGGGAGAAGACAGGTAGACCGAGGCTTCGCCAAAAAAGGTGATCAAAGTTCAATTTGCTGAAAGGTTTAAGCCAACATCCCCCTCATCTGCGGCGTGGCCACGGTGGGGCAGATGTACAGGTCTAAGTGCAGGGCAGGTGCACTTCATCATGCCATTCTGCTTTTAACCAGCAGGTGGAGTGGTTAAAAATCAGCAAGGCCCCAAGCCTCTCACAGAACTTAAGGAGAAATATGTAACAGTAGGCGCGTGATATTTTGAAATAGTTTTAAAAAGCCGACCAGATACATTCTTTTACACTTTATAAAGCGACCCACAAATAATGAACCAGAAATGATGGACCTTAAGGGTATTACTTTTCAGACAGACTAGTTAAAACAGGCTGCCGCCTTAAAGGACTTGAGAGCAGCCTCACCGGTTGAGCTCTATCAGAGCCCTTAAAGCAGGCAGCATTAAGTGGCTATGGAGCACTGGAGAAAGTGTGCGTACATCAGAAAAGGCAAAAGCTACCAGCCCACACTCACTCCACACTCACATGCTGCCATCAACACCATAAGGCCTATGGATTTGCCCTGAATGCAAGAGAAACCAGGACTGGTGTTAAAGCTCCTTTCCATATTTCTTTCTGCATTTCTCTTTCCCTCTTAACTGTAATTCCAGTATTGACAGCACCATCAGACATGGGTGTAACAAGGCTAATCTTAATGGAGTAACTGTTAAATTATGGATGGCCAGTTGGAGCAGGCAGTGACAAGGCTGCTGATTCTGTGTCGGATTCTTCGACAGGACCCGATCTAGCGTGGGGCTTCCTGTGTCGGAGCAGAACGCGGTATCATGTTGTACATCTGTCCTCATCTCCATGACATGCCTCGGCGTCTCCTGTCGGACGGTATTTTCGCCCCTAGTCAGGATTCGGGCGCTAAATTCAAAAGGATGGAATTAGTCTATATTAGTCTGCGTTTACAATATGCCTGGCAGCAGAACAAACATGTGTCCTTTAAAGAACTGATTTATTGCCTTTTAATGCTGGAAAAAAAAAAAAAAACGAACACAGCTTCCAAAGCCAAATTCAGTGTCTGTTCTCAGTTTGCTGTGCCCCAGCAAACACGTACAACGTCAGCAATATGCTGGATAAAAGATCAATAAATTCATCAGGTGATCAGCGTGTGACCCCATTGTTTGTTTTGGGTAGGTAGGAGGGGAAACGCATTGGTGTGCATTTAAACTGCAGCTTCCCACAGGATCATTTTTCATCTGTCAGACAAGCCTGCATCCGCACATGCCCAGAAGGTCCCACCCGGCACCCCCAGCAGCAGAGCCTCCTCAGAGCTGACACCCCCCCGCGTAAAGGCCGTCAGGTTGGTGGTGCACATCAGCTCTGCTTTTTCCCAGCTTGTGGTTCCCCATTAACATCTGACTGACACGGTCTGCATTTGGGGTAACTTGCAGTGTTCCCCTGTTTAGCTTAAGTCTTATCTTTGATAGAGTGAGGACACAGATTTTAAACTGATACATAAAGTATTTCATGTTTTTATAATGCGATTACACAGTACGTAAATGCACTGCAATAATACCAGTGTAGTAACAGTAACAAAGCATAATTTGTACACTATTTCCACAGCAAATCGTTTGATTAAAGCTTTCTGTCAGCATGTCATCTTGCTTAAATAATTAGCAAAGGCTTCCACTTACAAGAGCATCTCTGATTTCGCTGATAGAGTGAGATAACGACAAGCGGTTTTAACGGCTGTCTCTCAAAGCCCCTCCCACCACCTCATGAGTCACCTGACTAAAGGTGTGCTTCCCCCGTCCTGCCTTTCGGCCTGCATTTGCCGTAGGTGTCTCGCCGGCCCAGCTCCCCCCCCCCCATCGCTCTTCCAGGAGGGACAGGGTGGTGAGATCTCTCCTCCACTGCTTCGACCGAGTGCCCTTCTGACACTTCAAACTTATTAGCCAGCTTCTGTACCAGCTTCAATCAACCTTATTAATCCGCAGTGGAAGAGTTTTTTTAATTTAGCGATTGACCGATAAGTAGGCAAGCAGTAAAGGGCGCTGGGAGCAGCCTGGGCACTGGGGGGGGGACGGGGTGGGGGGGGGGCGGCTGGAGCAGAAAAACCATTTACACGTAGATGAATCCTGCTTGCAAGATGGAACTCCGCGTTAAGAACACATCTGAATTTCCTATCTGTCATTTTTTTTTTCCATCCGCGACATTTGTTCGGTGTTTCCCCCCCCCCCTTCTCCAACATTACCCTTGCTGATTGCAATCTTTAAGCGCCATTGGGCCACTGCTTCTGCAGTTTTTAATCTGCCTTTAATCCCATAGATTTTAAATATTCCCCTGCTCCCGGAGACTGGAGGCAATTAACTGCCCTTCTGATGCTCTCCTTATCAGTTGCCTCCTTGTATCTCTCTGAAGCAGCCTCCAGACACTGCCATGGCTGACAAATAATACCGCCATTTACCGCCTACAATCCTCCGGGACGAGGGGGGGGGTGGGGGGGGGGCAGGCCAGGCAAGCTGAATTCTAAAGAGGAGCTGGGTAAACATATCATATGAGGGAGGTATAAAAATGTTTTTAAAATAGTGCCGAGATCTCTGTATGTAAGTGTGTATACACAGAAATAAACATAAAATGTGACCCCCCTGATTCCCTGCCAAACTGCGTATTCCCCAGCTGCTCATGCAGCCATGTACACTTAACAAGACTGCATTTGCCATAATCTTGAGTAGCACAATCCTTCCCACGATCCACCCGTAAAAGGTCATGCCATGCTATCAAGCTGCACCCAGTGCTGCTCATTTAATCCATACTTCCTGAAGCGCATCCCAGGATGCACAGGGCAGGGGGACACGGGATGCCAGTCCATCACAGGGCACAGGGCAGGGGGACACCCTGCACGGGATGCCAGTCCATCACAAAGACATACAGCTATTTTGACATCTCAACCTAAATTGGAAACTGGAATAACTAGCAGCAACCCAAGAAATATATGGGGGGAGACGGTGCAAAGTTTGAACCCACAACCCTTTTTCAGCCCTTTAAAAACCCACAAAGTGCTACATACACATGACTACGCAAGACCGGATTCATGTTCTCCATAATAAAACATAAAGATAAAGCAGGAGGAGGAGGAAACGGGGCAGGGAAGCCTTGGGATCTCGCCGCCCTCACCTGTGCTGAAGCTGCAGTATAACTGACATGCCAACTAGGAGCCAGAATGGAATTGGAACAGCAAAATCTGACAGAAAAATCTCTCTTGCACCCTCTTTAAGACTGTCAGTTTAAGTTTGCCATGGAATCCAGAGCAGCCCATTTTAATTGGATTTTTCCCTGTGGGGAGGGGGGGGGATGATGTGGTTTAGTTAATCCTTGGCATCTTCACTCACGCTCAGTGGCAGTGCGATGATCGAATCCTACAGGGCATTACAAATGCTCTCCACTCTTTTCCTTATTATATTTTTTGAGGGGAGATGACAAATTCATTCATTCAGATCTCAACTGCAATGCACAGACAAATAAAAACAAGTGATAAGGATCCCATGAAGCCTTATGATGTCATCAAGCTCCGCAACCCAAACAAAGGGTCATATCACACGTACCTCTGAAAACACACCCATATGTTGAGAAGCAGCATATCACGTAATTTATTCATTTATTCAATGTGACGTGGACGTGCTCCGCGAGATCTTCATAGTAACATTTTCCCGACTCTTTGGAGACAATAAAATACCTAACCATTATCAAAGGATCACATAACGTTTCCTAACATCTCAGCAGGTCTCACAACAGCTGCAACCACTCGGGCCATGAGCAGAAGAATAAACCTACCAGCCCATTCTAGGGGTCCATGAAGGGCTATCAGGTAGGACCACAAAAAGGTAGATCTGGACAATGGTACTGAAACCACCATGGCATTACAAACCTCAACACAAGCTTCCTCTCTTCTTCTATTCCAAAAAATAGGGAGGGATAGAAATGTACCTTCAAGTCAAAGGTCAATAGTAAGACAAATCCGAAAAGGGCAATCAATAGAACTATGGCCCCCATGCACTGAATAAGTTAACACTGAAATATTTTTTGTGTGTGGGCACCTGTGTGTGGAGTGTCCATGTGCGTTTGTGCATGCGCCCATCTGCCTTTCCACCCGCCAATGCGTGTATGCCTGGACTTTGCGGCAAAGCCACCATAGCAGAGCCGTGGCAGTCTGCCGATGCCTCGCCTCATCGCCGTGGCGACCGCTGAGCCTGAAGTTATGGTAAAGCTCCGCTTCTGAGCCCTCGGCGGGATTTGTGACAGAGAAATCACATCAGCCTCTGCTGATTAACAATTCCATTCCACCCGGAGATTTATATAAAAAAACTATCTTACATTTGGCTTTTTAATAGGAACGATCGCTATCTCAAATTGAGTCCCTGCAAGCTTTAATAAAGGCTACAGGGTTGAGTGGCATTTTTGCATGCTGATTTAGGCTCGATTGGGCACGTTTGATGAGCGACGGGGCTGCTGGGCAGAGCAAAGCTTACAGCACTTCTACATCAGGGCAAAAAAGCCCACTTTGCACTGAATCCCCAAAAGTGATGGACTGTCACATAAAAAATGCAATACAATAAAAAACCTGACATTCTCCTGAGGTAGAATATATATATATATATATACACACACACACACCTCAGACTTTTTGTGCCCTTCTGATAATTCAGAAATGACATTGGTGTAGAGCATTCATTTCACACAATGGCCACAGGAAAAAAATATAAAATAAAAAATGCAATGACACACAAAACGTTTGAGTAAACATTTCTGCCCCCTCGCTGAAAGATCTCAAATAGTATTTTCAGCCCCATCTGGCCTAATAGGATGATCAGCTTTATATGCAAAGATAGCGGATAATCCTAAATAGTGTATATGGTAATAACAGTAATAGATATTTAAAACATTTTCATTAGATGTGTTGCATAAAAAGCATTCAGCAGTATTTAAATATGATTTTGTAAAATTAGAAACCCGAGACAAAGCTGGATGGAAAACACTAGAATAAAGCGGCAGTTTAACCTCCATGTTGGACCGTGTGCGTCTGTGATGCTGGTGTTGTGTTGTGCAATATGTCAGGGTTCTCTTAAGAGCTGCAAAAGGGCATGGGGGTGTACATGCCTCAACACCCCCCAAAGAAGGTAAAGGTGGTTAAACCTGCACCCTACAATGCTAACCCCAATCGTTCCATATGCCTGTTCTGAGATTCTGCTCACACGCGTCTGTCGTTGCATAATCGAGGCCAAAAAGTGCATTCGCAGTGAAGTATAGCAAGTGTGCTGTCATTTCTCCATAGGTCTCCAGTGCCAGGGCAAAAATTCATTTTGTCATTGGCACCTCTAGTCCCATGACCTGTAAAGACTGCAACCATAAAGCACCAGGCCCAGACGTTGCCTTCAACTAGCCCCTTCAAGATGACCTTTGGTTATTTAGCATACATAAACTGCACAAAAACATCAAATGTCAGTGTATTCTAGTTCATTTCTAATCACTCGAAATAAGTACTGTGGCGAGTTTCAGGAGACGGCTCATAAAGCTTCTACAATTCATTGTCCTACAGGTGGTTTTGTGTGAAAGCCGTACTCAGAGAAGCCCGGGGCAACGCCTTGTCACTGCTGCTGAGCTCCAGCACTGAGGGCAAGTTCTCTGAAAAGGGTCAAAGGTGAGGGCAAGGATCGATTCCCCCAAATCAAATTACGAATTGACAGTCTTCAAATGGTTAAACTTGTCTGCTAAAACCACTCTGTAGGTTTAGCTGAGTGACCCTCCCAACCCTACACACATACAGCGGAGATAACTTACTGACTAACTTATCTGTCACCAGTTACCATCTCTCTTTACGCTGTGTCTGTATGACAATAAGGGACAGTCTATCCAGGAAAGGCTCAGAATTAAGGCTGCTCCCAGACCAGAGAGTCTCCTACCATGTTAAAGCAAGGTGTGGAGCCTCCAATCCCCCTAAAAAGGGGTAGAACCTTCTGGAAGTCCCCCCAGCAGTATTCCCACGGCCCCTGATAAGAGGTTCCCTCTCTGCCTTCTAAGCACTGAGAGGCACTTTAGCAGATCGCTGCGACAATTACCATGAAGAGTAACAGATACGGCCGCTATCGATGGGAGATTAATGCCCAGTGCAATGCCATCGATTTCTCACCCAGCTGCCTTTGCCTGCAATCTTACTTCCTGATCCTACCAGTGTTTTGTGGCCTGGCTTGACACAGCATTCACTTTTCCCAATAAAACACGCTGCAAAGTCACTATCTTACATTCCAGAGTGTGATCTTTTTAAAACCACAGGCCCTAGTTATCTGAAGATGTTATTTAATTGTTACGAGACAATCTTGACCATTAGCTGAGCTTTGTAAATAATGCATCCGCTCTTAAAAGGACCAACTATCTCCAGGTATTTTTTAACATTGTTAGCATGGCCAGATAATGAAAGTAAGCAGATGGGCAGAGATACTAAAGGAAGAGGTATGGATAGCAAAGCCAAAGGGACCCATTTAGACTATATTGTATTGAAGGGAGCATGTCAGAGAACTAGCGATCAGGCAGAGGGCTGCCAATTTATGGGGCATTACCGCGTTAATGTCTAACCATGAGAACATTGCCTGTAATGTAAATGTAATGCGACAGCATTGTCACGGACATGCATCGCAGAAGAGAGGAGACTGACTGACTCATGGTGACTATACACCAAATGCATCTCAACAGCCCACAGAGATGTAGATTAATGTGATTCTGTGCTATATGAAGACACACAGAAAACGACACACATAAATAGGTTGATGAACAGAAGATACCAGCAGTTGCTGCGGTAAATGGAGGTAAGCAGAAAGTAGGATCTAGTGGTTCACCATATTTTTGTCTAATATCGCCCATACTGATAACCAGCTAACCTCTGAACCGACCAGCGGGGGGGGTCAGGGGGCTTGCCAGTGCAGATGAGTGGAATGATGTCATTCTTTTATTCTGTGGAAAATAAACATCGGTCTGCAAGTCTGATTTTATAATAAATTTATAACATTTTGCAGGCCATATAAAATTAAGACCTTAAGCCTCTTTACAGGCTCATGCTACATTGCAAAATGCGTCCCATTTTAAACCAATCTGGGACGCAATTTGTCCAGCATCTTTGGGCCACGTGATCGGTCCCCCCGTTGCCCTCTCTTACTGCCGTCCCTCGGGGTGGGAGATGTCCCTTCTTCTTCAATTGAAAATTGCAACAAGCCTTCTAAGAGATGAGTGAGTCGACAAAGTCCTTCATCCTCCACTACGGAAAACGCCGGATTGTCCGATGCGATCATCTCCATTATTTTAGTATTTATGTATTTTGCTCTGGGGCTGCTAATATGTTAACCGATATATCATGCAAACCCTGAATGCATGTCTTCTACGAACTTCCGTAGCATCGAAATTTAGAGAATTACTATTTTAAAAAGTAACAGCGGCAGTAAATTAATATTTCACCCTATTATGGTTAAACTCTGCAATTAATCCACTGTTCTAATGCGTGCCAGATGCAGGGGGGGGGGGATCCAAACAGATAATGGATCAACTGCGATCTGTTACACCCAGGGCTGCAGATATATTGCGATGTGCACATGCACTAAAATCACGGCGTGTCGGCACTGCTGTGTCTGTTGACACAACTTGCAGCAACACCGACTGACACAGACTACAGGTAGATAGGTTCTATTTGGCTATAGTTTAGGGAAATTTCATCTCCTTTTTTGTTTCATAAATATCGCAATATTACTCATGGATATTCCACATATCGTGATATGATATTATGCAATCCTAGATACACCACTAATACAAAGCTCTGCCCCCCCCAGCATATGAGAACTCCCTCCAATCTGTTTTTTCATAAAAAATTTTCCTAAATAGCCTCAATGCTTATTTCAATCTCAGCCTACATAGTCACATTTGACACAGAGAAGACCTGCATTCTCTGACACAAGCACTGACAATCAACACTTGTGACCAGTACTTCAACTACTAGCCTTATTAAATACGAAAAAGCAGCCAACTACCACTAAAATTTGAATAAAATTCAAATTTAAAAAATATTTACATATTTGTACATTTTGATGAGCTTTTTTGTTGTTGCTGCTGGCATTTCTGCCTTGGGAGTAGCTAAACAAATAAAATGTGTTATATATTATTGTCACATTGTCATTGTTAAGACAGTAGATGGCTAATGTCGCATGTTTCACCTTTCACGGTCGGTCGCACAATGTGGGCTAAGGGTACCACGAGATGATGGGCTGAGCTTGCAGTCTAACTTCATAATTACCAGTAATATTCAGATTACTTCGGAAGATAAATCAGCGACGTTATAAAAAACCAGACGTCCTTTTCCCCAGATCTAACTCACCACCCAGAATTGTTATTTATTTTCTTTTACTTTCAGATTGTTTGTTTCAAGGTTTTCTGAGTCATTACTGGTAGCAAGGACAGGCAGTTAACTTCCCGAAAACAACGAATTTACGGAAGTTTACACTTAGCAGTCTACACATAAAATCTAATGAAAACATCAACCTGCGGCAATGAGACACAGCAGCTCCCACAGTAGTCAGACCACCTATGGCGGGGGCCATGTACCGAGATACTCATCTGGATCATGTCCCAATTCAGCTCTGCATAACCAGATTTCAACCGGACCCAAAAAGAAAACTGGTCACTCACTGTGTTAGCTCTGAAACGGCAAACACTATAACAGGAATGCCAACTCCCCCCCCGCCCCCCCAAAGCAAAAAGCCACAGGGGTAGGTACCCATTACCCTAGAGGAAATTCCATCACTGTTAATCACCCACTGCAAACAGAAGGGTTTTGTCTGAGTCTCAGAACACACAACCTCCAAATGCCAGAAGGAAGTGACCCTTTCATGTCAAAGTACTGAAAGATAGACAAATAAAATATTGTCACGGTTAAATGCTGCATACACATATAATACAGATGCAATCTCCAGCATGTGTTGTTTCATTCCTAAGCATTCATCATTTATGCGATCACTGTTGGTTCCTCTTTCCTTGGTTCCATTCATCCAGAGCAGCCCAGGCTTCCCATCCCTGCGCATGAAGTCTTACTGAATGCAATATCAACAATGTTATAGGTTTGTTTGGCCGGTGCTCTGTCCCTGATCTCCGGCCCGGGACCATGTCACTACCCAGAGCTACAAGCCAGTTCAATTTTAACCTGCAGCTAAACATACCTTTAACACACACACTAGAAATAGATCATATACATGCACCACCCTACATTAACCAAGCAAAACATGTTTTTTTTTCATTTAAATACCATTTGAATACATCATATAAACTTACATCAACCCACAGGTACACAGAACGTTAGCGTCTGATGCTAACGTGTGCAGCAGTCTGTTTTAATCCATACCAAATGAGTGACGCATTAGGTTGAGGTGGAGGTACTTTGCATGTTTGATAACTGGCAGGACAGAGCACTGGGCAGAAGCCAGACCTGCCACAGAAGCCCCCCCCCCCAGTCAGTGCAACAGTCTCTGCACTCGGTTATCAAACCTACAAAGTCGGCATTTCATTTGAAAATTAAAAATGATATGCTGATATGGGGAGGCATGCAAAAGTATTATCTTTGCAGTTTTCTGCAGGTGAATAACGAAGCTTGGAAACAGTCAGTAGAACCCGCCAGCTGACACACATCACTGAACCTCCTACACAACACCTGTGTCCCATTCCATGCTTTTCATCGCTTGAAAAGATTTATTGGGTTGTGAAAACTGCTGTAAAGGCATTCTTGTTGACACACTAAATGTAAAAATCTTTCACGCCAATGATCTCCAGGGTAGGCAGCGATTAGCTGAATACTGCCCGAAAGAAACCTAAGATCGGCGAGACACTGCCCCTAGGGTAGCCGGTGATTAGCTGGACGCTCTTTAAGGCTGTCTGCTGGCAAAAGCTTTTCAGAACTTCAGCTGTGATTAAAACACTGCAGGTTCAGATCCCAGGAAGGCAAACCTGCAGGCTTCAGTAAGGACATAATCACAATTAGTTCACTTAATGCTCAGCAATATACTTGGGTGATGCACGAACTGTTACTACTGTACTAAGCGATTCACAGGAAATTAACTTGTTAAAACACCTTTTGCAGCAGCTGCCTTTTTATTTTATGACTAAATTGTGATAAGAACAAAAGAGGTTCAGCGCACTGGTCATGTGACTGAGAAAATATTAGAGGTGCCCCCATCCAATATTCCAGATCGCTATCGGCATGATCCATACCGAATTAGACGGATCAGCTATCGGCCACATGACCGATACACATCCGATACTCACTTATTCAGTTTTCGGCAAACATGTCTGCAATCTGGAAGTATTTTACGCTTGAAACAACAACTAGCAGCGCAGCAATTTGCAGTCTTTGTAAAAACAAAGTTTTGAGAGGTGAACGTAGCATTTACCACAAGAAAAGTGCATGCAATTGTGCGAGACAATGTCAGTAATATGAAAAAAAGCATTTGATGATTTGGGAGTTGGCAGCTTGGGCTGTTCTGCACACTCGCTACAGTCTGTGATACACGAGGGGCTGCGATCGTAACGAAGTACAAGTGACGCTGTTGCCAGTGGGAGAAAAACTGTGGGACACTAAGCATTCACCACTTTCGTATACTCTTACAACGATGTAAACGAGGTGTAACAGTACGTTATGTATGTTTCTAGTAGCCTAATTGTAGTTTTTTGGCATTTTTTCCCATTCAAAAAAAAAAACAAAAGAAACAATAACTCTGGTATCAGATCGGTACTCATATCGCCCGGTACAATCCTGATATCTGAATAGAGTGTATCGGCACTAAAAAAGTGAGACTGGTGCATCTCTAGAAAATATGCCAAACATTTCCCTTGAAGGTACCAAACAAAGGGGTTGTCTAGCATGATAATGGCCTCTACCTGCTAGCTTTCCTGTAACACCTCTCTGTAACAGCACCAGCGCTAACTCAAAGCCCCAACCTTCACAGAAATGTTCTTTGTATTAACATACCATATATGAAAGGGCGCCATTTACCTAAACAGGTATCGATGAAACTGCTGTGTTCATTAACATACATATTCAAATACATGCCTGCACAAGCGGACATGTGTACACAGACCAAATATACGCCCAAATGCATCCACGCACACAAACTCTCACACACACGCATGCACACACACACACACTCCTGCAGATGTCGTGAAAGGCACCGGGTTAACCACCAGCGGAAGCCAGGCCTTCTGCAGTCTTTATTAACTTCACTGACAACTGGCGTGTGTGACCACAGGTCTACCCCCACCTCCCCCCATCCCTGCACATGTGCCAGCTCCGCCTTGTGTGATCGTCACCAGTCACCGTCACAGTTTGTCACACCTGTGTTCCTGTGAAAATATTTCCTTCGTTGGGGTTTAACCCCCCAAAACGAACTCTAACAACACAGACCGATGTGTGACAGAAGAACCAAAATGGAATTTCACCTTTTTTCCACAAACTCAGTTCAGTTTTAGCCGGGGTTACCGAAGACCAGCTCAAACCAATAGTGGAGGGAGAGAGAGAAAGACAGAGAGAGGAGTAGAAAACATGCATCTACAAGTTATTTGTGGCTCCAGATGATACTTAATGTTGAAGCAATGTAATTATAAAGGCATGAGTGACGAGTACAAAGCAATATTATTTCTCAATGTCGGAGTCCCAGCAGCCCCCTGTCAACACACATGTCGCCCTGATAGTCCACCAAGCCCTGGAGCGCTCGCTCACCGGGGAGGGTAACTGAGAGGTAACCCAGGCCAGAATCATGTCGACAGAAAAGCAGCACGCAAGACAGGCGGTCAGTCATAAAACAGGTAACAGCATCTGAAAGACATCCCTCTAAAAAGGAAGCTGAACAGCTCCAGCGTTGAAAAAAAACAAAAATCTGTTAAAACCAAAAAAAAAAAAAAACAGAGCTCTAGCTCTTGTAAACACCCCCACAGGATATAATTTAGCAATTATGCTATTAAGTAAAATTTCAGGAACAACAAGAAAATCATCAGAGGAGCAGTTTACATAAAGTCATGACTACAAAGGCACGCAGAGGTTTAAAGGAGAAGTAATGTGCTGAATGCTGTTTGATCCTTTGCGGAGACTTCCATACGTTTTTAAAGAAAGGTTAATGTCCACAGTGCTGTACTCCAGAGGAGCACCACATTAAGAAATAGACTGAACTAAGCTGGACAGTGAACAGGGCATAAACTCCTGTACAAAACTCTGCTGACTCCAGGGAGGGACTCTGCAGTCGGGTTGCTGCATCAGGGCCCGCAGCTGATTTAATGTTCTGCCCAGAAGGGGAAAAAGTACAAATTCCCAGAGTTCAGAGGAAAGGCCAGCAAACTGCTTCCCAGGCCACTATTATCTGTTTTCAGTAGCTTCCAGAGGTCCCGGGCGGGTCGGCTGCCAACGTTCGCTGTTTTAACCGGGTCATATGTAGCCGCGGGGCTCTTCCCATTCGCCATTTGTTCCTGTCATTGTGTGTGTGCACATCTCTAAGTACATGTGTGTGTGCACATCTCTAAGTACGTGTGGGTGCAGAGCTAAGTGCTAAGTGTGTTTGGGATATTTACCTAGATTCCCAAAACGTCATGCCTTGGAAAATGACCTGCGCCTTCCACTACTGCAACGACCTGGGGGCGGGGG
>JAODJU010000001.1:7673431-7729421 GCA_026776725.1 Gnathonemus echidnorhynchus
AGTTGAATCCTCCGGGCGGACTGCGCGGACCCCACCCGTTTACCTCTTAACGGTTTCACGCCCTCTTGAACTAACCCAGCCCACGCAAGGCAGGTGGAAAAATTCCACAGCGTGAGTTTGGGCGGACAGAGATGTAGGGAGCGACAGCAGCAGCAACAGTCAAAGTTGCTCAAAACAAGCTTAAGGCTAACAAATATTTTTTTATAAATATGAGGTGACAAACGACAAGCCACCCGTCTGCTCAACATGAACAGAGAAGTAACATAGAAAAAAGGCAAATTTCTAGACAAAAATAAAATGAGACTTTAACAGCTGACAATTCAAACCTGATGAGGGAAAACAATCTCAGTACCGAGTAAGATTTTCCCAGGGACCACGGTCGAATTCCGGAGCTATCTGTGGATATCAGCTAGAGAGTCTTACATCCTGATGGAACTGCATCTGGCAAAATATCCACCCAGTAACAGCAACAGATGGTGTAAAACTGTAACGCTTCATGGGTCTTCTAGAGCAGTGGTTCTCAACCAGGGATCCGCAGGCCACTAGGGGGCCTCAGCGAGGACTGATGGGTGGGGGGTGGGGGGGGCGGAAGAGGATGTGCAATTTATTCGAAAGCAATAAAATATAAAATAAAATACAACTCTGTCAAAGTTAGGGCTACACTGTAGAGAATTTCTAAAGTATATCGATTTTTTTTTTCCAAAACGAGATGCAGGTTGACAATACCATTTACATCGATATACTGTAACTGTGCATTAAAATTAGGCTTATATTACATATTTTTAAAAGAAACCAATAGTATTCCTTCCAAGAATGTAAATGATGCAAGAGCTTAGATCATGATGTTATACAGAATCCCAAAATTCACAGCTAAATTCAAACCATTCCATTAGTATCTCATGGGGAAGTTGGGGGGGGGGGGGAATCATTGGTCCCTTTAGTTTAAAAACAGTTAAAAATATCAAATTACAATATTTGTTTTATTTTGTTGAAGGCTAATACCTTAAAATGAGAGTCATTTATTAGGAGCACATTTAATGGTTGTCAAGTTTCCAATTTCAGAGCCATTTGCCAAATAGGTTTCAGTTTTTTTTTCACAGTCTGTTTTGCAAATAATATTATAAACTGAAGAAAAGAGTGTTATGGACATACTGGAGCGAAACCTTGTTTGAGTGAAGTTTAAAATAAATTACATTGTTTGGCAGTTTAACCAAATTAAGTTATGTTTATGGGTCAATGATGTGATGCCAATTTTATGTCCATATGATTTTAATCATATGGACTATCATATGATAGTTACATTTATAAGCTTTAAAATTTGAAGAGGAAAAAAATACCTGCATACATATTTTTTGAGGACCTAAGCAGAAGAGATCTAGTCATTTTGAGAGGATATTTGGGGAATAATGGCAAAAAAAACTGTACAAATACACTTTAAAAAGGTGAAACACACAAATTCTCAATAAAACACACTTTCAAATAGTCTGGGATAATCTTACATTAGAACTATTTGACAGGAGATAAAAGTATCAGAACACCATTGATTTGATCCTCATGATTAATCTGGGGAATCGTGAAGTGTCAAGGTAGAGTAACTATTCAAGGAGCCATTTTGTTCTTATTGTCCAAAAAAACCCTGTGATGGGAAATAACAAGACAGAGAAGGAGCCTGGGAGACCATAACTGCTGTATGCCAAGATTAACAACCCTTTAACATAGCAAATCATTTTTAGGGTATGCTTAGATTTACATGTCAAATGGTGTGACCCTAGGAAAACATTCACAATTCATCATGATCACATAAACAAGTATTTATCTTTAAATAAAAATTATGTTTGAAACATTCACACCAAGGCCACGTGTTTACATAAGTACCCATGATAATACCTGCCAAATTTGATTTTAAATTGAAATGTCAAATGGTGTAACCAGTTACATCATTTGACTCCTATTACAAGCCTCTGTTAGAGGCCAGTTTTGTGAAATATCAGTAGTTCTGATGTAGCTGATTATCTGTAATATAAACTCTTACTATATAGAACTATTTGCAAGTGCTCAGTGTTAAACTTTTGGAAAAAGTGATGATTTATCCACAACTTTATCATCAAAGCTCTGTAAGGCTAGGAAATCGTTATGTTGCACAACCTTAGTGTTTTAGAAATGTTTATCTCCAGCGCATATTTGTATTCCATCTACTTACAAATTTAAGCAATGTGGTAGAATCAAGTGGGTGAACTGTGACTGTTGAACATGAACCTAGACCTAGACCTAGAACTCTAATGTTACTCAAATACTGAAATTTGCATTTGTAAAATACAATTTATTAAATTACTACAATTTCTTAATATAACAGAGCCTAGTTTCCCCTAACAGAAGTCACTTTCAAGCATGGAAAAAGTAGCTCATCACAAAGCACAAGTGAACGCTGAGCCTGCTGCAAGGGCCAAAAGGCGTGAAAGGTAGTTTACACACAGACACACACATGCCGACAGAGAGAGATATATACAGACACATGGACATACATGTTTTTATCCAAATCCATTGTTGCTACATATTTTTCTGAACTGAAATCATGATTGAGGTCATGGTTCTCAACCAGAAATGGGTGGACTGTCCATCCAGTGCGAGGGTGAGTTAAGGCCTCAAACAGAGGAGTGCAAGTATGTTGGGGTCTTGTTCATCAGTGAGAGGAGGATGCGGGGGGTTGTTAGGCAGATTGGTGCTGCATCTGCAGTTATGCCGTTCTGTCATGGTAAAGCGAGAGCTGAGCTGAAAGGCGAAGCTATTGATTTACCTGGCAATCTGCAGTCCTACTCTCACCTATGGTTACAAGCTTTGGATACTGACCGAAACAAAGAGATCAGGGATACAAGCTGCTAAAATGAGTTTCCTTTGCAGAATGTCTGGGCTCAGCCTTACAGATAGAGTGAGGAGCTCAGACATTTGAGAGAGTATTTGCTCCTCCACATCAAAAAGAGTCAGCTGAGGGGGTTCAGGCACCTATCTCAGATAATTCCTGGACACCTCCCTGGGGAGGTGCTTTCGGCATGTCCCACTGGGAGGAGGCCCCGGGGCAGACCCAGGACACACTGGAGTGTTTATATCTCTCGGCTGGCCTGGGAATGCCTTGGTGTCTCCCTGGGGGAGTTTAGAGTAGGTGGCTGGAGAAAAGGAGATCTGGACATCCCTGTTCAGACTGCTACCCCTAAAACCTAGCCCCAGATAAGCGGCAGAAAATGGATGGACAGATGGATGGATGGATGGATGAAATCACAACAGAAGACATGAATTCACAATTCTTGTTGTTAAATGTTTTTTTATATATTGAAGTAAAACAAAAGACCAAGTTCAGCTGACCTTGTTGACTGTCATGCTTGATTTTTTTCTTCAACAAACAATGGCCTTTGACCATAGAAGCAACATGGTCAGGTGGTGTAACTGGTTTGTGTCAACTGGCATAACCAGTGTTTTTCATAAAAATATGACCATATAATGAAAAATAATGTAGAATAAAACATAATCCTCTATTGCAGTGTAATAACATTTTTAATTTATACACAATTTGTCAAAGATTATTTAGAAAATGGAGGTATTTTCAGCAGATGTCATGCTTGATACTGCAAAACTGCATTAAATTTAGAGATACAGATGCTCCTCTACTTTCGAACTTTCAGACATACGGACGAAGACGACTGCAAGTCCAAATTGTGTTCCTAGGGCTCCCGTTTCCTGTCCGCAACATCAATTTTTTTTCCTGTGTTCCAATTCCTCCTAGTATGACTTCTGGCCGCTACTCCCGCCGCTCAGCAGCATAGCGTGAGTACGCAGACATACTAATTCCCAGCATCCTAGTTCTTTGTACTTGCGTATACCCTTAAAATGATATTGAATAGCGACTTACGAACATTTCAAGTTACGAGCGGCCATTCGGAACTTAACTCATTTGTAAGTAGAGGAATGTCTGTAATCCTAATATTTTGTGATATTTTAAAATGCAATTGTTGTCAGTACACTCTGGGTGGATAAAATATTTAATATTTATAATTCTTTTGTGGTTACACCATTTGACATTTTCAGGGACATTCAGTCTTACCTTTTGTACATAATTGGTTCAAATTCATTTCAAATTACATGAAACCAACATGAAATGTTGTACATTTCAACAAACCTGATGCATGCTTTTAAAACAAATTTTTAAAAGATTTTTGAGTTGCTTATCTTGGCAACCCTTATTTGTCACTGACCCTTATTTTAATAAAAATTTGTCATTTTTGTCATTCATTGCACATTGTTACAAAACAAACAGTATTATACAATACTAGAACTTGTGCAGGGGGGCCCAAACACGTCATTCTGGACACAGAGGATCCTTGAAGACCTGACCCCTGGCTAAGAACCGCTGTTCTTGAGTACCAAATAGTACAGCATCAGCTGTAGCTGCGACAAGACACTTCCTGCAGCTAAGCTTCTAGCCGCATGAATTAGCTCCCGTTAAGACTTTCTGGGAGTCCTGACACCAACAGGAAGTAGCGGTGAAGAAGCCACTCTGCAGGTGTGAGATCTTAGGAACGCAGTAAATGGCCTGTAGCATCTCAACTGTTGAACATAGTATGGAGCCTCTGGGTTTGACATCCTCATATGATTTCTGCAAACCTGAGGACAACAGGCTGTGAGCCACGTGGCTCCAAGCATTTTTTTGTGAAAGTAATTACTGGATCAGCCATTACAAACAGCACTGCGTTTGTTAAACTGAATGAACTTAACGATAATCCTGCACTTACAGTGCCTGCCTCTTGGCACACACAGCTCTTTAAAGGTGGATTACAATAAGACACGTTTGTTGCACAGCAACAAAAATGCATGGGTTAACATTTCCCTACTACTTTTGTTTACGCAATATGCATGTGTGGCATCTTGTATGGGGGGGGGGGGGGCAACAACTATCTTGGCTGTGTGGGTGTGGAGCCAGTGAAAAACACAAGACATACAGTGCCCAAGACGGCCGTTACTCAATTCCAGCAATGCAAGTCCAGGAAGGTTGAATGATCCCCACCACTTGTTTTGATGTGCCTGATGGCAGCAGCCTGAAGACAAGCACTATGGCAAAGTCTTAGACCAGCCACCTATGCAATAATACCTCTTACTGGGCTAGTGGGTACTCACTGCTTTCATGTTCACCTCTTTGTTGCTTTTACATCAAGCCTGCTCTCTTATTACAGAGTTACTTTTGGCATGATTCATGTCACTCACATATTAATTCAATGCCATTTCTTGCTGATCTGCCGAGCACTGAATAAGATGAGTATGAAGGCTCCTGAGCCAAACCAAGCATTGGAAAATGTCCTTCGGCAGAGACTGAACGATGATGCTCCACCCCCGTGAAGTCTACCAGTTGGGGTGGAACACTTCTGGTGCTATCCCGAAAAGGCCCCATTTGCCCCTAAGGACCCTGTTGTTCTGTAGCACTGACTAGTCTAGACCAGGTATTTTTCCTCATCCTCTCCAAAATGCCATCTAGCTAAACCCAATAAAACGACATAGTACGTGTACATGTAGGGACTGCTATATAATACATATTTTCTAAAAAATGAAGGACAGTCTTACAGTAAAATGTGGAAAAAAATGTGTGGAAGGCATAGTAAGCAAACAGCAGGAAACACTTAGCGAGCAACTGGGCTACCAGTCCTGCGTGCTGCGACGCGTCACCTCAGGATTTTCCTGCTGGGCCGGATTTCCAAGCGGTTTCTGTTTGCTATTCCTGTGAAGCGAAGCAGGAGATACCTGCAGCCAGAAGAAAGCGGGACCTGTTATAAGAAAAGCTAGCCCACACGTTGGAATGCCTGTTCAGCAGGAACCAGTCCACATGCAGATCAATGAGCAGGCATGAAATCTATCCAAGAGGAGGCACAAGAAGCACAGGAGACTTGAAAGCATGTCTGAGCCATTCAGGCACAAGGTTGACGGCGTCAAAAGCCTGTTCTGTCCCACAGAATTGTAATGGAAGTTTGGCAGCATGGTGTTTAAAAACAAAGAGAAAGTAACCCTGGAGTAGCACCACTAAAGACGCTCAACCTGAATTGTCATAGTAAATTTAGCACCGTAAATATCATCAGGTTAGGTTTCAACCTAACACCAAATGTACTACATACAGCTGTCACTAACAATGTAAAACGTTAAGTCGCAATTCATAAATCAGCAGGTCCAAAAGTCATTCATAAAATGACTAAGTCAATTTGCATAACACCAGCACAACTGTGATGAGCCGGATAATTTCCTGCCATGAAAAGCAAATATTTTATTTTTCATTTTGGAGCCTACTCTGTAAACTGTTGCATTCAGGTTATTTTGCATAAAACTGCAAAATACTGAAATACATTTTTTAAAAATATTTCAGACCATTAAGGTATTTGTATAAACTGAAACTAGACTCTGAATAAAATAACATTTTACCATTCTTAAAGCAATGAGCATTAAATCACATGTTTTGAAGGATGAAAAAACCTGATATTTCCTCATGCTTGATGTAAATTCAATACCTACATATACAGATTTTGAGTATCACTTGAATAAAAAAGGATTCATGTCAATTGTTCTAGTTGTACTAGTTGTAACACACCAAATACACTGAAATTCCCGGCATTTTTCTAATTATTTTTTCTGGTCCAACCAAGATCTACTACCACTGGCCAGACTTTCAAATGAGTCTTCAAAGAGGTTCCTGCTTCCTTCCTTCAGTGTAATTGGCATGATTATCAATCAAAACAATACTTAGAATAATTGCACTCATAAATACAACAATCAGAAGGCCACTTCCTGCTAAGAAAATTCTTCACACCCAAGCACTGTGCACAGAGTTGTCTGTCTTTCATGACAAACCAGGGAGCAGACTACAAGAATGAGAAAGACACAGTTGATGGATGGCTTAACAGCGTACAACAGTAAAAGACAGATTCAGGCTATCAGGTACTGGGGTCACAATTCCCTCTCTTGGCGTCACGCTGATAGAGACTATTATTGTTGGAAGCACATTAGGCTCACCGCGAGCATCCTCACACAATGGGATGAGACGTCAAACGATCTGAGCAGCCTTTACGAGAAGAGCTGTTTTAAGCTAAGCGTGAACACCCCACTTTCTCTGCAATGAATACATCCCAGAGACTGATTAAGTTAGCAAAATTAACCGTGAGTCAGTTTTTCTATGATATCTCCTCTGCTCACAGCAGGATTGGGTAGATTTTTTTTTCCTGTGTCCACCTGCATGACATAGAATAGGATAATGACTTGTCACATCAGCACCTATTATGATGCCAGGAACCAAAATAAAGGCCTTTTCATTGAGTTTTTCCTCATACGTTTGACATTCACCTGTAGGACAAGCTGTTTTGGTGCATTTAAAAGAGCAAGGTCAGCAGCACCCTCATGTCTGAGCTCTGCTGCAGCCCAGATTATTAGGCAATGAAGCACCCAGCATTTCTACTCAGAAAGCACCAGGATGTATATGCTCGACTGTGTGTGACTGACTGAGATGAAGTTTTGAGCATCAAACGCATCACAAGAACATTACAAGGCCCTAGAACAGGGGTCTCCAACTCCGGTCCTGGAGAGCTACTATCCAGTAGGTTTTCTGTCCCACTTGGCTTCTGATGAGCCACACCTGAAGCCAGGTATGATAGAAAACCTACTGGACGGTAGCTCTCCAGGACCGGAGTTGGAGACCTCTGCCCTAGAATCTTTCATGGAAACAGTGAAAGTCAGGAAGTCCTGTCTAGAACCAAAGTAAATAGACCTTTCGTAATGTACACTGAGTGATCAGAAGGGATCGCATGTGACCAGCAGCCAGACGTAAAAACCCTTTTTCCAGGGAAGGCTTGTAAAACCAGCAAGACCTGAACCGGAGCCATCTCCAAACGGCCTCAACACCTCAGGGGTTCCCTCAGGTAAGGTCATCCACTGGTCCACCCTAACCTTAACATAAAGAGGTCAGGGTGGACCAGTCTGGTGCCTGGTGTGCAGACACCTAGCAAATCAGGTTCATCGCTATACAACCACACTATTCACACCAGCATTTTTCTCTCTCCCCGAAACCCCTTGATACTAAGAGGTCTAAATGGACAAACATTATACATTGATGCACGTTGCCCAAGGCAAACAGGTTAAAAAGCACTAATGAGATGCTAATTAATGGCACACCCAGAGGTTTGTTTTTAAATAGAGTATGTTATTTTGACATCACTCGGTCATACAATGCACTGGGTGGTCTGATGGACCTCTTTGCATTGACCAATCATTTTGGATATAAGCACCAGTCAGAAATACATGCAAATGTTAACATTGTGATGTCTTGTAACTCGTTCCTATGTGTGCGTGCATTTGCCAAATGCTCTGTGTCATGAGATATCTCCCGGATAAATCCATTCTCCTGAAGCAGAATCTACTAGAGCTGTACAGTATGCATAATTAATATTGGCAATGCATGTTATGCATGGGCAATTGTCATGTTACAAGGACCACGACAGTCAGCAAAGATCATCAGTAAGTTACGCTAAAACATTTTTACTCGTTCACAGGAAACAACTCTTAGCATGCTTTGCAATTTTAATGATCGTTACTTTTCAAGATTATCTAGTATATGTTACAAAATCAATCTAAAGTCATTTGCCTTTCTCTATACAGAAAATTTTTAGGTTCTCTAAGAATATGTTGAGAAGTGCTTTGTCAGACTAATGTTTTATAAATACTACAATATTTATTTTAAAAATGTTCAGATCTCAATGTGATTTTTCTTCCAGTATCATGCAGCCCTAGAAACTGCTACTGATTTGTTTGCTTGGTACTGGACTACATTCATCCTTCTTAACATGACACAGAGTGACATCCCAATTAGACCCACAGGTCCCACCTCCCCATACAATATTCACCTTCTAATGGAGGAGGGGGGAACAATAGTGGCTCCAACCAGCCTGGAGTTCAGCCAGGCCATATAGTCACTGAGTTGATTTGAGTTTGATAACAATGTTTACACTAGATTTACAAACGGTCTCCCCACCCTATAAATATCAAGCACAATCCCACTTTGGGTCTCTGGTCTCTTCCACCACTCCCTGGAGGTCTGACCCTGGATGGAGAGGTTTGCTGTCTCTGATTGTGGCTGCTGCAAGCCACACCCTACTGACATCATCTGTCCCTCTGCAGTTGCCATTGGCATCGCCCACAATCAGCAACGGCCTAAAAAAGATCTTCATTCCATACTAGAAGCAAGTGATCTATTAGATCCAGGCCATTGTTCCAAAACAGCACAAATTCAAGCAGGGCAAGGGGAGCTGGAGTAAGCAGTGTGTCATTAACAGTCTATAACACATAAGAAAATAAAGAGGAACTGCAGAAGACCGATGGCAATTAAGGGAAATAACAGCTAGGCTTCTCATTACAATGACCCACAAAACACATTGAGTGATTAGCACTCTGCTTCAGCTGGTGAAACAAAACACAAAAACAATAATTATTCAGCAGGGCCCACTGGCAAGACAGTAAATTACTGCCATTAGAAATGTATTACTTTTTAAAGCATTTCCAGTCTATTTTACTCCGGTTTTTTGTGAGTTAACAGTGCTGGTGAAGTTTAACACTGAAGGATGAAGGAATTTTAGATGAGGGAACAGGTGTCAGCACGACACGATTACAGAACACCTCTTTTGTTTCAAAATAGGCAGAAAATGATTCTTGCTTTCGATTAAAATAATTTAAGTGAATTACAATAAGACTGAAAGTTAACATAGGTTAATTAAACAATTCACAAAGTCAGTATCGAGGAAGCCTTTTTAACTAGCAGAAGTTATGCACGCAGATGTGATATTAAAGTTAGAGCTGTCACCTCTCTTCTGAGAAAACAGGTTTCTAACATACATGGTAGAGGAGGTTGCCAGGGTGACAAAAGCAGAACATGGGCAACACAGTCTTGCACCCAGGCAGTCTGCTTAACCACATTCACCTTTCATGGCAGAAGTTTATGTAAAGCAGCCACATAGACACACACAAGATTTAGTGCACACATACATACACTTCTAGAAATCTTGCTGCTTCATGAAACATGCACGTTTTGTTAGCAAGCCTTTCAAAATAATTTATGATGTGTATCAGCTGAGAAATTCCTTGAACATAAAGTGGTCTGTGCAGCTGTGTGGCAACACATAAGATGTGCAAACACACAGCAATCTGCAGAGGTGCCATTGCTTAATTACCTCACTAAATAAATTAGTAGCTGTTGCATTTGACAGTTCAGTTCAAATGATGGCACAGGCAATGGAGGAGAACCAGAAGGTTATCAAACAGGTCAGGAAAAAAGTACCACTATGAGGGACGTGGAATGGGCATCCCATGAGTGAAAACGACACAGGAAGTGAAGTGAAACTGAACCGGAAAACTGCCAAGCAGCCAGTCAGCCGGTCAGGGCCAGACAAACTACCAGAAGATCCAATATGGGTTCAAGCCATAGGCATCCAACCCTACTTCCACCCAGCTGGACACTCAGATGGAGATCTGCCCTCCAGATTCAGGCCCCCATCATGAAACCATCAAGATCAGTAGCGCTGGTACAATTCAATGCCTTTTAGACACTTACAGAGCACATTACACCCAAACAACACTGTTGCTACAGGGCTTTGGCTGCAGGTTTTCCTGTAGCCACATGTCATAGGGTATAAAAAGAAGACCTCTTTTGGCCATTGGCCAGAACTCGGTGACATTTCCATAACTGTTTAAATTCGGTCTTACTAATATTTAGTTACTTGTAATGTTAATTGGCTACTAAGTTTTGGAACTACTATCAAAATAGAGTGATTGCTAAATCGTACCATCAAACTACATAAAGTATAGTTTGGTTGAAATCCAAAATATAAATAATTTTGCAGCGAGGATAATATAATACACTTCTTAAATTTAATTGGATAATTTTGGTAGATTGCTTGAAATTCAGGTAGTACCCTACTAACACCACCACAGCCAAAGACCACATTATTCCAAGTCTCTTTGTTAGTGTCCTGAGAGATTGACAGCTGAAAGGAAGTGGGACCCCACAGGGCCCAGGCTGGTGCCTGCTATAGCTGAAGCACTCTGGGTAATTAAGCCTCTAGGATTACAGCCGAATGCCAATGAGACCAGCTTCTTAAGTGAAACACAGATCTCTTACACACAGAGCAATCACTTAAACAATTACACCTGTAATTTCCCTTTTTTCAGCCAGGAGAGGGGGGTAATGTTTTGCCATTGTATGGAAAGAATAATGTAATTCATGGTCTGGCTTTGTGGGGGACTCCATTGGAAATCTCTGCTGACAGGTCATACATACCAAGCGCCAGGAGAGAGCAGACAGAAGACCACATTTTGTGCTATCAGCCAGTGTCACTTCGGTGCTCTTCCCCCCTCCAAAAACGCTGGGCTGTGTCACTCACAGCAGAATGTACTGCTACACAGACACACCTCCTCAGGATATCCACCTATCACAATCACAATGTATCACCACGATTTCTTTTGACCAATTAGACAGCACCCCATCCTTCCACCAATGGCATACCTTCTACTTCCTGATATGACCGCTCTCTCTACAATAACCATGATTAATATAAATCACTATATTTAGAATGTTGGACAATACACATTAATTATACAATCATCACTTCAAACCATACTTACAGGACTGTTGCAACATACGAGATACATTATTAAATAAGGGAACTGAAATCATAACTACTCGACTGTAGATATGGACAAACTTACTTCAAACCACAACTCGCTGGGAAGTGTGTCAACCACCAGGTCTAGCCAGTCATCTAGGACCAAGGTGAATGAATTACTGTTTAAAAAAGGTACCAGCATCATTGCAGCATTAGAAACTCTGCTGCTTTCAGAGACTCCCACCATTTTTGTGTAAACTTACCCTAGTCAATTGATTTTAACAGGCCCCCAGGAAAGCTTAATCAAAAAGCAAACTTGCATTTCTCAGGAAGCCAGCTATCCTATGGATAAAGAATAATTAGGTGGGAGGGGCTGCCCCTACATATTCCATCTTCCTGGCCCTCAGCAAAAGCCTGCCAGGCAAGCCGGTGTAACCAAGCCACTCAACTCCACCATCTAACCTGCCTGAAGCCTTGGCATCTAGGCCTGGATCTGTGCCACTCTCAGCGTGGCGGGACGTGCCCAACAGCAGCAGAGGAATCCTGCACCATAGCGGAGACACACAATCCCCATGGCGACAATGTGGACAGCAGAGCAGCAATATGAACACAAACCGCTGCAAATACAGCCTGTGAAGTTACGGATTCTCAAGTGGGCTCCCAGTTTCTCACGAGAAAAAAAAATAAAAAAACAGTATTACTTCACTACTATAACAAAAAATGTGCCCTTTAATCATATGAAGTACTACATGAAGGATGTGAGGATAATGCTCATTAGCTGATGTTCACCCAAGTCTCTCTTTGGGTAAAACCCGTTCCCTCGAATGGACTTGCAGGTATCTCTGGTAAGACATCTGACCATCTCAACAGACTTTAGTACTGCTTGATGAACTTGTTAGCATACAGTGTCAGGCTAATCCCCAAGGTCACTGGTACTGCACCATTCAGTAAAGCGCTTTGAACCGTGAGTCACGTTTTTCTGTAAACCACAGGCTTTCATTTCAACTTACAGTTAACCTGATAAAACAGACCTTCTGCTATATATTGTCACTCTTATGACAGCATAGAAACTCCATTTTTTAGGATGGTCAGTGCTGACTGTTTAGACAAATTTATAATCATTCAAATCCTGACCGATTCACAGATACACATCATGACATTAGAATCTGCTGTATATCCACAGACCTGAATTATAGATTCCAGCAGCCTTTATGTGTAACACTGGCTTCGCTATTAAAATGTAACAAATGGTAGCCTGGCATCATTTGTGAAGATTTTTAGTGAGTGAAGATCTTTTCAGTTCCTTCTCAAGTTTCCCAAGTCCACAGACTCACTGGTTTCCTGGTTCCCTGAAGCATCTTGACGGTTGTCACCTCTGCAGCCCACACACCTAAACTAAATTCACTAGGGCTTGAGTTCAAAAGAGAAGGATGGTGTCCAGAGGGAGGCACATAGCACTGTGACTCTCAATTCCTAATGGATTAACAATACAAGCCAAAGATTTTATTGTGTTTAGTTTGGTTTAATGGACAGGAACAAGCAGTCTACTATGTGGTCACCTTCCAGGTAACGTGAGACATGTCAGCTAGCCACAATGGCTACCCAACTGGCCCTCCTCACCTTCTCACCTGTAACCTTGAGGACAAAGACCAGGTTAGGGACACCTTGATGTGGGTGTTCCTCATGGTCATCTTTCTAATAGAGAATAAACTGCTGACTGCCAATAAGGGTCACTTACCCCTCTGACCCCTGAATGGGTCGAAGGTCACAGCTCATCAAGCTCAACCTGACCTCCGGCTGAAATTGGGAGGAGGGAAGAGGGAAGGGGCTTAAATAGCTCTATTCTGTGGCACACAATCAGCAGAGATCCCAGAAGGCTCCAACAGGGCAACCCATTATGTGTTTTCATCCAGCACGACTGCAGACCAGGTGGGTAGGTGCTGTTTTTGTGGGGGAGGGGACTCAACTTACTCCTCCACTCAGACCCTCTAGCCAAACCAGATACTTCAGCCTTTGCCCTCAAGTCTCAAGCTCACACTGGGCAAGTGGATTTTGATCAAGCCCTGGGAGAACCTCTGAGCATAAGTCCAGTCTTCTACAAGCCAGATTCTGAGGAATTAAAGATCCAGTTTTGAAAACAACCTGCTGTCACATGGCAAACTTCCCGACTTTGAGGGCCCTGCGATACCAGGCAGCTCACTGATCCCTCACCGTTACCTGGGAAAGACCCTGTGGTACAACCTCCTCAATGCATGAAATACATTTAAATGGGACATGTGTAACCTGTAACTAAGGGAGGCCAGCTAAACAGCAAATCACATTAGAAAAATGAATGACTTATGTAATCTCCAACTTTGCTATGCCTTCTACATGACATCTACCTCCATCACAATCAATGTCACTGCAGGAAAATCTGAATATGAACATATTTATTACTTTTCAGCCTCAGCATTCCACACTACAGACAACTAGTACAACGGTACCAGCTGACACTGATAAAATTATCCCCACCACAAATACCAATTTCTTGTGCAGAACAGGTTTAGTATGAATACACCAAAATGTTTTTTGAAAAATGCAGCAATGTTTTCTTCCATGCAGTTAGCAAGTTATCTAATAGAGCTAATTTTTTGTGAACATTTGTCCAATTTAGTGGGTGCTATATCTAATCGATTTTAATCTCAATCCACTTTAAAATCATGGAGATTGTTAAATATACAGACCCATAACCTCCAAATTAAAAAAAAAAACACATGCAGGTGAGTAACTAATGGACCTGGCACCTAAACAGCTACTGAATAACCTGGTCTCTTATTTTAAAAGCCAGTTGTTCTTCCAGTGCTGTACTACTGCAGCAGAACAAGTCTGCACTGGCTCAGGTCAGACAAAGGTAAAGATGGCCACCTCAAGATCTCGGGCTTCAGCTTACAACATCAGCACATGGCCCTAAGCTATTTAAAAGGAAGCCATTTGTAAAGTTCTAATTCACAAAAGAGTCTCATCCATCCATCCATCTGTGTATACACACATGATGCGTGCGTGTGTTAAAAGCACAGTAATTTGTAATGCTGTTCTGAAATGGCTACATGAAAATGGCAAGACACAAGTTAGGTGTCACTTAAGGAATGAGCATGAATATGATCAACCACTTTACCCATTTTAGGTGTAGTATTCAGTGTGTTAAATGTACAAAAGAATAATTGTTAAATTACAATTGGCACCCCCCCCCCCCCCCACCCAACCTCCTAACATCCTCAGCAATAGGGAAGTACAGGAACTGTGGATGGGGGCAAATCACGATCCAGGTAGAAAAGGAACACCACATCTTCATCTGCTTCACAAAGCAGTTGTTCATTGGTTTACAGCTGCCACCATAACAGGCTTAGATTCTGGTGCAGGGTAACAGAAAGGGCCTGCTTCCCTCCAAGTGGATTTTTGGGGAAAACACCTCCGCACCCAACCGGTTTGTCTGTTGTAATAAGCACATTGAGTGGCACTGAACCGAGCCGCCTTCAACTTCCTCATCCTAGGCTCCCAACTCGAGTCAAATATACACAGCACCTTACCTGTCATCAGCAATGAGGTGACTTCTGTGTTTCACTTCTTAAGAAAGAAGAATGTGTCAGAAAACATATGCAGGGAAACTGAACGAACAGAATTACCATGAAACACACAGGCCTTTACAGTCTGACCCACCTTTCCCTAATTTAGACAATACTGAACCCTGACCCCAGTGCCAACAGGGCACTGAAAAACTTTAGCTGGGGGTTACGTGGAATGCCACCAAAACCTGTTAATTATGCTGTTATTCCATCCACTCTGCTGCCTTTCTCATTTCCTGTGCTTCCTTGGAAAACCTCCAGGCTTGGTAGATCCCAAATAAGCAGCTCTGGAAAAAGGAAAGACAACAGACTTTCCTCATGTGTATCATAGTATAAAGCAACTTGAAAAATTGATTAGTTTTTTTCAGGGATCATCTTGCCATCATCTAGGTGTAGGTAACCTTCTGTGAAATGTCAGATATGTCAATATAAGAATGTAAAACAAAGTGTTTGACAAAAGAATGCCATTTATCAGGAAAAAGACCAGTTCTGTACTCAGAGCAAAACAAGAGCAGTTTCCTTTGACTCTACAGAAAATAGTTCAGTGATTCTTTTTTGGGTGGAACTCCCTTTTAAAGGGGATAAAACAAGTAAACAAGAAAACAGGAAGATATGTCTTGACGTCACCTGTTAAATTATACATGCTGTCTCACAACATCTCCAGCTCACCAGGAAGAAACTATTTAAATAAATCAAGTACTCAGACTGGACTGGTGCTTTGTTTCCCTTCAAAAGGGAACAACCCAAATACAGGAACCTGTCCTGCACAGAAACAGTGCTCGGAACACAGAGAATGCAGACAGTTAATCTGAGTCTTTCATGGGCCATTGCAACATGCTTTGTCAGCTGTCAGCTCTTTCAATCAGTTCCTGTACGTTGGACTAAAATCAGGTGATTTTTTCCATGCATACAGGCATGCATGCAGCCATCCATCCATCCATGCATCACCCAACTGCTCATCATGAGGCTGACCAGACTATCCTAGGCAGCTGAGGTACACCCTAGATGGAATGGCAGTCATCACAGGGCTCTCACACACACACACATTCACATACTACAGGCAAATTTTAGCTTCAGGTACCTGTGATGACCGATTATCTAAGATCTAGTGTCACAACATCCCAAACTTTGTTTACCATAAAAATACTGAAAAAATAACAGGCAGATCAGTTATTCATAAGCATTGATTTAACTAACTGTGCCTATTAAGCCTTTTAGAACCACATTCACTGACTTTAACAGGTGAAAATCAGAGAGAGAGACAGGGTTCTGGATTAAGTTATAGTTTCTTACACAATACTTTCAATGCCGAGTAGGACAAGCAAGCACAGCAGGGTTTTTCCCCAAATGCCTTTTTAACCTTTATACCACAAATACTTCTGAGGGACTGACAATCAGCTCAACTGGTAAGAAGTCATCAGGACAATATAGGCCAATGACTTGACAGGAGTCACATACTAGACAGCCTGAAGAGAACATACCAGACTAATGAACCTACATTCTGGCCTCATTCAATGGCCTTCGCCTGTCTTCACAAAAACATACAATATGATAAGTAGTGTAAGGCAGTTTAACACAAGTGGAAACAATAACAGAAAAACTGATATCTTTGTCCTAAGGGACATGCCAGTAAGGTGAATATAATATTCCTAACACAAATCTGGTACAAGGGTTTTGCAACATACTGTTAAAAATTATTAAAAAATTATTTCAGTCAATCCAACATAGATATAAGATCCACTCAATAATGCAACAGAGAATCTTAATGAACTTTGACCTAATGTTCTTGATACAAAAATAAAAATATAACACAAGAAGGTTTTGTTTGGATATGAAGGAACCACGTGTCCCTTACTAAACCGCTCTCTTAGAGAATACTACTATATAAAGGGTGAATAACCTGCAGTGTCCCTGCAAGCCACAGTGTAAGGAGTACATGCCTGGCTGATGCAAACACACGTGCTCTGAGATAGCGACAGTTACTGAGCCCATGCAAATGAGGTTTCCACAGATGGGCAGGGAGGAGGGGCGGTTGGGGGACCCCCGTCTGGCAGTTGGAGCGATCCCCAGTGCAAGTGTGAGAAGGCACTGAACAGCACCTGCTCTCACTTCCTGAAGAATCTCCTCTAAATGAACGTCAGCGGACCGAAAACGCAGACAAGCGATGCTCGAATAAGCCATTGCGTCACCGTGGCCGTATCGATGATGCCACCAGTGTCACTCTCACTTCAGGCCAGCGCTGCTCCAACTCCAAGCACACAGCCACTTTCACTGCCAACAAACACCAACCACGCACCTGTTACAGGGCAAATCTCTATCACCTTTGGCCCCTCGTCAGAAAAATCAACGGCATTGTTTCTGCACCGCTTCAGAAACCTTGGCGATGGCCCTCCACATAACCGGACTTCCTGGCAAAACCCTACAGAAGAGCAGGATGGGTGGGCGGCCCAGAGATCAGTGCGACATCATGCAGGCCCAGCAGAAACTTAATGTCTAACTGCATCCAGAAGAAAGACATGCAGACCATATTTGGCTAAAATTGAGTTATATTCAGATTTTTAAGTGAGACAGACACTTCAAATGACAGATGGAGGAATACTATGCTCCATTTTACAGAAACAGGTTGTTTCAAGTTCCCTAGTTCAGCTTGAGGCATGGAAGTCTTTCCCCCTCCACACACCCCCCCGGGACTCAGTTACTGTCTCCACAATCCAATCCCCTGCTCACCCCACCTGTCCGTATGCGCACCCCCACCACCCCATAAATCACTCTTGTTGCCTCACCTGTCCAGCACCTGAAGCGCTTCATTCCCCTATAATGCATGAACTTGCGAACTTTCAGCAGCTCGCGTCTCCAAAAGCTACCGATGTTACCGACAGTAACATTAACCGAAACGCACGAGGTTTCTGAGGTGCAAAAAAAAAAAAAAAAAGGTTTCTGAGGTGCCTGGGTGAAATCGACGCCATGAAACGTAAACCGCTATCTGGCCCAAGTCACCTTGGTCAGATTGAAATATTTGACTTAGGTGCTGTAAATGGAAATTACACATAAAAAGTACAGTTTTCAACAGGGCGACGGCAACGTACGACTGTCGGGTAATTTGCGGTTTCCAGCAAAGAGCCCCTATGTTTCCCGCCAAAAAGTCACCATGTACGCATGTTTATCATTCAGTAAATGCCAATAAATCAATACCAGTACAATGTGTCGTTGCTCATTTTTATGGTCTCAGTGTAACTGAAATGCACATTTTAAGTAACACACATGATTAGCCATGTGCAGACTCAAGCTTTCGGCTGCAGAGGCTGGGGTCGCCCAAAGTGGTGACACTTGTTGGATTAATCTTAAATACGTTTATTACCGAGTTTCGTTTCAAAGTTTCACAAGCTGTCAACTGGAATTTATGACCAACACTTTACCGACATAGACACCGAGCTTTGCTTTAGGCCGAAAATAAATCACAGAATGGTGGTCTTTTCACTCGCAAATATTTGGGTATTTATTTAATCAGTGTTTGTTCCATTCTTTTACAATGTAGAATTGCGCAACATTAGCAGTGTATAAAAAAAATTAAGCTTCATCAAATGTTGTAAGATGCTAATTGTGATTCCGGGAACAAGATAATTATATGCTCTGATTATATATTTGCCTTCTCAGTCTTAACTAAGCACGGTCCATTGCCATGTACGCTTTTCAAAACTGCGGCGACGTTACCTGCGTTTTCGTGGGAAACTCACGCGCGTGCTGCCGGTGGGTTCAATGAACGAAAGGAACATAGACTGCGCATGCGTAGATTCGAGCGGGTTTTGAGGGATACCCCACCACTACGCTTTTAAAATTGGCTAGTTAAAAATAGAAAATTGTTTTATGATTGGTTTTACCTCGTAACTCAGTTTTGACAATCATACAGCCTGTAATAATCGTTTTATCGCAAAAAAGGCATTGGCGTCAAACGTCAAAAACGACAGTCAATGAATTTTACTTACTATAACGTATGACACGTATGAACGTATGAACAATAGCTATTTAATGACTTCTCAGCCACCATTACCCTTCTGTTTTATTAGCTATAGATGAAATGTGACATCTTCACTCGTGGTTACCCTGCGGTTAAGCGTTTTTTCCAAGAATCAGTAAACTATATATGATGTTTGAGAGTGAGAAAATAAACTGCCGTGGTTTCTCACACCACACAGTGATAGGTAAACAACCCACAGTTTTTTTCCCATAATTTTTATCAATAAAGTCATCTTTGTTACATTTCATCAGCCTCGCTATTTTTATATACAAAAAAGATGAAATATGGCATATGCCTTAATATTTCCATGAGTGACACACTAACAAGGACATAGGTGCTGTGAAGGTGATCTCATTCAAGCTGAGCTGTGGCTCCCAGTGACAGGTTGTCATCTACAGAAATTAACTTCAAAGGCTATGAAGTCTGGCCACTTTTCATTAGAAAACTACTGCAGCACCTGAACGGCAAGTGCGTTGTACTACATCTCCTGTGTTATTTGTGCAGATGAGCAGGAGGTGTGGCCAAGGAGTAGGAAGAGGTGTGTCCACTGTGGCATGTTTGGTGACCCTGCAGTGCTAAAGAGCAGCACAACTGCTGATATCAGCATTCAGCTGAGCAAAGCTGTGAGCTCTACAAAAACATGATGGAGAAAAGGGAAATGCGTCAGCAACAAAGTGTTCACTCACCAGCTGTACCTGTCTGTACCTTCAGCTGATCCTCATATATGTTTGGACTCTCTCTTGGTCTGGTGAAATGAGATGAGAAATAGCTAATCGCTGCTGAGAGCTTAGTCTTGACGTGCTCTCAGTATGGAAAGAGGCACATCATCAAACTTGATGAATGAAGTGAAGTGGCATTTATGTAATGTCGCAGCATTTGATATGGTGTCCTGCATGAACTTCGCATCAGAATTCATTGCCTGCCTGAATGTGAGGTCCCACATCTGCTGTAAAATGACAGCACATCTTCAGCTAGCCCGGCACAGCTGTTCTGGCCTTTGACTTTTGAGCCACTAATTCATGGGATTTCAGCATACTACAATGGTTTATATTGACTATTTCTAATTTTGAAACTGAAAACCATCACAAAGGCATTGGTCTATTAGGGGAAGTGAACTCCGCTGTGATCTTCTGTAAAGCAGAAATCAGTGCTCATCTTTTGATCACTCTTACTGCCTCAATGAAAATGTGATCACGGGAAATCAAGCGGAATCCCAGTGTTATTCTGCATTCATGTGAATGTATTTTCTGGACTCTTTTACCCACTGTCCTAAATCCTCCTGCTCACCAGTGGACCAGATGGCTTGTTCAGTGCCTCATGTCGGAGGGAGACATCACACAGAATACATGGAGCAGACACATCATAAGCAGTGGAAAAATAATATTACCCCCAGGGGTGTAATGATGCAAATTAACAATTGCCAAACGTAACACAATATGGTGAATTCCTGAAGCAGGGATGCCATTTACAAAACGATCTCTCTGTCTCCATGGTGATGAGTCACAGTTGACGGGGAATGCTCACATCCGGAGTCAGATCCTAAAATTTACAAGATATCAGTGACCACATAGAAATGAATTCCTACAAACACACAGAAATGGCAGCCTGAACAACCAACACTCTGCATATGCAAAGCACTTCCAAATTTACTGACTGGTTTGCATGGACTTGCATCCCTCTACACCCTGGACTGACATTTTCATATAATCACCTAACTGATCATTTTCAGCTACTTCTTCTGCTACTTTCAGCCAAGAAAAACAAAAGGACTTTTACCAAGTTTTCTTTGTTTGATTTAACCCTTTTCAGTTGGCTTTAATGTCAATAATACACACCAACACCCAGTCTTCAAAAACAAATATTCACAATATATTTTCTCATCCCATTTGCATCTAACACAATATATATGTTTAAATCAATCTGAATAAATATTTTAAAAAAACAATGTAATGTTGTCATTTTTCATTTGGTATAATAATAAATTAAGTAGTATGGTTTGAGAAATATGATGATGCAGTTATGGTCTTTCACTTTTTACATTTGTTCAAACTATTTCCAGCTCATCTCTGCCTGCTGCCCACCAAAGAATTATTATTAAAAAAAAAAACAAAAAAAAAAAAAAAACAATTGTGCATCAAAACGTCCTTCACTAACCAATGTGTCTCCAGGTATAATGGATTATTTTCTCAAATTGATTTGGGCAGAAAAATCCAATATTCACAGTGATCAACATGGAAGGGAGCACAGTGCTGAACTGGGGCATGCAGGATGCGAAACCTCCCAAAGTGTCACTGTTTATTTCTGTACTTCCTGTCAGTGGGGTGATGGGTCTGTTGCAGTGCATGCTGGGTAAATATGAACCATGAGTGAAACATCACACGCCACACAAACCAGAGTAAGTGTTTTTTTTTTTACCTTAAGAAGCTAATACAGTGTCAACAGAATTTTAACTAGTTTATTTTTTCAAAAGAAAGAGAAAAATATTACGAAACAAAATGAAGTCTTTTTACACTAGCAGTTATTAAATTTTTTACAACCATTCAGCTTGTGTGACATACAGAAATAATTCTACATCTTTGTTTCATATTTTTGGTACTCTTAATTATACATACAAATAACAAATACGTGGAACTTTTTTTCACAATGCATATAATCTGTGAGCTGGAAAAATGTCTTTCGATAGGTCTGTGTACATGCGTGTGTGTTTGTGTGTGTCAAACCATCATACCAAATGGAAATTCCTGTCATTGACATAATTTGCCTGCCTGGCAGTTTTAATGCATCGAGGAGCCTTTGGCGAGTGAATGGGGGGGGTGTGTCTACTGCCTGTAGGCCTCCCCATCTCTCTGTGCCGGATGGATCCCCCTGGTGCCCCGACTCGTACCCTTCTCATCGTTGCCGCCCATGGGCATATTTTAATTAACAAGTCTTCGTTAAATAGGCCGTATTTCATACAATTTGTACAAATATATTCAGAGTTCACAGCACGAGGGATTCCTGTTTCACAGGTTCTGGAAAAAAGCCTACTTAAGACTGTGAAGTTTTCTTTTAGGCTTGGAGTATCTCTTTCAGATAATAGCTTCTGCACGGAGATTAAATCCCGATTCAGCTGTTGGGTAAACGCTTGAGAGTCTCACAAGACAAGCTCCTTCCATCCCTCCTCTCAAGTAGGACAACCCAATGGTCCTCAAAAAAAAAAGGGGGGGGGCAAACATTCA
Source organism: Gnathonemus echidnorhynchus (assembly GCA_026776725.1). Classification (NCBI taxonomy): domain Eukaryota; kingdom Metazoa; phylum Chordata; class Actinopteri; order Osteoglossiformes; family Mormyridae; genus Gnathonemus; species Gnathonemus echidnorhynchus. Next base: position 7,695,936 of record JAODJU010000001.1, read on the forward strand.
GTCTACCAGACCCTCAGGTCCAGTGATGTGCCCTACACGTTTTAAAAAGAAAAGAGAAGTCTCTCGTCTTCAGAGGAGGAAAAGAGGGCATAGGAGGGCGTGGCCTTGGTAGAGTGGGTGTGTCTAGCCCATAGCTGTAACCATACTGGAGGGGTGATGAGGAGCGAAGGGCAGGCTGGAAGAAGGGTGCATGGGCGTGGGGGTGCTAAGCATGTGACCTGAGTGGGAGAAGGGCGGGAAGACGCTGTGCCTGGACAGAGCTGCGGGGCTGAAGGAGCTTCCTTTGTCCATGAAGTTCTTGGAGAACTCGTCCATGCTGTCCTGTGATTTTTTGCTCTTCTTTGACTTGCTGGACATCTTTCTGTTCCTGGTTTGAATGCCCTCCTTCTTCATGGTCAGGGGGCGATTGATCTGCCAGGAGAGAGGAGAGAAGACACAAACACATTGGCTAAGGTGGGTCTCACAAGCAAACAGATCCATTATTAGATTGTGGTATGTAATTAAATATACCAGTTCTGTCTTGGCCCCAAGAGCCACATTAGTGTTTAACACATACATACTATTGTTAAATATTAAGAAACTCTCTAAAATGCAGCACTATTATGAAAAACAAGAACCTGAGTTGATATGCAGGGCTCACCACAAATCATAGACTTTCAGTCTCAATGTTTTTGGTTCCTTGTGGAGTTAAAAAAAACGGGAGAGCTGTCGCAGAATAGTTTCCGATTTCATAAGGGGCACCAATGATATGTAATACAGCTGGGTTACAGAATAATTTTCTGTGTTCCATTGTGAGGAGGCTGATTTCTACATGTCAGGTCGCATCAACGCCTGGCAGGATTTAGGCGCGGATTCCTCAATCCTGGGCCAAATCTGGCAGCGGCGCAACGCCAGGCCAGCCTCCAAGGCCTTGGCCAAGCAGCGGAGCAGGACGGTCCGGGCCACACCAGTGCCCTGGCCACACCAGCTATCTCCATGCTTGCAGGCCCTTCCGGCTACATTTCCATTGAGCCAACATGGAGACGTTTTCCTGATCTGCTTGATTTTGCACATCATAGGTAGCGGGACACTAGTGGCCAAAATTGTGGAAACACTTCCGGTTTTTAGAGATCGCGGAACTTTACTCGAATGTTGTTCATAAACTTTACCACAAATATTCGTGTAGTAATTTTCAAAACGCAATACCAAAAATGCTAGATGTTTCTGGGGGCGGGGGGGGGGGGGGGGGGGTGTTCTACCTTTGTTAGGTATTTTGTCACATGTGGCTTGTTATGTCCGGATGACTGACACATGCTAACAACGTCTGTGTCTTTCGTAGCGTGACATCGCAGTGCCTCTCTGCTGACATATCCAATCATACCTGAGCATGTCAGAGACGGACTTCAGTCTGTAGCATTTCAGATGCTGAATCATCAGCCAGCGGAACTCAAGAGCCACCAAAACGGGACAAGTCACACAGCCAAATGGGTACATGGGACAATAGATGCTGCACTGGTTGACCCCGCGCTCAACTTCTGATGACTTGACACCAGTGATTAGGAAAATGGAAGTAAATCAGCATGGACAGCATGCCTGAACATTAGGAGTTCGGAAAGTGTCCGATTAAATCGGCACTAATCCTCAACACACAACGATATTCATGTACATGATCATGGCCATAATTTACAATCCATTGCTGAACGAATCAATATGTGCAACACAGAAGGGATGGCCTGTGTTAAATATATGCTATCAAATGAGAATTTCTTATAATAAGGCACCTACATAAGGTGAATATAAAATTAGCTAATGACACTATTAATTATATGTTTCTCTTGGGTTTTGAACAGCAGAACCATTTCAGGAGCTTTAAAAGCTAGATCATTATGCTGATAACCTCAACGTCCTTACTTGGTAGCTTTAGTGTTACGAGGATTACGGAAAAAGCGTAATGTAGCTATAATTATATAGTGCTATTTGAGTAATAATGATGATGGCTGACCCAGGAACATTCTCTGGGAGGAATTAAAAACATGATATGGGTACTTTTAGAAGTTGTGGGGTAAATACGACGTGGTTAAAGGTCAACCGTTTAAGTCCACGAACAATTGGTTCTTATCGGTAGTCAGATCTGGGACTGCGGAGGGAAGCTAAATGTTGTGGAAAGAGCGATTTACACAAAATCAGAAACAAAACACACACACTGCAACATGCACTGCAGTGTTACTGCACGATAATGGCGGTGAGGCAGCTCACATTGTGCAGTTTGTAATAAAGCCCACAGGCATTGCACACAGGGTCTCCGTTGGCATTTCGTCGCCACAATGTGGTCGTGGTCGTCTGACAGTTTGCGCATGACGTTCCTGCCCTTCTTGCGGCCGACTGGAGAAACAGAAAAAAAACATACTTGCGTTAAGTGGAGGCTTTAAAGACTGCACACACATTTTTACATATTTAGATGTAAAAACTTTAAGCATTGCGGATAATAGACATTTTTTAAGGCAGAAAAAGCTAAAACATTCAAAACCTCTTAGGCCTATATAAAAATACAATTTGAGTATATGCCTTCTCAAAATGACATATTCACAGAAGACACTAAACAAACGAAATACCCCATACATCATGTATATTCTACATTATGCCTGCTTTCCGTGAATGTGACACCACAGTATCAATGTCAGTAAAATACAGTAACCAAAACATATACAAAAAAATCCTATTTTGCGAAATAACTATCAGTTGACAACATTAGCCAGTGTAAGAAAATGCATTCAATAACAAACGGAATAATTTTGAACAAACTTAGACTCAGAATGGAACACAACCATGATCGTTTTAGATGTCATAACGAACTGTGGAACTTAGGCTAAATATTAGGACGGCAACTGAGAAAAAAAAGTATTTATCGATGTCCGTGACAACTTCAGAATCTCCACGTGCCAAACTGGCATTATCTGCTTCCAAAACAGGTCGCCAGGGTTGTAAAAATGATCATCTCTCGTCATTGACTTATTCGTGTCCATTGTTCCTCGTTGTTTTCCGCGTCTCCAAGCTATTTTTATTGTCTCTTTACCCCTGTGCGTTATGGGGATTCTGCTGGGATTGCCTCTAGTCTGGGACAAGAACAGTCCGCAGCCGTCACCTGGGACATGCTGTGATTTGTTGCCCGGTTCCCTTCATGTTTAGGCTACGAAGCGGGGCATGTTGTTCGCCACCACTTATCTGCGCCGCTCACGTTTCCGCCAGCTTTTTCCTAGGAAGTCGGGTTTTCACATTAGAGAAAAGCGCGGCCAAAACAGCCGCCCCGAAAGTGACTCCCCGCCTAGAAAGCGGCTCTTTTTACTGTGACACTGAGTTGGGAATTCCTTTTTGCTTCGGTCACTGTGACTCCGGGTTTATTAAAGAGAGATGACTAAATAGGAAATATATTCTGTACACCAAAAAATTGCGCGATAATATACTAAACGTGTGCCCGGTGTATTAAAGGAAATCTAAAGGTGCAGCTTCAGTCTCCGTGAAATATGCACATGAATAACGGCAAAATTATTTATTAATTTAAGTATTTGCATAAAACCCGGAGTTCCAGGTAATCTAGAAAAAAAACCGCAGAGAGCATCTACCGTAATACTCATGATAAACGGAATATATATCAGAGCATAAGAAATAAAAACAACTATAGTAGGTCACTGATAGTCGCTGTATAATATGTGCAAAACAAAAAAATGGCAAGTGGGCAAATACTGCAGAACGAAAAGAACTGCAGGACTTAATCTGAAAGCAATGAGACCTGTGCTTGGCGAGTCAATTTCTTGCAGCTAAAACTTCTTCCTAGGCAGAGAAAGAGAAAGAGATAGAGTATGATCAATAGGAGCGTCCGAGACGTACCAGTCTTCGCTTGGGTTTGATGAGGGGGCGATTCTGCCCGTTCATCTTGTGATAGAGTCCACACGCGTTACACAAATAGTGACCCGTGCCATCACGCCTCCACAAAGGGGTCGAAGTGGCTCCACAGTTAACGCACTCTCTGCCTTCTGAAATAATAATAATCATAATAATAATAAAAATAATAAGAAGAAGAATAATAAAGGAAACAGCAGAAAGAAAAATTAAAACAATTGCATTGTTAATAATAGTAACGATGATGATGATGATGATGATGACAAAAGCACTGTCACACGTTTTTGTATTTAACAATGTTGTTTTCCATGCCGAACATGAAGAATTTCAGAAAAAACAGCCCCACATTCATACGTCACACGCCAGAATAAACGGGTCACTTTCACGCTGTTCTTTCCCACAGTCCGGAGTCACCCGCGAGGATTTAAACCGCTTTACACACCGTCATCCAATTAACAGATTTATATTCAAAACCCATTGAATATTCTACTATGCTCAGTGTCTGAACGAAATTCAGAAATTTAAAATCCACTTAACTCAAGCATGGGATTCACAAATTCAGAGAATAATTTATATTGTAGGCCTACTAGGCTACTAGGCTACTACTACTACTACTACTACTACTACTACTACTACTAATAATAATAATAATAATAATAATAATATGATTAATCTGTTTGTTTTATAAGTCAAAAGAAAGAACTTATTCTTGGTTTGCATTAAGTTTATTTAAGGCTTCTGTGGTATCATGTAATTTTGTAGGACGACGTTTAAAAAAATGTCTTGTTAGTTTACCTGGGCGCTCGTCTGTCAAATGTTTTAATTAAAGTGTGTGTTATTAGTAGGCCTGTTACCGCACCAATGGAATCGAAAGGACAGAGCTGAGTGGCTCTCCTTCGCACTAGCAAGGCGCACTCACAGAACGCTTTGTCAAACGTCGAGCCAGCACGCATGCGCCCCGAGACGGCAGATTATTAACTTTTTCATTCTCTAAAAAAACTTGACACATTTCCCTCATCGGCTACCAAGAGAGATGCGTGCATCACAGGTGAGTTTCACGACACAAAACCCAACACTTCACATTCCTTCAAGGCCAAGTGTTAAAAAAAAAAAACTACTACGGGGTTTTGTGTTGTGCAGATTTTAGTTCCGGCTTCGTAGACCACAAAGTCAGTCTACTACCTTTTGAATCATTTCTTTTCTAGTGCAGAAGACACTACCACAAACGGCCTGTTTAGGAAAAAAATGTTTTTAAATATAATGTAACGAAATGAAAAAATAATTCATCGCAGAAAATCACGCAACTTGATGTTTAATTAAGGCATTATTATAAATACATAGGCCTTTATACGTTTGTAAAATAATTTTAATTTCAATCAGGTTATTGTTTTTAAAAAAGTAGGCCTAATTAAATGTCGTTTTCCGAATAAACTGCAAACATATCGTTTATTTTAAATGACATTTCGCCCGGAGTAATAATTGAACTACCATTAGGGTAATTACACATAGATTGTTTGCATAATGTTTTGTTTAGGCGGCCATACTTCTGCCATGACTAGTTGCTATTGGTTATTCCCTGCAACACAGCTCGCATCCGGACTCCATGAAAGTTTCTGGCGCTGCGCGAACAATGCAACTGTCGCGTGCAGCAGTCTGAAAATAATTGGATTAGCCTAAACACATAAACGAAACAGAGCCGGGGAAGGATAGTCAACGTGGGGGAGAAAATGAAAACCCAGAACGGATCTCTGCTGATGCTACTTTAAAAAAATCCCTATGTCTTTCTAGAAAATGGTGCTTTCCGGCGGACAGCCGTCATTATATTTAGTTATTAGTGGAATTGGTGCAGGCCTCGGTACTTTTAAATCACAATAATAAACATGAAAATATGGGCCTATGTATATATTTTTAAAGTTAAATATATTATAATGATTTCTTAATTTAATTTATGCGGAGATAAATCATGAATTGCACTACAAAGGATTTTATAGTTACAAGATTTAAGACAAAATCTAATGATTTAAAGATTTTAATGCGTTGCCTAAGAGACACTATTAATGCTAATAGGAAGATTGCACATAGCCCGTTATTGTCTAACACACTACTGTTTATGGTTATTAAAATAAACGATATGTGTTTTCGTGTGGTCACAAAGAAAATGTTATTTTTTGTTATCCTCCGTTATAATGCATTATGATCTACACAGGGCTGCGGTTTAATTTATATAATACAAAGAGTGTTGTGAGTTGGGGAAAAAACAAATGCAAATGTTTTGGGACGGGCACAGAGAATAACCTTTAACACAACCTACATAAAGACACCAGTTTCCAACAGTATTAGAAAAAATCGTAGAAATTTGAAACTAGCCTACCTGAAGATGACCTTGTTTTTGGTCTAGCTTTGGAAACGTAACTGGAAGGCGAGCCGCCAATCAGGCTACTTGGTGGGAAGAGGCTTGCTGGGGCGTATTCGGGGACGTAAGACGGGTAAGTGGGGATGGGATGGTGAGCGGAAGAGGCTCCTGGCCCGATGGAGGCCATGCTTCGGTTGTGGGCTGACTCCAACTTCATGCTCTCAGCCAGGGACACTTGGTACTTTATGCACTCTTTTTCCTCCTGGCGATTTGAGCTGCCTGAGTTAGGGGTCGATATACTCGGATCTGGCGAGACGTCTTTAGGGGGGGTCGGGGGGAAGGTGAAGAGGTGCGGACTGGAGTGTCCCCCCGACAAGGAGGACGATGATGCCGGTGGGTAGACCGAGAGTGCTCCCGGGGAGCCGTGATGCAGCGGGTTCTTGGGAAAGTGGCCCAGGTTCCATGGGGAGGCGCCAGGGTGCGAGCCGATGGTTTTGCCGCTGTCCAGCCAAGGCAACGAGCCGTGAAGGAGGGGGGGACGACAGACCTGACTACCTGGGGACGCAAGATTGGGGGAAAAAAATAGCACCACCCTTCATTACGTATTTTTTTTTTCGTATTTCTGACTGACGAAGTGTATTCATGTTTCCATTACTTGTGGTTAATCATGTTAAACATTTATGAAAAAAAAATAAAGATGGAATGAATCGAGTGTCCTTAAAAATACGAAGCTACCTTCTCGGCCGCTTGTTTTGAGTCATGTTTGGTTTAATAATAGGGTTCGTTTATTGAAAAGACGAAGGATAAATTGCTACGATAACCCACATGTGTGACTTTCCGTCTATTATGCGCCTACATGTTTGGCTACTCTTGCGACACAGTTCTCGCATATGTCTAATAAAGAAATATTTTTAAAACACTCAAGAAAATATCAAGCGTTCAACCATTTTTGTCCAGGCGTGTTAGGTTTTAAGAATGCGTACAATGGTACCATTTTTACACGTCGCCGTCTATGTTTTCGATGAACAGTTTTCAGACTCGTTACGAAAGTCCTGGCATTTACAAAATTAATAAACACGCAATCAGTGATAAACTAAAAACGTATTTAACAGCCGAAGGAAACATGTAAAGCTACTACATCGGATAATGGACCGTTTTTCCACTTTAGCCCGTGCTGCTTAATAGAAAGCAGGATGAAATCCTCTTTGCATCGCTCGTGCAGCAAGTTTCTCACCGAATACCGAAAGTGAATTTTAGCACGCAAGCCGGTAAGAGAAACAGGGTCATCATTCTCAATTCCGTTCAGGAAGTAAAGTAAATAAATTCAAGCAATCGCTCTTCCGTAGTGTTTGTTCTTGCTCATTTATAGTTCTGTGTGTTACTACACTTTGCAGACATACATCGCATTGCAGCGTAGCAACAGCACATTAAAACGCAAAATCTCAATTAAAACGCAAAATCTCAATTTGCGAAGTGTACATTTTTCCGCATGTGATATATAATAATTTGAGTTATATTAATATCCTCATGAAAAATGTTTAAATGGGCAGACCTTTGTCTTCCCCGAAAAATCGAGGGCTGTTAAGTTTCACGGGTTCTCTTAAATGTGCCTTGCTTCTTACGTCGGAGTTTCCCGCATATTATATTCTAATTACCAAAACCCACCGCCAACTAAACCATTTACCTTGATGGTGTTTTAAACGTAAAAATGACAGAACACTGGAAAGTTATGAAACCAGTGTTGAGCCGTCAACGGTAACCCACATCTAAACGACAGTGGTAAGGTTTCAAAATACCGTGGAGCTTATATGCTTTTCGCCTGCAACAAACAAAACTGACAACTTTGCTCTGAGCTGTAGAGAGAAATAGTAAACTGAAAGGACAACGGCCTTCGGAGCTAAATTAGATCTAAATTTAATCTTTAGAAGCAGAAAAATAATTAAATGTACATAGGCGTACGCATTAACATTTGGTTTGGCTTGCGTCAGGCGCAACTTACTGTGAGGGGGAGGTGGATACCTCTGGACGGCTCTGACTGTGTTTCCGTAGTACGAAGAGACGTGGTTGTTCTGCCCGTCGATATTAAACAGTACATCCACATCATCCGGGAGAGGATACTGCGAGGGGTCCATGTATGAGTGGCCGAGGCCCGGATGGTGCGAGTCAGGGTGCTGACCGTTCAGTACCCCAGGGTGATGATGGCTCATCCACCGAGGCTGATCCGCGGTTACTTCCATTGTCAATTAAACATGCGCACAAAAATGAGCGAATATAACGCAGTTCGAAAAGGAAGAAAGTATGTGTCCAAAGTCCTGTGATATTAAATCCACAGGTGTCTTCTCTATTCAGATAAATATCTGTCGATCACCTGAAAACAAAAGGAACAAATTAAATCGGGCACAATGCACTTTATTTCTTATTGTTATTTAACGCAAGCTACATAATACACGTGTATCTTGTTTGAATAACCATAGAAAAAAATGGCATACATTGAGACATGGTCGCACTCCTACGCTTTCGTATCTATGTCCACAGTCTTTTCCAATTCCACATTGAGGTTCTCTGCTTTTCCCCTACAGTTTCGGTATTGAGCAGCAGAGGCAACAAGTGGTTGCGCGTGTTCAGAATCGATCTCGTTCGCCCGAAGATGGGTTACCGCAAACTGGACCAAAAGCGAATTTAAAACTCAAAGGTCAAATCTGTATTAAGCAGCAACAGTAGCTCTCTCCGTCTTACTCTTACTCCATCGGTCTTTCTCTCTTTATTTTTACAGTGAAGGCATTCTTTCAGGATGGCGCCAGGCAGCTCAATGGTTGCAGACAGCTGTGGCGCGACGCAACTTAAGGAGGGTCCCGCTAGTGTCATCGGCATGGGAGGGGCCAGCCCAGCGCGGTCTGACTCCTAGTTAAACGCCAGCAATAATTACAAATATTTCGCCGTCTTCTCTATATACTCCACGTGTTTACATTAATGGCTATAAATAAAGAATACGCGTATCTCCGGTCAAGATTTGCCGAGTATGCCGTATCGCCATTCATCAGCACGAGACTGGGAAATAGTAGGAAAGACACTGCATCCCTCGGGGGCCGCTCCGTGCAGTCCGCGTGAGTATTGTTCACCTTTACCTGAAGCGAAACGCATCAGCATGAAGTGACGATCGCCGTCGTTTTGCATTACAAATATATCTGTGTTAAAACGAAACTTGTAAGTTTCTAATTAAAATGCGAATGAAATCCCGGAGAAGGTCAGGGAGACTCGGGGCTGCCTTTGGTCGTTACATTTTTCTATGCAATAAATAAAGGCGAAATGTTGTTCGGTTGCAAAATCTCAGGCAGGCCAGGACACGACTCTTCTCTTAAAACTGTGACAGTGCGTCCTCTCGCGGTGACGGACTTGTAATATGTGACATCCCGTCACACGTCTTGATTTGTGTACTCAGAGTACGGCAGAAATGTCTCTGGCGCCGATTTGCTTCTTTTGAATTAGATAAATCCTTAAGAGCGTTTTCATGTTTTCAAAATTACAATTTTCCCTTTCCTCTGAAAATATACTTTTGGTGGACGGTTGCGTTATGACCAATAAACTTCATTCAAGGTAACATAAGGGTCTTTACCTCGCAGAGTTGATATGTGCGTAAAATAACCGTAACTGATGAAAATGTATTTATCCGGACACATTTGACTGTACTGAATCTCATCTGCCAAAGTCAGGTAGGCATATTGTCTTGTATTCCTGTATTATTCCACTTGATTGCTCGGTAATAGGGGGGCTGCCCTGTGGGGTGGTATTCAGTGTCTAATTCCCAGTTTGGCTGCCTCGTGCTTCCAGATTGACAGTATGCAATTGGGGAAGAGGGGGCTGCTCTTTTGATACTATGCAATGCGCTGAAATGGCCAGCCTCACCGACGCCACTGGATGTGACGTCAACATCCCATTAAACAGCCAGGAAACGAATTTCTGTGCTCCTTGGAGGAGGGATGGAGTACGTGCGCGCGCTCAAATTAGACACAAGTGTTTGTAAATACCTAGAATTACTTATATTCTTTAGTAACGGTATCTTCTGGGATGACAGTTTACTGACATTATTTCATTACACTTTAAATTTATAACGATAATCTATATAGCCGTTTTTAGAAGTGAAAGAGAACAAACGCGTAATTTGTTATACATTTTGAAATTATGTCACATTGAATTAACGTGTTTAATATAATAGAAACATCAGTATTTGGTTATATACACGTGTCGTCCGATAAGAACAATATGCGAACACATTTCAGAAATGTTTTATGTCCTAAACAGGTGAGTTTTGAACGGAGTTGTGTATTTAAATCATACGCGGTGCATTTATTTTTTGGGGTGGTCCTCAGAGTGACTGTTCGGAACAGCCGCAAATGTCTTGTGCATTGCCCTACTTAAACTTAATTTACCTGAGGTATACACGTAGCTTTTACGCCTCTCTGTAACCGCACACGGGCACAAACTGTGTATCTATTGTGTGAGAAAAAAAGAAAAACAAATATGCTGAGTTGGCGTAACCTTTTCCTCCCCAGAATACGCAGAAATAACTTCTTGACTCAGACGAACCTAAACCTGAACGCCGATGGAAACAGTTGTACTGCCACGGACAGAACAATCCCGCTCCCTCGGTCATGCTGTCGTGCGTGATTATCCTTTAGAAAAGTATTGTGCGCTTCGTCACACAAATTTGCATTATAGGTGCTCGCAGGCAGCACACGACGATAAATAGGTCTATAGAATGTTATTTTTGACTGGCGGTTTCAAGTTTAAAGAATATGGAAGGCACTCCAGAGGCCGAATTCCTTCATGCTTCCATGTCTGTGAAACGGGAGCTCATTCTTCAGCGCGGAAAAGGATGTTCCTTAAAAATTACATTTGAATCTCTCCCACTATACAAAACAACAGAAAAACGGAACGGAGGTCGCACAGAGGCAAACACATTACACTCTGCCAGATAATTAATAAACAGTTTATTCCCCTTCAAAATAATATGCGCAGAGAAAGCCACAGAGAACCCGTATCAATTTTTGCCTCGAGGCCAAAAGTAATAAGCGATAACGTAAATGGCTAACCGCGTGCATAATAATACCTGTGCACGACAGTACAGTTCTCCGTTGGTAGCTTTAGACTGTGCAGGTATTTTTTTGAACGACTCTGCAAGGGAGCACTGATTAAAATCTGTATAGATTTCAGTGTGGGTTCAAATAGTAGACGCTGCCGTGTATTTTACTTACACAGTAGATGTGCTTGAAATAACGTGTCATTGTTCGTGTTACACGTCAGGTCCCACTCCCAAATTAGATGAAACTGATTAACAGATAAAATAACGTTATAAAACAACAAGCTAATCTTTAATGTATGCTGCTCTGATGATCCAAGCACCACAGCGAAAAGATGGTAAAAGCAACCCGTGGACTGTCTGTTCTGGTTTTACCTAGCTTGTACATGAACGATCCTTTTATTAAGGAGACGGTGGGTTTAATTTAATGGTTTTCATTTTCACTTTTATTTTAGTACCCTGGCTATGCTTCTGCAAACAGTCACAGGATAAATACCAGAGGGCTGACCGAAGGACACGGCCCGCTGCTGCTCGCGAATTACCTCGTGCAACAGAGACTTCATCCGGCATACGATGTTATTTTGAGACAGATTTAAAAATATTTTTCATGTATATGATTAAATTTATGAATGAAGGAATATTATGCTTTTTTGCAGTTCACGGTGTAGAGAGTAAAATGTAAGGAGAAATGTATTTCGAAAGGATGAATTTAATGTAATTTATGTTACAGGACTAGTAAATGCTATGCATTTGTGCGTGAGAAATTTAATTAAATACGACTGATTTAATATGAAACAATTTTATATAAATGTTTTTTTTTCTTTTTTCCGCCTTACACTGGACAAATAGAATGCAATAATTACAACTACAACGAAGAATAGCATAAAGCAAACGCTACTGTTTCACTTAAAGGTATAAACCGTTGGTAAATGTAACGACTTATTCGGGCATATATGAGTAATATATCTAGGTTTTGCAAGTCCTTTCAAGAATAAGTCAGAGTAGGTTTTTTTTTTGCTGAAGGTGATGAATAAAGAAATAATTTGGGCACACAAGATTCTTAGAATTTTAGTGGGGGCGTACATTTGTGTACGGGCCCCCGAGAGTCGAAATGATGTGTGCTTCTTAGAATGATCAAAACTTGACACTTTGGCTAGGGATGTTTTCATCGTACTTTTTTTTTTCTTTTACAGTTCCGAAAGCCGAATGAAAAATTACGAATCGGTCTGCTAACTGGTGCGCCCCTTACCCACAGAGAGAAAGTGATGATGCACTGAGAGGCCATTTTTCCAGCGCTTAACCGACAACATCAGATAAACAAGACCTAAGATATTTCAGCGTATAAAGAGATTTCACACCGTTTTGGATGTATCAATGGCGAAATACGTGTGTTATGCATGAAAATACAACTACAATTCCAGGTTAAATTTACTGTAATCTACAAATGTAACCTGTTACCATTCCGCCATAGAAAATGACGATGATACGCATAACTGATGACACCCAGCGTAAATTAAATAAAAATGAATATTTACGTAGCCTCTGTGATTTAAAATTCAGCAGCAATTTTCTGCGTACATTTAAAAGCACGGTCCAGTGATTGATTCATTAATTAATTAACCGTCGAGTGGCACCATTGCAGCATGATCTCTTAAACACATCTTTGTTTCGATCACTGCCAGACAGGGCGCTTCCGTCCTCCCTGGAACCCAAAAACACTGTCCCCTTTTATTTTCATTTTCCACTTATAAAAAAATCAGCCAACATCAGCCACACACATATTAAAAGCTGGGAACGCGGCTTTAACACACCCGACTCGTTTAGGGCTCATTGCGGGCTAATCTGATCAATTTCATGGTTTACGGGCTCAACCCACCGCCAACCTAGGTGGTAATAGATCATTAAACAGCCTTCGGAAATCTTCGGTATTTCGGGGAAAGTGATGTAGGTAAATTACTCTTTGAAAGGCTAGCCAGTGTGTCTGTTAAAATAAATCCCACACCAATTTCGGAAAGTGTACGTGAGAGAAACAGAACTACAGCGATAGCACTAAAATAAATAGGAGCTGCAGCCAAATTATCTGGCGCAGAACCTTTGCCTTTTAAGTAATTTCCATATGGCTTTTGAGTATTAGTATTTGAGACACGGTAAACTGATCGATAGTTTTAAAAAAGCATTAGTCACCGAACACAACGATTTCTGCACATCACAATTCTGCCTGTCGACAATGAAAATCTAACACATTCGGGTAAAATAATCGAAAATAAACTCTATACCCCATCTTTTTGCAAAAATCCGTTTCTATTTATTTATACATCAGTTTCACTTGAAATTTTAAATTTATCTTTAAACGCAAACAAAAGGTATAGATCAGAGACTACAATGAGGGACAGAAAGGGATTGTTTTTTAAAGGATGCAAAAGACAAGCTGCATATATACACAAATCACACAGGCGCGAGAAGAAACGCCTAAATATTTACTGACCTGCAAAGATCAGGCTGGTTGTATACTGTTTTTTTTTATCTCCAGAAGATGTAACGCTGAAATGACACCGATTCGACCACTGGTGGCATTTAGCGCGTCAGCAGCGAAGGGGAAAATCTGGTCTTGCGCTGAGCAGCTTTTCCAGCCAACGCAGCTGCAGTTCTTACTGTACATTTGATCAGAGCTCTTCCGGGTCGGTTCTAGGTGACGAGGAAAACCACGTTGCATTGCAATAGAATGTACCCCAATAAAGTCGTTAAGCACTTAACGAGGTCAACGAAGTGCGGTTCCCCGTTTTTGGAGCAGACACAGCTAACGTCGCTTGGGGTTGTCTTGAGTTGTTATTATGTGCATTAACATTAACATTCGTCACCTTTCATTCAATAATAGGACATTACCGTGCAAGCACATATTCATTCTGGGATTAGGGCTATGTATATCAAACGTTGCGTATGTATTTGTGTCACACTACGAACCAGGGTTCCACCAGGCAGAAACTTAATTTCGGATTGTATGAATTGATGTATTTACCCCACGCGTGTTTGGCTATGCTTGCACCATTCCAGAATTCTTTAGAACGTACGTGTTCGTTGATGTTCTTTGTTCACTAGACAGATCGCACCTATGTTCAAAAGCAAGTACAATTTAATTCGTTTTTAAAATAAAAATAGACTAATTACGCCCACAATAGTAGAAACAAAACGGGAGTATATTATTTATAATGCACATACAAATTAATTGCCCCATTATACATGTAATTGCAGCTGAGCCAGATTTTTAACGTGCAAAAACGCTCGTACTTGGCACAAAAACAATGTAATATGGTTCATGATAATACATTTGGCAACTGTGTCGATGAAATACATAAATACTTCATATGACACATCGAAAGGTACAATAGTTCGAACGGACCGTCAGCTTTAGATCGGTTAGCCAGCAGCCGACAGCGTTTCCTCTCGTGGTTAAAAAAAAATCGTGGTGCTGACGTCGCGGCTGGATGTAGTTCGGGGCTTCAGTCTTTGGAGGCGGAATGTAAACTGATCACGCCAATATCTTTGGAAAACAAATTCAATTAAAGTAATACATTAAAGATAACTGGCAGCCAACATGACTCTATAAACTTACAAAGGAGCAGCGAGCCAAATCGTGTCTTTTAAAAAATTAATAATTCAATGTTTCCAGGGCAACAAGAGCTTTCATTTGAAGAATTTGAATTTCAATATTTTAATAGAATTAAGCGAGAGCACATCCAGATGATAATAATTTAATAAGCTCCTTTAAACGTAAATAAAGTGCTTATTTTAAAATAAAAAAGCCTTTGCTACTTTCATATTAATGTGCCGTTAATGTGCGTTAGTGATAAATACGCATATTGATGCTTTTGATATAATAACAGACAAAGGTCACGTCGTTGTGTACTCCACAGTTGATTACGGCATATTATAAATGCAATAAAAGTAAGTACTCTTGCAAATTAATTAGTTTAATCCATTTTTTTGGGGGAATGCAATTAAATACTGCCGCTTTTTGAATGCACTTTCTGCTTTTGATATCAATGCTAAATAAGCGTAGCCTACATTGAAGATCAGACCCTCGTCTAAGTGAAATACCTATTAATCTGCGCCGAAATTCTAACGGGTGAGATTATAAGGAAATTACTTAGGTAAAGAGAAATTAATACTGTATGTTGCTCTCAGAACTACAGAACACCTCATTATTATTACTATTATTATTATTGATAATATTAATAACCATTCAAAAAATAGGTAAACATTTCCTAATAGGCCCCTCCCTATAGTATAGAAATTTGCATTGCATTGAAAGTTGCATTGCATATTTACAATCCTCACAAACAAACGACGTTTCCTATTTCAAATGAAAGTTTTCATTTCACCCCCGCGCCGTTTGTAACTATAAATCTTCACTGGCGACAGAGGTGATACACATTTTTGGGCTACGCATAGACTGATTTCATTCTTTGAGTATTTATAGCGGCTTTGGCTTGCTAACCGGCCGTGTGTGCTGCTTGAGTTAACGGTTTGTTTAGACGCCCTTTTCATCAGTTTCTTTTAAATCTTGCTGTGGTGTTTTTTCTTTGTTTGTTTTCAATCTTGCAAGTTCAATGCATTGATCGCCTTCACATTAGACAGAGGTTTCTTTTATTGTCATCATTATCGATCCATTACAGTGAATAGATTGAAACTAATCGCGTATTCTTTTCTTTATCTCATTATTCCACGGATATAGGTTTATTTGCCTTGTTAGTTTTAATAGAGGAGATCGTTTAAACAATTCACCGGAAATTCTAAAAATAGGCTACATAACACATACATACATGTATAACAAATAAACACATGTGTATGTATTTGAGATCCACGCGCGGAAAAAAACACGTTAATTAAATCTTCCATGACTTCAGTGATCCGGGATCTTCTCCATCCCACAAATCATATCTATTCTTCTGGTGCCGCGTGCCCAGTGTTTTGCCGCATTCTTTTCCTCCGACTTTATTTTAAAATATTAGGCCGAGGTGGGAAGAATTATAAACGACTCCCCGCTTATCTGGTCGGCTCACATATCCAGGATCACAGAAGCTGATTAAGAAAGAAGTCACAGCCAACGCTGGATTCATAATGATTTGGAATAATGAATCCTTATCTCCGCGCGCCAGATTATCAGCCTTTCAGCTCACGATGTTTTGTTACATGGGATAATTTATTGCATCTAATACATCACAATGAATCAGATGGTGCACAGCGATGGCCGGTATTGGGGAAGAGGGCGCTTTATCCCGCGGCACCAAAATGCCTTTACGATTTTAATTGGTAAACTATAAGAAGGATCTGATAACAAAATAAATTAATTAAAACATAACGAAATAAATAAATAAACCAATAAATAAATTGCAAAAAATTTAACCGCATATGTGTAATATTTCTTTGTAGTGCTACGCCATTATACTGCTCTGTAATTAGTGTGTCAGTTTCAACCTGAAATTAACAGGACCATCCTGCCTTTGCTGGGTGCGTTAGGAGGTGGAAGACTCAAGATCCTGATTTCGCGTGATTTATTTTCAACCGGGAGGAGATAATTAATCATAAACACAGAAACAGTTCAGTAAAGCGGAGATAAAATATTTGCATCTAAAAAGAATCGACGGGGCCATTTCGCTCTGAAGAAATTCCCATCCCTCTCCAATTGAAAACCTCCAAGAGGTTTAATTTTCAATGATTAATCTTCGGTAAAATATAATTAATCATGAAACTGAACAGGCCACGTTGTTTTACTTGTACAAACATCTTTTAGTCTTTGAGGACTTATACCTGCAATCGCATCACTGAATTAGCCAAGGTTGCTAAAGCTAAAGCTATCGGCCTCCTGCATCTTCCACTCTTGGGTGGTAGATGGGTGTGGTTCCGGTAACTTATCTTTGACACCTGAAAGTTTAACCGAATTCATAAATAAATGTACAGCCATTAAGACTATTAAAATGAAAAATATGTTTCAGTATGTTTGAAAGGGTAAAACAGATTTAAATTAAAAAGCAAAACTACGTACTTTTTTCATAAAAGCAAATGAAAATTCAGAAAACTAACGTGCCATAATCAAAATAATATAATAATCATTGCATTTGTTAACAAATTCTTATAACCGAGACTAAACACTACCATTGATAATACAAATATAATACAAATACTGCTATTAATAAAACAACTGTAATTACGAAATAACATTTGAAAGTCGCCTAGTCAAAAAACCGTGCTGATTCTGGACAGTTGCTCACAAAAATTTGCTATTATCAGCTGCGTGAGATTTCATCTTCCCTTGTCATTTATAATATACCTTTCATTGCTGCTTATTTTATCCGTGCAGGTTTTTGTATCTTTAATTTGAGCCCATTTCATGTCTCGTTTTCTAATGTTTCAGCACAACCACCCCGGCTACCGCAGTGCACTAAAATATTGAAACGGAGTTATAGCCCTTCCGTTCCATTGCTGTATGGACAGTTACCAAGTGCGGCTCGCGGTGTCTCTGCAATCACACAAATTACGGCACAGAAATATTTCCTGACTTGTTTGTTCTGAAGTTTGTAGAATCGTAACGGGCCTACAGAGGGCCTGCTTTGAATTGGTCAGGAAAGGCGAGCGGGTAAAAAAAAAAAAGATTAGTAGATTATCTGCCAAACATTGCAGATCATGGTGTGGTTGCATTACACACTAAAAGTTGCTTTGATAACAAATATTAAGCTTATTAAAAGCAGGCCCCCTCCGATTACAGTGTAAACGTTTCATTAATGATTAACGGAGCTTCCACGGAGTATTGTGATGGCGGCGTGCTCATTTCAGTAAAGGCCTACACCAAAAAAAACCTCGCATGTCCTTCGCTTTCACTTTTAGGAAAATGTACGTTTTAAATAACAAGGTGTTCCAGCAGACCAAGAGACTCTGCCTTTCGTCTCCGTGACTACAAATATTTTTTCCAGGTTTCCCTCCCCCCTTTCTTAAAGTTATCCGTTTATTCATTCGGGAATTCATTAAAGTATCATTAAGAAAGTCCTTAAGCTGCTTAGTGAATGGCTGTTTGTACCAATGGGTCTAGATAAGTTGACGAAACGAAAAAAAGGGAAAGAAATGAAATAAAGAAAGAAAGACTTGGACAAATAGCTAACATTTAACGTTTACACCCTGCCTGGCGACGTTCTGGCGCTCCAAGGACGACCGAGCCGGGCTAAAATGTCCAGAGATCCTTTGGAAAGTGTGCGGCTCCGGCTATCATGTTCTCCATATCCCCCTGCGCGCATGGGGCTTCGGTTTCAGGCCGGACTTGTCCATGTTCTGCTTTACTGACGAGCGCCTCTAAATGAGTGTCAAGGAGGCAAATATCAAATATCAGAAGGGTCAAGCCAATTTGGTTAAGTTTTTCTCCGCGTCTCGAGCGCCAGTGGCCATGCGGCTTAGACTCGATCGGCGGCTGCTTTATCCTCGTGTTTACTTCCATACATTAACGATCATTGTATACCTGGCCCACAGCAATCAGTCATTATGTTCAAATATCCATATTAGAATCGTGGTGCAGGAGTGACAGATTCTGCTATATAGTATTCGAGCCAGATTTAAATATACAGTAAAATATACGAGCTGTATTTTAACTATTAGTATACACTTAGATTTAGATTACTTCGATCATGAATGTGGAGGCCTAATATTTAAAAATGCGAAATAGTTCCTACATAAATCCTGAGCTAAAGCCATTTGCATTTCCAGTATAATTTTAAAAATTGCTTACAGAAAGCATCGCTTCAGTTCGAGGACCCCTATGAGACTTAAAGGCAAAACGTCCACATCTGAACTGGCGCTCGGTAGCATCAGTTCATCATTCCCAGCCCAGAAATATAAAATTGTCTCAGGTACCTATACGAGTATAGATTTATAATGGGGGGGAAAACAGATTTTCGAGTTGGCTTTTGATTGACACGCTGTCCCCAGGATCATGTTTTAATCCCTGCTTCACTCCAGTCTTTTCATAACTCATTTCTCTTCCTGAGATGGAGGGGAGGGGGGGTAAACTCAGATGGTTGCCACGGAAACGGCGATAGCGCTAAGCCATTTCCATGTCTACTAGGGGCCGTTATCCCGCGCCTGCTTGCAGCAGAGGTCGTCACAAAGTCATCCATTTATGATTTTACCACCTTTTTTCTCCCCATCCCATTGACGAGGTCGTGCGCGGGGGAACAACATCAGCATCTCCGGGTGACAAAACGAGCTGCCCTTTCTGATCAAAGGCGGCGTCGGCCCTAGCGCAGGGGGCGCATTTACATCCATGTTTTCGCTCTTTTCAGCAAAGCAAAGCACGTCGCCTCTTTCACTCTAAATATTGAGCAGAGGCGACACACAGGGGGTATTCAAATTCTTTCGCCTCCCTTCATTTTGACATATAAAATAATATTATACTCACTGGGGCATAACGGCATTCCCTCCCCTCGGAACACAATCGAACTGGATGGATGTAATGCAAACGAGTACGGGGGTGTCACGCGACGAGGGACGGCTTATGCAGCTCCACAAGAAAGCATTTGCTTGTGGTGTATCGTTGCAGCAGCTAATTACATTTATTTATTTATTTACTTATATAACCATGATAAGTCCCAGAGGCCCTGTTCGGCCTCAGTAACCCTTTGAAAGGACACGCCACAGTTCAGGCACCCCCCGCACTTTTTCTATGGGCCACAAATATTTCAATATGCCCGGGACGTCATTCGGCGCTTTATGAATCGGCTGCTGCAGTTAACGTGAACGGATAGACGTGGAAAGACAGACAAGACTGAGTAGATTGGCTGGAGCAGAGGAAATAAGCAATGATGACACTGAACACACTAACCTATTTCCTAAGGTCCTGTAACACATAAAGCCTTAATCATCTACACCTCACAAAGTTTCTCTAAATGCATAACAGGCGGATTACTAACCCAATTCTCATTTGAGATCGATTTTTTTATCCCGCCATTCCTTGCGAATATGTCGTCATGGGTCTGCAGTGACCAATTACTTCCAAAACCTTCTAACACCAGGCGTAATTTTCTAAGAATATCTAAAAGAGTGATAATCACGGCCACATTCATAACTACCCGTTGTTCCAGGAGGGAGAAATCCATCAATGAAATTAGACTCCCGAATCAAAAAACCTGTTTAATGACTTTATTTACATTTACATTTCACTAACATTTAGTCATCTCTAGGAATGCATTTGTTCGTTAAATTATAACACATTTTTCGGAATGGCACTTTGATAACTACAGCTATTAATGCGTGTATCGATAGTTTAAAGAGCACCGTTTTAAGGCACAACATCGCCCCAGATGTGGGAAAGGAAGGGGTGTATAGTGTTCAAGTGAAATTACATATATAAAAACATTTGATCATAAAATATTTAATATGTATTTTTACATGGGCCTAAATAAAAATGTCAAGGAATAGGTGCGTTATCCTCATTTTCGCCTTGGTTAAATTTATTGCTGTTAATGGGATTTTGTATAACTGCATAATTAAAGGCTGCACGATTCAGGGTCATTTCATCAAAATCCGCTAATTCAGTCAGTGTACGTTTTTAAAACCACGGTTTTCCTGGATAGAATGAATACGTGTCACAGTACAGTAAAGCAGTTTTTGCCTGGTCTGTTTTACACGGTGTCCAAATACGCTATGGCTCGTTTTCGCGGATTGCTGCAAATTACAGGCGTTTCAAGTCATTTAGTCATTATAATACAAACGCAAGTATCTATTTTTTAAAATATATTTTCAATTCCTTCCGCCAGGCTATTCGTGTATTCACTCAATTCACTCAATTTCTGCATAACGACCATGTCAAAATAGTTAATCAGAGTGCTAAACGGGAATTTGTCATTTCCCTCAAAATGATTATACATTAGAACTTAAGAAAATGTTTGAGAATCAATGTAGGGGAAAAAAACAAGAAAATGCGGAAGAGTAAGTAATATCGCCGTCTCCGGCTATATGCGGGGACAATCTCTTTGTATACAAGCCGACTGCCCAGTCGTCTAGGGAAGCGAACTTTCTACACATTTTTTATACCGAATCGATCATGTTAGAACGAAAGCTTGGCATTGTTCAAAAAGTGACAGTATCCAGCAGGGGGCGACTCATTTTACACATTTCAGAAAGAAACAAAAAGAACATTTTAAAGGCTTCAAAATTTAAACAATGGACGGGCAGGTGTCCCCCCCCCCCCACCCCGACACATACACAGATCATAAACACTCACGACAGACCATAATATTGTCTGACTGAATATGAGAAGGTTATCTTCAATGTCAGGTAATCGTATGAAGGTTAGGGCACCTGTTGGTGGTTCTTTAATATATTTGAAGATACTGCAAATTGCCCCCATGCTCCTTTTCCACTGTGAAAACGCCATTCAGAGCTCTCTGTAAACAAGTTTGTGACCGGGGAGCGATCTGTCCGCTCATTAAAATACCTTTTTAAAGAAAATGGTTACACATCGCATTTTTGGGATTCAATATTGAAACTAAAAATACACCATGTTGGGAATCTCAAGTCACCCTTGGCACAATATATGTAGACAATCTCCGATTTACTTCCGCTGTCCTTTACATTAGTGCAGAGTGACAGGCATAGCCAGAATTAACTAATCATTACTTCCTTTTCTTGGCTCAGCAGATATACCAAGGCGTCTGTTCGTTCGAGAATAAAGACACTCTTAGCAGTAGATGCCGTGAAGGTTTAACATTTCAGAACAGACCCCCCAGGCGACCGTTTAGCGAAATACCGGCGTCGGGGGCGGGGACAATGGAAAAATACATTTTATGGTCAAAATAAATACAAATTTATATTTCAGACGAAACAATAGAGCTGAGACTCAGAATACAGGGTAATATCGGCTTCAGCGCAAAACGTGATGAAAAGATTACGCTGCATTCCGTGTTATTATTACTTTGATTCATTTACGTGTGTGTGTTTGTGTGTGTGTTCTGAACATCACAGAGGTTATTATTAAAACCCATTTATTTATAATACGAGCATTTCAAATTAAAATGGTGTTTTTAGTAACCACATTAAAGACAACTTCGTTGTCCTTTAACACAAAGGATGACGGTTAAAAACGGTCAGTGTTTATACTTATGTAAGCTTTTGCTGTCTCACTGAACTGTTGTCATGTAGGAGAAAGACAGAAAACTCGGCTGTCACTTACTTACAGGGCTAAGTATTAAACACATTAGAAAAGGGATCAATGGAGAAACAGTGAATATTATTATTAATTCCACACTTACTGATAATTAGCAGTATTTATGTCATTGTAAAATGCAGTTTGCCGTTTTCTGCATGTCCTTTCAGGAGTTGATAGATTTAGAATTTTTCACCTTTACTGGTCCAGTCCCAGGCTTGGGGGGGGGGGCATCTTGACTGACCTCAATGCTGGAACGTACAGCCTGTCAGCTGGGTCATACAGAAGTGATCGAGGTCACAGGTCGCACTGCGACCAGCACACCTCCATATCTGTGTATTTAAATATAAAATTGGAAACTGACCTTGACGGTGACTGCTCTGTGTTGGTAAGCGGCAGTTACAGAACTACACAAATCCCCCCCCCCCCCATTCACGTCTGCCTGACTGGACTTACCGCGGCTTCCCGACGAGATCGTCTACATTAGCCGAGCACTAGAGAGCAGTGACCTACAGCGAGTTGCACACGACAAACCGTGCGATTAGGCACAGTGGGCCGAAGCCTGGGCAGAAAGAGAGGTAACGCAGAGACGCCTTCATCTGCGAGACAAGGGGAGAAAGACACTATGACTCGTACCCGCATCTGTGCTCGGGGGCAGCCGATTGTGAGGCCCAGCCAATCAGATTCATCGGCAAGCCACAATAACCCACCTCAGTCGTGCTATAACCCAAACCCAACACCAGCCTGACCCCAAGGCCACTGAACCGGATCTGGTCCCTAGACACTGTTAGTGTTAATGCCGGTAAAAATTGGACGGGGTCAAAAGGTCAGCCGGCCACCTCTCTAGCTGCATGGATATCGTCTCCTGGTGTAACTGTGCACCCGCATCGAAAGCCAAGTATGTCTCAGCTCATATGGTGAAGTTCACTTATCAGCGCTGAAGCGCGAAGTGTTACCTCCGTTTAAATGCTGGATCTTCTTTGAAACTAAAAAGAAAGAGGAGGAAACTGACTCGTCTCTCATTTGACTGATCTCACCAATCGACATCACGCTCAGCTCTCGGTCAGTGGGGCAAACGGCCGCGTCGTTGGCCGGGACATTGCCAGCAAGAGGTCCAGGGACCATCCACAGCATCCTCCTTCTTGCCATAAGCCCGTTGCTATGGTGATCAACAATCCTCACTTGGAATATTAAAGGCACATTTCATTAGATTCATTTTCAGTATATTTAAGGGATATAAAAAGCACATCGGGAACTCCATTCAGACGGACGCTTCATGCCATTATAATAGTATCAGTATAACTGTGCATTTCCTGAAGCATCGGACAAGCTGTGCTTTTGTCCGGCTCTAGGCTGCGACATCATTCCTGCGGCCGGACTTGAAAAGGTCAAAGGTCACAATTCCCACGTTCCTGCTTCCAGTCTGGCACCAGAATTTCGCTCTGCTTATTTTTTTCCACTCTGCTTATTCTTGGTCCTCCACCATACAATGAAGATACTGCCAGCGTTATCAATAAATACAGATTAAATACATGGGGACAGAACATTAGTCATCTTTTAATCAGTTTTAAAAAAGGTCAAAGGGGAAAAAGACAAAGTCGTGTAACTAAAGAATTTCACAGTGTGTCCAAATGAAAAAAAGCAGTTTACTTGCACCAAACAAGAAACTACAATCAAAAAGAATTTCACCTACAACTGCAAATAAGCTGCACAATGAACACTATATTTTGTGATTTTCCTTATCAATGAAATTCATCTCGGGGATTTTTTGAAGAAACCGCTCATCTTTAATAAGGTAATATCAAGCAAATAAAATATTTTACAAAAAAAATCAGGAATGAAAAGGGGACAATTAACACAAAGAGCCAAGTAAAATGAATTTCCATTTAAAAATATACAATATTTACAAAATATCAGTTGAGTTAAAAATGCTTGCCTAAGGAAAAAAAAACTCGTCAAATCAGTCTGCTTTGGGAATCTCTATATACACGTATTTACAAGCAGAGTCTCTGAATGCATCACAATCTGCCTCACAAACCTCACACTTTCTGATGTGGACTGAATTAAAAATAATTCTTAAAAACTAGAAAAAAAGACTATAAAATGCTGAGAGTGTGGCACATTATCCATCACATTTATTTTATGCTACCAACTAGGCCACAGTCGTACCGGTTGCATGCCAAACATCTCCTATCTTCTCACAGGAACCTGATTTTCTGGTGGTGGAACGGAAGCCCAGGATTACCGAGTGTTACTTCTTAAAAATGGATTTATGAAGGTGCAAAATTAGAAGGGTGGAGAGAACAAAATAACGATATCGGTAATATAATAACCTCAGCAATAATGATGGGAAAAATGTGAATTCATCTCTCATTCAGTCAGCTGGGAGGCCTGAAGGATGCCAGAAGGTTTTAAGGTCAGGCTTGAAGGGTTGGAGATGCAGAACGGGGCCAGCAGTGGGGCCAGCAGTTGGGCCCGCAGTGAGGCCAGCAGTAGGGCCCGCAGTGAGGCCAGCAGTGGGGCTTGCAGTGAAGCCCGCAGTGAGGCCTACAGTGGGGCCAGCAGTAGAGCCTACAGTGGGGCCAGCAGTGGAGCCAGCAGTGAGGCCAGCAGTGAGGCCAGCATTGGAGCCAGCATACACTGCCTGTCCAGGACAGTTATCTGAAGCTGCTGTATTTAATGCACTTTATGTTTCCGTTTCTTGTGCTTCTTGTCCTTCCTCTTGCTGTCACATTTAACGCAGAACCACTGAACGTCCTCTGGGGGCGCTGCGAGCAAGCCGACGCAGGGCCTACGGAGGGAGGGGAGGGGGTGGGGATATAACTTACCACAGAAATTTTAATATGTACATGCAAAAAAAAAAAAAGCTTAAACAAGTTGCAAATCACACCTCCTGAAGACTCAACAGTGGTTTGAAACCTCACCCCAATGTTTTTTTCTGTCCTTGTCTTGGGCATGGAGAACCATAAGAGTGAATGTGCGTTTGGAACCTGAGATGTTCCAGAAATGGCTGATCTGGCCATGCTGAATGCAATGGTGTAGCCTACATAGGTCTGAATGCTGCTGACACCCAGGGCATGAAAACATAGCCAACATGTAAAGGCACCCAAACACCTGAACCAATCAGGGGAGCTTCTGAAGGCAGGACACCAGGTGAACCAATGGACAAGGACGGGAACTTCATACCGAAAAATTACAAACTGAAGACCAAGAGAAGTGGGTGCTGTACCTTTAAACTCATGCTCATTGAAAGTTTTCATAAGAGGAGCATGAGTAATTACATACTGAGGGAGAATAATTACCTAATGAATGATAACACCTATCTATAGAAACTAAAACTGATGAGAGAACAGGAAGTGGGTGGGCAGATGCTGGATGCTTCTTACCAGTGGTACCAGTCGTCACAGTCGTCGCAGCCGATCATGGGGCTGCCGTCGTCGGGCTTATTGCATCCGGGGCAGATCCAGATCTGGTTACCCCACTCGTCTCGGATCTACACACACGGACAGCACAACATTAGACCTGAGATAAGGCCTAGGAATCAGTACCGATCCATTCGGCCTCTCTCTGCCTCCCCTTCACCGATATCTTCATGGAGATCGTTAATTAAAACGAAAGTGAATGCGCCATTAACCGACACGCTGTTAATGCACTTCTAAATGATCGTTGTGAAGCTGCAGAGGCAGGAGAGCTAGAAACGGTGGGGCCACAGAAACAACAGAATCGCCCATGACTGGAAACGTCAATAAGTTTCTTCTGAAAATAGGCTGCAGATCACACCGGACCAGCAGAGCCCCAAGCAGACTCCTCTGATTAAGTGACTGGACCAAGGCTTGGGGGAGGGGGGCACAGCCGGTAGACTCACCACATAGGTACTGACTGTTTCAGTCACCACGCTGCGGACGGGTGTTTTGAAAGAGCCGATCACTGGGATGGGACCAAGGGGCAGCGCTGGGGCGGGGCTCACTGGAAGGGGCGGGAGAGGCGTGGCTGGCATTGGTGCGGGTGGCGGCGGTAAGGCTGGGGCAGGGGGTGGTGACCGGGGCCGAGCAGGAGGGGCGGATTTGGAAGGAGCTTTTGTAACAGGTGTCTTGGCCGTCGAGGTCTTGGGAGTTGGGGTCTTGGCTGGAGCAGTCTTGGCCACAGGGGTCTTGGCTATAGGGGTCTTGACTTCGGAGCCCGGAACCACTTTGCTGATGACTCTATAGCAGAAAGGGGTGGGGGGTGCAGAAATCATGAAGCACACTCCTCACATCAAAACCAAACCTGAAGACAAACCATCCTTTCCTGTGACCCTGCCATGAGGAGGGGTGGGGTAGTGGTCTATACAATGTCTACCCCCCCCCCCCCACATATATCACAGGACTGTTGGGTAAAAGCCTCCACGAAGCTCAAGTTACAATCTGGGTCAGCCAGGTTAAGCGCCCCCACATTAAGGCCATTGACAGGAACGTGCTAAGCGTGGGGCCACCCAGGGTGAGCTGCCCAAGGCCTGAAAAGCCAGGGGTGTCAGTGAAACAGGGAAGCCAGGGGCAGAAGGGCTGCCTGGCCGAGAGCCCTTACACCAGAGGCATCTAGGGCAGGAGCAGAAGGGCTTCCTGGACGAGAGCCCCTACAGCAGAGGCAGCATTGGGGACAGAAGCAGAAGGCCTGCCTGGACGAGAGCCCCTACAGCGGAGGCAGGATCTGGGGCAGGAGCAGAAGGCCTGCATGGTCGAGAGGCCTTACAGCAGAGGCAGCATAGGGGACAGCACTTTGGGCTCAGGCACGGCAACCTCTCGGTACTCACATCTTGTCCTGGCCAGCACCCACTCTCAGGGTCAGGCGGGGGATCACCGGGGAGGGCAGTGGCACGGGGGGCTCCGCTTTCACCTGAAGAGGGGGACACACATGTGGAGACAGTTGAGGACACGCAGCGGCCATGAAGCCAGCACATGGTGGGAGGGGGGCACCTTATCATGCCGGGCGCTACCATGCACGGGATACTTTACCGCACGGCGCCCGCCGGTAACTCAACACCCGGGGCTGTTTAAAAACAGCCTCTGTCCGGCACCTATTGAGCGTGACCAGACGGCGAGGAAGAGAAAACAGGGCGTGGACAATGATCTGCGGAGGCCTTCTCACTGGGGTACATTACAGGATTAGGGTTAGGGTTGCGCCTACAACCATGGCTCTCATATCACTAATGCCAACCAGCATTCCCAAAGGCCATGCTAATGCTAATCTGCATTTTAAAACAGCTGTGTTACGGCTAACCTGAGTCCTCAGCGGTTGAGTTGAGTCTAGCCTCTCAGTGGTCTTGCCAACGCCAATGTGTATTTTTGCTGGCCAAGCTAATGCCAATCTGGCTTTTCTGTAGCTGGACTATCGCTAGAGGGCATTGTGGATGGTCCAGCTACTGCTAATATGCTTCTGATGAGGCGTCACACTGTTGTGCCGGAACCCATGACCTCGGCGCTGTTGGGAACCCGTCACTGCTGAGTCCCGGTCAAAGGCCGACGTCAAACGGCAACTCCGACCGATCGACACGGAATCCACCAGGGAAAATGGGGATACAGAAGCACAGCAGTGCATCAGCCAGAGCTCTAGTCTACATGAAAAAAGGAGCAGAGGGAGGAGAAGGGGGAGGAGAAAAAGACCCAGACACGAGGGGGGGGGGGGTGCCACACGATCTCCAGCAACCTGTAAGCAAACTGCACGCTACTTCTGAAAGCGCCACAGTGTCCTGTCCAAACGGGGTGGCCACAATCACGGGCCAGATCCCTCAACACCTGCGGTGCAAATAAGACCCTGTCCCAGCCAGATAAGCGCTCCGGGTGCCGCACTGCACACTTATGCTAATCGTGCATTAAGATGCACAGCTTGACCATCCACAACCCCTTATTTCCCATTTAACCCGGGTTCCGAACGGAAGTCAGACATGATAGGCATGCTTCACATCAGCCGCCACTATTAATGTCACACATTCAAGCGAATATCATCCAATATGGCCTCCCAACCGGCCTGAGATATGAAAGTAGCGTCAATTAAAAGGGATCCAATTCAGCAGGGATGGCGTGGAAGGACCCGGAAGCCCAGTGGGGCCATGTTACTGCTGCCAGCGGGCATTTCGCATTTGTTATTCTCGAAGATTCCACAGGAAAGAAGCTAACGCTCCCTGGTAATAAAACAATTAGGATCCAGAGATGAAGAACAAAATTAGTGATTTCTCTACTGAAACATGACAAAAAACTCCTGCAAACAGCCAATATTTCACATAAGAAAATTACACTGCTGTCCTCAGTTGAATATTTCATAGTCTGACCAACAAGGAGACCAGTTTTGCATTTTTGTAACTAAATACCAAAATGTTTTATTCATTATTTTTGACAGCTCTCTCTCCCAAAAATCAAATTTCACATTTCCACACGCACGCTAATGGACTCCCCTTCGTTCAAGACTAGCATTCCAGGGTGTTGAACCAGTGGAACGGGGTGACATCTACAGATAGTAGCTTCCATTGTACGCCAACTGGAAATACATTGTCAGAAGGATTTGTCCACTTTTATGTAAAAGAAAAACTCCTTTCACCTGAACCAATACGAGCAGCCTTGTAAGCCCCTTACTGCAGCATGTTGCATTTTTCTGCTAATCTCACAGGATTTAGCTCCTCCACCGCGTACCTCGAGGCATGCACCGATAAAGCACAAACTCTCCAGCTCCTCTTTTGCCCCCCTCCCCCCGCACAGGACACTGGGGAAGCAGGCCCAGGAAAAAAAAAAATAAGGGAATCGGGAGATTTCGGCACCGGAGAAAATCACTTTGGGAACTCGGAGCAACGTTAAAAACGGCTGTGAGACTTTCAGAAGTAGCCTGTGTTAATCAGCTCAAAACTATCCTAAGCACCCTCCGAACATCACAGCTACATTCTGCCTTCCGACAAAATGCGCGGAATAGGCCAAAGGAGAGATAACGGATTTTTCTTTAAAAATGTTACAGAAAAAGCTCCTGCAGGATAAAAAGCAGAAGCGAATTCTCAGTCTGCGTCACATAACCATCTGTAGCTTTATTATTGTTATTTTTAAAAATATTTCGTTACTTAGCAGAACAGTACTTCTGAGGCAACTTGACACACCTACAAGATTTTACAAATTCACTTTTTTTTTAACTATTATTGAGAGGAAATGCAGATTAAGTGACTGGCTCAAAAACAGGGCACAGTCACCACTTAACCCTAAAATGTCGTGAGGGGCTGGCCTGACTCCTTCATCCCTGCTGGTTTAATGTATGTCTGATTTCTTTTTTCAGAGATCCTAATCAGACTAGAAAATAAAATTAACAACAGTCTATAGAATGCACTTCATTGAATCTGCGACTTACATTTTATAAGGCCAACATAGCAACTGAGAAACATTACTAATATATTCTTAAAGACAAAATTACTCTTAAAAATGCAAATACCTTCTCCAGCTTGTGTCTCTCCTTCTCTTTTTCCTTCTCCTTTTCTCTTTTTTCTTTCTCTTTCTTCTTCTCCTCTTTCTCCCTCTCCTTTTCTCTCGCCCTCTCCTTCTCCTTCTCCTTCTCCCGGTCCTTTTCTTTGTCCTTGTCTTTCTTTTTCTTCTTCTCTTTCTTGTCTTTCTTCTTCTCCTTGTCTTTATCCTGGGGGGCTTTGTCGGCGAGGATGGGGGGCAGCGGCGGTAGCATGGAGGGCAGCTTCAGGCAGGCTGCGGGGCTGAACAGCGGCAAGGGCGCCTCCTTCAGGCCGAGGAGGAGTGAGACCATAGACTTCTGCCGGTCCTCCTTGCTTTTGTCTTTGCTCTTGTCTCTCTTCTCTTTGTCCTTCCTACTCTTCTCTTTATCTTTCTTCTTGTCTTTGTGCTTGTCCTTCTCCTTCTTGGAGCCACCACCATCTTTAGATTTCATCTTGGGTACATCTGACTCTGAAATGTCTCGGGGCTTGAGAAGGTCCCTCTGCTCGTCCTCCTTGGAGGAGAGGTCTTTCCAGGGCTGCCTGGCTTCTTTAGAAAGTTCTCGTTCCTTGTCCTTGTTCTTCTCTCTGCTCTTCTCTTTGCTCTTGCCCTTGTCTCGGTCCTTCTCCCTCTGTTTCTCTTTCTCCCGCTTTTTAATCTTGCTCTTGAGTTCCTTCTTCAGCTTCTTCTTGATATCTGTGGACACCACCAGTTTGTTCTTCTCCTCATACATCTTCAGCAGGGGTTCCGGAGTTGGCGGAGAAGCTGAAGGCGATGAAATATACGCTGGATTTGGGGGGGTGCCAGAAGGACATCCCTGGTTTACTTTCCTTAAGACCTCATTGATGGAATCATCCATCGTCCATGAGTTACCAGTCAATGTCGCACCAACATTTTGAGGGAGCGGCGTGGATGCGTCTTTGCCAAAGCTGTTCACACTAACTGCCAGCTTTTGCGTCATGGGCTCCGATATGGTAAGCCTCCGTGGACTCGAGAAGCCATCGCCTTCAGACTCCGAGCCCGAGGAAAAGGCAAACGGATCGGGCTTCCTCTCCGCACATGCCCTAGCGATCACGGCTGCGATAGAATCATCAATGGTGTTGTCCGGTAGCTCCAGCTTCCTGGGTGGAGGTTCGACAGGTGGCTTCTCAGATTCCAGCACCATGGATTCACTCGGTTTTAGAAGGATGTTCTCTTTCTCTACCTTCTCACTCAGTGGGAGCAAAGGTTTTATCGTTAGATCTGTCTTCCCCTGGGGAGGGATGGCTTTGATTAAGCCTTGCTTGGGACTCTTGGGGCTCTTGGTCTTCCCAGGAGACTTCTTCTTCTCTTTCTGTGAGGCTTTTGGAGAGCGGGCTGGGCTGCCCGGCAGGCCGCCGGAGCTGGCCCTCTTTGGGGACTTGACCCTCTGCCTGCCAGGGGAGCCGACTTTGGGTTTTCGACCAGGGGTGATAGGGATCTTGGGTGGGGGCAACTGTGCTCTGGATGTGGGGATGTGGTCCGTCACTCCAGGGGATGTAGCCTGGGAGCCCGAACCATCGTGGGGGTGGAGAGGGGGTACCCCTGCAGGGGCTGGGACCCGCTGGGGGTTGAGTGAGCTAAGTGGTTCACGTGGTTCGGTCCCCCAGTCCGGGCTGTCTGGTGATCGGAAACCTGGGAGGCGTGGCCTCTTTGCGGCAGGAACCACGCCCATAGAGGTGGGGCTGTCAAGGCGCCTCTTGGCCAGGTAATTCTCATCATTGACGGCCTCCTCTTCATCCATGTCCTCCTCCTCTTCCTCATCCAGTGGGACCTGCATGGCTTCGGCCGACGTGCCCATGTCAGGGAGGACCTGCTCCTCTTCTTCCTCTGCAAAGGTGAAGCAGAAAGAGGATCATTGTAAAAAAAAAAAAAAAAAAAAAAAAAAAAACACAGAGAGAACCTCTAAGAGAGTGAAGAGCAGGCAGATGGGAGATGGCGTGCGTGGGGCCCAGGGCTGCTGAATAGAGCTTAAATTTGAAAGACAAACATCAAGTCAGCAGATCAAGGTGAGGGGGAAAATAATTATAATTTACAGAAGGACATTATACAACAAAGGCAAAATACACTAAAACAACGAGAACACTACTGCTACTCAAAACCTCAAATAAAAAAAAAAAAAAACACAAAAAGAACTTATGAAAATATAATTTCAGACTCTAGACCATATTCAAACACGTACTTCACACACATTGTATCACACCATTCATTAATTACAATTAAATTCTTGTTTGATGAGCTACATGAAGATATGGTTTGTTTGATATTGTTTATAGAAATCGGCATCAGAATATATGACATCAGGTACAGGAAGGTAATGGGCTCCCTGACGCAGCAAGACCATCAACAGGAAATCCCAACTGGAGCTTACTGATGTCATTAACCCAGCCTGTGTGACATCTCAGCACGTAATTTACTGGAGAGCTTCGAGTTAGGCACCTTGTGGTATGACAGCAGGTCCCCTCTTGAATGTGACCCTGCGGTCCTTGAGGTTCTGAATCACCACGCTTACCGGCACTGCAGAGGACCCCAGCAGGATGACACTTTACCCAAGATCACGCTCACACTTCAGGATTGTCTTCGCCATATCAATCCTCTCTATATAGACATTAATCTTCGACGTCGGCCTTTAGGCCTCCTGCGGCCACCCCGCCTACATCAGGAGTAAATCCCTGATTCTTCTCCAAGTTCTTCTGGCTCATTTTAGACCATAACTATCAGCATCATACCAGCACAGATGTTAAACTCCGCTTGCATTTGCAAGGTTGTCCTTACACGGCACGTCACGCTGCCTAAACAAAAAGACCCACCCCAGAAAGAGACCCCCACTCCCCCAAACTTGACCCCCTCTCCCGCCACCCCCCCGAGGAGCCTTACAATCCTGCCACGCTGTAATCTCTCCCTGCCCTCCTACTCCTTCTCTCCACAATGGAAACATTAAAAACGCTCCTTTAAGCAAGTAGGAGTGGGAGTGACATGCACCATTATAAATAGTGTAATCTATATGGTAATACCGCTGTATTCTATAACCACAGAATAGTCCGGAGATAGCATTGTGACTTCGGGGCTCCGTGACTGCCCCGTGTAGTAATTGTTATCAGAGGTTATTTGCTTTGACCGATCGGCCAAGCCACATGATTGGCTCCCTCCTGTTATTTATGATATAAATTATGATAACCGTGATGTCTCTTCTCCAGGCCGCCGCCGCCTCTCCAGCCCAGATACAATAAATTGGCGTCGTTAATCATGGCTCTTTGTTCCGCTATGATTACCGCCGGCCGTAATAAGGATTTTATTCGGCAGGAACACGGGCCCGGCCGCCGTCATCCCGCAAAATGAGCCTGTCACTGTTTCTGCGCCCTGACATTTAATTTGTAAGGTGGCCACAGGTAAACAATGAAATTTACTGCTCTTTCCCCACGGCAGGTTTCTGGCAGTTCTGAGCGGCGAGGCCGACGTCAGTGTCAGTTACGGAGCACGATGCGGCCGTGGACAAAAGCCTGGGAATACAGTCACCACCCCCCCACCC
>JAODJU010000001.1:7775253-7791784 GCA_026776725.1 Gnathonemus echidnorhynchus
GTCAAATCATATCAAATCAAATCAATCTGCCTGGCTACAAGACTGTGGCAGCATAAGCAAAGGGACATAAAGACACAATGAACATTAACATTAGACAAGGTTATAGATAGGGGTGTCGCTGACAAAGGCAGCCCTGGTGTTTGTCCCCCGACTTTATGCAGCGTTCTGTGATGGAGACTCTGTCACACGCCGCTGAATCGATTCTCACGCCGGCCTCCGTTTTGTTGCGTTATTGCCACCTTCTTTGTGGATGTTGTGATCTGCGCTAGACGGAGACTCCGTGGAGGAGGTGGACTTCAGCTGGGAGGAGTACCTGGAGGAGAAAGGGGCTGTGGCCGCCCCTCACACCGCCTTCAAACACGTGAGTTTTCCCTCGGTCCGTCTTTATCCTGTGAGTTACAACAAATGTGGGGAATAAAGGGCTCCGTGAGAGTAACTCCCGAAATGTTAAAGGCAAGCTCACTTCGCATGAAAAAGGAGGGGAAAAATGCTGAAAAGCCCCCCCCCCTTATGAAATGAACGCATTTGCCATACTCTGGGTGGATGTGTGTTTCCTGTTGCTGTTAGTGCTTAGTTTAGTAATGGGTTTAGTGCTGGGTTTCGTGCTGGTTGTACTGTACAGCTTAACACAATGTTTGCTGTCGGGTTTACTTAAGGGCTATGTGCTTTGTTTAATGTTGGTTTTACTGTAGGGTTTAGTAGAATGTTTACCGTCAGGTTTACTTAAGGGTTTTGTGCTGTTTAATGTTGGTTTACATTAGGCTTTTGTGTTCGTGGTGGTTTACTTGAATTTACACTTCACGCTTTATAAGAGTTTAGCGTTGGGTTCACTGCTCTTGGTTTGATTGGTTAAGTTGGTTTATGGTTTTAGAATATGCTGTATTGCCAGTTTGTACTAAAAACATAGTAAGTGTAACATTTTGATTTCACGGGCTGCAGTTCAGTTTTCTTCATTTTGAACTTTTACTCCAGTAATTCTAAATCCAGCATAAGTCATATCAGGACGGGAAGTGTTAGTCACACATCTTAATGGGAAGCTACAGGCAGGCGCTGTCACACCAGCGTCCAGTGTGTCTGTGACCCGCCCTGTGGACATGTGACCACAGAGCTAGACACTGAGGCCACAGTGGTCTTCAGCTCCTTGACCTTCCTACATCTGCTGTGGCCCTGAATCTGTGCAGAGCAGCAGCTCCTCTAAGGCACAGTCACCATCCTGGAAGACTCCGGAAGAATACTGAGAATATCAGTATAGGCCAGATGCTCCTCTAGAATGGCGGGCAGGATCTTCAGCTCACATTATAACTGTGTATAATTTGTAATGTAGCCAAAGCTTCTTACACCTTTAGGAACATTGTTATGTAAGGAGACGTATATTAGCATAAGTTTTACTGCAGTTGAGCCAGCAGGGCTGCACTTGAATGATCCTTTTGAGCTTAAAAACATGCATACATAGATTAGTGCAGTACAGCTCCTTGAAGTTCCTTCCGCTCCTGCATGGAGAGCAGCGTCAAGGCTGCCGTGATCGGGGGATGCAGTGTTAAGGCACAGCTGCATTGGACACCTCTAGTGTTAAGGCCAGTGTGTATGCCGAGCCCTTAATGTCAGCTCTCCACACGCTGACACACGGACTGACTGAGGATAAACAGAGAACACGAATGTGCTAAACAGGCATCATTTGAGAGGAAGCTGGTGAGTGACAGGGCTAATCGCATTTAAGAGTGAACCATGATCGGGGCTTAATCAGCCCGTTTTTCCTAGGGTGAGGTCCATCTCAGCAGGAAAATCACCTTTAAGAGCGAACGATGAGCAGAGTTTGATAATCCTGGCCATAAGGGCGAGATCCCTTGGGTTCAGGTGGATTTGCCTTAAAGCGCATGGTGCTTTCATACAATGTGCCTCATACCTGTTTTATGTGATTGATTTAATATGTTGGGAATCATAAGGGATTCATGACACTCCGTCTTACGGTGATGTGTCAGGGATTCTGGGAATTTTCAGTCGGCTTTTTCATGGCTTCAGGGAAAAAAATCCCAAAGGTCTTCATTGAAAACGCTACAAAAATTCGCTACCTTAAATCCAGTTGGGGAGCTTTTCCATACTTTTCCATGGTACCATACTTTTGGACCACTACTTTCAGTACTTTCCCTTTTCCATTGACTTCCGGTCCAGTACCAGTACCAAAAGTTCCAGTACCCAAAGTACCAAACCAGCAGGGGTACTTTTTGGGTACTTTGGGGTGAGATTGGCAGTGCTTTTTTTGTTGATTAGTTATGCCAATAATCTGCCTCGACACAATGCAACCGCTGTCTTGAAAAATGTTACAAACTCAGAAAACAACAATATGCAAAGTTAAAAAAAAGATTAATTGCGATCTGGTCGGTAAGAACAGATAGAACAAGATCAGTATGGCATGACAGGAAATGTAAAAAGTTTTTTATGTAATATCCTAGGACAGCATGGTAATGGAACATTTCCAAGTATAGTGATGTAATTTCCCTTTGATAAATATTGGGATATTTTTAAAGCAAAAAGAAGTTTCTCACAAACCATTTAAACAGCAAGGATGAAAATGATTATGATTGTCTCAGAGAACGCATACAGCACTTAAGCAAAAGCAGCGGAGGTAAACTTCAAACTGATTTTTTAAACATTCACTAGATAATTTTAAAAAGGAAAGATTATTAAAATTGCAAAGCTAGCTAGGTTTCTTCCCTATGACAGAGTAAAAACGTTTTAGTGAATCTTAAACTCCCTGTACTTCAATGTCCGTACTGTATGAAGGTAAGAAGAAGCCTGAATTTAATCTAGCTTATTAGCGATGTAAGAATTTCACGTGCGTAACATGCAATGTTGGTATTAACATTGCACCGAGCCCTGTAATATACTGCGGCTATTTTTCAAATTCAGTACAAAATACCTGCCCTGCATTGTAATGTCATTCAGTGCCGGTACCAGTTTTTACACCAGAGAAAATCTGACGCCTTGAAGTACCAATAGTACAGCACCTGAAGAGTGTCCTTGGATTTGGTTACTTTTTGGTTGTGATCCAGTTGTCGTAACACAACAGTCATGGCCAGGTTTTGGATTTGTGACTACTTGGTTGAAGCCCACGCAGGTCTTCTCAGCGGCACCTTCAGAGTACACGCTGGTGGTATGGGTCAGAAACTCTCCTTGGCCACTGTGTTGCTCACCTGCAATCTGTCCAGGTGTTCCAATGACTGCCCCCTACTGTTAGGTATCCATACTATAAACCCCTGTAACCAAGGTGACCTTTGTACCTTCACCCCCCTGATAGGTGCTCTCACACATGCCCTTTCCTGCTGGTCTTGGTTAAACAGAAGATCTTTAAATAGTAAGTAAATGAAGCAGAACCCCCACCTGGAAGTTTGATGACCTCGCTAGCCTGGGTGCCCGACACCCACCTGTTCAGGTGCATACCTATTTATGAAGCTGCGAAGTGGACTTTTCAGTGTTTTGGCTGTTGTCAAGGTGTCATCTTCGCTCTAATTTGAACCTTGTTGGTGTCGCCCTGGTGACAGCCAGTAGGGTGTCTCCCTCTCTGTGACATGCTGCTCTCCGATTGGTTCCGGCAGGTGGAGATCAGCCTGCAGAGTAGTTTCCAGCCTGGGATGAAGCTGGAGGTGGCCAATAAGGGTAATCCGGACACTTACTGGGTGGCGACCATCATCACCACGTGCGGCCAGCTGCTGCTGCTACGTTTCTGCGGCTACGGCGACGAGCGCAAGGCCGACTTCTGGTGCGACGTCATGACGGCTGACCTGCACCCTGTGGGCTGGTGCACCCAGAACAACAAGGCGCTGATGCCCCCGGAAGGTGAGTGTATGGCCCCCCCCCGCCACGGTCTTCCTCACCGTGCCACCCTCCCCAGGGTAAGGGGAAGGAAGCCCCACCTCTAATTTTAGTTTAAGGAAGTTCGGTCGATCGTTGGCGGGAATTAAAAATAACTATCAAAGGCTGCAGTCGCGACTGACGCCAGTCTGAGGTTCTTAAGTAACCCGATCCTGGTTGAAGGATGATTCTCCGCATTGATTGGGGAGATGTATAGATGTACAGGCCGGGTTGCCA
This sequence comes from Gnathonemus echidnorhynchus, assembly GCA_026776725.1. Lineage (NCBI taxonomy): Eukaryota > Metazoa > Chordata > Actinopteri > Osteoglossiformes > Mormyridae > Gnathonemus > Gnathonemus echidnorhynchus. Next base: position 7,779,340 of record JAODJU010000001.1, read on the forward strand.
GGGGACGGAGGGAAGTTGGCATCACATTCCCTGTCCAGTGTCTTCACTAGTACTTGCTTGTTACAATAGGGGTGATTCTAGGATTTTTCTGGGGGGGGGGGGACGTAAGAGGGGCCAAAATTCATACAGAGAGGCTAACTATATCATTAGCCAATGATACGTTTTGAATCAGTGAGTGATTAGGCAGTGTCCCTGTGGCCCCTCCCCTGTGGCCCCTCCCCTGTGGCCCCTCCCCTGTGGCTCCACCCCTGCATATGCACCTGGAGGTGAGCACCACTAAGGACCTGCACATGTGAGCGATTCGCATCAACAGTCATGTTAGCGCTATTCAGATTTTTCGGATTTTGCTCACATCACTTATTTTCAAACCAAAACAAAAATCACTAATAAGGCCACACTTGTGGGTGATGGGTGATAATTGGAGTTGTGTGCTCGCGTCCCTGTAGAGGCGCGAGTGTCCTCATTCTGCCTGCATCCCTGCCTGCATTAAACTTAGCATTAGCCAGATGTCGCTAACTCCGAAAAACTTTGATGCCATGTGCTACAGGCTTACGGCAGCTGGCCGGCTGAACGGATGCCAGCAGAGATTTAATATTTATATAAGTAGGTTAAAAGATGAATTTCACTTTCACTTTCAAGATCTAATTTCGATTTCACCTCCCGACCATTCCGGCGTCACGTGCTGTGACGTGGTTTGCAAATCGGGACATTTTCAGTACCGAATCCTGCAAATTCTTTGCTCCCCCCTTTACGAGGGTGGAGGGGACAGGGGGAGTTTGTCGCACATCCCGATAGTGTGGCAGGAACATTATCTCACTGTGGCGGTCACCATCCTCATGGCGGTAACCATCCCTGCTGGTTGTGTTACATTTTGTCTCTATTTCTCTCTCTTTCTCAGATAACGTTTACCTAAGAAAAGGTAAGCAGGGCTCCCTGTGGCCTCTAGCTCTGCTTGCTGCCGCTGCTTCCACTGCCTGCCGTCACCACACAGTGCATGCTTGGTGACTTATCTTGGGCTCTGTGCTCTCAGCTGTAGTTTATAGGCCGTGACCCCTTTCATCCCCCATGTTGCATGTCTCTCCTGTGTCTGGCTGTGTCTTCGTGTGATCTTTTGTTTTTTGCCTTCTGGACTCGGAGCCGTCATGCTTGCCGTCGCTGATAAGAGTCCGTGCATGAGCGTCACTGTTAGCACTGTGGCTAACCAGTTCCTGTCAGCTCTCACCGGTCAGGAGCAGATCGTGGCTTTTTGTTGTCGTTCGTTGTGTTGCGTAGGCGTTCGTTCAGCAGATTCTGTTCGCCGCTGAGACTCGCTGAGTCTTTCTTGTGATGTGTGAGAATGAGTTTAAGGTGTCAGGGGCACGATCGGGGCACAGTGTGCCCTGTGCGGGGAGGTGGGCATGTGGGTGTTCATGCTAATTCATTTTAATACCTGTCCTTGTGAGGTGAAGGTTAGTCTGAGGTTTAGCTAAATGATGCCTGCTGGTTCTGTCATAGATGAGTGGAGAGTTTGTGCCCTGACTCACTGGAAATGGCTAATGCTACTAGCACGAACGAGTCAGGAAAACATCTCGAGCAGAAAAAGTCCCTCCCCCTGGCCCTCCCAGCATTCACTGTACCCTCCCATGGAAATCCGGCTGACTGCTGAATAAGCACAAGGCCCTGCTGTTGGATGGTGGGTCCTGCAGGATCACTGTAAGCCTCTCTGGCCTGCAGACCCACCTGCATGAACTGCATTTCTGCATGGAGGACGGGTACAGCCAATCAGCATGGCCAGCCCTAGTCACCTGACAGACGCCATGCCACACCCCCTTCACATGATGATGTGACGCTCTGTTTAAGGATATTTATGCTCCTTACAAGTACAAGCAGCAGAACTCTATGGTGTTTTCTCTTTGAATCTCATGACTTTGAATGAAAAATCGCTTCTATCTTCTCAGCATAGACCTTTAAACGTCGCCATTTGAGAAATTTGTCTCTTTAAGGATTCATAAATGAGCGTGAAGTAATCGGCTTACGGCAGATATGGAAGCAACGATTCGTTAAGACTGACGTTCATGATTCTGCACAAAATAAAGTGTTTGGGGATTTGCCTCCTCCGAATATATTTATATACTGTGAAATAAATTAAGTAAGTTGGAAATGGTTGAGCCAGCAGGCCTGCTGTGAATGTTCAGTGAGCATTGTTCATTATTTTATATTTTCTGATTCATTTTGTACCTGGCAGCCAGATCCCCAGCTCTCCCAGTCAGAAAGTTTGTGTGTGTGTTTGTGTGTGTGTGTTTGTCTGAGCCCATCGTAGTGCCAAAGCAGAGGTAACTTTCACGCGATGAAATGAAACAAAGCACATTTCCTCTTCGGCAGATGAATAGATTAGCCTGTGAAAAAAACAAGAAGTGTGAAGTATCCAGCAATTGTGCCTCTATCTTAATTCTGTGTTAATGTGCCGTGCGTTTGTGTGCGTGTGCGCTCAGTCTGACGTCGCTGGAATCTCCCAGACTCCAGTGCAGGGAAGTGGAGGGTGAATTCGACAGTATGAACGAATCCCCAGAATAAGAGCAGCTCCTCTCCTGGCGTAATGCTGCTGCATTCTGAAAAGATTTGTTATTTTTCAGTGCCTCTTTAGCTGAATGGAGACATTTCTAGCCGAGGTAATCCACTTCCTGTTTGCAGTGCTGATCCGTACAGTGAGGTGATCCACTTCCTGTTTGCGGTGCTGATCCTTACAGTAAGGTGATCCACTTTCTGCCTGTAGCACTGGTCCTCGCAGTGATGTTATCCCCTTACTGTTTCCACTTCCGATCCTTGCAGTTGGGTACTGGTGCAATTGGGTTAAAGTCTGCTTCTGAGTGTTGTGGGGTTGCCTCGTGCCCCCCCCCCCCCCTTGGCCATCTCACTGACCACACCCTCCTGAAGACAGAAAGACTCTCAGACAAAGTTACCCGCATGCTTTGCTACCCAAATGACTTCAGGCTTCTCTGAGGATTAGGATAATGACGATGAAGGTCATTTGCAAACTCCTTTGTTTCCAACTGGTCGTTGTTTGCGGTCTCTCACATACGGGTCTTAAGCGAGTGCAGCTCTTCTAATGACACAGCTGCATGCGGGTGTTTGTGCCTCGCTGTGTTAGTGTCTTTATGTGGTTTTGTGTCTCTCTCCTTGTGAGGACTGCATGTTAGAATATGTTCCAGTAATGACTGGAAAATTCAGAAAAAGGGCATCCCTGTTCTGGTGGAAATGCCAGACCAGGGATGGGAAAAAAACAACGAATGAACAAAATGGTGGAAAGTTATAGTTAGTCATGAATTTTGAGTTTTGGTGGTTTTTGATTTAGGGTAATTGATTTCATTAATATTAGTCAATTGAAGGCACAAACAGAGAAGGATGTGTGTGAATGAACGTGTGGACATGTGAGTGTGTGTGTGTGTGCGTGCTCACGCATGTGTGAATGCAGGTTTGTGAGTGCGTGTGTGTGTGTGTGAGTGCGTGTCAGAACCGCGCACTGCTGTGTGAAATGGCAACGCCTCCCTCTGTCAAACTCGAGGGCCACTCTGGGCTTTTCTGCAGAAACAGCGACACTTTGTCAGGCTTCACGCCGAAGCTGCTGCTTCCGGCCGAACTCACGGCCGTCTGATCGGGAGGGACGAGCCGCGTTTTCACGAGAAACGGCAATGTCTCGCGGGACTTCTGAAGGCCTCGGTAACCGTACCGTGACAGGCTCAGCAGTTTCCTGAAGTCACTATGGCAGCACTGAAGGCTTTTCCCGGCCTTCCGTGAAATGATTAGGATGTACCCATGCGTGGGTGTGTGGAGGGGGGTAAGGTTACCAGGTTTTTTTTCAGCGGGAATAAGCAGGTGCCCCCCCCCCCCACAAAATATTACATTTCATGAGACTGTTTGCTGCTGCAGTCAGCGTTATTAATATTAATGCGTATTAATGTCTGAGGGAACGTCTCTTATTTATAAAATCACTAATGGTTTTTTGTTTTTTGTTTTTTAATTACTTTGGCTGCCTGTGAAGTAATTAAAGTGGTGATGTTGCATCAGAATAAACAGAACATTTCTGACATGTTTTTGTTTTTTCCAACCCTGCCCTTAATGCCTCTGATTACTTTAAAAATAAATGCTTGAAATCAGTCCTCGCTCGTTTGCATGAAAGATTTCCATAAGATATTTGCATAATAGATGTTTGCTTTGCGTGCCGCTCAGCAGAGAGACATCATCTGAAACAAGTGGCATCTCCGCACGCATAAATGATGTGGTTATTGTTTCGTGGGAGTCCACCGAGGAAGACCATACCCCCCCCCCCAAGGTTGGGCGCTGATTTATATTCTATCTGCTGAACGCACGGCATACACGGCGGGATTTTCAGCGGAGAGGGCAGGAGAGAGAGAATGAAGATGAGGGAGAAGTGTAGGGGGGGGGTTAATGAAGAAACACTTTCTTTGAGCGCGATGCGCCATTAGCTACGTTTTTTTTTTTTTTTTTTTGCGTTGCCGTTATGGGCGCCATTGACGCTGTTGCGCTCGCCTTGATTATGTGGATGTGAATTTAGCATGACAATACAGCACTTGAACCGATTTGAAGACAGGAACTAGAGACGGAGGGAGTGAGACAGAGAGATAAACAGAAGAGAATTCTCTGCAACGGAGGGGCCCCTTTAAGAGTCCTTAGTCAGAGCAGCAGTGACCGTGTGAAGCCGCAGTTTCTACGACACTGTACATGTTTATGCTGTGTGCACCCAGTACATATTTACCCCGGGCCTTATGTCAGATACTGTTGTCATTTATAATTTCAGTATAGTTTCAGTATAGTCAGTGTTGGCCTTTTTGCTTTAATTTGTTCTGTGTGTGATTTTCTGCCACTAAAGAAGTTTGATCTTGATGCATGTATTAGTATTGTTGCTTTTTTAGTGTTAATGGATGTGTAGCTGTAATCACTGCCCAGATCATTACATGTCATCAGACTCGCACACCTTGGGAGTGTTTTGCTGTCAAACATTTTGCCCATAACTCACATGGCCTGGACAGATGCACTTTGGAATCATGTGTGTCTTAAGAAGCTTCAGAATATTCTCTATCATTCAAGTCCTTTTTTCCACTTTACTAATTTTCCTGCCATTGTAAATTTCCAAATTTTAACTGATTTCTTTTCCTAGACCGTTGATGCAATCGGCACTAGATTTGGTACCAGGTGCTGATTAGTTAGGCGAGCTGACGAATTTCAGTCGGTTTGCCCTTTTTGGGAAAATCTGCTCTCAATCCTGGATGCAATGTCCACTCAACACAAACCTTTAAATGAATGTCCTCTAATGGACCAGCTTCACATTGAGACTGCAGAGGTCATTAGTGTTAAACATGCACGCCTTCAAAATCACTTGGAGAAACTACACAGAAATTAGTTCAGATTGCTCCCCTTGTCTGGCTAATGTTTTGTGAAAACTGAACATTCCTTTCTACGCAGGACCATTCGATTGAGCTTAAACTGTTGCTTGCTTTGATATTAGTCTTTGTACAGCAATTCTCAGCTGGATAAGCAGAACACTGAATGAGTAGATGGGTAGCTGGATGGATTATTATCAAGTTTATCAAGGGCTCTCGAATTCTATTCTGCAGTTGGGAAGCTACAGAAAGTATCGCTTCCATACAACTGTAAAATTAAGGCTGCAAAGGAGCTGTGGATCAGTTAGTGGTTCCCATGATGCTCAGTGACCAAAATCACCAGTAAGGTCAGGATAAGAAACATTACCTCACTTCACGTCATCTTCCATTGGGGAAGAGAAGTACAGAGGATGGTAAAAATCCTTGGATGTTGTTCTTGCCTCGTGCCAAATATCAAGGATGCATTGTCTGCATCCTGGCCAAACAAGATCAGTCCCATGATTCATTGCACCCCAACTAAGTTCTTGAGAGACAGGTTAGCAAGACTGGTCTTGCCAAGACCACAAGTACAATGCTTGCGTTCTTGGTTTGTGCTCTTGTCATATTCCGACTGTAGAGGATTGAGTGGATGACTGAAATGGTTATTTACTTTATTTGCTGTTGCTTTTATCCACGGTGACTTACTGGTAGCTATTGCCTCACAGTACAGTGAAATGTAAAGGGCAGGTGTAGGGACCTTTAACCTTTAACTGCTCCTGCAACATGCAGGTCTGCTTTGGGATTACAGAATGTAATGCTGATCTTGAGTTCTCAGTATAGGAATCGCCTGGAGCTGAGGGTTTAGAAGACTTCCAGAGTGAAGTATTATTTGCTGTAGCCCAGGTATTGAACATCTTTCGCTGGACCTTCTGATGGGGAGATGAAGCACTGCGGTGTTGGGAGCTGAGGTCCACTCAGTTGAACCACTACAGAAGAGCCAGTGGATAAGAAGCCAAGGGTGCAAGATCCCACATAACTTAGCCGTTGCCTGTTTGTTCACCTGCTGCTTGTTGAACTGTAAATGGCTGGTTGACTAATCTGAAAAGGGAACTTTAAATACTTAATCTGTTCTTTGACAGACCAATGCAGCAGTGGAAATGAGTGAGAGATAAAAGGAGAAAGAGGAAACACAAGAGTCTTCTCAAAGCAGACTTTGTGGGGTGAATTTTGGTTAGGGCCGGTTGACAAACACTGGTAATTCCCCCTCCCCCCCCAACAACCCCTGGCTGCAACTTTGGCCTTTGGTCTCCTACAATCAGTGGATGTGGCCTTCAGGTGCAGCTTCCTCATTTCATGGTTTTGCATTCTTCTTTGGATAATGAGGACAAATGCCATGATCTCAGACCGAGTTGGGCGTGAAACACAGGGTAGTACAGAGGAGGTGTGGCATTTTAGGGGCAGGGATTTAGCAGTGCCCTCTGCCATTGGACTAGACCCCCATGTTCCCAGCAGGTTTAAACCCAATCACAGCCCCACAGTGTCCATGAATTATACATCAGCACATTGCTAAGGTTACTGGAGGATGAGCTGTTTAATTCATACAAGGATCCCTGGCCTGGTAGGAGACTCTGTGGGGGTGGGACACACACCAACTGTGTTTATGTCTTTTTTTGTGATTAGAATTCATTGTTGACACACCACAGCACACAGTGCACAACAACAAAATGTGTCCTCTGCACTTAACCCAAATGTGACATGGTGACATAGCAGGGGGCAGCTAATTCAGCAGCCAGGGAGAAGTACCTTGCACAGGTTACCTCTGTGGCACTTTGCTGGTCAGGGATTCGAACCAGCAGTCTTTTAATTACGAATGCATTTCCCTGCCCATTGGGCCACCACTGCCCACTGTATGTCCTGTGAGGGTGTGGTGGACGGGTGCCTTGACCCCTCCCATCCTGGCCCCTCTTCTTGCCCCCTCTCACGCTAACAAGGGCACCATGTCCGTTAACGTTCACTTTCTGCTGAACACCTCACTCACCGCGCTCGGCCGAGTAGCTGACGGAGCTCACGCGTCTGCTTGTACTAATGTATATTTCTTTGTGTATTTGTGCCCCTTAAAAAGAATTTCTGGAAAACCGTAGTGGGCTGCTTACATAAACCAGTGTTCTCTGACGATGTCACCCCCTCTTTTTGAAGCCATAAAGGAACGCTACAGCGACTGGACTGAATTTCTGATCCAGGAGTTGACTGGTGCTAGGACCGCCCCCGCCAACCTGCTGGAAGGGGTGAGTATCCCGCTGGTATCCCGCTGGTATCCTGCTGGTTCGCCGTATTCTTACACAACATCTAACCCTACAACAATGGCCACAGCACTCGCAGTGCTGGTCGTGGAGCTGTGCAAGTAGATGTTCAAAGATTATCACTAGGGTTGAGGTAGATGTGGCTCCCTTTACTTCTCTTAATACATGGGAGGGTCATATATCAGAAATTGGTGAGTTCCCACTATAGTGACCCTATCAACCACACATGCACCTGTAGAGTTAAACATTAATATTAGCAGAGTGTCTCCTAGACCTCTGGCCTTCGAACTTGACTGGGCCGTGTCCTTTTCGCATGTGTTGGCCAGAAGAATCCCTGCAAATAGACCACAATAGGCCTCACGGTCTCCACGATCATCCTCAGACCTCCTCCAGGAGGCGTGGAGCAGCTTGTCCGTGACCTCTGACCATTCACACCAGGAAGCACTTGATGGCTCCTTAGCAGGCTTCTGAAGATGCAGACCCAGACAGACTGGACTGTATTTAAAGCTGAAATGCAATTCATTACACTTAAAATACGGTTTCAGTTCCCCTCACAAGCCCTTTGGCTTCTAGAGGCCCCATCCAGGGTTTCTGAGTCAGAGGAACTGGAGGTCAGTAAAGAAAAACCCCTGACTGGCATGGTCATCTGCCCCTCAGCCCATGCGTGGGAAGAACACAGTGGACCTAATCACGGCAGGCTCCGTGGTGGAGCTCCAGGACATGCGAGAGCCCTTCCTGTACTGGACGGCACGGGTGCTGGAGAACACAGGCGGTCGGCTACATCTGCGCCACGTGGGTCTGGAGGATGACGCCCACGACACCTGGCTCTTCTACCTGGATGTGCGGCTCCGGCCTGTGGGTTGGTGCCATGAGAATCACTACACCATGGAGCCTCCTGCTGGTAAGGCAGTGCCCGAACCCGGGGCCGGTGTGCAGGCCTGCGGAGGCCTGCTTCACGGGGCTGGAGAGTGTCGCCTGAAGCCTCGTAGACCCAGCTTTTGGATGCTTTATGTTGCGTCGCTGCAAAAATTAAATGAAGCAAAAATTAAATGATGCTTTTATTTGCCATTTGCACTGGAATTCATTAAGTTTTCACATATTCCATGTAGCTCTCCTTTGAGGTACACAGACACATACAGGAGACAGTGAAGTCTGGACCAAGGGTAGGGTCAGCCATTTCTCTGGTAGCCTTGGAGATTTTCGGGGGAATTGGAGCCTTTGCTCAGGGGCCGACTGGACATGTGACTATTTTGCATGAGTGGGTTACCTGATTAAACCAAACCTGCTGGGCCACACACTGCCCCCCCAGGAGAAGCTGGTGACACCTTTGTAGGGGACGGGGTGATGTAACGCTGACGGCATTCCTGCAGAAGATGCCATTTTGTTGCTCAGAGCCAGTCATTTTGCACTGTGGCTGTGGGGGCCGACACAGACACTGGGAGGATTGTTTACACTGTGCTTACCTCAGTGGCAGTGTTTTTGTTTCCTTGTTATGGGCGGGGGGGGTGACTCTGACGTCACCAAAAGTGTCCTAGTCCCTGGTGACCTGGACAGGAATGTCCCAATTGCTACGACGCAAATCCTGTGGTCACCGCTAATTATAGAGCAGTCTGACCCTGGTGTTGGTGACACAGGGTTTTTAATCGGACATGGGAAGCTTTCTGACGTGCAGAGGAAACCGCTTCCGTCCACCAGGCGTGTCTGTAGTCTGATCTCAGCGGCTTGGCGATTTCTGGGAAGTACTGTGGAATTCTGCAGGTCTCTTTGGGTGCTGGCCGGGGATTCACGGACCGACGTGACTCACGCGAGCCGCTCTACGTCGTTCCTCATTCCTGCATCAAATGGATTCTCCATCATCGTTATCTTGAAAGTCATCAGGAAGAAGAAAAAAAAAAAGAAAAAAACCCCAGATGTTTTTCAGTGGAACGATGGAGTGATGACGCGTGCAGGATGATGTCATAGCCTTCAGAGGCCCTGGAGCGGGAGGGGTATACATAAATCTAAGATCTTGTAAAAGTTGCCTTTAGGCTGCAGGACTTGTTTTGTTATGTATAGGGCTTGTTGTTTTGTTGGTATGCGAATGGCTTATGGAACACACACCATGGGCTATACAGGTTCTGAGGGTCCAATGAAAAGCATAATATTTTCTGTTACTGAAGAAACTTCTGATGTATCTGATTTTTTGGTGTAGATGCATGGCAGCTGAGAGTGTCATCTGAGTCCATTCTGCTGTCATCCCTCTCTTGTCTCCCCACAGAGCTGCGGAATCTGAAGAGCGCCCCCGAGTGGCAGGAGGCCTTGGCGCAGGCGCGTGCCGAGGCGGAGCAGAACCCACTACCTTTGGAAGTGTTTAAGGTCAGGGGCCGCTGGGAGGGAGCACGTGTGATTGGACAGCGACGATGGACATTCAGAGCCTAATTGGTCCTGATTGGCTGACTGCCCTTGGCCCAGGAATTGCGGACAGGAATTTGTCCTGTCCGGTCACAGGAATCCATTTTGTAATCGCAGGGCTGTTTTCGCTCTGAGTCGGTGTTCAGTGGGGAGTCCACAAAATCAGCATGCAGTCTCCCGGAGAGCCAATACAGTTTATTATTAAAGCGAGCGCATCGTTCTCGAAGCTGAGGCGCAGAAAGGGGACGTACAGCCAAGTAGAAGCAGCGGCGGTGAAAAAAAGGTCTGTTTTTACAGAGGCTGAATGAAAGCTGGATGTTTCAGGCCCGGAATGAATAATGTATTCAAACTGTGAATCCATTTGTGCGGAAATAATGATGGAAAGTCAGGTGGGCCGGCAAGGAACACAGTGTCACCTTCAAGGAAGCAGGGCACAGTCTGTGGGCTTGTTGTCCAATTAGACACCCCCGGCCCGTCATTTACGCGCGGGACAGGGGAACAGCGGGATGGGTGTGTCTGTGCTGATTTCAGGCTTGCCAAAAACAGTCTAAATAATCTTCACTAGGAAATACAAATTACAGACTGTAAACTGAAGTATTACTTCCTTTACACATATAGATAAGTATAATTTATTTTGTGATTTATCTAGTGAATATTGTGACACTTTTTACGTTTTAACGATATGTTTACTGTGGGGAAATAATTGAAGCAATTCCAGATAGCTGTCTCTGATAGGGTAGGGAATTGACCCGGTAAACCTTTGGAGTCTGTCTTTAACCGGTTTGCCACCCGCTGACCGAATGAAGAGTAAACAAATATGCATGGTTGTTTTTGCAGGATGCCGGTCATTTCAGTAGGTTCTGTGTTTGAGAAGGAGACTGCAGGGCGACTGCTGATTGCGATTGTCACTCGTGTCCATCAGCCCTCTGAGAGCTTCAGCTAACTGAACCCCCCCCCCCACACACACACACACACACACACACACACACACATGTGCAAGGTCACAACAGTCCAGTCTGCCACCTCATTTCTCTGCTTTCCGCATTTGACAGGAAATGGGTGAACGGTGGCAGAATATTCAGTGTCAGATGCTGTATGAGTCTGGAGTTTCTTACAGACACGCTCACGCACACACACACACACAAACACACACACACAAACACACACAGACCTGTACTCATATCTTTGTGAGGACCGTCCATTCATTTCTATGGGGAAAACTCTAATCCCAACATGAAGACCGTAACCCCTACCCAGCCCTAACCTTAACCATAAGTAACCAAACAAAATACAAGACTTTTAGTCACGGATTTTTATAAAATTGAACTTCCCATTGTGGGGACTGAAAAAATGGTCCCCACAGCATTTGGTCCTCACATTGTAATGTATGCATACCCCCCTGCCCCCCCCACACACAGGCACACGCATGCATACACTCACAAACACACACAGATGCACACACATGCAGACAGACACACATCATTCTGGCTTTGCCAGTCTCTTATTCTCTCCTATGCTGTGGTACCTCAGCTGTCCTGAATGGTATCACAGTAATGCTTTGGCCACAGACCTTGTGGGAGAATCACGTTGTAAAGACTGAAGTGCAGCAATTAGCTTGAAGACCGTCTACTCTGGAAATGTGAAGTGTGAGCGCTTCTGCTGAAACCCTGCCATGTGCTCCAGGACCACGTCGAAGTGAGGAAGCACACCTTCAGGACGGGAATGAAGCTGGAGATGGTGTCTCCTGGGAAGCCCTTCCACATCTGCCCCGTGTCTGTAACCCAGGTGAGCTGAACTCACTCAGAAAGGACAGAGATTGGACAGCCAGGTCTGGCAGGAAGGGTCATGTGACCAAAACCCGACCCCGAGTGCCAGGTACGATGCTCCACGCGTCCTGCAGGGTTCCGCTTTACCCGTTAGAGCCGCCTGGCGACATGAGCGACGACGGTTAAGGCCCGCGCTGCATAAATGATGAGCACCAGGAGCAGAACTGGAAGCTGCCCTCACGCTCGTGACATGAAACTGAAATGGAAGCTCATCTCAGCGGCAGCTCAACTCCCCTCGTCGGCCTTCGTGTGGGATCATCCCACGGTGGAGCTTGCAGGGTCCGGCGGTCGATCGGGAGAGTCCCCATGCTTAGGGTTAGGGTTGCTGGCCCTGAGACGTGCTCTTCAGCAGGGTTTATTGGTCTGGTATCACACTGACGGTGTAGTGTGCCCAGGCCCAGCAGTGGTTTAGTGGGTTATATCTAGGGCTACCGCGATAAGTCAACGTAGTCGATGACTTTGATGCTGAAAATGCGTCGACAGCAATAATTTAAATCAGGGTTGGGGCCATTCCGGAATGCAATCATCAATTCCAATCCAAATCAGGAAATGGAACTGGAGTTAGAATTTA
>JAODJU010000001.1:7793547-7806725 GCA_026776725.1 Gnathonemus echidnorhynchus
GTCTGACACTGTGCATCTTTAGTTTGCTCTTCTTAACACTCACAATTCTTACTTTTAGCATAAAGCTCTCGCCATCTGCTCAGCCAGTTTTCATCAGTGTTTCCATGATTTCTCACCTTTTTAATTTTTAGTTCTTTAATTTGATTTTTAATATCAGGTTCACAGTTGCAACTGAATTTTTTTTGGGAAATCCTCTGACACTCATGCTGTAATAGGAACTGGGCATTCTGGGTAAAGTGTGTAAAGGAGGATTAGATAAGACAAACAAAATGAATTTGATAACTTTTCTGAATTTTTATGCAGAGCACGTGATAGTTTCTCTAAGGGTAAAAACTTTAAAAACTTGTGTTAAATTCATGAATTTTTAATATCAAAGAAACAAAGAAATTAATATACGGTAACCCTCCACAATTGCGAGGGCTGGGGGTGGAAGGTCCCCCAGAAGGACTGTGTTTTGCATCTGTTATCCATCCATTTCCTGTAACCGCTCGTCGCGGGGGGTCTAGAGCCAATTCCAGAGGCTACAGGCGCAAGGCAGGGAACAACCCAGGATGGGGCGCCAACCCATCGCAGGGCAGGACCCATTATTAAAAATGCAAAATGAACGGCACTGATAAATGTAAAAGTTACTGTGTGATATGCAAGATTCTGTAGTTACAAAAACAACTGATGTCAGCGTAGGGTTGGTTGCCAAGACAATGATGGCGGCCCAGGCCAAGACTTTTCATAATAACGCTAAAATATGCACTTGCACTAACAAATATTATGTTTCACTAATATTTATATATTATGTGAATTTATGTGTCATGAATCCATTTCATTATTGTTTTTGCCTTATGCATCATCGGTGAGTCTCTGCGATCTTTCGGCAAACTCCAGAAATATTCCCATTTAATCATTAACAGGCAACTTGTGAATAACCAAAACCACAAATGTCAGATTGGCGAAAGTGAAGGGATTACCGTACGTGTCTGAAACAGGAATACAAACATTATTTAATAGAAATTTTATAGAATAAAAAGAGCTGAAAAGCAACACAAACTGACTTCTTATTCCTAATGAATGATTTACTCAATCTCACTAAATACGTTAAAGAATTTGTGAAATCCTAGTTGCAATGTTATACATTAACAAATTTGTGAAAGCCTAGCTGAAATGTTTGATTAGCCTTACCACAAAATGTCCAAATCAGTTAAAAAAGAAATAAATTATCTTAAAAAATGATCACTGTTATAACTAATCATCAAGCTGTAGATGATCCCACTTGAAACACACTATTATTTTTAATGATTTCACCCATGTGAAAATGGGAAATAAAGTGCTGTGAACTGAAGGCATTTCAGAGTGACGGCTCTGATACTGTGGTACACGTTTCTGCTGAAGGTGGGATTTGTGATCCTGACATGGTGCTGTCTGACGTCTACTGAGCGAAGCCACGTTCAGGAGGATGAAACTGTCCAAACGGTGACAGGATGCCCCTCCGCCAGGATCTGCTCTGTCTTCCATGGGGTGCAGCTGCCTGGTTAAAGGCTGTTCCTGGTCCGGGTTCTAGTCTTGGAACTGGAGCAGCACCTTCACAGAGCTTTTAACGGAATCTCAGAGAATCGAGCCACCCTCGGTACGCTCTGATACACACAACGACGGAAACATGAAGACTCGTTTCCTGAGATGGAGTTGAAACTAACGGATCCTTAATTAGTTAAAGTGCTTTAATGGAAGACAGAGTTCCTTCTATAGGTATATCGGCAATTATGTTTAAGAGTCTCTGGCTTTCAAAAGACTAGGCCCAACTTGACCGTTCCTTGTCCCCGTCAGTTAATTGCCGCTGTGAAAAGGTTGTTTTTCTCATCAAGTATTTTTCTTCAAAACTGCTCTATACCTGTTATTGTGTAAACTCTTCCTGGAGAAGAGCGGAAAGGACAGAGTTTCTGTGCCTGAGTCGGTCTATGTGCTGTGTGGAAAGAGCCTAAACAGAGCTATACAGCATTGTGAAATAATGCCCCCCCGAGAGCTGACATAGAGATGAAAAAGAGGTTTATGTACATGGAGTTACACATGGTGCCAAGCACAGGGTTACCATATTTGGTGAGATAAAAAAGAGGACATGTCCAGGATCAGAATATGAATGAGTTCTCATGTTCACCAACCAATCAGGTAGCGCTGCTCTTATGAATATTAATGAGTTCCCCTAACCACCCTGTTAAATGGATATTTGTATACATGGAATCCCGGATGTATGGTAACCTTACACTTAACTCTTGTTTTACAATCTACGCACAATATACATGTATACAAGTCTTGTCAACAGTTACAACAAAACGCTAAGCTAAAGTTTGTTAAACTTGTTTAAAAATCGCAACTAGATATTTCCCCCAAATCGTTCGGCCTTAATTGCCATAAATCCGATAATTTAGCAGATAAGTCCCAAAAACACCTTTCCATTTCTGACATAGCCTTCCAAGTCAAGCTATATTTTCTTACAGCTCTTCATTATGCCCCGCATACGGCGTGCAATGTTATATCTTAAATTATTCTGAGTTCTGTCGTGCATTCAAATTAAATGGTTTATTAATAAAGTAGAAACATAATTCCAGCAAACAATTTGATTGAACAGTAGAACCACTGACCGTTCTCCCGTAACTAAAAGTACAGCAGGGCTGCACACGTCACTTTAACTTTTTAACATGCAGTCGCATTGTTACTTGCATAATCATGTATTTAATTGCACACACGAGCTGAGAGACAAATCGACTTTATTCATTAACTGTAGTTTTTGCTTTAGAACGTTGTGTAAAAATCTAAATCGCGATTTTTTTGTTTTTATTTTTTTATTTATTTAAATCGCGATTTACTTTAACATGCATTTACTTTAGCAGCATGACAAGCGGGGTCTGGGTTATTCTCATTCATTAGCCAATCACATCACTTTAATGTGGTTGGGGGTGGAGTCTGGCATGGTTTGGTCTGTCTCCAGAACAGGGCCAGTCTGGCTGCTTTCAGCACAGTTATTTGTGCATACAGGTACGATCCAAATGAGGAATTTATGCCAAAATTTCCTGCTTCATCATAATGTTATTTTTGAGAAAGTATTAGTTTTAAAATCCACATTAGAAAAGTACGTAGTTCTTATAAAAAACATATTGCTTGAAAGCCATTTGAAACAGGAATTACTTTGAAAAAGTACATAAGCCTAAGTTACTCCAAGACATGTTTTTGAACTGTTCAAGATGAGATTCCCATTTAGTTGCATCAGGTACTAATAGAGAAAATCAAATAGGCAGTTAAATCTTTGATAAATAGTAATGTCAAATCTGAACCACAGTGGAGATTTGAGGCTTGATTCGGACTCTGATTTTGTGACTAGTGAACATCTCTGAATCAAGCCCAAGACATGAGCTGGAACATAAGACTGCAGATTATTTGTAGTGTAAGGAACATAGGGTATAATGCAGCAGTGATATCTTCACTGGATTTTTAAATACAAACAACAGACCAAAGGAAATGCGGAGTAGAAACAATCACATGCTGAATGAGCAAGTAAATAAAGCTGTTTATAGCAGCCCTGCAGCAACTGGATGCAGTAAAGAGACTGGCAGTGGGAGCGGGGGGTGCAGGTCCTCTTAGGGCTTGGGCAGGGGGGGGGGGGGCAGCAAGGTGCAGGGGGTCCTGACAACCTTGCAGAAGAAGTAGTTTCAGAGTGTGGTGGAGCCGGCTCAGGCCTTGCAGAACATTCTATTATGGATAGGGAGGCTTTGCGGATGCAATATTTGAGGAAGATTTCACAACTAAAGAGGAGAGGCAGCCCATACTGACAGCGTTGGGTGCAGGGTCTCGCTTCTGCAGCTGAGGAAATCTCTCCAGCGCCTAACAGAGCCAGCGGGTCGGGCTCTGTCGTATGCCAGGCGGGCGCTGTCGTATGCCAGGCGATGCGCATCTAGGTCGCACCATTTGCTATTTACGATCGGCAGTCTGTAGCAGAACAGCACTGAAAATGTCGCCGTGCCGGCAAGCGATGTTAAATTTGTAAAACGAGCACCCGAATTTGTCCACGGTGTAGAGCAGCGTCCTGGGCCTGTCAGAGGCCTGTGGACTGCCGGTATATCGCTGTGTGGTTCAGCTCTCCTGTGTGGTGCCATGGAGGTCGTGGTAGGAGGCAGGTAGAGTGTCAGTGGTGTGAATCTGAGAGCCACATCCGAGCCGTCAAGAGGTTCCTGGTGGTCTGGAGGGAGGCTGAAGCTGGACCTGTGATCTTCTTGCCTCTGTTTCCTCCCTGTTGGACTCCAAGTCTTCCTGGTGGCTTCGGTCTGCATGTCTTTCCGATTTCCTGCTTGATTTGTTGTGGTGTGACTGACGTCTGTCACGTCACTGCTTATGACAACACGGTGACCGCTTGCGTCCTCGGTCTGTCCGTCCATTGCCCTGATTTCTTCAAAATTTTGTCTGGCTTTGAGTTCCTTCTCAGGGAGCTATTAGCGATTCACCCCAAGCTTCCGCTATCCATGTCTAGATGGAGTCCTTCCTCACCCCACCCTTTTCTGTAGACCTCAGTGGCCTCTCTGCACGTAAAGGTCACCGGCAGCCTTTCATACAAAAAACCCTAAGAGAATACAAGTATTCATGGAAATCGCATTCATAAATATGAATTCAGTGTTATTGCCAAATGATTGCAACATGCTAGAGACTTGAACTAGGTGCATAAGTGGTCTGGTTTTATCTCTCAGCATCATTCCTCACGTCCGTTGTGTGAACTGCCTCTTGACTCTGTTTGTGTTTCCCCCACATGCAGGTATACAATGAGTACTACTTCAAGGTAACGGAGGATGACCTCACTGCCGAGGCCACGCCCCTCTCTGTGGTATGCCACGCCCAGTCTCCAGGAATCCTGCCCACACAGTGGTGCCTTAAGAACGGGGTATCGCTGGAAAAGCCCAGAGGTGCGTTTCCAGCCACTTCCAGCTTACCAGTGATTATTTCGCTGGAAGTATCAGATCAGCTGCAAATAACGTTAAGCACTCGTACCAAAACAAGTGTGAAATTGTCTTTGAAATCTTTTTTTTTTCCACTGAGGGTGGGGTGTTTTTTTCTTCTCTGTTTTGGTTTCCTGAGGTACATTTATCCATCTTTCATGAGGTGCTTCCAAAAACCACCTGGTGCTTTTGCAGAGATCTCTCTGTCAGAATCGGGGATTCTTTTAACAGCATCTTTCAGCTAATTAAGACTGAGATTAATTAGGAGAATTCTGTAGGGTGCTCAGGGTTTTTGCGGTCAGCACTGGATATGCTAGATCTATGATCCAGCAGGTGGTTCAGACCGTGTCATATGTAAAAGAAGCGCTCCGTGTTTGCATGTTTCTGTGGACACTTTGACTGATAGGCGGCTCTTTCATGTCTGTTTCTGTGATTGTATCGCTCGCCCCCCAGGCTACCCCGGGCAGGATTTCGACTGGGCCGACTACCTGAAACAGAGTGGCACTGAGGCCGCCCCCGACTCCTGTTTTCCTGAAGTAAGAGCCCCCATATCCCATTCACACGACCTTTCGGCATTGTGGGAATGTTCCCAGAGTTTGTTTGCGTTTGGCCTGGTAGTAAAGGTGCATCGGTCATTGTTAAAGGATCTGCTGTTGCTGGGGATGCTGGTTTAAACCAAGACAATGTACAGGCAGCGCTCGAGCTAACATAAAATCGAATTACATAAACCTAGATTTATGCAAAAAATGTCCAAGATATGCAGAGATACGCAGATTTTTGGAAGTGCTAATGCAGGGAGGGGACATGTCTCTAGTAAATCCACACTGAAAATACTTAAAAAAATACTTAAAAAATAATTAATTTTTTAATGAATTCCTTAGTACATATCACTAGTGTATTTTTGGCTTGTGTGGTTTTTCTTATAAGGTGCGTCAAATTTGACTTTCCTTCAGGGTTGGTGGAGCGGATTATTATGTCAGTTGAGAACTTCCAGTGTGCAGCTTCCAGTTTTATAGTTTATGGCAACTTATGCCACTTGTTTAAGGCAGTGTTCTGCCCACGGTCCACATTTTTGCTCCCTTCTAGCTCCCGGGAGCAAAAACACAGACTATCTGAGGGTCCCCAAGGACCGGGTTGGAGAACACTGGTTAGGAAAGTAACAGCCCCAGTACAGATGGTTCCAGAGCCCCGGTATTTGTTGAGTAGCATGTGACCTGCTGTCCCTGGCGTAATGGCTGTATCTCCACATCAGGCTAGGCCCAGAGGCTTCTCTAAGGGCATGTGGCTGGAGACCGTGAACCCCCTGAAGCCTTCTCAGATCTGCGTGGCCTCCATCACCCACGTGACTGGCCGGCTGCTGTGGCTCCGCTTCGAGGGTGAGTCTGGCGTCCTGTGACATCATCGGCTGCCGTGGTTACGCCTCTCACTTAGTGACTGTGGACCAGATGTGGACCATGTTTTCCCTGATCCCATTGGCTGCATGCGTCGGTCCCGTCTGAGACCACACCGTCTGGGTCACTCTGACTCCTCTGTAACTCCTTATCCAGAAAGTACGTTTTAGAGTAGAAGATGCACCACATTCTTTATCAAATTGCCTTTCTTTGATTTCTCCTGGTCTGCACCTGCCAGCACAAAACAAAAATTTAAAACTCCTCAAACTTCCCAAACTGGCCATTATTTCCTTCGTTGGTTAGACTCATTTTTCTAACTTATAAAAGTTAACTGCTTCCTCTGTTTCAAAACAGACTCTGCTGGGAAATGTTACCGTTTTGTAAATAAACCCAGATTATTGTGGATTTATATACACTGTGAGCAAAAGAGTGTCAGGATTTTTTTTTCTGAACACGTGCTACTGCTGAATTTTGAAAGGAAAAAATATTTTTAGACTACAGGAAGTGAAGGAAACGTGAATGTAATACACAGCCTTTGAATCCAAATGGAATTGTAGGCATCTGTTCTGGTTTATAATTAGTGTAAAAAAAACTGGCCTTCCTGTAAAAATTACAATTGCTTCAGAAAGATATGTGCCAGATGAAAGACGTGATTTTCCGTTTGTTCTAAGCAGAAGGAATGTAGAAAACCAGGTTTGCCATGGGGGGAGGGGGGGGAAATCACTGGTTTCAGTTCTAGTCTCAGAATGAGTTTTACTGTCACCACTTTCAGAGCTGTTCCACAGAAAAGTGATGGGTCTCACCTCACAGGATCCTGGCTGCCCCACTTACAAACACCCCCTCGATGCAATGAGAACAAATTAAAAGCACCAAAGGCTGTTTGGTGTGCTCTATTTCAAAATAAAAGCCTGCACTTTGGAGGCTCGGCTTTCTGCAAATCGTGCTGAAGGAGGATGTTTATAGAGGATGAGCATAACCTCAGCTGTGAGAATAAAGGGTTCAGTAGGAAGTTGGGGGGGGGGTGTGGTGTCTGGCTTGGCGGCTGTCTGATGGTCGTGGATCCAGTCCACCAGGAAGCACGGACACCATAACATTTCCGTGCCACAGAATGCCTGTCGTCCTGGGTTGGGTTCCTGGCGACCTGTAGTGCTCTGTTGGTAGAACTTCCAGAGGGCTCTTGAAAAGGAGCTTTGAAATTTCCTCATAATATTGCACAGTTTTCATTCGAGCAGTATTGGATAGGGTTTCCCAGTGCAAAAAAAGAAGAAATTAATATCTGAATTCATTTTGTGTGTCATTGGACAAGTAAGGACTTGGCAAGCTGTACCTGCCACTGGAACAGCAGAATGGGGATAAGCTGACAAGGCCTGAGCAGCTCCTCTCTGTTTAACGGGCTCGGTGCTCACAGGAGCGATTTAATCGCCTGGTAAAGCATCTGAAGTCTCCTCCTTGTTAATTTTTATTTTTGCATGTGATGATGCATTTTATAAGACTGTGGTTTATGAAGTTTCATTCTGTGTATATATGGCGCCAACACTGCTGAGAGATAGCTGCATTAGGACAGCCCATAATACTACAGCCTTTCGTTAGCTGGCGTACAACTCGAACCGATTCAGTCCTTAACTGCGTTTCCACGGTGCAAACCCCTAAGGAGGTCATTAGCTAGTGTAAGATCTCACGAAAGAATATTTACACGCTTAAATTGTAATTTGTTGGTGTGATTGGAAAGCCTTATACATACATGACAAATTGTCTCCCTAGAAAACACAATCCACAACAGTAAATATTGCATAAGTAATACAAACACCGTATCTGTGCAGTTTACTTTTACACAATGGTCCATGAAATTACAGTTTGATTTCATGGTTTGTTTATGTATCGAATCTCTAGCTTTTAACCACAGAACTAAAAAATGATACATTAACTACATTTCCATCCATCCATCCTCTGACCATCCTCAAGTCCATCCATCCATCCATCCATCCATCCATCCCACTGAAGTGCCAGAGAACAAAAACGCTTTCTGTTCTTTTTCCTGCCTTGTTTTGACCTAAATTGGCCTCTCATCTAAACCCTAATAATTAATTAAACATTCAAAACATTTTTATGAGGTAACTGGCCACCCAACCTGGCACCAGTTAATGACTGATCACATGACACATATAACATCAGCGTCTTCCTGTACCTGTTCATTAATCCCATTTATGAGCCTGGAGGTGTTTTGGCACGAATAGCACTGCTTCAGCTCATTGATATTTTAGGCTACCTTCCATGACCTGCTCACTCTTAGTAAGGTGTAGCGTTAAGATTTGCCTGGACAGGGGCCAAGTCTGGAATCCACAGCGCTCTGAGAATGAGCGAACCAGACGTAGGAGCGAAATCGTGGGAGACGATGGTATGAGAATAGAAGGCATTTTCAAAGAGGAGAGATTCTGTTCAATGTCAAAAAGGCAAGCTAAGTGAGCACCACCAAAGAACAAAATCATAATACAGACTGGAAACAAGTAATGACCTACCCTAAAGCCTTTGTTTAGAATAAAAGTAAAGACTGTAAACAGGGTTGCCTACTTTGGTCAGCTGGCTGGCATGAGATTTTTTTATTCACGAATGCACACACATTTGCATGTATCTAAGAGTTTTATTACATTGCAAATAGTCTGTAGGGTTTTCAAACTACCCCAACACTTTTGATGTAGCTAATTTTAGGTTTGTAATGGATTACTGTAGATTTGCCATAAGATTTCTTACATGAGCGTGAGTCTGAAAGCGTGAGTGTCACACCAGATACGTGACAACTGGCAACCCCACCATAAAACCTTCATGATGTGTAATAATCGCATGAAAATCGCCACCATTCCCTAATGCTAAAAAGTGTTAGCAGTTTTAACTGGATAGATTGTCCAATAGAAATTAAACTCTGTCCTGCCATAGCTCGGTGTGCGTTATAGGATGAGCGACAAAGCAGTGATTCGTCATCTACAATGTGCCCATGTGTCTTTTTTTTTTAACTGCTGGCTGAGAGATTTCAAAGAGGTTAGCGCTGAACACAGAATCAGTGCAGCGCTGTCATGTAGCTGGATTGGATCATAAGGGGGTGTGGGTCGACCTCCCTCTGTCCGACACCCCATCCCTGCTTTCACACGGCCGGGAAGCCTGCTTCCCCAGCAGAAGCCCAACAGACAATGTAATCTAATTCATTAAACAGTTAAAAATCATTCTAATGGTGGACACCCTGAGATTTCTCAGTAGAAGTTCCTAATATCATCCAGAAGTATTGTTCACTCATTATGTGCAAGCCATTGTATCACCTCTAAGCTATCTGTGCAGTCATGATGATCATAGAAATGGTTTTGTAGATGGTTCCAGCGTTATTACCATCAAAACCGCTTTGAGGGCCAGAAGTGAATTCCAAGCTGTATTTAGAGAGCAGGTAGTACTGCTTCATAGTCAGTTTGTACTCTTTATAACAAAGGGCTAATCACACTCGCACCCGATCGCCAGCTAATGGACTGGAACACCTGATTTGTATTACCCTCTTACTAGAGCTGATTATCCTGCTTCTTCACATGCTTTATACCAACAAATTGACACTTTTAAATGCCTGCAGTTTGTGTTCTATGCATTTAATTAATTTAGAATTTATAAAATCAAATCATGTTTTAGGTTAAAAAGAATGCAATAATACAGACATTAATGAGGGCCTTTAAACATTCTCTCACCAATGGAGGTGTGTTCATGTATCTAAAGTTGTGCTTGACAAAAAAAAACCATTAAATGCATAATGATGGCATGACAGCTGTAGAGCAATCATACGATTATAACAATTTTACTTTTTGCCTTTTTAATTAATCTCCACAGGGATTTTTTGGATAATATCTTTTGGATTGAAATCTCACTGAGTGCGTCATTGCAGAATCAGTCCCCGAGTTAATTTTTTTTTCTTCAGTTAATTCCGTTTTGTTTTTGCATGAGCTGATTTTATCAGCCAGGCCTCATCACAGTGGGTGAAACAATCAGCCTGTGCAGGCAGCCGCTAGGATAAACGCAGCCACCACCTGTTTGGTGGCCCATTCATTAAATACCACCTCAGAATCATTAACCATTAGTGTACATAACAGTCGATTTTGTCTCATAGTTGACTCGATTGGTGACTGTCACACAGGCCTCAATATGCAGCCGCAAAGAGGTCGCTGGGGTGTGATTCTACGGAAGTGAGCGGGGGGGGGCACCGCGGGGTTTCGCCGGTCCAGTCATGACCCTGTGTCCCCTGTGTCCTTCAGGACTGTCATCGCCGCTCCCAGACTGCATTGTGGATGTGGAGTCCATGGCTATCTTCCCCTTGGGCTGGTGTGAGACCAATGGTTACCAGCTGATCCCCCCACACAAGCCCGTCTGTACGTATCCCCGCCCTTGCAGCCCCACTGACTCCGCCTCCCTACCCACATACCCTGTTGGCATCCCCGTGCACTAATGCGATTAAGCACACGATCATACAAACAGGCATTATTACAAGCATTACACGGTGTTTTGTCACAATGGCTGTCATCCTGTGTAATCAAATGTAAATCTAAATGTAATCTACATCTGTGAGGGCTGGGAAAGCCGCCTGGCAGATGACTGGATTGCTGATTTTTTTAAGATGATCAGGAAACCCTGCTGGGTGACATGTAGCTCAGGGATTCACAGACCTGCGCCAGAAGGTGATGGGTTTGAATCCTGAAGAGTAAGAGGTCATGGGGTTGAATCCCAAAGAGTAATAGGTCATGGGTTTGAATCCCAAAGAGTAATCGCATCACCATTGGGCCCTTGAGCAAGGCCCTTAATCGCAGCTGCTCCCCAGAACACCAAGCTCTCCTTTGCTTGCTTGATGCTTTGAACAGAAACACCAGCTAAATAAACGTAAAGGGACTGAAGACGCATGCATGAGGGGTCCCGCGAGTCACAGAAGCCAGGGTAATGACTGGCTTACTCTCGCTCTGTTTCAGGTCAGAAGCAGAGGAAGGTCGCGGTGGTGCAGCCTGAGAAACAGTAAGTGCGGGATTGGCGGGGGGGGAGCATGTCTGTGTCTGCAAGGGCATCCAGGGCAGTGTGACCCTCCGCAGACTCGGCAGTGCCCAGGGAGGGGTCTCTTCTGGAGAAGTTGCAATGTGCTCCATTTGCCCTCCGGCCTCCAGACCCGATGATTGCGTTTCTCCCTCTGCTCCCCAGGGAATTGACCTAGTTTACCCCCCCCCCCCATCTCAAGCACAGAGATTGTGTGTTTACCTGAGAATTACATTCACTGAAGAATGGATTCCTTCCCCGATGATAAATGGCTTGTTTTACTGGAGGCCTGGAGGCTAACAGCCCATTTCATGACATATGGAGTCTGTGTGTCTCTGAAGCAAATGTTACAACTTCTCATCTGAAGTTTACATATTATATTACATTATGTTATTAATAACAGTAATCTGACTGCACTGAGGCTCAGTGTTTAACCTTAGGGTGTCTCCCAGACCTGGGGGGCTTTGGATTCAGGTCACTCTACATCTCTGCTCTTAGTGCCCTATAATGGGCCACTGACTGGGTTTTTCGCTCCTATCATTGGACTAAAATAAAATAACAACATTTTCAGTCATAAGTTAAAAATGTTGTGTGATTTTTTTGTTTTCATTGTTAAATGCCTCTTTTTTGCCCCCTCCTGCAGGCTGGTTCCCCCCCAGATCATGGAGAGCAGCCAGCCAGTCCTGTGTCCTACACAGGTCCAGGAGACAGGTGAGCAGATCCTATTTGCCAGCCACAATGCAGGCCTCACCCCTGTACGGTCCTATTGGCTGACTGTGACATAGGCCCCACTCCCATATAGTCCTATTGGCCATCTGCAATGCAGGCCTCACTCCTGTACCTCTCCATCCCTGAGCTGACTGCACATTGTCCTGACTGACATCCCTCATCCCATCTGCTGTAAAATCTCTCTCAGACCAAACAGGAGTTTCGCTGGATTTATCCTATAGATTTCCAATCTGGAGACTTGCGGAATTGATGTAATCATCTCTAACCTAAAGCCGAGTTTGAAACTCCAACAGGCTCCGCCAATGGGAAGTACTGTTGCTCCCAGATATTCGTCAACCACCGGTGCTTCTCCGGGCCGTACCTGAACAAGGGCCGCATCGCAGAGCTGCCCCAGGCCGTGGGACCAGGCAAATGCACCCTGGTGCTCAAGGAGGTGAGAGAGGAAAAGGCTGCCGGAACCTTCTGTTACCATTTCCCCACCTTGTCGTCTTTGGGTTTGGGATACCAGCACCCGGCACACGGCCATTGAAGCTCACGTCCTGGTTCCCGCAGGTGCTCAGCATGCTGATCAACGCAGCGTACAAGCCAGGCCGTGTGCTCAGGGAGCTGCAGCTCGTGGAGGACCCCCAGTGGAACTTCCAAGAGGAAACGCTGAAAGCCAAGTAAGCCCCCCCCCACCCCCGTTCTGCAGGGGACAGCAGCGGTACAGAAGAACAAGCATCATCTTCCTGAAGAGACTGTGGGAAGCTGTGCTATCGCAAGGCGACAGACCATGAGAGCTCTAGTGTGACCTTGGGCCGGGCAACAAATGTAGTTAACGCTCTGGGCTCGAGTGCATCGCCGGCGACACAGCGTCTATTTCGCGTCTATTTCAGTTTATATCTTGCTGAAATCTTAACGTAGAATCATGAAAATGCTGGCTAAATCCGTAATCTGTCTTCTTTTCAAAACGCCCATTGTCGGAAGTATTCAAGTTTTTAAAATTAGGTTAAATCAGCAAAAAAGTAAACCATGTCACCTTACTTTGTTTTACCTGCATCGGGGGCGT
>JAODJU010000001.1:7817846-7841499 GCA_026776725.1 Gnathonemus echidnorhynchus
TGTGAAGTGCACTGCTAGGACAGTTCATATCAGGCTCCTAGAAGCAGGACTGAAGTCCCATAAAGCAAGGAAGAAGCACTTCATTAATGAGAAGCAGGGAAGAGCCAGGCTGGAGTTTGCAAAAAAAAACAACAACAACATATGATTCACAGACGCACACCCATAAATTGAGAAATGAGTGAAGCAAAAAATTGTGCTGTGGTCTCTCAATTTTTTCCACAGCTGTATGTATATTTAGAAAAAACACGTCTAACTATAAGAATGTAAGTCATGTCTCTGTACAGCTTCTGGAATTTGATTTGGATTTTATTATTGTCTGTCCAACACCATTATTTATTACAAAGCCCATTGCCTTTGTAGTCCTTCCACCGAACCTGCAAATATTCCTTTGACTGCAGGGCATTTGTCAAACAAGCTCGTGATAAAATAATAACCATAAAGCAAGGTGGGATTCTGCTCCAGTGTCAGTCTGCAGATTAGTTATCTGAGTTACTAATGACAGCTGTACAGTATAGTATTACAGATACCACTGTGATCAGGACTAAAGCCGTCAAAGCTGGCTACCCATAATCCTGCTGTGCCTCCCTGCCTCTACTGGCTCTAAACTGACACATCCTGCCCCCTGTCTGTCATTTTGCAAACTCCGCCTCCTGCCAGTCTGGGTAAAGAATGTGGAAGTCTGACACTAGCACTGTACTGTCGGTGTTCACACAAGCTTCTGCTCTCTGTATCAGTCACCATTGCACATGGAGTGTAGCTGACAGTACGGAGGCTCTGATTCCGCTTTGATCTGCGTGGCTTTATCCTGTCATTCCACGGGACCTTTAGCCCGGGGAACAGCTCTCAGCTTTGTACAGCGGGGGCTCTTGCTGGGCTCAGTGGGGGCCCTTTGCCTCTGAGAGGAGCAGCAAGAGATGTCAAGGCACTATTTTAGGAGGGGGTACTTTGGTGATGGAGCAAGATGCTCGACTCAGGCCTTAACTTCAATCCGCACTTCACTGGAATGAGTGGAATAAGCCGGGGATTTAGCCAGTGATTTCCAACATCCTGCTTTGGCTTCCACTTACTTCCCCCCTGGGTGCCTCTCAGTTTGCCTCACATCCTCTTTCACTCTCCTCGGCCCCTTTTGTCCACCATCTTCTTTTTCCCACGCTAGCTGGTCGACATTCCCGAAGGGAACCTGACTATGCAGTGGCTTTTCTGAAGTCACACTATTGAGCTTTGACTGGCTTCTGCCATCTTCTACACCAGGAAACCTCTCCTCTGCTGCGTTTTTCATTGCTCAGATTCAGTCAACCGTAGTTTAGGACAAATAAAAGCATCCATCCATTCTCGGTAACCGTTTGTCCATTTCAGGGTCGCAGGCTGCGCTATCCTGGAGGCTACGGGCACAAGGCAGGGACCCACTGCAGGGCATATACTCACATTCCATTCACTTCATTCACTTACACTTACTTAACCTCAATCTGTTTTTGGATTGTGGGGGAGGGGTGGGGGGGGCGGGACTGGAATACCTGGAGGAAACCCCACAACGACACGGGGAGAACATGCAAACTCCACACACGGAGCCATGGCAGAGACTCGAACCCGGGTCCCAGAGGTGATGCAACAGTGTTAACAACTGCATGACCATACCACCCAAATAAAAGCAGATTAGCATAATTATCTGTGTAACAGTTTTTTGATATCTATGTACATATCACATGACAGATAACCCTTCCCCTTGAGAGATAGGCACCTACAGCACTTTTATTTGAAAGTAGTGCAATGGACTTTGGCATTGTTGTGCATTTGTTATCAATAAAGTTAAAATGTAAACAACAGAATCAGTAACTGACATACAACAGTTGAGGCTAAATGTAGTAAAAATGAATAAAAGCTAGAACAAAATAAAGGAGAAGAAACAAAACTCCTCAAAACTTGTGTTATATTGTAGGTTTCCACGTGAGTTTGTTGTGTATGTATTGTGATTGTCTGTTTGTGAATGTTCTTTATTAAGAGCTTGAAGTTCAGTAGGAGCTCTTTAAGGAAAAAGGGCATCTTCAATTTTGGGAGCGGAGCTACGCTTAGCATCATGATGAGATGTTTCAGGTTGAGCAGAAATGCTGGTGGTAAACTTGGGGGCTTCTGGCCAAATACCCTGGAGCTGTCAGGATGAATGAGACAAAGCATTCATTATTTGGAGTGTCACAATGAAGCGTCGGTACTGGGGAGGTCCAGGGCCCCCTTATCCATTTACAGGCAATGTGGAGCAGGGGTCCAGAGTCTCCGGTCCCCAAATTCTACAGAAAGCGTCCAGAAACATCAAGGAACACGGGAAAGACCCTGCAGATACTGCAGCCTTCAGTTAGCGATGGAACACAAAATAGCTCAGCTGTAGGCCCTGTGAAACCCAGAGGACGAAACACAAAGAAAAGACGTGGATGAAAATAGGGCAAAACACCTGCCGTGGCCATCTAGGAAGGGTTAGGTGTGAGACCTGAGGCTGTGTGATCATCACCGTGCCCCAGGAATGAGCCGAAACGTGCTGTCAGAAGAACATCGTGCCAACTCATAACCAGAAAAATGAAGCCAAGCAGTTTGTAAACACACTCTGATGTGAAATCACTTGATTTCCCCCCAATATAAAGAGCAAAAGAAAATGCAATAAATATTCCACAACAGTTCACTATGGTGTTTCCTCCATAAAACATTCATTACTTAGCAGCAATGTACATTTAAGCATCAATGGTGAATATGAAACAGAAGTGGCTCCCTAAGAGATTAATTATTTGCTAAAGAAAAAACACTGCCTTTCTTTTCAGGCTTTTGATGAGGAATGCCCTCGCTCTACAGGGAAAAGGACTAACAAAATTAAGCAGCTGTAAAGAATCCGTTGGAGAATTAGGAGTCCTTATACTCGGGCTGAATTCTGCGAGTAAACTGCAATCTGTCAGGAGGACTGTCGCAAGATAATGCAGCCTCTCTGTAAAGGACAAGAGTACTCAGGAGTCCAAGATGCACACCATCTGTTAGGGAATAGCCATCACGCGTGATGAAGGACCTGTTGAAGTCAGTCATGGAGATCAGAGTGTGGTACTGTAAAAAGCAGCTCTGTGATGGAGTTGTGGTGTTTAACATTGACTGAATCACCAGTTGAGCTTTGGCCGAAGAAGGAGCGATTGCCGGAAAGCCCCGGCTATCCGGGTCAGACCCAAGAAAGATAGGAGCCAAGGTGGAGAAGGAGGGGAACTTAAACAATATAAGTATTTTAATTAACAAATAGTATGTCAGTAAACTGAACAATTTCTACTACGATAATCCGACCACAGACTAGCACCCAAACATATACACAGACCTGGCTGTTCAGTGTGATCCACTGGGACTTGTCAGTAGCCGAGTGTAAGTTTTACCCATTGCGGTTTGGGTCTGAGCCAAGCAGCTGCAGCGCAGACTGGAGGAGGCCAGACGTCAGGGTCGCAGCACGCAGCCGCAGTGGGAAGCGCAGCTCAGCGCCAGTGCAAACTAACTGCCATGTGCATCTTTCACTTTCACATCCTTTGAATCACCTGCGTTGTTTCTTTTTAATAAAATCATGCACATAATCATAGACACAATGACTAATTGTTGTTTGGTGTGGCGGGGTTTGCTTTGTATCATACAACAATTACATGATTGTAACTGCAAATAACTGCAAGAAAAATTATTTCTAGACCATGCACTTTCTGTATACCTGCTAGCGTTTCGTTTGTGTCACCAACTGATTATGAAAAATCAGATGACAGAAAAGATAAAAAAAAAAAACGTGACCTGAAACTGTGTGTGTGCGTGCGTGTGTATAAAGCAATTTAAATGTTTTTGGGTCATAGGATTCTCTGCAAACCCAGTTAAGCTTTGTAAAAATAACTGTATCTGTCCCAGAAATCAGTCAGCTCTTTGAACTGTGATGTCGTTCTGCAGGTCATTGCTCTGATCTTCTCAGGTGCCGTACAGTACACTCATTCAAAACTACACAGACTATTAAATCATATAAGTCAATAAACAACAATTACATCACTCCACCAAGGCAGTAATAATCAATTGCTGCCAGCAACAACCAGAGGTTTCTGACAGAACACTGACAGAATGATGAAATCCTCCAGTTATCCACCTGTACATATTACCATGGAAACAAAAGTCTACATATGAAGCTGAGAATATTTCATCATCATTTTTTTGACTATAGTATGTTATGGTTGTTGAATTATATTTGTTATGCTCGTGTTGATTGTGTTGTCACATTCATTGAATAAAAATATCATCATAAGCAAAAAATACTTTATTTATTCTTCCAGGCAGGTACAATTTGTGCCTTGTTAATTTTTTTTTTGCAATGGAAAGACGGATTTTGTGAGATTGCTTAAAAAATAAGGAGTTTGAAGCTGACATCAGTTTTATCATCTATTTAGATCTGGACATGGTGAAGGTCTGTAGCAATAAGCTAAAAATACCCTGGATCTTGAAGAGCCTTGCATTAAGCTATTTTAGTTCATACTCAGTTCTTGCAAATGGAACCAGGGATCAGTCAGGGTTTTCCATGCTGGAAGATGAACCCTGAGATGCTGGAAACACGTGCTGACCTGACTCTCCAGGGAGAGGCCTGCTGATAATTGATTCTAATAGATGGGGAGGCGATCGTCTCCTTGCCTGGGTTTAAAATAGCCAAGAGCGTTTCAAAATAATTCAGGTTTGAGTGTTTTGACGTCCAAGTCGTTCTTACAAAGAAACAACGAAAAGAAGAAGCGGGGAAGGATTTTGTCTGTGAAACAGCAGGATCCTGTAGCTCCATGGCTGAACATGTGGACCTCAGGAAACTTAGAGGTTAAAATCCCTGGAAGGGAAACCCATCTCCCTCTCTAGTGAAAGATAATTAATTTGAGTAGCACTGGCGGACTTCATTCTGGGGTGAAAAGCATTTTATGCTGTGTAATTTCATTTGGATGGGCAGGAGCACCTGGTTAGCAAGTAAATTTGGTTTATTGTATTATGCATCTGATCGGCTTGGCCTAAATGTCACTAAATTTTGGCAGCGATGAGATGGCACCTGGGCAGGAGCGCAAGGCGTGTGCTTCCCTGGCAAACGGCGGATGAGTGAAATTTCACACCAGCCCCATAAAACAGCTAAATCCTCTCATCCGCAGCCCCCGCCGTGCCTCTGATTTACCGCCATTGTTCCCTCATCTGTATGACAACAGAGGCAGCGCTGTGGGTAAAAGACGGGACCAAATTACACCCTCAATCACTGTATATGTCCATTCCCGTGCTTACAGGAGCTAATCTGCCTTAAAAAGACGCTTTTAAAATGGATTCCACAGCCACAGTGGGACGATGGCCTCAAAGACCGATTTTAATTTCCCCACATGTGGACTGGGGATGGCCAACCTTCTTTGGACCTGAACTGACTGCTCTCTGCAGGGTCGTTTCAGAAGCCATTTCAACAGCGTTGAGGCTGGTGTATCATTACAATGAATTTGCGCAAGGAATCTGCATCCTTATCAATATGAATTATCATCGCAGTTCTCTAACGAACATCTAAATTTTCACACCGAGTGGAATGAGACCAAGACTGGCTTTTCATACACCTGTATGGTTTTCTCATCTTGAGCGAAGAGATGGAAATAATCAGGAAATTACCCCAAAGAACAGCTGTCGATGGTCACCTTTGTGTATTTGATTAAAGAGTTAATTAGCTGGCAAACAAATCACAGATATTCTGAAGTCTGATCTATATGTCGGCGGAGAATGTACACTGTCAGTACAGCCTATAGCCTGATGCACCTTCCCCAGAAATGTGGCTACAGGCATAGATGTGGCTACCAACAGTGCAGATTCAATGCAGCTTTAAAATTAGACATCTCACACAAACATGCTTCTTGGAGTCGCAGTGAAAACCGTCATGGAGCAGAAGGGAGTTTGTGCTGCCCCACATTCCTTTGTTCAGTGACTCAGTGGGGCTGAAGCAGCCGATTTACGCAGATTATTATTATTATTATTATTATTATTATTATTATTAATAATAAGAGTTTTTATATTTCATATGTTTTCTGGCTAACAGATGCGACTCTTCATAGTGACTTATAACCCCTACTGTGTTGTAGGTGATCAGGCATGTTCTGAAACACAATTTCCTCAGGAATTAATAAAGTATTTTGATTGATTTATTGATTCTCCAGTGGTCTTATATCTCTAGACTCCACGTGTGCACTGTGTGACGCTCCATGCGTGGACTGGGTGGAGCTTCATGCGTGGACTGTGTGGAGCTCCATGTGTGGACTGGGTGGAGCTCCATGTCCTCCTGATGTTTCCCTCAATGTCCTCCAAAGCATCCAGGTTTCTCTCAGCCCAGACAGTGCTGGTCGAAGCCCATGTGGCGCCCCTATCTGAGATGAAGTGAAACTGGCTCACTAAGTCAGGGCCCCCTGAGAAGATGGTGGCGGCCAGTGTCACCTGTGCAGCTGACCAGCACTGAGCCCAGGAATGTGAACTGAGGACTGCTGTCACATGTGAGTGCAATTTGGTAGACAGGCTTTGCCCATGTCCCATGCACCACGTGCTAATAGGCTCTGGATCGTCATGCTCTTCACTAAATATTTTGGTCAGCATTATTTACAATTAATAGATGTTTGAGACTGTCTGCAGGGGTGTAAAAGCTGCATATGCTTGGAACACCAGCCAGGGACAATTTCATTAGAATTTCAGTCCCTTGGCAAATTAAAGACCAATTTTCCAGTCAATGCTCTGTATATTCATATTTACTTTTGTCGTGATTTTTTTTTAGCTCATATAGCATGGCACACAGATATAATATAAGCTTATCCTTGGTGGTAATTGTCTTTGGAATGTACACACACTATGGAATTTCAGTCCACGCACTCAGCTTATAAAACTCCACAGCTTTTCTTTCAGGCAGTAAATACACAGATATTATCTATTTTCTGTAACCCAGCTAATAATTAAGGATCACTCCCACTCCCTCCCTTTTGATTAAAGACAGCACTTCTGCACTAATTGGAAACAGTGACTCACAAATAGATCCTGCACGGCGTGTTCAATCCCCGGCTCATCAGCAATCGCACCATAATGTCTCTCTACGGTTTGTTTTCGATTCACATCCTAAGACAATGCTTTTCCTATTAAGTGAGGGGCCCGTTGCGCGCCTGTTATCGCTTCAGCACGGCTACGCAGCCGTCCTTTCAAGAATACAATTTGGCAAAAAACAAATCTGGCAATTACTTTACATAATTATATTTCTTGCTTTGAACAGCAAAAAATATATACAATAAGCTGTAAGCTGCCTGTTTTATTTCAATTTCGAATATTTATTACGATTTTCTCGGGGTCTATTTTTATTGCTGTATTATGAAGAAAATTTAGTTTAGGTATATGTTTTCGTTTATATTGGCTGTTTTTGAGATTCAGTAAGTCAAGCAGTGTCACTGAAATCATGTTCATGTGGATTATTGCATTATTCCTCAGTAAGATACGCTTTTTACTGTGCTTGGACGTGAACAAATTGTGATCGCAGTTTACCGGTGTCATTAACGCAGAAACCAATCTGCCCTACAGACACATACACTCACGCCCTTTGATTCAGAGAAAAACAGGTTGAACGTGCACGTAAGGCGTATAAATGTCTAAGCCATGTCTGTTAATAAACAAACAAACAGATAGGTGACTAAAGAGACAAACAAATACACCAATCATTTGCTGATGCAGAACAGAACAAGTACTGATCCAGATGGAGAATCAAATCAGATATTTAAACTCTGTATTTCCAGAACTGTATTTATTTACGCAGTTATTTAATAATATATAGACCTTTGTTGTGTTACCTTCGTTGCATGTGAAATAGTAGGCCTATATATACAATATTATTATAGACACTAACAGTAGTATTTGTTTACATATATATATATGTGTGTGTGTGTGAACTTTAAAAAATTTAATTGAAATCTTATCTCGAAGTGGAAAAATGGTGAGTAATTCAGGTCGTATACTTCCCGGACTGTATCTCCGGAAAGCCGCATAGTTTGCGGTCAACGAAACTCCGAGTAAGTAAACCTGTTATGTCCGCCAATTCTCTTTGGCAAAAAATGTGCTGCAAGAAATTTTTCATAAGTCTTTTATTATTTTTATTATTTCAAAGTTTCGCGTAGGTTATTAATTCGAACGCAGACGCCAACCAACCAAAGCAATGCCGCAGTGGAAACATATGACTCCTTCTGGACTTCTCCAAAAATGAAACGTGAACATCTATCACTCCATCAATTCATCCTTCCATCCATTCATCTTCCAACCGTTTATTCTGGCCAGCGTTTGTAAGAAAATGCCCTCCAGCTCTTTATTTTTAGATACACCGTTCATTACCACTCCAGACAGCTAAACGCCACTTGCACTGCGTGCTTCGATGAAATTAATGGAACTGAATGCATGATTACTGATTTATGACCTCATCTAATGGGCTGTTCATTAATAAGGTACCCCTTTGGATTAGCCATTCTCACGATATATATTCAACGATATTTGCACGGTATGCAACTGTAGAGTATAATAATGCAAACTTCGACAAACATTGTCTGTCTCATATTTCAGTGGGCTTATAGCCGTTGTGTGCATGTATATGTTTTCTTGGTTGAATATAACCCTAAATATTGTGGTTTAGTGGAAGATGAGCTCGCCGCCTCTGTTGCTTTTGCGGACCATAACCCTAACTCGTTCTGATTCTTGCGGACCCTAACCGTAATCCGAACCCTTCCTTATTCTTGCGAACCCTAAAGCATGGATCTGGCAGTTGGAAGCGCCGCATCACGGCGGATGCCTGCTGCTTCGGCGGTTTCCACGGAAACGGGCATATCGCATTCCCTCAGTAGTTTTGCAGAACTGCTCGTGACTGGTGCATTGCATTTTTAATCACAGCGTGTCCAGGTATTCGCTATGTCTGTTTACGTCTCACCCCTAGAAACAGACCCGAACGCCGCCTTCAAGGGCATTTTAAAAATCGCAAATAATTAGGCTAATACAATTAAACTTAACTCTACAAATAAACGCTAACTATACGCGCCCACAGAATCACTAATTAGTTTGCAGAATAATTATATGTTTGTAGGATAAAATACTGGATCGGTAACAGATGTGTGTTCTGGTTAGTTAGGAAAACAGTCACAGAATGGTAAGTGGCATCTATAGATACAGTGAGCTACTAAAACCGGCAATGAAATGAGTAATTAAATGTGAAGAAACAGACCCAGAAAAATAGTCCAAAGGAATGACTAATGGTCACCTATATTCTGTGAAACATTATTAAAACGAGTATTTAAAGAAATATGACTCTTCCCTCAGGCTCTCTAACGCGAAAAAAAAACATTTTTGTATGCATTCCGCGAAATATCAGTTCTCCTTTAGATAGTAGGATACGATATGGCATGTGGTTTGAAACACACCCTTCATGACACATTTCTGCGATATATGCTCACGCAACAGTCGAGCTCACTGTTTTGTGTTATGAAAACAAGGAAGTATATAGAATAAATGGGGAAAAGATGTCTGAAGATACACACGCACGCATGCACACACACTTCTACCTGCTGGTACCTATCCAGATATATTATTTCAGGGATTGTTAACATCTGCTGAAATGGAGCATCCCCTATGTGTAGAGCCTGCAGGTTCATTCAAATTACCAAGCAGACACGTACAAGTTTTTCTGACATTTATGTAGATGATTGTGGTGGGAACCACTGAAATTGCATAGTCAAACTTCAGGCTGTTTGCGGTAAAAGCTGCCGAAACAGTGTTCTCAGTCTCTGGAGTGACTAGCAAGCGTTGAAAGTGAGAGGTTTCTGCTGGGGGAGGGCTGCTCTTGCGGTGTTATTTCTGTTCCAGTATAGAGAATGTGGACTTACGTGACTTCCTCTGCCCGGGGTTCAAAAACAGCAGGGCTTCTTCTGATCTCCTTATTTCTGTATAAAATGTCCATACTAACAGTACCTCACCCTTAATTGCCTCTGTGTCAGACGTCTCAGTTCTCGTGCCTGAGGTCAACGCATGTTTAATACATGTTTAATATATTACTACAATGAAAATGGGAGGCAGCATGTGTGAGAAAATCCTCGAGCTTTTAAATCACAGGATATGATTTCTTCTCATGTTTCAGTGTCAACCGATAACAACATTTAATTGAGCTGAAGAAAAGACAGTTTGATGAGGTGAAGTAAACAAATCTGGCATGTGATCAGAGGGGCGGGGTTTTGCTGCAGCGCTTCTCGCGCTCCTGGGCATGTGACCCCGACGTTTCCGCCAAAGCCGTTACGTACGTAAGGACGCGGGTATCAAATGGAGCGAACGAGGCATCAGTCACGCCGCGTGACTCGCGACGCCGTGCGCTGGCCAGATTCGCGCCGGGGAACTGCCTGAAAAACTAGGGAGCACGAGTGAGCTGCCACGTGCTCTCTTGTCACATTCCAGCCGGCTGACGTGGAGCAGCCGCGACGCCAGGTGACCGGCGTGTGACCTGCGCGGCCCTGGGGACGGTCCGGAGGCAGAACCCAGATCCCTCTGCCTGGGATGCTGCTGCATTTCACGGATGAGCAGAGAAAGCATACCTGCGTGGCGCGCGAGTGTGAACTGAATGTGCACTTAATGCGCATGTGTAACTGGCATCAGTATGTACAATTATTAATATGGTCTGCTTGGCGGATACTTATACAAAAGATTTACTCTGTTTAATTTTTAAAGGTTTCAAAAACAATGACATTGCAATTGTGTATATAATTGCAGCAGGACATTCACCGAAGCAAACGTGTTTCTGAAACATGTCTCCTTGTGACTTTAATCTGCAGTCATTGCCAAAAAATTTGTTGGCTTCGGTCAGCTGGCTCAAGTGAGATTTTTAATTCGATACAAGTCTGCACACACATGCACACGCATCTACATGTATGTAACAGTTTTATTAGCTTGTAAATAGTCTGTTCGGTTTGCAAATTACCCTAAAGCCTTTGATGTATAATTTTAGGATTATAATGGAATAATATAGATTTGCTGTAAGATTTCTTGCGTGACAGTCTGAAAGCGTGAGTGTCACGCCAGATGCGTGAGAGCTTGCAACTCTGTGGCAATAGAAAATCTATGTTTCACCCCAGATCAGACTGTTAATTGTTTTACGCCGTGGGCATATTATACTGTGGTCATGGACATATTCTAGAAGTTTTAACAGCACGCAAACGTCAGTTTAACGTTTGCTGAAAACCTACGCAAACTGGTTTCTTCTTATTAAGTTAAATTTCCATGGAGCAAAATGGCAGGAAATAGAGACATTTCAATGCGCTGTATTGTATCATTGTATATATGCCTTATTCTTCCTCCAACATGAATAACTGTCTGATTTGTGCCCCGTGATGATGAGAGCCGAAAACCATGTAATATAAAATGACATCCTCGTATGTTAAATGTAGGCCTAATATTTAAATACCGACAGATATAATGCCAAAGCCTGAGAGGAAAAAAGTTGAAAATAATTGGCACATCTAGCTACTGTTAAATTATGAACATGGTAGGTAGGTCTATGTGATGAAAGACGGCATGCAAAGTGTAAACATAACGAGTCAGGCTGCATCGGGCGTGAGGAGGTTTTTTTTTTTTTTTTTTTAATCTTTGATCGGCTCGGAAGCTGCCGGAGGGGGAGGCGGGGAAGCGGGGAGACGACGGGCTGCCAGCCAAGCCTCTCACCGGGTCCGATCGCTGCAGACAGGACGAGCGCCGTCTCTAATCTCCCCATACTGCGCGCTGTTTGCCCTCCTATTGATAACAACCCCGAACATGCAAGTGTTGCTTCAGAGTTTTAAAGCGGTTCCTGATGAATTCCACAACGACAATACTATTTAAACAGGCTTAAAATATGTCACTTTCTGTTTCTGAAATTATCGTAGGATATCCACCCAAAATACCTAAAGTTATTAAAGTTTGCATCTTACAAAGTGGTCGGTTTGGTGACAGTCGTACTATGCCTGGCGTGTAATGATTGTTTTAATATATTTCGAATTATTGTCTTTCGGTTTGTCATGCATCACCGGGTGAATAAATGTTATAAAATTGAATTTTTTAATAGTGCCATTTACTATAGAAAACCTCTGACTACTGATATTTCGCAGAATTATGAAAGCTCCATCGGTATACAGTATATTTAACTGGTCGTGGTTCTTTTTCTTATACTGCGATGCCCACTAGTGAAGGAAAGGGGAACTGCAGGCTTTGTCGGGCAAACTGTATGGCGTGGCAGCGCCTGGGAAACCTGATCAGTCTAACTTCGTATTTCTTCGATTTCCTTGATAGTCTAGTTTCAATTTTGGTTAGTTTAGTAATTACAATACTGTGAGCTGACGAGCGAAAACGAGACGTGATTACTTGTACATCCTACCATCCATCTCCCAACTGCACATCTGCTACAGGGCCATGGGGGAGTGGGGGGGTGAGGTGGGTT
The DNA here is from genome assembly GCA_026776725.1 of Gnathonemus echidnorhynchus. NCBI lineage: Eukaryota > Metazoa > Chordata > Actinopteri > Osteoglossiformes > Mormyridae > Gnathonemus > Gnathonemus echidnorhynchus. The sequence continues at coordinate 7,830,340 of JAODJU010000001.1, forward strand.
CTGGGATTTTATATCCATAATGCTGCTGGGCAGCAAAAATTCTCCTCAGGGATGCATAAAATTCTAAAATGAAATCTTAGTAGGAGATACTAGTATAGGGGCAGCGTGTGGCTCAGTGGGCTAAGCCGTGTGCCTGTAATCACAAGGTTGCCGGTTTGAGCCCAGCCTCAGTTCGTCTGCGGGTCCTTGAGCAAGACCCTTAACCCCCAGCTCCCTGGGCGCTCCAACAGGTGGCTGCCCTTCGCAGACAGCTTGCTCTACAAAGAGCAAGTTGAGGGAGGCGTAAAAAGAATTTCCCCATGGGGATTAATAAAGTATCAATTAATCAATTATAGAAATCTGGAGGAGACCTGTTCAACAGACAAAGTGAAGTCAGTGTTCAATCCCCCATCCCTGAAAGTGCGAGATGCAGCTCTAGTTTCAGTAAAAGCAGCATGTGACCGAGAAAGACAGCATGTGAAGTAAGGGCACCTTGAGCAGAATCTGCTGTCAGTTAAAATGACGGGTCTGACAAAAAAAAAAAACAGACTTAAAAGCACAGGTTCACTTGGCCTGTATCACTGTCCAAAACTTCCCTGTTCAATATTGCAGTCTCTCATTCTTCTTAAAATCTTGATGAAGTACCTGAGCTTCACTGAACAGGCACAAATGTACCACAAGTTGTTGTGCAAAAGTTGAACCTACATGAAACTGGACACGTAAATTACACACATACTAATATGAGCCAACTGAATTAAGCTAGCTTTGGGAATAGCTTTGAGTACAGAGCATTGTGCTTGGAGAATCTGTTCTGCCATAAATTAACAATTGTCAGGATTTAATTCCACCATAAAAACACATTTACTGTAATATTACTGGTAACAAGCACAAAGAAATTCAGTCTTTACAAATCCCATCCTCCTATGAGACAAACTCACATTAACACATATTAATTCAAGATCCTAGACACGTTAGAGTTCCTAACAATCGGAAAGCAGCGGTTTCTGTTAAATGCCTCCCCGGTGCCAGAGTTTCCGACATCGAGGCGAAATTGGACTCCCTCTCCAGCAATGAAGTCTCCACCTTGGTTGTTCTGCTGGAACTTATGACACAAAGTCTGACAATCTGAGGTACCAAAGAGGAGCTTCATTTCTATGTGTGAAAAAGCTAAAACAAAATGTCGAACTCGAATTGTCTCTGGTCCTTTACCAACACTCTCTATAGACTGGATGTAACCTATAGCATTCTACTCTCCCTAAACCGCTGGTTAGAGACTTGGTATCTTGCCTTTATTGATAATTGGGACCTTTCCTGGGAACGGCGTGGTTTTTATAAACGGGACAGTCTCCATCCTAACTGGAGGGATCAATTATGTTAACCCAAAACATGGGAAGTAAGTTACCTGCCTGACTGAGAGCACCACCCAGGCCTCAGCCTTGCGGCCTTTATTCGAAGGCTGTTTAACCCCCCCCCCCCCCTTTAGATCATGCTCGGCCCTGACCCAGATGCTCCATCACACGGCATCCCCTAAATCTAGCTACTATTTAGAAACAGAGTTGAGGGGGCATAGAAAGAATATTGTAAGCATTATTAGACCGAGACTTGGATCTAAACGTTCCACTGGGGGCTCCTGTGCGGATAACTTAATATCAGTCTCATTAATAAGAATGAAAGAGTCACAACATAAACCCACCATAAAATGTGCACTATTGAATGTCTGCTCACTTTTCATTAATGATATGGTGCTGGTCACTGCTGCAGACCTGCGTTTTCTTTAACTGAGACCTGACTCAGACCTACAGACACTATTCCGCTTGTTGAAGCCTCACCTGATGGGTTTAGTTTCGTACAGAAACCACGTGGCTCTGGGCATGGAGGTGGCCTCGTGGCTATTTTTAACTCAGTGTTAAAAATTGAACCCAAGATTATCAAAGAGTTTATAATATTTGAAGCAATGCTAATCCACATGGTCTCCGACCCACCCATCTAGATTCTTATAGTATACAGACCACCGGGATCATACACTTCGTTCCTGGCAGAATTTGGAGAACATCTCTCTTAGTTATTAACTTAGAGAATATTACAATACTTGGAGACTGAGACTGATGCCTTTATCAAAAGTTTCCCGTCCCTCCTGGACTCTGGTGAATGTCACCAATATGTAACAGGACCAACACATGTTCACAGTCATACACTAGACTTGATTATTACTCACGGAGTTTCTGTTCGTCATGTATCTGTCTGTCCATTGAATAAGTCATTCTCTGACCATTTTCTATTCACCTTCATGGTTGAGCCACTCTCTTTGACTATGGTAGAGAGGATTATTAGGACACGTCACCAAAATGATAGAAATTCCCTATTATTTATTAATACAGTAAGTAATTTGCACTTCTACAGATGTCAGAAGTCACCTATGACTTTAATAAAATGGTTAGTCAGATTTTAGATGAAACAGCTCCTTTGAAAAATAAAGTGGTAAAAACCACCATACATTCCCCATGGCTTAATGATCACACACGCTCTTGCAAACAGGAGTGCCGCAGATTGGAGCGCAAATGGAAAGCCACAGGTTTAGAAGTGTTCGAGTTGGCATGACAGCCTGCAACAATACAAGCAAGCCCTTTATAGGGCACGTTCAGCCTATTATTCTAACCTCAATGATCGCAATAAAAATAATCCTTGCTACCTTTTTAAAGCAACAGCTCATCTAACAAATAAGGCTGAAACTCTGCTACCGTGTAAGTTCACTAGCCAACATTTTATGAACTTCTTTAATGATAAAATTACAAACATTAGGCTTCAAACATGTTCAGATGGCTCACAATTAACTTCAATGCAGGCGGAATGTGAACACAACCTTAATGTTTTTAATTAATTAATGAACAAGACAAAACTATTATAATTAAGATCAAACCAACCACTTGTCCACTGGACCCAATCGCCACTAAGCTTCTTAAAGATTCCCTGGGAGTTCTGCCATACTGAATGCATCCCTGTTATCTGGCGATGTCCCTGACCAACTTAAAGTAGCAGTAATCAGGCCACTAATGAAGAAGCCAAGTTTGAATCCACAGGAGCTCAGCTATTACAGACCTATCTCTAACGTACCATTTTTCTCAAAAGTTCTGTAGAAGTTGCTGCTCAACTTGGATAGACACACCATACTGGCTTGTTTCCAGTCGGGCTTTCGCCCAGGACACAGCACTGAACCTGCCTTGACTAAAGTCATAAATGACATAACAATGACAACTAGCTGTGCTATTGCTTCTGGATCTGGTTGGCCATTCTATCCTATTACAAAGACTTAAATTTGAGTTTGGGTTATGTTGAACAGTGTTGAAGTGGTTTAAATCATATTTGACTAATTGTTATCAATATGTTCAAGTGTCAGATACTTGTACCAGTCAAATATGGAGTACCACAGGGACTTGCTTGGTCCTTTATTGTTTTCTCTCTACATGCTGCCAGTAGGAAACATAATGAGAAAACAATGTTAACTCTCACTCTTTTGCAGACGACACACAAATATGCACTTCGGTTACGCCTAAGGACACATCTATTGTCACTTTAGCTAATTGCGTTAACAAAGTCAAAACCTGGATGGCTGAAAACTTTTTATCACTGAATGCTCACAACATCCAGGTTCTGTTGTTTGGAGGCAGGTCTGCAGATAGGAATTTTATAATCTCTGCACTCCACTCCAAAGGGCTGAACTTTTGCCTCAGCAGCTCAGCCCGTAACTTTGGTGTCGTCTTTGATACAAACCTCTCATTCAAATCACATGCAGATGCAGTATCGAAGCAATGCTTCTTACAGCTATGCCACATCGCCATCTGCGACGATTTCTTACTATTCAAGACACAGAGAAATTGATACATGCCTTTGTATACAGTAGGTTAGACTACTGTAATGCTCGGTTATCTGGGAGCACACACTGCACATTAAATACCTTGCAACATATTCAAAATGCAGCAGCTCGAACTGTCACCAAGAGCAGGAAGTTTGAACACATAACCCCTGTTCTTAGTTCCCTGCATTGGCTTCCTGTTAGGTTTAGAGCTGACTTCAAAGTTCTCCTACTTACATATAAGGCACTTAAAGTTCTAGTTCCTGCCTACCTGACAGAACAAATTCAAGTTTACAAACCGCATCATCCACTCAGATCACAAAATGCAGGTTTCCTTGTCGTTCCACATATAAACAAAGTGAGAGTGGGCGGTAAAGCATTCTGCTACAGGGCCCCTATATTGTGGAATGGTTTACCAGTCTACGTTTAGGATGCCGATTCAGTCTCAGTCTTTAAATCTCGACTGAAGACCCATTACTTCAGTTTAGCTTACCCGTGACCTAACACACCATAACAATGGCTGCTGGTGCTGCTGTACATGCTACTTTTACCTACTGTGCTTGTCCATTTATGTGTCAATACATGTTCTGACCATTCATGCTCTCTGCCTTACCACATGTCTTGGTGGTGCCCAAGGTTGGGCACCATCTGAACTGGAGTCCTGGTTCAGTCCAATTGGGCGGTGACATTGCGAATGGGACCTGCGAACTGTATCATCAAGAGTGCAGCCTTCAGTGCCACCCTACACAGGCCAGCGTGGAGAACAGACTTATTGATGGACTTTGGCCACCCTACACAGGCCAACGTGGACTGATAGACTTTGTCTTACACCCAGCTTTTAGCAAGCAAGTCCACTCTTTCCTGTGTTCAGTAATGTTAGTATCCCCAGGGGGGTTGGGCAGCCAGTTGACCTTGGACCTCTAGAGTTTTTTTCTCCTTAATTGGGAGTTTTTGGTTCCTCTCCTCTGTTGTCATCTGGCTTTCTTTATTTAATTTCTTTCATTCCATTTTCCAATTCAGTATTACTCTCTCTAATGATTTTGTAATTTGTCACAACGCTATATAAAGGCGCTATATAAAAATAAATTAAATTGAATAAATATTCAATTCAATTTTATTTACACAGTGCATTTTCACAGCGTTACATTATCTCAATGTGCTTGTACTTTCACTGCTGCATCTCCGTGGCTTGTTTTTTGGCAGATTAGCATACGCTTTGATTAGTCTATATATGTCATTGAGAGAAAATGACTTTCCTTTCCCCATCATGTTTTCTGTGCACGCAGCATTAGCCTCAGGTCGCGAGGCACAAACAGATGTGTTGCAGGGATGCCAACTCTCAAGCACCTGGTGTAACACTCACTCTTTCAGATTCGCACGCTCACGCAAGGAATCTAATGTATTTATATTAGAAATCTATATTATTCCATTAAAAACCTATAATTGGCTACATCAAAAATGTTGGGGTAGTTTGCAAACCATACAGACTATTTACAAGTTAATAAAATTTTAATACATTTAAATGCATGTGCATGTATGTGCAGACTTGTCTCAAACTGAAAATTTCATGCTAGTCAATTGACCCAACTCTGTTTAAATGTCAAAAACGAGTAATCAGTAACTAATTAGGAGCATAACAAGGACCCTTCTTACAATAGGCAGTTCCCAGTGATTGTTCTGTCCTGGCTGTTCCCCTGAACACTGTGTGCACCAGCAGTTCGCAACACCAGCGATTCTATGAGGATCTGCAGAGATTCTGTGACTCCTTGTGTTAATCCATTCATATCTGCCATTTTATTGTTGCATATTACTTGCAGGCTACTCAGTATGTCTGATCTGAACTATCAGGGACAGTGTTATGCAGGGGGAAATGGCATGGTAACATAGCATACAAATGCAGAGAATCAGTGCAGATCTTTCATTGCCTCGACTTAAAAATATAAAAAAATGTAATGAAAAAATAGTGACACTAATGAGTACATACAACAGTAAAAGTATGAACCCAAGAATAATGACTGTATTTTTATTACATTTAAATGCAAGTTAAAGGTAATTACACGCGTCTGCAAAATCAAAGCCAGCGCTCCACCTTCTGGTCATTGCAAGGTACTACCCCCTCCCTCCACAGGTGTGTGTCACTCAGCCAAAGACATAAGGCATTTCGTGACTCGGCAAAAGACAAAATGCATTTCGTGGTACCTTTCGTGACTCGGCAAAAGACAAAATGCATTTCGTGGTACCTTTCGTGACTCGGCAAAAGACAAAATGCATTTCATGATTCCACAGAATCAATTTCATCCACTACAATGATGGTGTATCATTCACAAAATGCATTTTGTCCACAAAATGACTTTGTTTAATTCACGAAATGCATTTTGTTCACAAAATAATTGTGTATCATTCACAAAATGCATTTCTACTACAAAATGACTTTCTTTTGTCCACGAAATGCAAAATGCCGATATCATTTCTGTGCACAAAATGAAATATTCCTTTTGATTTCTGTGCACGAAAGAAAGTGAAGTCGTTTTGCTTTTGTGGACAGAATACAGGAAGGCATTACTTGATTTCATCATTTAATAATGCCTTTTGTGGCACAGAAGGCATTTTGTACACGAAAATGAGTGCTTGACACTTGGTGCCCCATAATGGTCAGCCACGTTCTTTGTTATTCAGGATTCCATGCCACTATACTATTCTACCAACCTCTGGCACGCTTTCACTACCCACAATTAATAAGCTTTAATTTTTCATAAATTCACTATTTCAGTCTTTTTGTGTAATTTATACAGTACTCTTGTACTGGTCTGCCCAAGGACAGACGGTGGATTGAGACAGACCACGTGCGATTAGCCAGTTCTCCTTCTAGTGTTACGGAAAATTCAGTTCCCCCATGTTCCTCCTCTCGCTGATGTGAATCATGATGTCATCCCACTGAAGTTAGAGGATGACGTCCACATCTGCGCGCCAGAGGGAGGTCATGTTCCTGTAGTTGCACGCTGATTTGAAGTCGTGTTATTTGATTATAGTCATGTTAATGTCTTTCTCAGTGTCTTTAATGTGCTGAGAGAAACAAACATTTATGCAAAAATATCACCTGTCTTTCCGATATTTGTGTATCATTTAAAGATAAACTATTTAAATCGCTGGTAATTGGTTTTTGCTGGTAAAATAAAGAACGTGTGATGATCGATGTAATGTTGTTTATTCTGACTTAATTGTAGGCATCTTGCTTATTACATTTATCTACATTTAACTACTGCTGACAGCGATGTCTTTGTACCCGTTAAAACATTATCCAGTTTTATTAAAATACCGTGATGCATGGTTTCCTATGCTAACACGCAGATACAGAAACTGCAGGACACCGAGGGGAAACATTATTACCTTAAGGCTAGAATATATGGTTGCTATGCTAAAACAGACACACAGCAAATCTGGACCTCAGTACTAATAATATTAGTTAAGGCACATGTACCCACATAGCAGACAGGTCTGGCCCGGATCTGGCGTCAAGCTGGCACTGCTGGCTGAGTTCTGGCATGGCAAGTGGTATGCCAACCAGATATGGGCCAGGTCTGGCAATGATGGCACTGTTTACATTATGGCGTGCCAGATGTGGCCCGATTGTGGTTTGGTCTCTGTGGCCCAGGCACATAGAAGACAGGTCTGGCCCAGATCTGGCGTCAAGCCGGCATTACGTAGTTGTGTACCTGCATAACTTTCAGCCATCTCACATACTTCTTTGCCCAAATATGAGAGGGAAACATTATTTCCTGAAATCGAGGATGCTTAGTTGCATCTGCTAAAACAGACATGCAGCAACTCTGTACCCCAGTACCGATAACGGTAGTTTATGTAATCATGTCGCTGAAAGACTTCCTGTCACCCCTCATATTTCCACAGCCAATAAGGGGTGGGGGATTTTAGCAATGCCTGGTATAAGGGGTGACTGAAAGTTGCTGAAAGACACATGTACCTGTAGCAGAGTAAACACAATCAGCAATATCCTTTAGGAACACTGTCTTTCTGATTGAAGCAGGGGGAGCGCTGAAGCGACTCGAACAGGGACGACTCCGTCAAGAAAATGTGCTTATGTCTGTGTTACGCCTGTTCCCAGCGCACAAAATTTTAGCCCGCATATATAAGTCTAAATTATAATAATAATAACAGTAGTATATTTACTTCAGAACCAAGTAGAATATGTGTTTATGGTGGGCACGAGGGTCGGGGAGGGCATGCATGTTACCACCTGCACGGTTTCAGTTTCTGGTCATTTCGGTTTATCACAGTCTGAAAAAAATGTGTAAAATGTGTAACAGTATGTTACACATTTCATTGTTCCTTTGTCATTTGACAATTTTCATTGTTCCGTCATCCCTTGATACATACATGGCCTTTTTTTCATTGCCTCTTGCCTCTTTTTTCATTGTCAAATTAGTCTAAAACGTCAGAATCCATTTTGTGCGGGAGAGTACAGTACTGTTTTATAATATGCAAATAATGTGAAAGTACTAATTATTGTTCTATGCCTGTTTAATGTTTTAATGTTTTAATGTCTTACTTTGTGAAATTTATCAGTCGCCATATTTAAGTACACGGAAGTCACATGGCTGGCTGTGTGGCATCTGCTGACGGTTCTCTGTTATCCGCGGATTCGCGGGGGCTGCCGTATGTATTTGTCTCAAAATTATACAGCAAATATCTGACAATGCTCTGTAGACACAAAACAGGCAGGTGAACCTTGTAGTTACGTGGTGAAGAGGGTCACTGAAGACTGGAGGATAACCTGCGATCCGACCTCTCAATCTGCCACAGGCTTAACCACGCTGCTCGCTGTCCTTCTGACTGAAAACACCAATATGCGAAACATATTCCTTAGTTTGAACAAAATCCTTTATTTGGTAACAGTATAAAACGGTATGTTCAAATTAGGCATTTTTAGAGTGATAAATATGATAAGAAAATATCTCAAGTTTTTATTAGTGTAATAATAGTATAACAACTCAAATGAATAAACATTAGGATGCATCAGGGCATTTTAGAAGAAGATCTTATTTGGTACACCTTAGTAAAGCTTATTGGATTGATGGATGGATGGATGGATGGGGATGGATGGAGGAACGGATGGGTATACAGTATTATTAAGCAGGAATCTTCCCATAGTTTTTGAAAAGTTTCTGTCCATCCATCTTCCAGCCATTTATCTAGAACAGGGTCATGATAAGGCCTGGAACCTGTCTCGCACAGTACAGGCCCAAAGGCTGGATGGAGTGATATTACACTGTGGGGCGATTTAGACCCCGACTGGCATAAATTCCTGTATGTGACGGAAACCAACATGACATGAGTGTGACCTGGAAACGGCACGCAAACACAGTGAAGACAAGCATGAAACCCCCCAGCACTGCAGCAGTGAGGAGGCAGCTCTGCATCTTTATCAAATGATTGACAAGAAGTGCATGAAGAAAACAATCGCCATTCAAACATGGTCGACCATCAACTGCAAGAAAGCTGCGAAGGGCAACCCAGGCAGCTTCAGAGGTTGCCACAGGGCCATGGCGACTTTCCGGCGGTATAGTTAGAGACACAGCTTTTCGCTGTCATTTCCATGGTGAATTCTGGTGCTATGGAGACAAAGAAATTATAGGTACAAAACTGAGCTGGGAAAATTGTCTATATTCTCTTGTAAACGGAAAGGTGGAAACCAAAGGTCAAAGAAGCTGCGGTCTACAGTCCTATTATACACCGTGGTCGTCACAGGCAGTCTGCTAATGTTTTTCACACCATGCCTGCTAAGATTGTCTCTCAGAAAGATGATTTATAGCAGTCTATACAGACCACAATGAGTCAGTCTTCTGTGAAATGTTTTGTGCTCTTGGCAGTAACTATGATGGAAACATCACCCTGGATTCTATGTTTTGCATAATCTACTGTCCTTTTAGTTTGTACACAAGGAAAAATGGTAATGGAGATTTTTTTTAATGCAGGGATGGCAGTTAAACACATCTTTTTAAAAGATGACAGGTACCATACAGATTTAATGTGTACAGGTACAGGAGTGGTATCTTCTATCACCTGTAATGAGCACTGCCTTGGGGTCTGGCTAGAAAGGAACTGAAATATGTCATTAGGAATTGGTCACATGATGTGTCACATGGTGTGAACTGGTCAAATGACATAGGGCAACACTGGCCAGACAGTAGCCCCATGGGGACCGGACAGGCAACCCCCCCAGGGCCATCAGGCATCACGTCATTGTCTGTGGCTCCATCTGCAGGCTGGGCGGCGAATAATGATCATTACAACCAGTCGATTAGCGGCCATTCACAAATAAGATTTGCACCTACAAGTTTCATGTGCCTTAAAACAGTGTTTACTGGAACAAGAGACATCTTTGTGGTAGAATGTAGGAAATGTTAAAAATGTCCAATTCATGAAGGGTGAAAGTTAGGTCTATGAAGACTGACTGACACAAGAGACTAGCTTTTCACCATTTTTGCTTGTCCTCATAAAATATTAGACAATCCCAGACAAAGCCGATACCCCAGGATCATGTTCTTTAACTTCTTCAGTGCTTTTTACACCATCCAGCCTCTCTGATTGGAGAACAAACTCAGGATATCGCAGCTTGATGCCCCCACAGTCTGGTTCATGGAGAACCTCCTTTATGAGGCTCGGGGACTGTGTGTCGGAGATGCTGGTGAGTGACACTTGGAGCACCTCAGGGAACAGTCCTGTCTCCCTTCCTGTTTACTCTCTGCACGTCGGACTTCCAGAACAACACCTGTGATGATGACTCCATTGTAGGATACATCAACAACGTAGATGAGTGAGAGTACAGAGGACCAGTAGAGTGCTTTGTCTTGTGGTGCTGGAAGAACAGCCTGCAGCTCAACATCAGCGTACAAAGGAGCTGCTGGTGGACTTCCAGCCCCTGAGATGAGACACCACCCGGAGGAAGGAGTGGAGGTGGCGCAGGGGTACGAGTACCTGGGGGGCCACCTGAACAGCAGACTGAACTGGGCAGACAACACATCAGCGCTGTACAAGAAGGGCAAGAGCAGACACTGCTGTCAGAGGAGCCCCAGGTTGTTTAACGTGCGTAGCAAGCTGCTGTGTATGTCTAATCATTCCACGATGGCCAGTGTGTTTATTTCTTATTATTTTACATTGTACCTGCTGGGGAAGTGACATCAGCTCTGTCCATCAGGAAGGCCAGCTGATCACAGGACTGAACCTGAACCTGCACCCCCTGGAGGCAGTGGCAGAGAAGAGGATGCTGGCAAAAATGGACAATACAATGAACAATTCTGCCCGTCCGCTTCAGG
>JAODJU010000001.1:7841547-7867324 GCA_026776725.1 Gnathonemus echidnorhynchus
AATGCTACTGGGGATCGTTCCTGTCTGTTACAAGCAGACACCAAATTGCCTTCTCCCGCCGTCCCACCCCCAGCCATGACAGGAAACACCCTCTCTCATTACAGTAAAGGTCCGGCTCTATTTGATATAATTGCAGACACACATCTGCTAATTTATTATTTGTATCTTTAAATATTTCTGTAGTATCACAATGTCCTTTCTCTCAGTGTACTTTCTCTGTGTGCTGCATACTCTCTGTAATTAATCTCACTATGATTACTTGTTGGCTCTGTCTTTACACTCTGTCCATTTGTCATTACATGTAAACTAATGTACGTTTTTGCTGCTGCGTGCACAAGGATCCATAAACTGCACTGGGTTCATATTAACTGGATTAAACAGCACTCCATTAACATATTCCGAAATGAACTGGCTAGTGCTTCTGTGAGTTCATTCATGTATCCAGAATGTTCATTGTTTGAAATGAAAAGACTTTATTGATCTCTGTGGGGAGGTTCTGTTCTCACCTACCACACCTTGCTCTCCATCACAAACATAGAGGTGAGCACAAGCTTAGCAGCTGCCCATAGATATGACTATTATGCAGAGACTGGGCTCAACCCAGCAACCTTCTACTCACAGACACAGAGGCTAAGCCCACTGAGCTACATGCTGCCCTTATGCTTCTGCACCACAAAGGGGATGTATTTATAAATACTCTTATGGAGCTCTATACAAGGTTGTACAGACCAAGGCCTCAAATCTCTTTACACCTTTAATTAGACCCTGTTATAAGTCAATGTAAATGTTCCATGCAAAGTAGGTTACCTGTAATTCCACTTAAATGAGGAAAACTTATGAAAAGTCATTTATGTTTTTCAGACAGATTCCTCCATCACTTTCTTTCTGTAGTTGTATTATTTTTGTGTGAAATCCCCTCCCCACACACCACAACCTTGAACATGGTTTGGAAGATGTGTAACGAAAAATAAATTGATAAAAATAAATGCACCAGTGACATTTATGCACATATGACACATGGTACAAAACAAAGACTGTTTTTATTCTGTCATTTTTCTGTCCTTCCTTTTTCCTGTTTTTGTATTATTCCGTGTTAATGATGTTGTATCACATCACACCCAGTGTAAAGCGCCTTGGGCGACCCTGTTGTTAAAAGCACTATAAAAAACTAAATTGAACTGATATAAAACTGAATCATAATTTAGCTGGAGCTGATTAAATCTCTAATGCTAAGATGCAGCGGTTACTCTTATGACTGTATGACTTCCTATGAAAAGAAAATGGCAGTAATTACACATTATTACAACATGACAAAAGTCAAGGCAACATTGATATTTTCAAATAAATATACAATGTTCATAGTAAACTTTCTGAAAAGAAGCAGATCCAGCAGCATTTAGACGCCAGGCGAGTTCAGCGTCGAGAAAACCCGTGTTCACATTTTCTGCTGCGTCGGCGTACATAGCATCTACACCATAGTACGAGGGCGGAACTTTCCATTTGGCGATATAACATCAGAAGACTTTCAGACGCGAAAGAGGCAGTCCCACACCCCCGCCTTATCTTCTGATACCCGCGCGGGTCCTCGCGAACGTCACATCTTTTGGCCGCTGCAATTCACATTTCAATTATTAATCTGTTTAGAGAATATGCAAGAGGGATTCTGAATACCATGTCCAGTATTAACAAACTAGAGTGTTCCCATATAATTTTTGAAATAACAGTTCTGTCACCTTTATCAAAGGTCCTGCATCTGATTACAAAATCGTAGCTGCCTGTTGAATGTGACGCTGTGGATTGAAGCGTACAAGCTGCCACTGCATCCTCCTGCGGGGAGGCGGGGCTGCGCAGACCTGAGGTCGGGTTACCGCTCCGACAGTCAAACCGAGGGGTGCATCGCTAGCACCAGAGAAAAACACTAAAATGTGCTGGAACTGGAAGATTACTCAAGGGCAACTTGAGTTTCGTTACTGTTCCTGACTTTCATTCTTCCGAAGTTGTTTTTAAGGTAAGCCTCTTTTTAAGATTTGTCTTTAATAATTTATTAGATTATGGTTAGAAATTTCGGCAACACTTTACTACTTAGTAATAACTCAGTTACTACTGAAGTACAAGTTATGCGCAAATATAGTCGCTACTTGAGATAAAAGATGCGTCAAGATTGAATAATGATGAACAATCACGAGATCACTATTTCGCATATGTTGTTCATTACTTGTTTCTTCAGTAGTTCACAAAGATTTACAAAATTAACAGATATAGTAACAAATATAGTAACTGCTTGGGATAAAAGATGCATCATGATTCATTAATGATGAACAAATATGAGATCAGTATTTAACGTGTTATTTGTGACTTGGTCCTTCAGTAGTTCACAAAGGTTTACATACTACAGACCAAATATAGTAACTGCTTGAGACAAAATAGGCGTCACGATCTATTAATGATAAGTTAATGTAAGATGAGTATGTAACACTTTTTTACACTTCGGTTTCGCTGGTGTGCAGGGTAGTACTACACTATGTTTCTGTAATGGGGGGCCTGTGTCAGGTGAAGTGATTGTCTGTAGACGGAACTGGTAACTAGCTTAATAATGTCAGGAAACTTATGGATTTAACTGACATTCTGTTCTTTGTCATCTTACTGTTCACCTGAGTGAGCCCCTTTCCTAAATAACAATTAAACATTTTCTACAAAGCAGTAGGAGTGCTTTAAATTAAACGTCTGTATTTTGTCTAAAAAAAGATCCCCCCAAACTATACAGGAAAAATATATCAGATGCAAAACTATCTACTTATAACCATGGGGACGGTTATAAATTTGTGATTTATTATAGCGAAACACAGTTATGTAATTGAAGTAATATGGGACTATAGCTTTTTCAAAATTGTTAATGGTTTAACTAATATATTGCAATCTCTGCAGTGGTTCTGAAGTCTAAAGAGACTGAGGACAATGTGTGGGGTGGAATAACAATCACCTGGGGTTGTATGGTTTCATGCACCCTTAGGATGGGAGGTTTGGTCTTGGGGCAGGAAGACCCAGCAGCATCTCTGAGCTCATGAAACTGTTCCACAGTCCATTCATGAGATGTTAGACAGACCTGGGTGGAACATGGATGATGGGATTGCTACTGTACTGCTTAGTTTGCTTACAATCATGCAAGCATACAGTGAAACCAATGGAGTTTATCCAAGACCTTAAAAACAGATTATGCAGAACATAATGAATGAAAATCTGTATATGTTGTGCATAGTGCGTGCGGCGGACGCATGGTTAACAGGCATCTCCTGACTAAGGAACTGCAGCAGGTTTGATTGCGTATTTATTGCATCTACAAATTATAATTTATAATTATAATCCCCGTGGGGAAATTGTCTTTACGCCTCCCTTAACTTGCTCTTTGTGGAGTAAGCCGTCCGCGAAGGGCAGCCACCCGTAGGGAGCTGGGGGTTAAGGGCCTTGCTCAAGGGCCCATAGACGTGCTGAGGCTGGGTTTGAACCAGCGACCGTCTGATTACAGGCACACAAGCTTACGATGAAAGAACAGTGAGTGAATAAAGTACATGGTGATCATAAGTGATAGATCAAATATTTATCAGGCATAAAGATGATCAGTGAGGACCATTAAAAACAAATACTCCATACATGCATGATGTTTGCGTAGATGTACACAATCCATGTGGTGAAGCTATATCAACTTGCAGTGCATTGCATGTGTAGTATTTTCATCTCTCTGACTATATACATTACTGTGGATGACTTGGCTAAATGCTTCTGTTCTGTTTGATTCAAAACTACTGAATAAAGTGTTTTTCTTTTCAAATTGACTTTGTTTATATTCTGACCCTGTACTGGATAAGCAGTTATGGGGTGAAGGGGTGTAAATCTGCTCAAATTAAGGCTGGATCAAGACAGTGCCCTATTGGACCTGACCTAGAGGATATGGGCTCTCATTCCGAGGGGGATTGGAGTTGAAGAGAGATTTCTGAAGAGCGAAACTTCATCTCTGTGAGTTTTTTTTTTCAGTAACGAGCTGTCAGAGTTGCGACATCGATTGACTGCTGCTTTGGCCAATCAAACGATACGTTTGTCACTAGGAAGGTGGGAATATGAAAAAAAAAATCCAGACAAAGACAGAAAGAGGCAAGAACGGTTTTAGGCACTGTTCCGTGTAATCATATGTCTTGTGATTTATCACATCAGAATTAGTAGTTCGGTAGTTACTGCTGACCAAGAGAGAGAACTGAAAATAGCTCCTGGAGAAAAGAAGGGGGGAAATGCAAATTTAGAAGTATTTTAGATAGAGGACCTTGAAATAATTAAAAATAAACCCAAAAGTGGGTAATAGTTGCAGGCAGTGACCTGCAAGCTCCAGATAGATAAAAGGTTATGTTGTGTCTTCTATTCCTTATGTCATTTGTCTTCAGATCCAGAAGTTGTGGGAAACAAAAGACATAAGAACTTAATGTTAAAAGCAGCAGGTCAGAATAAATGTGGCAACACTGGAAACTACACAGGAATGTGATTCTGACTTAAAATTGAATCATAAAAGGGGAATCTTTAGATTTCTTCATTCTGAGTGGGAGGTTTGTTAGAAACCTGCCATTAATTAAGTAGGACCCTTAAAAATGATTGCTGCTGACTGCGAAATTGGAAACATAGTATACATATTTGCGTCAGTTAGATTTATAAATTAAGCAACGTTTGACCATCGGTCTGTCGACAGGATCTAAGGATGGGTCTGTGGTTTTGTCGGACGGGCCGTTATATAATAGCCTAATACTGAAATTGTTTGGTACGTCTGTAAATATATATCAATCTGGGTTTTAATAATGTTTGGTAGCGATTATTTCAATCTCATGAACGGTTTAAATTTTTTCACGTTTAAGTAATGTTAAGTATTTTTTTGAAAGTCAACGTTGCACTTAAACGTTAGATGTGACCGCGAATAACACTGAAAGAAACTGGAAAAGTTTTTAAAAGGACGTTCTCGTTTTGTGCCTCTGGGGTATTTGGAGACAGTTAGGTGACATCCACCTGTGACATTTTTCGTAACTAAACACAGGAAGTGTGGTTACCGGGCTGTCATTTACCAGCAGACGGAAGTGTTAACAAACAACTTGTCTCGCAAATGCGAGCGTTATCACTCATATCGAATTTCTGACAGCTTAATTTTTTCAAAAAAAGTTTTTGCTTACCGACTAATTACAAAAAGACATTTTCAAGACACAAAACTGAAAATAACGGGAGGCTAAGAAGGAGAAAAAGGTAAAGGCGTTCCTTATATCTGTGATGTTTGAGTAAAACCCAGGTCATGCAATAGACCTGAGAAATAATGTAAAATACATGTTATTGTTATTCTGCTGGTTACGCGAGTTCTGGCGAGTATTACTTAAGATGCGGTTAAGAGAAGCCACCTGGAAACAGGAACTTTTGAATCACATTACTGGCAGATGGGAAATGCGCGTCAGTGTTCGCGCGTACCGGTGGGACCGCTCCGGGACCCCCGCGCAGACGCGCACCGCAGCTCCGCCGCGTGTGTCCGGCGCTCCCCGTCCCGGCGCTCCGGGCGTGGAAAGGCAGCTGTCGCATGCGCGTAGCCAGTCATCTTTTCCGCTCCGCGATAAAAAATGTGTGTATGTGAGATTTGTAGCGAGAACAGCCTCGGAGACGGAATCTGTTTCCTCAGCTGGGACATCGCCTGTGCGGTTTCCCTTGGTAGAATTTTGCAAAACTGAGAGTCTGTAACACAACATCCACCATTAACAGGGCGTCATAATATCGATATTTCAGTTTTTACGAATGAGAATTTAAAATATTTAATATTAGTCATAGGATATGCCTTAAGTAACCTTAGTGTCTTTGTGTTTTTACATTGAACAGAAAGTGAATGTGAATGATAAACTGCATTAAGTTGACAAAGAAGCATCAGCAAAGGTGTAGCTGTATATGTATGTGTGTCTGTTTGTGTTTATTGCAAATGAACTAAGAGGGAGGCATCAGGAGAGCATTTTATCACAAATCATAAGTTACTCGGCTGACCAGCCCCATCATTGGAAGCTGTGAGGAGGCTCATTATTGCAGAGCTCAGGCCCGAACTTGACACTGAGGGACAAGGAACCGTCTGTGAGCATCTGCTGCCTGGAAGCTCTTGGGCTCCTGAGTTACTCTCCTATTGTTTTCGTTCTCTCTCTCTCTCTCTCTCTCTCACCTCTTTCGTTCACTCTTCTCTTTTTCTCTTTCTCCCAGATCTCTCTGGCTTTCCCTCTGTTACGTTCTAGGTGCATATCTTCACATATCTCTCTCTATCTCTCTCTCTCTCTGAAGTCTGCTTCCTTCATGCGAAGGGAAGCTTCTTAGTGAATGAATCCGTCCCCCTCTCTCTTTCTGATCCGCCATCCAGATTTGCAGGCCCCTAAGTCGCTGTGTCGTGACGACGGCATCATGTCCCCCTTCCTGAGAATCAGTTTCATGAACTTTGAGATGGACCCGGGTGTGGCGCAGTACGAAGAGAAGCTGAAGCCGTACTGTGTTGTGTACATCAAGGAGGTGGTGGAGACAGGTGGGTCCTTAGGGGGTTCTGGAAACCTCCAGTCTTACATCTTGTGTATAGACCTAGTCCAGATCTGATTTTCTTGAACTTATTATTGGTAATAGAGCTGATGATACAATATACGAAATAAATGCTAATCTTAAGGGTTGTGGTTGAGAAAAGGGTGTCCAGGGGAACACAGGTTGGCCAAACTAGATGAAAATCTCCAAAACTTACGCAGACATTCAGTCTTGCACTGTGAGTGAATCAGTTACAGCTTCACCTAAATCACATTTCTTCCAACTGTGATATGAAGTCGACTGTTGGCGGACCATGAAAATGGAGTGTGTGCTGCATCAGAGATGAGCATTGGTTTGTGCCCACGACCACAGTAAAGGGGTGTGGTGACCACAGGTTGTTAATAAAGGGTTGAGAAATAAACATCATTCTTACTTTCATGCACAAGTGGATATTTAGTTCTTATGATATAGACATCGACTGTTAATTAATGATGTTACCACTCTCAGGCGATTCCCTCAGTGCTCTTCCTGGAAAACACATATATCTTCACAAATAGCTGCTTCACATTGTAGATACTTTAAAAGTTAGCATTTAGGTGGGCCCAATGATCAGCTCTTTGTCATGTGATTTGCATCTAGATGGCTGATTGGCTGTTTTACCTACCTCGCACAAGCAAGGACATCAAAGGACATCAAAGGTGTCTCCGTAATTTGAAAAGCTAGAAAGACTGGCTGAAAATTAGAAATTGTGTGACGTAGGAAAGAAGACATCTTTTGAAAATTGAGACTGCTACTGCATTGCTACATGCTATATTGAGGCATCGGGAGTGTTTTAGTTAATTCCTTAATTTAAATTCCTAAAATTTTAATCCATATATTCTTGAGTTCATTACTTAATGAATGTTCCCTTCAGTAAAGTTTATCTCTACATCAGCATTACTGGGGATGCTGCTTCTATCCAGACAGGGAGGGTAATGAAGGTTGATGAAGGTTATGTAGAGAATGCCTAAAGACTGGATTCCACATCTGACATTTGATGACCCCAAGTTGTTTTCCTCAATGTTCCAAACCCTTGAAAACAGAGAAGGGGCAGATTTACAAGCAAAACAAGCCCACCATGTTCCCACGATGGAACAGCACGTTTGACGCCCATATCCACA
Organism: Gnathonemus echidnorhynchus; assembly: GCA_026776725.1. Classification (NCBI taxonomy): domain Eukaryota; kingdom Metazoa; phylum Chordata; class Actinopteri; order Osteoglossiformes; family Mormyridae; genus Gnathonemus; species Gnathonemus echidnorhynchus. Next base: position 7,849,263 of record JAODJU010000001.1, read on the forward strand.
AAGGCCGTGTCATGCATGTGGTGGTCACAGACAAGATGGCGCAATTCAAGTCTGAGGCCACAATGCAGCTGGACTTCCTTGCTACACGCTGCAAGAAAGAGAACGGCAAGCTGGAGATCTGGGTGAGTATCAGGGGGCTGGCTGAAGATCTAGGTGACGGGGGGAGAGATGGTAAGCAGGATTTTATCTGACTTCCTCTGCAAAACCAGGTGGAGCTGAAACCAGTGGGTCGCTTGATGATGGAGGCCAGGTACTTCCTGGAGAAGAGTGGTGAGTTTGAAATGCTAGCGAGGCGTCAGTGAGCTGTTTTCCGGTAATCCATCTTTATCAAATGTCTTTCTTGTCTTATTTTGTACCTTCTTCTTCAAGAAGATCAGTGTAGACATGCATCAGAAAGACTTTTGAAGACAATTATTCCTTTAACATTGTTATCTCAGTGTGAAAGGTCACATGTGATATACAACTCACATCACTCAAAGCTGAATTCTTGACCAGATGCTACAGGGAAGACCAAGGGTGAGGAGGAAGTAGACGGGGTTAAGGAAGGGCCCTTCACTCTCCACCAGCGACGAGGTGCCATCAAGCAGGCCAAGGTCCACATGGTGAAGGGTCACGAGTTCACAGCCACCTTCTTCCCACAACCGACCTTCTGCTCTGTCTGCCAGGAGTTTGTATGGTGGGCCTTTATTTCATGCACCATGTGACCAAAACATGCAGACTTACCCCTTTGCTCCTAGTCTCACTGAAGATAAATCAGTTACAATTTTTTTACATTTTATTATAACCAGATTTTTGGAATCGGGATATGAAAAGTGAAGTGGGATTTTGATTGCGAGTCATTTCTTTGACACGATTTAAATTCATTCAAAGTTGAATTTGTGTTTTAATCTCGAATACATTCTCTTACAAATACCCCTCTCCAGTGCTTGTGAGCTTGTGTGAGTTTTACTTGCACACAAATGTTCTGAGGGCAGAACAAAAAATGATTGGTTCAGAGAGTTAACCAGTCATATTGTAAAGGAGGTTGGTCCAAGCAATTAGAGGAGGCAGGAATAAGACATCTGATTGGTTGGTCCCACCTCCTCTAGTTGCTTGGACCCACCTCCTCTACAATCTGATTGGTTATCCCTCTGAACCAATCATGTCTCATTCTGCCCTTAGAACATTTTGATGCAAGTAAAACTCCCATGAACTGCTTGTGAGCCTTTGTGAACAGTTCTGACCTTCCTATAACAGTTTGTTTCGAACTCCAGTCCTACCCCTGACATTAAAAACAATTGATAGTTTGTACTGTGCCACTCAGAACATTTAACCCTTTGTGATGTTCTTTGCTCCCAGGGGCCTGAATAAGCAGGGTTACCAGTGTAAACGTGAGTGCCACCAGCCGCCCTCATTGTTCTCATGGTTGCCAGCAGAGTTTCCTTGGTGCCCTGGATAACTCTCCCCTCTTTCATCCTCCCCCTGGCTTTTCAGAGTGCAGTGTGGCCATTCACAAGAAGTGTATTGACAAAGTGATCGCCACTTGCACAGGATCAGCCATCAACAGAAATGAAACCATGGTGAGCAGCTCTGGGAAGTGTTACCGGTCACCACAGGGCCACAACACAACTAGAGGCATGCATTTGACAGTGGTTTCCATGGTGACATGCTGCTATAATGAAATAGAAATGTCTTAGATGTGTGTGATGAATGAGTTGAGATTTTTTTTCATGCACTTTTTCCCAGGAGTATGTGGGAAGCCAGAGGTCACAGAATCCGTGGTCTGCAGTCCTATTATATGCTGTGCTTGTCACAGGCAGCCTGGGGGATGTTTTTCACTCCCTGCTTGCTAGGCTTGTCTCTCAGAAAGATGATTTATAGCAGTCTATACAGACCACGATGCATCAGTCTTCAGTTAAAATGCTTTGTGCTCTTGGTAGTCATTGCGATGAAATCGTGACTCTGGATGCTATATTCTAGGTATATTGCAGTCCTTTTACTTACCAAGAAAATTAACAGAAAATTGGTCAGGGTCTAAAATTAGCTTTCTGAACCACTATGGTGCCTACGGCCTGATTTCTGGAAAGGAATGTAATGATGTCATTCATATTTGCTGCTAATCAAATGTAGCCAGGTAATTAGTCACAGATGTTTTTACAGTCTGTTCTTATGTTTTCTTGTACTACCAGAACCTCAAGGAGCGGTTTAATATCGACATGCCCCACAGGTTTAAAGTGTACAACTATAGGAGTCCCAGCTTCTGTCAGCACTGTGGAACGTTGCTGTGGGGTCTGGCTAAACAGGGCCTCAAGTGTGAAGGTGAGACCTGGTCACAAAATAAGTCACATGACATTACACATATTTGATGACTGATCAGACAGACCCTCAGGTGTGAACTTGATAGGTCAGTCGAATGACATGTCATGATATTACACACCCATGGGTGACAGCTGGGTTGGGCTTGAGAGTCAGTCACATGGTGATTCTTGCAGAGTGTGGAATGAATGTGCATCACAAGTGCCAGATGAAAGTGGCCAACCTGTGTGGGGTGAATCAAAAGCTGATGGCTGAGACACTTCAAACCATTGGGATCACCCAGCAGGTGAGTGTTGGGCATGACCTCCCCTTATACTGGGAGGACATACGCTCTTCGGGTCTCTCCTTACTATCACCTGTGCTCCGGGTCAGAATTAGTGATGAAGAAAATAGCTTAGTAAACCATCTGCTGTATTTTTGACCCCACTAAATAGTGCTCACTGTTCAAAAAGGATGCAGAACATGTCCCAACGCAAATGAAGAGCACCATCTAGTGGGATCAAAAAATACAGCAGATGGTTCATGAAACGTAATTTTGTCCATCTCTAGTAAAAGTTATTATGCCTGTTTTGATGTTGAACCTTGGTTTCAGTTTTGCTAATAATGAATGGCCAGGTTTGGTAATTAAAGCTGTTATTAAAAACCTTTTTACTTGCTACCAGATGCTATCATGACAGCTGAAGTAAAACCTTGCTTTGGTCCCTCTCAATGCTTTAGGCCCGAAACTCCCGTGGATCTGACATATTTGGGAGTGGCCCCACGGGGACCGGACAGGCAAGCGCCCCAGAGACGTCAGGCACTACATCATCATCTGTGGCTCCATCTACAAGCCGGAAAGGTATGTAGGGAGTATCACAACTGGGTACTGGGTTCAGGGGAGTCGTGGTAGAGGAGTCTTGAAATACCACATGTCTTTCTGAACTCTCAAATTTTCACTTATATGATAAATGTCTGGTCTTTGACCAAATTACCAGTAATCCATATCAATTTGCAACACTGTCCATGCTACGAGTGTGTTAGTGCTAAAGTGCTAAAAAGATTTTTGGCTTCCCAAAGATTACCCGGGCATCTTCTGGGACAGACCCATGGAGGGAGATCAGTTCGCCCCACAAGGCCAGGAGACGCCCTCTGTTGTACCCCAGAACGAGGCGTACAAGTTCACTATCGACGACTTCACACTGCACAAGATGCTGGGGAAGGGCAGCTTTGGCAAGGTCTGCACATTGAACACTGGCAAGAGTGTTAAAGCAGTGATATATTACAGTGGTACTGGTTCCAGTAGAAATAGTATTTTATCATTGCTGCACAATGTACTTTTAGCTTTTATGGTCAACAGGATGGAAGGTTAGTGCATGACACAGGTTCCTTGTTTACACTGGTAGGTGTTTTTAGCTGAACTCAAGCCGAACAATCAGTTCTTCGCAATAAAGGCCCTGAAGAAGGATGTGGTTCTGATGGATGATGATGTTGAGTGCACCATGGTGGAAAGGAGGGTTTTGTCTCTAGCCTGGGAGCATCCTTTCCTCACACACCTATACTGTACCTTCCAGACTAAGGTAAGAAACTGAAAGGTCAAGGCTTTACTCTCACTTTATGTTGCATTGTCCACCCTCATCCTTCATAAAGCCAACTACTGGAGCATAGAGCTGTGTAGAAGACTGCATGTACTGTCCAAGTATAGGCACAGCAGGTTCACTAACATTTATTTACCTAATGATGGACAAAAAGACACTTGAAGAACCATTTACTGTATTTTTTTACCCCACTAGATGGTGCTCTTGGTTTGCTTTGGGTCATGCTCTGTGCCCTGTTATGAACGTGGGGTCAAAAAATACAGCAATTTGTTCAAGAATCGTCATTTTGTCCTTCACTACTGTTTATCTATCCTATAGGAAAATCTGTTTTTTGTAATGGAGTACTTGAATGGAGGTGACTTGATGTTCCACATACAGAACTGCCAAAAGTTTGACCTGCAAAGATCCATGTAAGTGCAGTCTTCAACTCCAGAGCATGCTGCTGGTTTTGATCTTACTAACCTAGAGGTGACACTAATGTGCACTTTCTCCTTCTGGCCCCGGGCTTCAGATTCTATGGTGCTGAGATCATATGTGGTCTCCAGTTCCTTCACTCCAAAGGCATCATATACAGGTAAACAAGCAGGTAACGGGAGAATCTGGGAGCTTTGTTGTATGCTGCGTGGTTCATTGTAGCTGGGCCAGCAGTGTCAACTCTCCGCAGGTTAGACACAGACCTGCAGGAGGTTTTGGAACAGGCCTAGAGTGAGACAGCAGCCTACTCCTCATTGTTGGTTTTGGAGGTGATCACAATGGTGATGTTGTGTTTCTGTTGCCATAGGGACTTGAAACTGGACAATGTGCTACTGGATGCTGACGGGCACATCAAGATCGCTGACTTTGGCATGTGTAAGGAGAACATGTATGGAGATGCCCGGACGTCCACCTTCTGCGGGACCCCAGACTACATCGCACCTGAGGTCAGTGCCTTGTCATTGTGTGGAGCATGTTCTTCCTGTGTATTTCTACCAGGCAAAGACATATGGGTTAGGTGGATTAGGGTCTCTTAATTGCCCTGCGTGGTGTGTGTGTTGTATGAGTATGGGTTACGTATAAATTACATTGTGAGGACCAGCTGTTCCAACAGTGTGATAGATTCCTGTTATTCTGACGTTGTGGGAACCACCGATTTTAATCATATCTATGACTGCAATCAAAAAACTAAAAATGCTGTGATATGTGTGTGGGCCCTCTAATGTCCAGCATCCTGCCCAGTGTGTACAGTGCACTGTGCTTCCTGGGAAGGCAGCCAGGACCACTGCAACCCTTCAGTATATGTGTTTATTATAACTGGATGCATTTATGGACGTGCCAGCTATCTGATCTACAGTCACATAGATTACATTGATACTTAAGCTGAGACACAGTGAACTGTTTGTATGAATTGAAATCCAAATGTTCAAGCGGGAGGAAATAATACCTATGTTATCTGACCCCCTCCCAAGATCCTGCTGGAGCAGAAATATGGGTTCTCTGTGGATTGGTGGTCTTTTGGGGTCCTGCTGTACGAGATGTTAATTGGCCAGTCGCCTTTCCATGGTCACGACGAGGAGGAGCTCTTCCAGTCCATTCGCACAGATGATCCTGCCTATCCTCCTTGGCTCCCTATGGACGCCCATGACATTCTGGTTAAGGTTCGTCGACTGTCACTCGCAATGCTATTCTCCAGAATTCTGCTGTCTGATATCCCAGTTGACTGCAGGCAACTAAGTAGGTGCTTGTCACTTGACTGTTGGCCCTGCTGTGATTGGTTTAAAGAAAAACTATGGGCAGTGCCTGAGTCAAATTCTGTGCTATGATTGGTTGTAGCTCTTTGTGCGGGAGCCAGAGCGCCGGCTGGGAGTGAAAGGGAATATCCGGCAGCACAGCTTCTTCCGGGATGTGGACTGGACTGCGCTGGAGGGCCGGCAGGTGGAGCCTCCATTTCGACCAATTGTGGTAAGGATGCCTTCAGAGACACACCCTCACATTGCTAGCAGGAGAATCCTACTGGTATTAACACCGATTCAATGTCAAGACCAGGTGCCATTACAAATAATATGCCAATTAATACAGATAATAAATCAAATCAAATCAAATCAAAGCTTATTTATAACGCACTTTCAAACAACCAAGGTTGACCAAAGTGCTGTACAGATTCACATCATTAAAAACAGTAAAAAAAATTAAAAAATAATAATTAGGAAACATAACATGAAAAACAACAGACTCAGAGCATTTTATGCCAACTCATCCTAAATTAAATGCCATTGAGAAAAGATCTTATCTTTGTTTTAAGAGAAGATTTAAAAGTTTCCAGAGTCAAGGCAGATCTAACATGCCAAGGTAGGCTATTCCCAAGTCTAGGGGCAGCCACTCCAAAGTCTAGGGGCTGCCACTCCAAAGTCTAGGGGCAGCCACTCCAAAGTCTAGGGGCAGCCACTCCAAAGTCTAGGGGCAGCCATCCCAAAGGCTCGGTCGCCTCTGGTCTTCAGCCTGGTCTTAGGGACTTTGAGCAGAAGCTGTCGAGACGACCTAAGTGCTTTGGCCGGAGTATAAAAGTGTAGCAGTCCAGCGAGATATTCGGGTGCCAGCCCATTCAGTGCTTTAAAAACAAGCGACAACATTTTAAACCCAATTCTAAACCTCACAGGTAGCCAGTAAAGCGAGGCCAGTATTGGAGAAATATTGTCATGCTTATGTTTACCAGTGAGGAGACGAGCTGCTGCATTTTGCACTAACTGCAGACGATGAATTTGTGATTGATCAATTCCAAAATATAATGAATTGGAATAATCTAAATGGGAGGTTATAAAGCATGGATAACCTTCTGGAGATCTTTAAGGGGAAGATAACCTTTAACCTTAGCTATAAGTCTCAATTGATACAAATCTGTTTTTATGAAAGAGCTCACCTGATTATCAAATTTAAAAAAGGTCACACCTAAGTTCTTGACAGATAAACGAAGGTAAGGAGAAAGAGGGCCCAAAAGACCAGAGAAGCAATCAGTACGCTTATGGCCAAATAGAATAATCTCAGTCTTACTATCATTGAGGTTTATAAAACTACTGCTCATCCAAGATTTAACCTCATTCAAGCAGTCGAACAATGGCTGAATACAATCATTCCTGCTTAGACTTAGAGGCAGATAAATGTGTACCTCATCTGCAAAGCAGTGGAAGGCGATATTATATTTTCTGAATATAGACCCCAGTGGCAATAAATACAGTAAAAAGAGTATAGGGCCCAGGACAGAGCCTTGGGGGACTCCAGAAGTAAGAGGAGCCGTAGGTGAAGAGAATTCAAATGAACGGAAAAGCTTTGGCCAGTTAGATAGGACAGAAGAAGTCAGGTGGAACGTCCTCACTATGTACAGCTTCAGTTTCCTATCCACTCAAAAGCAAATTCTGACGCAATCTCCCTCATTTGCAGAAATCCCCGAATGATTGTAGTAACTTTGACAGAGAATTCATCAACGAGAAGCCCCGACTTTCCTGTGTGGACCGCACACTAATTAACAGCGTGGACCAGACCATGTTCCACGACTTCTCCTTCGTCACCCCTAGGATGGAGCGCTTCAAGGGCCCCTGATTGATGCCCCTGAAAGGCATTAATAAGCGATGTTACTGGCACGTTTGAGCCTGTGCCATTGGCGCAGGCATCTCTCAACATCGATACGAGGTAATCAGCTGTGATCAATCACTGAGATACAAGAGAATGATGGATTCAAGTCGAAGAGGAAATCAGCAGTAGTAAATTTGCTGAAATGATGAGAAAAGTTTATTGCGAGAGTAAATAACTTGGGGTACAAGCCTCTGGACTAACTGCTAATAGGTTTTGCACAATATTAATGGCGAATAAGAATTTTCAGTGTTGATTCCATTGGAATGAGAAATTATCATTTGTGACCTCACAACTTAACTACCACAATATGGGCAACACGGGTCAAATTCAGTAAGTTTCATCCTTGTGGATCCCACGTTCTAATCTCCATATGTGCCATAAGTATCACAGTGGGTCAAAAGCTCTATAGTACTGCATTAAAATGTTATGGATTCAAACTGGGAATGTGTGATGGTCTGTTATACAAGGTCCTACTCAGGGTTAGAAAGAAGCATTGAGAAAACAACAAATCCCACTTGAAGAATTCCTTGCCTTTCACCAAAGAAACAACTATAACTAATCCAGGCGTTCCGTGAGTGCAGAGATTTGGTACTTTCGTTATGATCGAGGGCAATCTAACTCAGCGAGATGGAGCTGCAGCCTGCATACAACCATGGTGTATCTTGTGACTTCAGACCCCGGCAGACTATGTGGAGGGAGAGTCCCTGTTTTCTGTAGTATCCTCATGTGTTTACCTTTTCTTTGGTGTTTGGAGGACCAAACGTGAATCCTGCCTGCTCCAAAAAGCACTCAGGCTGTGTCTGCGTATGTCTGTGGTTTATCTATTTACAGGTAAGCAGGATGAAGATTCTTTTCTGGTTAGCAAACTCCCATCATAATTCTCCTTTTTTTCCGAATGATTCAGCATTTGTTTCAGTCCTCTAAACCCTGGAACAATGGATGCTATTTTCAAAATATGACCCACCATATAAATAACAGGAAGCATATTGCATCAGTATTTTAGTTCTTTCATCAGACTGCAGTTCCTGCCTCTGATTTCAACATGAAATAAGACCCATTCAAATCCCCTTTCATCATGACTATATTAGTTGTATTTTTAATCAATATTTTTTTTGTAAAAGTCAACTGAGCTGCCTAAAATTATGATCTTAAAATATGCATGCATGGAATGTTAGGGTCAACCAAACACAGAGGGATTTTCAAAGCCACTATATCATGCTTCCCCGATGATTAAATGTTCATTTTTGGCCGTGTATTTTGTTGCGAGTTGCTGAGACAAAGGCAACATATCAGATCTACTATTTGTTGAGAAAAAAAGTCTCTCTCATCATTCTTGTACCCATTTGTCTGATAGGGCAACTGCCTCTCAAAGCTGTGAAATAGCACAGCCAGCCAAAACCACAAAAGACAATGTTCTGCTTTTTTCTGTTCAAAAGGTAAAGAAACCTGGACGTTTGTCAAATGAATACGAAACAATTCAGAGCAACGTGTTACCTTTTGAGCCATCTAACCATTAATTTCATACTATGGGTGGTGGCGACTCTCTCTGAAAGCTTTGGGCCCAAGGTTCAAGAGATGACATCTACCACAGGACGCCCAACCACACATTTTCACCCCAGGCCTGAGGTAGAACCCGCTGTCTGCTATATCGCTGCAGTAATTGCTGTCCACCAGGGGGCAGTAATGCATCAAATTGACTTGCGAGTTACCAGATTCAGCTGAAGGGCAATCACATTAGTTCATTGGATACATAAGAATATTTTAACTGCTTTAGGCTCAATTAGAGGGTCAGCGGTTGGCTGACAGGACAGAATCTTCTAGAACAATGACTGAGGCAGCACATGGCGGTTACTGGAACAGCACTGCAGCCAGACAGCATAAGAGACCCAATAAAGATGAGAATGAGCAGAGTCACACTTCATTAGGTCAGCTGTCCTGGGAACAAATGCGCAGAGATGACTACAGGGCAAATTCAAGATCACATGGGGCAGTACAATAATCTCTGTGATCATTGTGTCCCATTTGACTCACAGGAATATCACAGTTTACATTTACTGAAGTACTACAACTGACCAAATCACACTGATGCATGAGGCATCTTAGTTTCAGTCACACACGTCTGTATTCATATCTTTGTGGGACAGTCTGTTCATTTCTATGGAAAAAAACCCTAATCCCACCAATGACAACCTTAACCCCTACCCAGCCCTCACCTTAACCATAAATAACCATAAACAAAATAAAGACTTTCAGCATTTTTAGTTTTTTGATTGCAGTCACAGATTTTTGCAAATTGAGTTTCGCCTTGTGGGGACCAAAAAATGGTCCCCACAAGTTAAAAATAACAGGAAACAACAGGTCATCACATTGTGGGGATATTTGTAATTTATACATAACCCCCCCCCCCAAAAAAAAAAAAAAAACACACACACACACACAAAACACCAGATTTCTACAAGTTAATAGTTGCAGAAAAAGCTCTGTCCTTTTGCAGCACCTTTCCTGAAAAATACATAATTTATTCTAAACTAGATATTTTATAATGAGGTGACTTTACTCCTATACTACATACCATCCTTCATGATTCATGAGCTTCCTGGCAATGTGTATAGCACTGCCCCCTCCCTCATCCACAAAAGTGAATAATTGGGCAGCTAGTCACAAGGGCCACAGACTCATTCTCTCCATTTAGCCGAGTTGAACCCCAGACTGTGTTATATGTGAGTATTTAGTTATGTACACCACCAAGGATATCTGAACAGAAAGAGAAACTTAAATGATCTGAATGGAGAAGTATTCAGGTGGAACAAACGATCCCGATGAAATGGCAGTATTATTAAAAAGCAGCTGTTAGGTTATGTTACAAATCCAATACTTTAACATTTTCAGCATTTTTAAAATCAAAATGATTATAAATGTCTATTCTATTTTATCCAATTGTGACGTTTTATTTAATCAGAGATTAATTTAAACGGCTGTCCGGCTGCTCTTTTAGTGCCAATTTAGGTCAGGGAAAAAAAAACTTATCACTGGCGTATAACTGTCGGTTAAATGAGGAAACAGGTCCCACTGACTGTAACAGCAGCCAAGAAATGACATGCATGCTACGTAAATACTGAAGGGATTAAACTAATTAAAAAGCCAGTCGACCTGATATAGTTCAGTGGATTGATTCGCTGTCGCTCAGGTCGTGTCAAACCTGTGCAGATCTGACGCAGCACATCCCTCACTGTCATTGTGGCTACGCAGGTCACGTCAAATATCTCAGGTTCTCTGAAACATATATGAATAAGAACTTCATAAACAATGGTGTATTGTACACAAAGTTTTCACTAGGGGTCAGTGTCTTCAAACAAAAAGGCCAGTAAAACCAGACAATACACGCAAGTCGCATGAAGTCGTAAAGTAAACGGCGTGCGAATAAGAGGCTAATTATTTTTACTGTGTTTGTTTTTTTTTGTTTTGTACTGTCGCATTTTGATAACAGAAGCATTGTGTCATCTGCTGTTATCATTTGTATCGGAGCCTGCTGGCACGTCCGCACATTGACCTCATACGAAACCAAGTTTGTGCTAAGAGAAGTCTTATAGCCTTCCTGTCCTGCTGCCGTTGTTAGCGGGTCCCTGACCGGCTGTTATTCATATAATTGCATTTGGTTTCCGTTATAGCCAGCTGTATAAAATATGTAAATTCTGCTTTTCAGTGGGTACAGGTATTTCCTAAAGGAAATCTCCTTGATAGTGACCAGAAAACTTTTATTATCCCAAAGGAAATAGTCTGTGTGACTGCACATTTCACAAATACACAACAAAACTAAAATAGACACTACACAGTGTCACATACAACAGTAATAATAAGTAGGGCATATAGAATGTGATGCTCAAAGAAATGTTTGAACAATTATTATTTTTTTAAAATATTGTGTATTCAGTAGGCAGTAGTCTTGTTAATCCTGTATTTGCATCACACACCACAAAAAAAGACTTTATGAATTCAATAACAAACTGCAGCACATGGCGTAACCAAGGTAATGGATGTACTGTATTATCACTGTATTATCACTGTATTATCAACGATGAATTATGCTACCACTGTCAAGCTTAGAGTACAAAAATCAAATTAGAAACAAATTTCAGTTATAATGTATAATCAGTTTTAATTTAAAGTGAGGAATATTGGTGGCATACGTGTGGCAGTTTGTTATATTTACAATCTGCATATTTTTTTATAATCTTGTTTTAAAGAAATGGAGGACTCTAAAATTATTTTATGACATAAGTCACATAGAATTTTGGCACAGCCAGTGGATCTTGTGACCATAATGATCATAATTGTATTTGTTAGTCAAAGTGGGAGCTTTGCAAAACTTCCACCACGGTCAGTCTGCGTTGCCTCTGAGACCTTAAATGATCTCTTGTAAGCTGAACGTATGCCTTGGAAAATTTCCTCTGGCTCATGTTCACTACCTCCGCAAAATGGGTTTCAGTTTCTTCCCCTTCTCCCCCCCCCTCCTCAATTCACACACACACACACACACACACACACACACACACACACACATCTAAACCAGCAATCCACCTAAACTGCTGAAACCTTCAAAAAGAACATAATTCCACAGAACAGCTGTAACTGGTTCGCCAGTTGTCTGGACTTGGTACAGCCTGCGACTTCCTTGGAGCACTGTGTACGCGTGAGACGTGCCTCGCCACCTCAGCGGCGTAGAGCCGAGCGGCTCCGTCATCGCATGTGCGCGTGCCTAGACCTGCCCCCCCGCCCGCAGACAGACAACCACCCTTTTTAGGCCTGGGTGGCTGCCTGAGCCACCCACATGCCGGCTGAAAGCAATTTAACAATAAGTCAGTTAATGTGCAAGACAGTTATAACCTGGAGCTAAATAACCTGCAATTGTTCTTGTTTACACACTTCACTGAAATAGAAAGAGCTGTCAGATTCCATTTCAAACTGTTTGCAAATCCTAATTTGAGCTTTATAACAAGTATTTATCATTTCGCCAACTTTCTAGTTGTGTTCCATCCTCTGGGCCTTTACTCAGATTGACCCCAAACTAGTGACCCGTATTGAATCTAATTCAAGCAGAGATGAGCTGGCGATTCTTCTGGGCATGTGAGGCCCATTTGCTTAGCCCTGGTGATCTCTAAACAAAGGGGAGATCCAGTGTAGTGGTGAAGGCATGGGTTACCCAACAAGATAAGTGCTCGATTAATGCTTAGCTGTAATTAATTAGCGTTCACAATGTTATACTCAGCGATAATTCTCAAGTGTGATTGCCTGGGTCATAAGTTTGCCGGATAAACAGTAAGACAGATAAACTACACCTGAGGGGACAAGAAGGTAGGAATCCCTGCTCTCTGGTTGGCACTTTTTGGTGACATCACTGACTCAGGTGTGAACCGGGAATGTGCGATAAAGGCAGTTTGATGTGGGTCAGGGCTTTCGTTGCCATGTGGGGATACTGGACTGAGGGAACCCGCCAAAACCAATGTCATACTACCAGAGAAACTCCAAAAATAAATCAGGGGAAGGGTGGAGTTGAAGGATTAATTGCCCCTCCTGCCATGCAGTCATGTGAAAAAATTAGGACACCCCATTAAATATTTAATTCTTTATTAAGAAATATCAAAATATCAGTATTAAATCTTCTTTCAAATTATATCTGTAGATAACGTTGACGTAATTGCATCACCTATGCAAAAACAAATAAACAAATTTATTTATTTAACAAAGGAAATTAACTAAGATGCCAATTCCTACTGAGAAAAAGTTAGGACACCCTGTGCCCTAATAGCTAGTATTTCCCCCTTTGGCTGAAATAACCTCAATGAGACGTTTCCTATAACCATCTATCAATCTCTGACACCAACCAGCAGAACGTTTTCCCCACTCTCTAATGCAGAATTCCTTAAGCTGTGTGATGTTTGAAGGGTGTCCTGCATGAACTTCATCTTCAAATCCCCCCACAGCATCTCAGTAGGATTCAGATCCAGCTTTGATTGGCCATTCCAGAACTCTCCATTTCTGTCTTGTAAGCCATTCCTTGGTAGATTTACTGGAATGTTTTGGGTCAATTGCATGGTCCTCCCCCACTTCAGCTTCAACTTCTGGACAGATGTTTTCACATTGTCCTCAAGCATCCTCTGATATGATGAAGAACTCATAGTGGATTCTGTGATGGTGAGCTGGCCAGGTTCTGCTGCAGCAAAGCAGCCCCAAACCACGACATTTCCACCCTGATGCTTCACAGCTGGTATGAGGTTCTTTTGCCCAAAATCTGTCTTTGGTTTTCGCCAAACATGATCTCTGTTACTGCGCCCAAATAATTCAATTTCAGATTCATCTGTCCAAAGCACACTGTTCCAAATGTCCTGGTCTTTTTCTAGGTGGGTCTCTGGCAAACTTCAGTGTTGCCTCGATGTTTGTTTGACAGCAAGGGTTTCCTCCTTGCACAGCTCCTATGTAAATCAAACTTTTGCGTCTCTTTCTGATGGTAGATGCATGTACTTTCACATCAACTGTGGCAAGAGCTTCCTCTATGACCCATGATGACATTTTAGGAGACTTCTTTCAGCATCTTGCGGTCTGCTCTTGGGCTGAACCTGCTAGGACAGCCTGCCCTGGCCATACTGGTAGTTGTTTTAAATGAAAATTATTTTCTGGACAGTGGAATGGCTGATTCCAAACTCTCTTGAGATCTTTTTATATCCTTCCCAGACTCATCTGCATCTACAAGCTTATTTCTGAAGAGCTCTTTGGATCTCACCCAGATAATATCACTCATTTCAACAATCAAAAGCAAACCAAACTAAATGTCTGCAGTTTAAATAAGACAGGCTCCACCAAAAAGCTCTGTAACAATGTTTTAATCATTTTCACTTGATATGGTGCAACTGAATTTAATTCTAGGGATTTTAAATAGTGATGAATGTGAGGGTCTCCTAACTTTTTCCTCAGTGGAAATTAGCATCTTAGTTAATTTCTTTTCATAAATAAGTGAATTTGTTTCTTGTTTTTGCATAGATGATGCTATTATATCACCTTTATCTACAGATATAATTTGAAAGAAGATTTAATACCGATATGTTGATACTTCTTAATAAAGAACTAAATATTTAATGGGGTGTCCTAATTTTTTCACATGACTGTATGTTAAATCTTAGCTACTCTCTTCGGTGTTTGAAGAATATACATGGCTGACTGAAATACTCTCCGCCTTCTTGGTCATAACAGCCAATGGGCAGCCTCGCTTGGCTCATAACGGAACACTGGTTGGAGCCCCAGACCTCAGCTGGTGCGTATGTCCCTTAGCTGGCTGGGATTCGCAAAGGCTGCCCCCCTCCAGCAGCAGTCTGCGGTCCGGGAGAGGAGACCGTGCTGTTGGCTGTTTGTTTTTCCCAGCTCCAGCCCCCCTCAGTTATTCCGCAGGCTGTTCACTGTCCTTATTTGACTCCAGGTCAGATGAGTGTCTTCTGTCAGCTGACGGAAACCACAGTGCTGAAGTTTCTCTCTCTCTCTCTCTCTCTCTCTCTTCCTCTTTCTGTCTCTCTCCCCCTCTCTCTCCCTCTTGCTCCCTCACTCTCTCTTGCGCTCTCTCTCTCTCTGCCTCAGCCTTTCTGATGAAGGATCTCTTCTAAAGACTAAGAGACACATTCAGTGCTGTTTACAACTTACACCTGACCCAGGAGACTGTCATTCTACCACCTATCTATAACCCTAAAACCATATCGTGTGATGTGCAGTAGTCATGCTGTATGAACACATGTACCGATCAGGCTGCAAGGACTTGCACTAATCACACAGTGAGTAAATGCACTGATCAGGCTGTGAGTAAATGCATTGTTCAGGTTGTGAGTAAATGCATTGGTCAGGTTGTGAGTACATGCATTGGTCAGGTTGTGAGTACATACACTGATCGGGCTGTGAAATAGTGCACTGGTCACATTGTTAGAACATGCACTGATCACGCTGTATGTGCACTAATCACACCGTCTGTACCTGCACAGAGCGAATACATCGCTTTTACCTGGTGATTAATACAATATAATGCTCCCATAACCCGGACCTGGATAAGGAGTCAGAAGATGAATGAATTGTTGGACAACGCAGTGCTGAACTCTTATTTTTGTAACAAAATAAGATTTTCAGGAGTTTATGACAATTAAATAAGGCGGCGCCACAGGTGATATGGCACAGAGCTCTGCTTTAACAAAGCTTAGTGGATAATCATTAATTGCATTTAATTTCAATGCTATAACTTTTATTGACATAATCACCCAGGAAACAGAACAAACAAGCAGGACTGAGCTTCCTGTGTGACATGACGAAAAATATGTAAACAAATAATGCTCTTTGCCACAGCAAACATCGGCATTTTCATAGGCCAGTGACAGTGCCAGTGACATTTCCAGTGACAGTGCCAGTGACCACGCAAGTCTTTCCCCGCTGGCATTCCCACCCAGTTCGAAGTTAACCCTTAACAAGGACCGTAATTCGCCGTGTGATTGGGATGCCCCCCCCCCCCCGCCCTCGCTGTCCCTTTAACCCATAAACCACTTCCTTCATTGTGTAAACAGACATATGTAGGGACATCAGTTTTCTGACAGGCAAATTGAGCCACTTTGCATTAACAGGTGGGGCTGCATCAAAGCTTCTTGTGCCTAATTATACTGAATAGGAACGTCACACCTTCTTATCAGCGAGTTACGGAAAGGAAATCAGCTCCGGCCTCCTGTGGATCAACCCACTCGACCCTGACCTGTGTGTAAATTCAGAGTCTGCAGGGCTTCCGCTGGGTGTGTCTCCCTGTGCGTTTAGACTGTTTACCAGCTGATATCTTGGGCCTCGCGCGGTTACGTTTACATCCTTTATGTGGGGGAAAGGGCACCAGGATCCTGTCCAGGACCAGCAATCAGGCTGCATCAGCACGGCTCCTTATCCACGTGCTCTGACTGCGACACCTCATTTCACCAACTTTACATGACTACTGGTGGCCTTGAAATTACCCTGAGGGCATCGGATTGTGAGCGGCAGGCTTCAGATAAACCTCTGGGGGGAAAGTCTGTCTCAGAGCCAAGTTACCACTAATCATACAGTATCTAAGTTTTTACACAAACGCCTGGTTTCACTGCTAGCGTTTGTGGGTAAGTGGCTGATGTCTGCTATCTTTGTCTTTATTTTTTACTAATTAATATAATAATAAAAGAGCCCATTCTGTATTTTTCTGCCCTCAAAGCTTGGAGAAATTTGACTGCCTCTGCCACCCCCTGGAAGGTGGGCTTCCCCTGTGGGTCTGGTTAGGGTTAGGGCTTCCTCTGCTACCCCCTGGAAGATGGGCTCCCCCTTTGGGTCTGGTTCCCCCAAGGTCTCTTCCTTCCAGGCAGTTTTCCTTGCCAGGGTCATCTCTGGTTTGCTCACTCGGGGCTTTGGACTGGGATCATGTAAAGCACTTTGAGACAATGCAATATTGTGAAAATGCATCCATCCATTTTCTGTAACTACATGTTCTATTCAGGGTGGTGGGGGTCTGTCCCGGAGACTATGGGTACAGGACAGGAAACAACCCAGGATGGGGCGCCAACCGATCGCGGGGCACACACAGACTATTTACAATGTAATAAAACTGTTTGATACATGTAATTGTGCGTACAGGGTTGCCTCGAATTGAAAATCTCATGACAGCTGGCCGACCAAAGTTGGCAACCCTAGTCCCAGAGACGTGAGGTAACAGCCCTAACCACTGTACCACCCCCTGTTGTGAAAATCCTCTATTTCAATAAAATTGACCTGAATTGCGCTAAGAGAATCTAAAGCTATTATCACACTGCAGCATCATATGTTAACATAGGGAGTATCTCACCCGTAGCAGCACCGTTACAGCAGCCTAGTAATATCATGATAAAACTAAACTTGTTGAAACTAAAACCTACCTGTGTTATTCCTGAGAGTAGATATCTCAACAGGTTTAGGAGGTCATGACATAAATTCTTGGCTTTCACTCTTTGCGTATGGGGCCATTAATGTACTAACCATGATTATAAGAAGCTGTTAACTTTTAGTTATTGTAACTGTTACCCGAGTACACTGATCTTACATGCGCTTTGATATGATTGGCTGCGGAACATGAACGGTCCAAATTACTGCCGATGTAGCGAAGAGAAGAAGAAAACATGAGCCAATAAAATCAGATGGCTCAGTTGTGAGTAGCAGATGTACTCAGGGAGCAAACAGTATTTAATTTTAAGTAATAGTTAATTATTTTTAATTGCTTCCTTTAAAAAACTCAGTTATAATAATGAGAATATTTGTGGTTTGTTACATTACACTGATACAACCTAGCATTCACCATGACATCACGGTAGAATTTCAATCATCAATATTGTCTCTATCAAGGTCTGTCAGGAACATAGGGGCAGAGGTGTACTTGAGTAATTTTACTTGATTACTGTACTTAAGTATTATTTTGGGGGATTTTTACTTTACTTGAGTACAATTAAAAGTTAATACTTTTACTTTTACTTAATTACATTTTTAAAGAAAAAAAAGTACTTTTTACTCCTTACAATTTTATTTACAGTC
>JAODJU010000001.1:7867424-7890996 GCA_026776725.1 Gnathonemus echidnorhynchus
TTCATTCACTTCATGTTTTTAGAGATTAAAAACGTAAACAAGAATCTCTAGTTTTCATTCTTGCTTTTACTTTTAATAGAGTAAAATTTTCACTCATTACTTGTACTTTCACTTGAGTAACATTTGAGTACTTTTTACACCTCTGCATAGGGGTATGATGGATGACCAAATATCCTTTTCTGATCAATTGCAGCTATCTTCAGGTCTTGTAGATTTACACTGTATAACATCACGAAGATCAGACTTTATTTACCAAAATATGCAACTGAGTTCCTAGTGCAGACACTTGTAATTTCATGACTAGACAACTGTAGCTCTTTGCTGCTGTCAGAACATGAACGGTAGGAAACCTCTAGAAGATGGAGAAAAGGAAAGTCCAGCTAGTCCTCAGCTAGCTCTGCTAAGTGTGGCCATGACCCGTATTAAGCTCATCTTGCAGCAGGTGTAACACGCATTATCTCCTGCAGTACTCCGATAGTGTAGCCCAGTGGGTAAGGTCACGGGGTTAAATATGCATGAGTACGGCTCACACACTCATGCCACCATATCGCGCATGACACTGCAAGTTAAATCCGCTCCTTGCTGCAGGAATGGGTAAATGTTTAGCATAAAAACAAAGCTCGTTTTTGTTCATTTGCATAGAAACACACTGACTTTCTCCTGGTTCACTTTGCAGTCTAGACACCCAAAGCCATGCAGTTGCCCTGGCAACGTAAACTTTATTTCTCGACTCACTTCAAGAAAGTGAAAGTGGAAACAGGAGCCCGTTCCGTGTCCTTGGCTTTGTGTCTGATGAAAGGATGATTTCTCTTTAAAGTACAGCTGTATTAAAACAGTATTAAATGTCAGTCAGGTGGGGCGGGGTCTGGAACCAGCCTGCCAAGGTATTTTTCTATTATGGCAACCATAAGGTTAAAGATCAGGAAAGGATGACACATATTCTAACAGGAAACCAAAGTTGACGCTGCAGTTTTTCTGTGATGTTATCACCTTCCTGCGCTTCTCACTAAATTTGTGGTCGTGCTGTGAAAAATAATGGACAGGATTTTAATAGAAGTGGCCCAGTGGGCTGCTCCATGGGTTAGGACTTGTGTTCCTGTCATCAGAAGGTTGGCAGTTCAAATCCTAGGGTCAGCAGAGTGATGTCACCACTGGGCCCCTGAGCAAGGCCCTTGCCCTCAATTGCTCCAGGGACCAGTGGACCCTGCTTACTTAAGTCTGTATTGCATTAGATAAATGCTTCTACTAAACAAATGCAGAAGAGAGACAGTAAAAAGAGCAACAGACAAGTATGTTTTTAGTAAGGTTCATGGTCCCTGTCTCACATGTTCCACCCACAGCCGATACCACATTTTCCCAGGGCCCCACAGAGCCCTGGTGGCTATGACCAGCCAATGAGGTGCTTCTTCTCTGGACCGTTTTCGTCTGACACCCAGCGAGCACTAAAAGACGTCTCTGCCTCCACGCCGCGCTCCTTCCTCATTCCCCTCTCAACACCCCAGTTCACAAAATGAATCGCAAATAACCAGGAAGGACCCAGCGGAGCGGACCGCGAGAAATTCAAGCTTTCTGGGAAAGCTGGGATAGATGCCGCCAGCCTGGTCAGGTGCTCAAGAGGATAAAGGGGGAAAGAATAGCGGCAGTCTTACATTTCACTGTCCTTTTCCCTGCCATAGGAAAAAAAAGTCCATATCAGTTTAGCTTACGCAGAATGAACGTCGGAGATGAGGAAGCAGCTTAGCCAACTTCCCTTGGGGGGGGGGGGGTCGCACTTAACACTTAACGCAAACACCATTGCACCATCAGCAGCTGCAGAGCTCTCCAGACCTACAAACAAACCTCTGTGAATGAGGTCTCTCTGGCTACAGACTCAATCCCCTTTCCGCTCACCTACAGGTCAGTCCACCGAGGCTGTCGTTGTGAAAGTTTGTGGCAACACATCAAGATTGATAAGGGGCACTGGGGTGAAACACAAACACCCACCCGGACTGACTATACAACCTCAAACCTCACACGCGAGACCACAGCTGAGGGGGCATCCGACTTCTTAGCCAAGGAGGCTGGGTGAGGGCAGGCCTCGCCTGGGGTGTTGGTATATGTGTAAGGTAAAGAAGGGTACACACAGACAGGCTCCGATGTGCCAAACTAGCATAGCTTCACACTTATACAATGACATCACAAATTTATTTATTTTATTTTTTTTCAGATTTTATTAGTCCAGAAAATATAAAATATATACATTTTTACTATGGTAGGCCAGCCTGTTGTTAGACAGGGAGTATACAAACTACATAGTTTCACAATATCTGCTGTGCTCCTACAAAAAAGAAATAATAATAAATAAACAGTACAAAGAGAACACCAACACATTCAAGTGTCTGTCCCAAAATAAGACTGATTATCTGGTCACAAAACCAAGCCCTGCAGTCTGTATCACTCCCTGAACAATTATAGCTTCCCAGGCACATACAATATAGCGCCCAAAAAAGGCATCTTCATTGTCTCCAGCTACAGTTCATAGTACCGCAGTGAGATGCTGACAAATCAACTTACACTCCGACAGTTACTCAAATACACATGTAAACAGATAGGGCACATAGTTCTACTTCAGACACAATTGCTCTCGGAGAAATGTTAACAATCAGCACTGATATGGTTTCAATCAAGAACACCACACACGTACACACACCCTCGGCCACAGGTGTCAGGTGTCTGATTGTCCATTTACTGAAATCGAGGACCAGACCATTTCCTTAACCGCACCGAATGTCCAGGCAGCGAGTGACCGAACCCTGTGTGACCGAGAGCAGCAGAGATGGAGGCCTGAAGGGGGGAGCCGGCCCTTCCTTAAAGAGCATATGAGAAGGACCAGGCTCTGTGCACAAGCCACATCAAACTGCCTCCGTCCCACCTGAACACTCGGCAGTAAAGTGCATCAAATCCCAGTCACTTCGCTGCCGTTGATGCATAAAACGGAACCATTTTCCCATAAATCTCAGTTGCTAAAGCAAATTAGCATCTCAATATTAAAGGCAAATATGCTGCATCAGAACCTTGGCTGGGAAGAAAAAAAAAAAGCTTTGGAAATGCTTTGTTCTGTGTAGCTCAACGTCCACCGTGAACACAGACACTCAATATCCATCATGCTATGAGATGCATGTTCTTTCAAGAGTGCAGGAAACAAGACTGATTTGATGGTGTGTGAAGCCCTTTTGAATAACCGCTCACTGGTATATACATGTCTATATATATATAAAAACACACACACACACACACACACAGGAACCGTATCAGCTCATCAAAAGCTGCCAGAAACCAACACTTATATCTTACCAAAAAAAATCTTTGGTGATATTACCTCTTTTCTACCTTCCTGCAATTTTTCCTTTATCATCTGAAAGCCTAACAGACCTCAATCATCATGCACATTTAAGCCATTTTTACAAATTTCTTCAGGGGGAAAAAATATATATATATATATATAAAAAAAGCTTGTGAGCTCCTTTCATCCACTAACTGAAACATTACATCATATACAGGAACACTCTCAGTCATATACACAGAAACAAATGCATGATTTCTTGCCTTAAGGACAAAATGAAATGCCCCCATAAGGATGGCAGACCCTGAAGACTTTCCAGGGATACCCCCCCCCCCAAAGGAGGAAACCCCAAACTAGGAAAACCTTTGTTTTTAAAAAGTGCCAAAATTCTGTCATTTGTTGAGGTTAAGATTCATGCAGTATTAAAGTCAACAGGATGTCAAAACAAGTACATGTAAGAGAAGAGAATACTAAGCAGCATTTTATCCCCTAAAGGAGGAGAGAGTCCGATTCTGACATCAAAGCCCATGTGAGCCAGTCAAGCTTGCTGGATGCCAGACGGGTGTCTCAAATCCTGAAATCAGTCAGAACATATGAGGTTAACAGACGGTCTACAGTGCAACAGCAAAAAAAAAAAAAAAAAAGCATCACATTAAAAGCAGAACTTGAAGATCTACAAAAGATCAGAGAAACCAGAAAACACCCTTTGCTGTACTGGAATTGCATTCAGTTCCATTTTGTTCTACTGGGTGAGATCTGCTCGCTCAAAGGTGCGTGAAGCCGCAAGCAAGAAGATTGCTCTTGTCTTGCTTCCTCCAACCAGAGTTCCCAGCCCACACGCAGACTGACCTGTCCTGGCAAAGGAGGAACCCCAGGAGCACACGGAGAGGCCGGGGGCGTAGGAGATAAGCTGTTGAAACGTGGCTTCTTTGTGGGCTCAGGGCTGGTCAGAGGAGTGATACTGTTCCGCCTGATCAGGAGGCCAGGTCCTCTCTTCACCTCCTGCATAGACATGATTAAGAGGTCAAGGACCAGGATGACCCAACCAAATATAATCCAGCAGTTTAAGCACAGGCAGGAGCTCAACTTACCTCTGGTTTGTCCCTGTGTGTGTTTACAGCATCCACGTTCAGCGAGATGGACTCCACTTTACACCCTGTGCACAGAACCAGAACAGTGAACTCACGCCCATGTCATAGCCCACACAAGTATGCAAACAAGCCATATGCTACCAACTCACCATAAGCCACAGGGGTGAGCTTCAGAACCGTATGCAGTGGACACTTAAGGTAGGGCATCTCGTCTGAAACAGAAAGTCATCCGCTCACACCAAATTCAGAAACGGGAAAAGTGAAAATTAGGAGTTAAGGGGAACTTTCTCACCTGCACTCTTGTCCAGGAAGTAGGCCAGCAAACAGCGCATGACTGCCTGATGGCAAATGACCAGCACATTCTCCTGCCTCTCCAGCTCCATGATGACAGGCTCCAGCCTCTGAACCAGGTCTTGGTATGACTGTAGGGGATATGAGGAAAGGCCTTAGGCTAATACCATGCGATGGCTAAACAGGACACATCTCTTGTCAATTCAAATGCACTGCAAGGATTGCATTTGAAACACGGGACATGGACCCAGTAATACATGCCATGAAATTAGCATTAGAACAGGAGCGGGCAGTCTTATCCACAAAGGGCCACTGTGCATGCAGGTTTTTGGGATAACCTTTAGGTCAGCAGTTCAAACCCAGGTGTGAGGACTCATCAGCCAATCAGTTCTTAATTAGATTACTAATTAGAGGAGTTGCAGCAAAAACCTGCATGCCCAACGGCCCTTTCTGGATAAGATTGCCCACCCCTGCACTAGAACATGTGCAAGCTTGTACCTCGCCCCTAGGGTAGCGGTAGTAGAACTTGTCTTGGTCTCTCAGCATGAATTCCTCCGGGAACCTCTCCCTCACCTCCTCATAGGTCATCTCCTCACACACGCCCTGTACATGGAGATGTGTCACGTCATTCGAGGGCATGTGCCCACAGAGAGAGTGTCACCGGGAGACAGGAGGCTGCCTTACCGCATCAATCTCGTTGAGTGCCTTCCATTGTTCGTAGACCAAACCCAGTGCCTCGGCCGTCTGAATACTCCGTCGTAGCTGACTGCTCCACACCTTCAGATCCTGCAGTTTCTGCTCCTCCACGAAGCCGGCCAGTGCCGTTGCAAACTGACGGGGCAACCAAGGTAAGGTAAGCCAAGGCTTGGGTGACCAAGCACTTAAGAATTCCGGCCTTTGAAGGCAAAGACCATCTCCCAGACTAAAGCCCTTATAACCTAATTTACAAAAGATTCATTGCATGAGACAATGCAGGTCATAAAGATCCCTATCGAATACTATCCCACATTTCCTTTATTAGCAATCCTTATACAACCATGTACCTTTTTGCCTCGGACAGACAAGCCAGAATCCCCGCCCAGCCGGCCTTGCAGATTGTGGTCGCTCTCGCCATGGCGACAGAGGTAAATGGTGCGTGGCTGCACGTGAATATTCATCAGGTAGTACACGATCCTGCTCTGGATGTGGTCCTGGACGCGGTTGACCAGGAACCTGCGGCCAACGTCAATCACCTTGATGAAGGACAGGTTTCTGAGGAGCACAGAAGGTGTTTTGCATGTGAAAACAAGGCACATAGCCTATCTGGTTTCCATTCTTCATACTCTAGGACTGTGACTCTTACCAAGGTGTCATATTTACATCAAATTAAGCACCATTATTCAGGGTTACACACTGCAGCACCTCAATTGGGAAGAGGCTGCACCACAGGTATGTAGGTACCTGTCATGCCCATCAGGGTCCAGGGGCTCATACAAGGCCCGGTAACATTCGATCCTCTTCTGGAAGTCCTCCATGGCGTCTGCCTTATTGCAGTCCTGGTAGTCTGGACATGACACTTTCACTTCCTGTGCAAAGAGAGCGAAGGCATCAGCTGCAAATGCATTCTCGAGAGTCAGAGCTACACCAACACCAACAAGTTAGAGAAGAATCAAAAATAGAAAGGCTCACCATGATGTTTGCAGCAATGATGCTGGGCTCGTCGCAGATGGACTCAATAAAGAATATCTGAAAAGGAGAAGAACCATTTTGTTTGAATACTGGGGGTGCTGTGTTGATAATAGTCACTTAAAATGTCTGAAAAGCTCCTAACCTTGAATCCATTATCACTGCCAAAATTCAGGATCAGGTCTCTTCTTGCCCTTGTCGTGTTTGTGGCATCAAATACCTGAAGAGGAGAAGGTATGCATGTTATGCAGAAAGACCCTGAAGAACATAGTGCTAATGGCTGACTCTCTATACCAGCGTAACCCCAACCCAATCCTCAGGGATCCGCAGACTGTCCACATTTTTGCTTCCTCCCAGCTCGCTTCCAGACCGCCCACGTTATTATTCCCCCCGAGGTCCCTACCCAGAGCTTGGAGGGAGCAAAAACGTGGACTGTCTGGGGGCCCTGAGGCCCGGGTTGGGAAACACTGCTCTATTCCACGTACAGCATGTTCTTTGCACTGTGCGGAACACACCGATTTTGTTTCAGTCTCAAGGGCCACTTACAGCAACTTGGCCACCTTCCTCTGTCAGGTAGGTCTTCACATCTCTGAGGGCTGCCAAGGCACATTGTCTGTGGAGAAGAGATGAGTCAGACTATGCCCAGTCACTCCCCAGCCCGCTCCCACGATCCTCTGGTTCTCACTCACTGTCTGATCTTGACGGCATCCTGGTTGTCGGGCTTGAAGAAGTCGTAGGAGCTGTAGTGCTTGACTGCCTCTCGTCGATATTCACCCACATTAAAAACTAGTGATGGAGAAGAAGTCAGACTGAATTAGAATTAGGTGATCAGTGGTCATTGTTAACACACCACACCACAGCACACAGTGCGCAAAAACGAAATGTGACCTCTGCATTTAACCCATATGTGACTTTCGTGACATAGCAGGGGGCAGCTAATTCAGCGCCCGGGGAGCAGTGCTTGGGGACGGTACCTTGCTCAGGGAACCTCAGTGGTGACTTGCTGGTGGGGGATTCGAACCTGCAATCTTTCGATTACAAGTGTGCTTCCCTAACCATCAAGCCACCACTGCCCACACTGCACTGCCCAAGGGAAACCTAGCCCAGAAAACTCCACCGACCTCAGCAGAGCAGCTTGCTTTCTATGCATGGTCAGGGGCAGTCCCAGACCCAGGGGGTACGGTACCTTTGGTGGGCATGCCAATCCAGTTGAGATAGCGGGTCAATTTCCTGGAAATGTAGGTTTTCCCGCGAGCAGGCAAGCCCACCATCACAATGACAGTGGGGGGGTTGGCCAAGTGAGGGCCCCCACAAGCTGTGGAAATAGCAAAGAGCCAACACTTACTCCATAGCAACATAAATTCAAATCATCAACCTGAATGCAAGTCTCCATTATTCATGCCTGGGAATAGCACTTGGATAGAGAAGAGAGTTAAAAAAAAAAAAGTTGTTTAGAGACATTTCACAAAGGGAGTCGTCTTTTTATCTAGTTTTGGGACACCAATGGGATTTATTAGCATAAATTATTCAGGTTCCTGTGGACGACCATCGCACTCATACTGGTCAGCTTTTCTGGTGCCATACAGCTGCATTCAGGCTGACCAATCGTAGGACCTCGTCCCACACGCAGGGAGTGACGAGGGCGCTGTTGCCACCCACTACTATCAGACGGTTACCATGGAAATGTAATCCCCTTCACCTCGTGAATTAGAGGCGGGTGACTCAGGGACGCCGGAGGAATTGTCCTCCGCAATTCGAAATGCATGCATGCATGTCAATGCCGGCGAAATCTAATTAGTTACTAATATACAATCAATTTCTAAGAATATAAAAACGAATTAAATCAGAAGATTGTATAAGATTACAATATTTTTAAACTATATTATTTTAAGAACAAAGGAAAAATGCTTCACTGTACATTCGTCTAACCGGGATCTTTACGTATATTCGTGGTTGATATATAACATACACATCGGCATTTTAAAATGGTCCTCATTAAACTAAACCGCATATAAGATTACGAGTCAATGCACCTGATGCGCACAGAAATCCTCCCAATCTGTTCCCAAGTATGCCTGACCCGCCTGTGTTAAACAGATGCAGGTGTGTCAAAGCCTCAAATCCTAGACCAGCTCCTCGCAAATTAAATACGTTTTACGGAGGCTGAATTTTGCAGGCTCTCATTCCGGAATCCGCCGCGCATGACGTATAATCGGATTATTCATCTCCGCACCGGCACTTAGTGCCTAAGCATGCGCTCCCTATAAACCGGGAATAAAGTAACCTGTTAATTTATACAAATTCGACATCCTCTGGTGAGATTTAGTTCTGATATAAAAAGACAACAAAATACTGATATGGGTAATACCGGCACAATGACTAACTAGTTCGTGGTTCTGGCTATATGCCAACATGATATACTCACATTTCTGCGACACCGTTGGTCTATCATCGCTAGTGGGAATCCAGATTTTTTGGATCCTGTTCTGGGTGAGCTCAGTTGGCATTCCTTAATGATCGCAAAATGAAAGAAAGAAGATCCGAGTAACTGGAAACCGACACGAACACGAGTGTCTGGTATTGCGTATATAGAAATCCCCTTCCGTTTTCACTTCCTTTATCCGACTCAGCTGGAGGATACGTCAGGGCGGTGGGACGCGCACTGGACCCTCTCAGTCTCTATCTCACTGCTGCGGTTTCCTAGGCTGACTCCCGGAGTCCCTTTTAACGGCGAGGCTAAGGATGTGAAACGTGATCCGTGTGACGCCCAGAAATTCCGTCATTCAGTTATCACTGATCCAGCCTACGCCGGGGTGACCTGCTGCGCCTCCTGGTGGGCTGGACGTGGAAATGTACCAGACGCTTGGACGTTCTATTGTGGGCTTCTGAAGTGTAAAAATCGGGTTTTAAACTCTTGAAAGAGCATATTCACTAAGTGTGACGAAATATACAATTCAAGATAAAGCTGCGTAAAATAATACCAATATTTTGGTATTTTTTGTGTTTATAATTCAAGCCTAAACATTCCTTAAAAATAGTTTTGCATATTTATTACATCTAGTATTATATGTACTTTATGGTATTCATTTTTATATAAATTATCATATATTGTATTTATCTATTTCCATGATAGTGGATCAAAATTTTCACTCATGGGAATCAATAGAGATCTATCTTATCTTCTAAAACAAAGTTTTTTTTTCCTGCACTCTTCACACATTGCCCACATTGAATAATACCAATTACACAAATCTAAATATTCGAAATAAAAAACGAAGACATGAAAGCGTGGCAGTTTATATTGTGACTCATCAATTACACAGTCTGGCTCATTTCTGGTACATTCCAAAAGATTAAGGGCATCCCTTGCGCACGTGCGGACTCAGGCGTCGGCATGGCCATTGTACCTACTGAGTGGAAGGACGTCTACGCCTAGATCATAAATGAGTAAAAGTGATGTGGACGATTGCTTTATTGTAGTGCATTCGCTATCGCTTTTTTAAAATTATTGTAACTAAATATTTTAACACAATTATACCGTTGACAAATACTTGTAACGTTATTACTAAAGATATAAAAAATAATTTGTTTTATTATCTTCTTAGGAATATCTGTGTGTGATATATATTCTGTTAAATTCCAGGGTGTATATTTTCGTTGGTGTATTTCATTAATTACTCCATTGTAAATCAAAACAGTCGACATGCACTTTTCAGGATCATGCCATTATAAAGTGTTAAAACTAGTGTATTAGTAGAATTTGTTTAAGATGAAGTGTGTAAGAATTATTATGTAATTATGGCGCATCTTAAGCGACATGAGTTCCTCTGCTACTGTAGAATAACGATTGGCAGCAGGGGCGTAGAGATGAATGGAGAGGGGGTTGAGTCTTTATTGGGGGGGCGATGGCAAACTGGTAAATGGTAATTCATATAAAAAGCTATTCATGGCTTAAGGCAATAAATACACATTGATTTGGAGGGCTAAAAAACATTTTAGGGGGGCTGACCCCCCTAAAATAGGACTAACGACACGCCTTTTGCAGGCAGCAATATCGTCTGCACGTCGGGCTCGTAGCCAGAAATAAATTCCGTGGGGTGTCCGGCATCCCTATCGATAGGTCACCATCGGGAGATGTTGTCGAGCGGGAGTTCAAACTTATTTCCGGGGGGGGGAGGGTGTCAAACCCGTAATTTTACTACCTGTTTACGTGTCTGTTGCGCGTCTGCCAACGGATTCCTAAAGCACAAAATTATAAATTATACAACTGATAATTCCCAATCGCACAGGGGATATAATAAGCAAAATAATAGGTGAAAACAAGGTACCGTTTATCTTGTTAATTTGCATGTCTTAGTTGCCAATAAACAACGTAAGATAATACGAAAAAGAAGAAAAAACGTGTTTCATCAATGAAGCAATATTCGTGTCGAGGGAACTGCGGTTTAAAAGTTAGAAAAGTACCACACGGAAACGTCAGAAAGTTGTAACAACTGCAAAACTGCAGTCACATTGGCCTTTATCCAGTCCTATTAGGGGTCCAAGCATCTCAGTTGTTTTCGTTGTTATTACTGATATGTAAACTTCGCCGTCAGGGAGTGTGACAAGCGGGGCTTCCTCGTCGGTGACAAAATCAACACGCAAACAAGGCAGCTCGTCTTTCCAGATGATAGCCCCCTCCCTCCACGGGATGCCAGTTTGGTCCAGGCGCGGCCATTGCCTACGGGACCTGAACAACGTCTCCTGCTGTCTGCCCCGACACAGCTCAGTCATTACGGCAAAATCTGCGAGCTCCCTTAACTGACCCCGTACAGGAACTAAAAATAGCATCACTTCAATTCGGCGGCTTCCAACTTAACAAAACACCTGGAGAATCCCATAAAATTGAAGTGATTTAAAAGCATCGCATATGGCTACAAATTTGATTTTGTACACGATTTTTTTACATTTTTGCAAAGCTGGAACCTCACCTTAGCCTTAAACAAACACTATCCGTACTCCCGTCCGCCCTGCCTGTCCGGGCAGAGAGCTCCAGCATCTTGCCTTATAGAAAACATTAATTTCACAGAAACCGTAATTAGACAATTATTATTGTTATTATTCAGTTTAATGTCACGTGACTCTGCCCGGATTGACTTGGAATAGTTTAAGGAAACGCTGAGCTCACTTGGGCGCCTGGATGTCTCAAACGGGAGATTTTAAGGTGGCAGCAATAGCTGGGTATAGCTGTCCTTCTTCATGGGACCTTTAGCTGGATCTTGTACTTTGCATCTCGAGTAGTGAAGTCGGACCCTTTCTATACCCATGCAGGATAAGAAACGAAGTGACCGCCACCTCCGGGTGCCTGATAATCAGAAAGGCTCTGGGGCGAAGAAGCTTGTGAGGATGAGCTGGTCCTGATTCAGTTCGTGCTGATCGGTTAACATCATGCACAGACTACGTTCGAGTTTTAACTCCCTAATCCGGTTACTTGAACGGATGGGCTGATTACTGGGACTCCAACATGCGGGACAGAAAGAGCTAGTGCACCTGGGGAGGGAAATCTCAACGCCTTTATCTCCCCAAACGAGTATCATATGTGTTTTAAGAAGCTTTTTATTTCGCTGTTTCGGTTTTTCATTTTAATGTTTACTGTGCTGTTTATCTTTTTCTGCCATAAAAGTTAGAACTTTTTTTCCTGTCAAAAACCCACGCTATTGGTTTGGTGAGATGTGCAGTAAAAGGCGGGGAGATTTCGCTGGTGCCCCCTTTGTGCCCCGCTTGGTCCCATTAACCAACCCATCCCCGTAGAAATACCTAATACAAGGCCAAGGAGAACGCTAGATAAATGTTATAAATACAGATTCATGTAGCGTATTTTATTCTTATCATCAAATGCCTTTAATTATGTAGCGACAGCAAAATGACACAACACGCCATAACACTGAAAAAAATATTCGAAATGTTGAATCAACTTAAAATATTTAAAGTTGTCTCAATACAAATGATTTCTGCAGTTTGCTCTGTAAAAAATAGGTTCAAACATAAACATAATGTTACATTTAAATGGCACATTTAAGAAATTTTCAGCTATTGCAATGAGAAGAAACACATCGAACGAACAACAGCCTTGTTTTTCAGTGTAGAATAATTAAACGTTTTTTCAAAAGTAATAAAAATCTATGAACAGATCCACTAGTATTTCACCAGCCCTTTGCGGGCTTGCAGAGGATAAACCAGCGAAGGGTTTTTCATGAATGTGACTGAACCAGCCAGCTTGGTGTCACTCACGCAATGCAGGCGCCGTGAGCGAGACATTAAATGTGACCAAATTAAATGCAAAATTTAGCAAGATGAAAACACAACTTTTTGGCCATAAATTTAGCGTTGCAAGTGAGCCGAATGTGCTATTCCCTTCCTGTATCACTTCGTCCTGCATGACTATATGTTTAAGAGGCTTTCTTTCTGGTAAAAAGTCATACGTGTCCTCGAACACGTCTGGGCTCTGTGCTTTGATGACACTAATTGCGTCATGGTGGATCTTGCCGTCGTTGTACAGGCTGTACACTAAGGTCTACCGGTAAACAGTTTTGCTGTGGGATCTGTCTTGTAAGTTGTTTTGAATACGAATGGACTGACAGCCCAGCAGAAACAGGACTGTAAACAGGGGGTGACATGATCCAGGGTAGGCAGCATGCCCATGCCACACGGCAAGCATGCCCTGCCTACACACAGACCCGTACATGGCCCATACCGGCCACCCTGAAACCTGACATCTGAAATGTAATGTACAGAGGGGAGGCCTGGGCTATTTCTGCAACCCACCCCCAGAAGCCAGGCTATTCCGTGGTGTCTGTGTCACTGCGTTTATCACAGCACTGCAGCTGCACCCTACACTGGGAGCTGTTTTGGTGACGTCCAGTCCCGAGTCCCGGGGACAGCAGGCCGCCCGGACAGTAAACAACCCATAAAAATATTTACTACAAGTAAACAAGAGAGTTCTATTCACAGCCTACGAACAATACGTACACTATTCATGCATTTGTTTTTGCATACGTCCTTTTTGCACTGTTTTATTGCAATTTCGTAGCTGCTGTCTGCGGCTTTGCAAACATGTATTTCATTTACTTGCACGTTACTAAATGTCAAGACAAGATAAATAAAACAATTTGATTCAATTGCACTAACTTAGGGGGCAGCATGTGGCTCAGTGGGCTAAGCCTGTGTTCCTGTAATCACAAGGTCGCCGGTTCAAACCCAGCCTCTGCAGGTCCTTAAATAAGGCCTTTAACTCCCTGGGCACCCCAATGGGTGGCTGCCCTTCACAGACGACTTCCTCTACAAAGAGCAAGTTGAGGGAGGCGTAAAAAGCTATTTCCCCACGGGGCTCAACAAAGTGTCCAAAAAAAAAAAAAAAAACGTGCTTGATATCCTGAAGAGCAGCATTTTGGGGCACTTTCAAATCAGGTCCTACCCTGTATATACTTTCCAATATATAAAAACTGACCTGATAGCCTACAGGTCCGCTTGGGGGCTGTGACTGGCTGTACCGTGTCCTTTTTGTGGGGGCTGGAGAGCAGTGGTTCTCACCCCGGTCCTCGGGAAGCCCCAGACACGCTTTTGCTCCCTCCCAGCAAAAATGTGGATGGTCTGGTAGGGAACTGGGAGAGACAAAAACGTGGAGCGTCTGGGGGCCCCAGTGGACCTGATCGAGAGAGATGGAGTAGAAGATCAGTACTGATTATAACGGACAGGTTTTGATGCTGCTGGAAAGAACCACATTCCTATAAACAGTAATAGATCCCGGTCAGCTGCACTGTCCCTAGTGTGTCACAACACCATCACCATCACCAGAATCAATGTCAGTGTAACTCATATTAACAAAGTGAATCAAATGAGACTCAAACGAGAGAAAAGATTTAGCATTTTTAATATGCAGTTGGCGTGGGATAATGCAAATACAAGCAGACAATTAAATCATAACGAAGATGTCATACTTTGAATAGAAATATTTATTGTCCTTCAGTGAATCTAGGGCTGGACAAATGACTCCGTTTAGCAAGTAAAATATTACGACTCAGCAAAGTGAGTAACCCAGCCAATCAGGAGCCTGAGGGCATCTGGACAAGGACATGGTGGTGAAGCGTGTGACAATCCACTTCACGTTTCCGCTGATCTGCGGCACAAGATGGTGTGTTGCGTTTAGGTTAGCAGAGCAAATTAACATTGCGTGGAAAAGTCCTTCCAAACACAAACGTACATAACAACTTGCTATGACAACAGGCAGGGGACTGTTATGACTGCACTGCGGTTGAATCACAATAACTTCCTGTGAGTTTCCCCACATCGGTCAGGTTTTCGGCCTGCTTGGACTTCCGGCCATGAGAACAATTTTGTTGATTTCATGCTGACCCAAAGGACTGCATCTAGAGAGTGACTGCAGGCAGGCAATTTGATATCCTGCTTCATAGATTCTTTCATCACACACATAACCCTAACCCTACTGATAAATACACCAAACAGCCACTCAGCGTTGGTAAATCCCAAGGACACAGTATTATGGATACTGAACTGTTAGAATTAGAATTCGGTGATCAGTGGTCATTGTCAACACACCACAGCACACAGTGCGCAAAAACGAAATGTGACCTCTGCATTTAACCCATATATGACTTCCGTGACATAGCAGGGGCAGCTAATTCAGCACCCGGGGAGCAGTGCTTGGGGACGGTACCTTGCTCAGGGAACCTCAGTGGTGACTTGCTGGTCAGGGATTCAAACCAGCAATCTTTCAATTACAAGTGCGCTTCCCTAACCACCAAACCACCACAGCCACTGTGAATGTAATAAGCTGGAACTGACATTTGGTATTTATTGATGAGGTTTATTGTCCAAACGTGAAAACTTTATAACTTACATACTTCTTGCATTTGGGTCACTCTTTGGGGGCACTAGGCTGGGATAATGCCAAGTGCTTTGAGATAACGTAATTAGACATTAGTAATTAGACGATGTTCGGTAACCCATGGTGGTCCGTAATCTAACACTGCCATCTGATTGGCTCAGCAGTGATCACAGACACCTCCCACACCCACAAGAGGTCTTCATCAGCAGCCGGCACACTTACATAACGCTTGGGACAGTCTGTAACCAAAAGCAGAAGAGCAGTCCAAGATTTCTCCTGACCCAGTACAACGAACTCCACATATTTTAGGAGCAGGAACGCGACTTTTCCCATGAGCCTCTGCGCCTACCTTGAAGCAGATGACGCAGACGAGGGCTCCGCTGGCCAGGTGTCTACCCTACATCAGAACTGTTCTGTATTTACAATTAATCAGCACAACAAAGGGAAAAAAAAGGCGTCAGAACATCCACAGGCAACCCATACAGCCCAGAGGGAAACATCCTGATAAATAAATCGCTCACTATAAAAAAAATGTTCTAAAATTTCGAAAAAAATCACTAAAAATTATTTATTTTCAAGTTCTCACTCACAAGCCACCAAAACACCAATGTACTGACAGACAAAACTTATGCACTTTTTTAAAAAATAATTTCTGCAGCGGAAACTACAACTGGAGAAAAAGAACAGCCATGATTCCATGCACATCTTATGACATGACCGAAACTTGTACTGAATATACACGCTTAAGGTACATAACAGAATGTTATTGATGAGAGACCATTCCAGCACATTCCAGTCCATGTGCTTCTAGACACAAGACGAACAAAAAAAAAAAGAGCGATAGCTGCCAGTAACAAACAGCCTGCATTGTTTCGGATCTCCTTCGTTGGTATTTCCCCGGATATTTCAGGCCCGCCTCACACCTGTTCCCCCAGGTCCAGAACCCGGAACTTGTCCAGGCTGTAGAAGCAGGCCTTCACCACCCGTCCGCCGAAATAGCGCCCGTTCAGGTCCACGACGGCTGAAACGAGAAGCACAAGCAGGCCGGTTGCTATACCAGCAGCAGAACCGCAATACATGCCCGAGTCTGGGCGCCACGTGACGCTGTGTGATCGTGCAGGACGTGCGGCTGCCCCTGGGTAGGATTAAGGTCTGGCAGCGAGCGGCTCGTCCTCAGAACCTGCTGTGGCTGCCAGATATTTTAACCTTACAGCTAAAAAACAATGAAATCATTCATGCAGTGCTGGGCTTCGTGACTTGACAGCGTACGTATAGTGTGTGTGTGTGCGCATGTAATGCTTGCTATAGCTCTCACTATTTTTTTTCTACTTATTGCCCTTTGTTGCTATATGTTGCTTATGTCTGCAAGGTACGCAAGCAATTCTTTGTATTTGTACAAGTGAAAGTAAAGCCTTTGACCAACAGATGTTGTGCCAAGGACCAGCAAGCCTCTTAAGGAGAAGGAAACCTGCGACCAGCATCATCTCCGTACCTCCTTAATCACGCTTTCTGATTCTGCAACCCTTGGGACTTGTTATACTTCTTTGAGGACGGCTTGCAGGACCGAAACGGTGACAGTTAGATGCGGGGGGGGGGGCTGAGGTGGGCCTGCCAACAATGTAATTCCACCTCCCCCGGAGCATATGGCTGGGCGTTTAAACGCAAACATCAATCTGAGGGTGGCTGAATCACCTTGACTACCTGACAGCCGCACCCCGCGTGCCAAACTCACGGCCCGGCACGTCATGTCAAGCCATGCCTGTGCTGATATGCCAAGCCACAAGCCGCCCCTTAAACCCTCACTCACCCTTGATAGCGGACTCCACCCTCTCGAACTCCAGGAATATCCTGACGGCCTCGTCGTCCGTTGTGTCCGAGATCTGCGGGGGGTGGAGCCAAGGGGCACGAGTCATCCAATCACATTCAGCAGCACGATTTTAGGGCACAAGGGGCTGAATGCCATAAATAGGCGTTTATGTACATTTAAATTAGCAGTGAGCTTTCAGAAGCACCCACGAAGGCGGAGCTTAGAAGATCGCTATGACAAAATGGTTACCATGGTGATGACGAGTGCTTAAAGCTTAGAGAACCCATGGTGGGACCCCAGGCCTCACCTCAAAGATGACACACTTGGTCACTTTCCCATACTTCTCACACTCCTCCTTAGTTTCGGCCTCCAGGTCCTCGTCCACCTCCCCCCTTCCTACCATGTTCTACCGTGAAGTAAATAAAACAGTCACATCTCTCTCAAAAGGTCCCCAATCCCCTTAAAAAAAAAAAAAAATCAACAGAATTCATATAATAAATATATTAAAATAAATATGCAAGTACAGACACAAAGTTCCTCATTAATAAAAGGGGAAGGGTTATAAAAACTGGACATTACACCCCCAGAGCCACCGCAATGCTTTTACCCGCAGAAGGACAACTTTAGTCGGGCACTTGAGGATCTCCGTCAGAGGGTTGCTCTCCGGCTTCTTGGAGGCATCCCCTGGAGACAGAGGATGGAAGCTACATGTAACCTTGCGACCTTTAAATGGTGCCCGAGGTCACAGCTCCGGGGAACGCGCTACGCAGGAGACAGTCTGACCGAGCGGCACTGGGGGTGAGAAACTCCATCCCTGAGACCTAAACCGGCTGTGCGACATGAACTACTTTCCAAACTAGTCGGCAGATTCAGAGCATCCGGTCCCCGTTTCCACCTGCCCTTAAGCCACACTGTCGGATAATAATCCTCTACTTCGGTGTGCGAGAGACCAAAAATGGCAGCAGGAACAAAGGAGACTTAATGCATCATGGAAAGACTGACCTGCAGCCGCAGCCACCCAATTTGGAGAATCCCCCCCGGACGTCTGATTGGCTCCTGCTGGATAGACATCGCCATGGTTACATCAGAACTCAACAACCAGCACCGTAGCAACCGCGCTTGTGTGTACGTGCAAGTACCCACCCTTTTCTGTCAGGTCTCCAATGATGATCTTTCCGCCTCTCTTGCTGGTCTTCTCCACAGACAAGGCAGTGCTGAGACCCTGCTCATGCTTGCCCAGGCCCTGGCCCTCACGGAAGCCATACTTCTGCATGATCTTATGTGCCACTGTCCCACTGGGATGAGGGCGAACAGGACAGAGGCAAGAGGACGTCCGAGTCATTATCCAGTAGATCAAGCTTCCCACCGCACAATAAAAGCCCCAAAACTCGCCCCAGCAGGACAGCAGCAGCAGTACCCACCCCATGTTAGCCAGGAAGGAGCTGGTGGGACCGGGTGGAGAGCGGGGCCGATCTGAATCCTCATACATGGGAGGGGGGATGGCGGCCTTTGATGAGTGGGTGCGAGGCCGGCCATCGTCATCGTAAGGGTACGTGGTTGCAAATTCTGCATCGAGGAAGAAATCCTTCACATAACTAAATGTAGTGGTGCACATCTGTGCTGTGATGAGCGTACTGGACAGTTTATTAGTTTCACAATGCCACCTAGTGGTGCATCTATAATATTGCAACATTTTACTGACGCTCTCTGTCCTTCTCCACCAGCGAGGTCGGCGGGGCGATGGCAGCTCCCCCTACAGCTGAGAGCAGGAAGAAGAGGGATATGGCAGAGGGAAGGGAGGGTGGCATGGCAGGTGGAGGGGAAAATGGTGTAGAGAGAGAATCAAATTAACCTTGGCTGTTTGCAATTTTTTTTTTAAATCCAAAGCAGACAGACATTGACCAAAAATAATTCCTAACTACGTTTTGAGAGCAAATGCAAAAATAAAAATAAAGGATTAAAAAAACGCAAAGACCTATTTTAGTTGAACAAGTTCCAAACCGATGTTGAGGAACGACACAGAGGAGAAGCACAGAGAAGCTTCCGGAATCGGGGGAACAAGCATGCCTGTGACTCACCCCGCTTCCTCCTCTCCTTCTCGTAATCCTCCTCTTCATCAGATTCGCCATCTGCTGGGAAGCTGGAGAATCCGCTGGGGACACCCCCTTCCTGACGATCCTTCCGTTTTCTGGAGACAGTGTGTGACAGGGGTGTTCTGGTGATGTGTGTGTGTGCCGCACATGTGCGTGATTTCAGATAAGTAAACGAAGCTGCAAGAATCAGCCTTGGTTAGCTCATTGATATGGTAATGAAGAGCTATAATAAACATAATCTATGATGACGAGTATAAGCTGCAATACAGTCACTGCCTACAGTGAGATGTGTGGGCTGCAATGCAGCCACTGTATACAATAAGGTGTGTTGGCCACAGTACTGCCACTGCATACAATGAGGTATGTAGGCCACAGTGCAGTCACTGCATACAGTGAGGTGTGTAGGCCACAGTGCAGTCATTGCATACAATGAGGTGTGTAGGCCGCAGCAAGATCATTGTGTACCGTGAGGTGTGTGAGGTGTGTAAGCTGCAGTGCCTTCACCATGTACAGTGAGGTGTGTACGCTGCAGTGCTGTCACTGTATACAGTGAAGGTCCCATACTTCTCCCTCTCCTCGATCTCTTTCTGACGCTCCTGCTCCCGCTGGCGTTGCCTCTCTTCTCGCTGCCTCTTCACCACCTTCTCATACTCATTAGGGAACATGGGGTCATACTCGTCAGCCAGTGGGATGAGCACGTCACCGGAGGAAAAGCCCCCCGGAGCTGGGTCCTGCCACGGGACACAGCGAACATCGGTCAGCGTTACACATGAGCACGGGTCCCCGGGAGGAAGGTCACGCGGTTCTCACCTTGAGCCCTGCAGCAGCGTGGGGGGGCGTGTCTGAGATCTGTCTGTCATCACTGGTGTTTCCTCGCTTTAGGTCAATCACTGGCGCAAGGACAGTTGCCTGCTTCGACCTCTGACTCTGGAAAAACAAAGACCAGGTTCAGCTCCCTACCCCATTAAAAATGCTTAGAATTGCGATGCCCACTGTTTAATCTGATCTGCATTCATATAATACACCTGCTGATCAAATCACAAGCAATTGTGTGATATCTTCATGAGAAAGCCTTTGGGGTGGGGAGGTGTCAGATCTGGTGCAACTATATGGTCCAGGGAGAGTCACACATGAGCTAGTGGACAGTACCTGAGGGCAGTGGTATCTCAATGGTTAGGGAAGCGCACTTGACCAGCCAGTCACCACTGAGGTACCCTGAGCAAGGTACCGCCCCCAAGCACTGCTCCCCGGGCGCTGAATTAGCTGCCCCCTGCTATGTCATGATGTCACATATGGGTTAAGTGCAGAGGACACATTTCGTTGTTGTGCACAGTGTGCTGTGGTGTGTCAACAATGACCACTGATCACTAAATTCTAAACTGTATCTCCCGCATCACTGGCGGGATTTAAACACTTACCTTGGCCTGGGTAAGGGCTGCTTTCTTCACCTGCAGCTGTGACTGCAGCAGCTTGAAATTCTTGGACCAGCCTTCGGTCTTGGCATCGCTGGTCGCCACGCCCAGGTCGTCGTAGAGAGACATTTTATTCCTGGATTTTAAAGGTTTACGTTTGAGGAAAGCAGGCGTGCACCTTTCAATAAATCCAACCAGACTCCGAGCACCGCCCGTCTACTGCAAGGTTTACCGAACACAGAGCAGCTAGTCAGTTACTTTAAGCAGGTGCATTCCTACTGCTTTTAAACGTAAACCCGAGGCTTTAGTGGTTATACGCCTTATAACATGCGACCCGAACCTGGCTGCATCCGAGTTTTTAGTTAAAAATAAGTAAACGACGGGTTTAATGCGCTCATGGTCATCTCGTCAATTTACCGCACCTCATAAATTACACTTTAAAATTAACACCTAAAATCATAATGAATTAGCCAAGAGGGGGCTAATAAATATACATAACAACCTGATTCAGTCAAAACACTAAATTACACTCCGCGCCGAAAACCAAAAGGAATTAACCCTAAAATGGAACTCAAACAGCTCTCACATTTAACAACATAGATTATCCACAAGACGGACAGAACACAGCAATCTAGCAGCCGAGCTTCCATTAATATTTACCAGAAAAGTAGCACTTTCTATCCGGCGGCCATTCACACGCCGACAAGGTGAAAGCAGCCGGCAAGACAGATGCAGCTCTGCGCTGCGGGAGCGAAAATGTCGTTAATAAATTCGGTGCTGCCCTCTGTCGGTGGAAGACCGCAATACCATCATGACCATCATGACCTAAAATGAGAATAGATCAGATCTAGGGATTCCCTACCACTAATGTGCGATTTCACAAGTAGGACATAACAAAGCAGCCAAAACACAGACGGGGTGTGAATATTTTAGCGTTCCATAAAGCAGAAGAAAATGCAGAAGTTTTCACAATTAACAACAAGTCTCTGCGGATCTCATAAAATAATACTGGACAGGAAAAATATATTTTTACACAGTTTCTCAGAGTGTACAAAGTGAACCTGTGATGCTCTGTCCTGGGCTATCCCCTGCCTTGTGGGTTTGCTGCAAGGTGACGCCACGTGGCTTATGTGCTCTGGGTTGTGCATGTGTTGTCTAGTCTGCTCCTCCCTCTGGCCATCCACAAAACTGGAGTCAGTGCTCAGTGGTGCTCAAACAGGCTCTGATTCCTCTTTGTCTGACTTGCTAGTGCAGTGCAAGTTTGCCTTTGGTCCCTCCCTGAGCACTTAGCCTTCCCTTCATAAATACTCTGACTCTTTGTCCCATCAACAAGACATGGGTTCCTCTAAGCAGCTCTCTAGCACATAGAAAATCAAATTACTAATGTCTACAAAGCAGGAGAAGGCTATAAGAAGATAGAAAGTGTTTTCAAGTGGCTGTAACTGTTTCCTCAATTTGTATTGTAATTAGGAAACGGCAGATACCAGGAATGTTGGAGGTCGAGTTGAAGTCTGGAAGACCAAGAAAACTTTCCAAAAGATGCTGCTTGTAGGATTGTTAGAGGGGCAAATAAAAACCCCAGTTTGACTGCAAAAGACCTTCAGGAAGACATAGCAGTCTCAGGAGTGGTGTTGCATTGTTCTACTGTGCAGCGACATCTGCACAAATATGAGCTTCATGGAAGAGTCATCAGAAGAAAACCCTTCCTGCATCCTCACCACCAAATTCGGCATCAGTTTGCAAATGAACATCTAAACGTATGGAGGATCGGACATCTATGCGTATTACAGTCCTATTTCTGAAAAGTTGGGATGCTGTGTAAAATGTGTCACAGCCTGACATGGCACAGGCAGAAAAAAAGGTGACAATCCACTTCGACTCCAAGACAAAAAGGGGTTTATTAAAGAAACAGGACAAACAGGGGAAAACTATAAAACAAAAGGACCACGAGAAGTCATGACTAAACAGGGGTAAACACCACAAACAGAACCATGAATAAATATACAAAGGGAACAGAAGTTAGAATAGAAGAAAACAAGGAAACAATCAAAGCAACAACACTCAGTGACATTACCACACAGCAACATAACATAGACACTTAACACAATGACTGACTGGGGAAATGAACAAAGACAGACACTTAAAAACACTGATAATGAGGACTAACAAAGGGCAGGTGTGAATCATCAGAAACAGCCCAACAACAAGGTCATGGAACAAGACACGGGTGATATAGCTTATAATTCACAAGACCAGGAACCAGGGAACCTAAGAAACACTAATAAACACTTTAACAACACTAGGGAAGACTAGGAACATAAGGCTATGCAGAACAGAATAAAACCAGGCACAACAAGGTAGATCAATACCCGGGGACACGGAGACAAAAAGCAAAGACAAACATATAATACCAAACACATAGGAAAACCGATAATACTTAAGTTACAGATGAGCAGATGAACTCATCACCAGTGGGTTTACAGTCCCAAAGTCATACGCTCAACCCACTGAGCTATGTTGTGGTCGGTGTAACAGGGAACACACTAGGGACATAGGCACACTGGGTCTGAAGGGCACGAGACAGGAAGGAGGACAGGATAACCAGCGACACCTGCTGGCCAAACAGGGAGGAGACACAAAGGGCAGGATGGGACAGGTGCCTAACCTGACACAAATGTAAATAAAAACAGAATTCAATGATTTGTAAATCTTATAACCCAATATTTAATTGAAAATAGAACAAAGACAACACATCAAATAGTGAAACTGAGAAATTTTATTGTTTTATGACAAATATATGCTCAATTTGAATTTGATGCCAGCAACATATTTCAAAAAAGTTGGAACGGGTGCAACAAAAGACTGGAAAAGTTCATGCTAAAACAAAACACCTGGGGGGTATTCCAGAAAGCAGGATATGTGACATACCTGGGTAAGTTTAAGGGTAAGTTAGTGGATAACCTCAACTTTCGGTTCCAAAAACGGAGGTAACTTTCTGGGTATGTAT
>JAODJU010000001.1:7938797-7955874 GCA_026776725.1 Gnathonemus echidnorhynchus
ATGGGAAAAACCCTAATCCCAATCACGACACCCTTAACCTCTACCCATCCCTAACCTTAACCATAAGTAACCAACCCCAATACAAGACTTTTGGCATTTTTACTTTTTTGATTACATTCACAGATTTTATAAAACTGGGGTTATCCAAATGGGGACCTCAAAAGATGTCCCCAAAAGTAGGGAAATTTCAGGTTTTACGGCACTTTGGTCCTCAAATGTGATCAATGTAAACACACACACACACACACACACACACACACACAAACATCTAGCAGATACTTTTGTCTTTTTTTAAGGCAAACAGCACATTACAAACATGGCTGCTGAAGATCAGACTAGACGCATGTACAGCTTATACTGAGCTTCAAGTAAATTCCAGGAACAAGTATAAACAGTATTACAGTAAAAGCTACACATCATCTTCCAAACAAAACAAAAACCTAGTAACACAAATTGTGCAAATTAAATAAAACAAGTCATGCATGCAGTGGCCTGGAACCTGCTGGTTTGTGTAGCCAACAGGGCAGAGAGTATGCTGGGTGGGTGGGCAGAGGCGGTACTGTGCCCACAGACTGCCAGGCCTGCTTGGGTGGGGTCAGAATTATGTGGTGTGACTGTGCCTCTCCCATGCATTTTAAGGGGGGGGAGACACAATGAGGAGGTGGTATATTACCAGAAAGTGGAATAACAACCACATTCTGGGAACATGGAGGGCTGGGTTCTAGTATAGATATTCCGGGAACAGATAAGTGTTGAAGAGGTAGGTTTTTGTGTTTCTCCTTCCCTAATTGAAGAGGGCTGAGAGCATTTTCACAGTATTAAGAGAACATGTGCAGTAACATGGGGGAAAGTGAGGGAGAGCAAGAGAAAGAGAGAGAAAGCGAGAGAACAAAAGAGAGACAGGGGAGAGGGAAGGAGGGAGAGAGACTATGCTTTTCCACTGGTATACAGTTACCAAGTCATACCCAAGCTGTACCGCGAAGAGGTACTTGTTACAGCACAGTTCCAGCTCACTTATTTACTATTCACACGCTGTACATCATGATTTACTATATGCTATTTTCCTCTAGCGTGTCTGTGACAATCGCTGTTTTATGTTAGCATCAAACGCTAGTGGAATTAGCATTAGCTTGCATGAATTTGTATTACAAATCCATTCTGTTCAGCTGTTTTATATAGCTTATTTAAGCAGGAGGTTGGGAATGCATCAGTGTGTCGTGATGTGCAATAATAATAAATAATATATAGTATTTGCTTTTTTTCCTTCAGTCAATCCATGCATATCGATGGAAATCGCTGGTATCTCCATGCATTTCAATCAATCAGATGGTGGTGATGCAACCAGCAAGCAGGGCCTTGTCAGCGTGGGTACGGCTTGGATAATTTACAATAGAATATTGTCTCTTTGTGGTACGGCTCGGTTCTTGGTGTCAGTGGAGAAGTGCTGAGACAGAGAAGCAGAGATCTGTTCCTCCCCCCACATGGTCAGACTCTTAGACTGACGGCTTTGCTTTCTCAAAAATATATGTTGTGTTGGATAAAAGCAAATGTACATTAAAAATGGCCGCTGAGACGCTGCCTGATCAGGTTCCTCCTGCAGATCACTTACCTTCCCATTTCCCGCCAACCAACGTCTTTGTCACATTTTTACAGGCCTCTAAAATGGTGGCTCCCACGTAGGCAATCTCCGGGCCAAACCTGAAGCTCTTCAGAAGAGCACACATACGTCGCTGTCACTCTATGTGTGAGTACTACAGTATGCACGTGCATTTGTGTGTGAACACCCTTACCTGCGTTAGGTAGTACAGGTGAGTATGAGGCACCGTCTGCATGGCGTTGACTGCCCCCCTGAACGTATAGATCTGCTGGTGAGGGTCTCCTACCAGGACCTTCCCACAGCGCTGGGACATCATGATATCCAGGATGACTGCAGAGGCAATGGGGGGCCCTAATCATTAACATTAACATAGTGGTTGGCTAAGCTATTGTCAAGCACTCAGCACGCAGGCCAAATTCCCTATCCAAATAAATAAATGGAAATTCAAAAGACACAACTGCACTTTCCAAAAAGCAGTTTTCTGCTCTAGGATACATGTCTTTAAATAAGGCACATGATCTGATTGGATAAATGACTATCAATAAGGCATATGACCTGATTGGATACTTGCCTATCAATAGGGCGTATGATCCGATTTGATACATATCTATCATTAGAGCGTATGAACTGATTGGATATGTGACGATCAGTAGGGTGTATGACCTGATCTCGAGGCTCATATGATGAAGCTTTACTTTGCCCAACAAACTCATCTGACAGAAGAAATACTGTTAGCCTCCCTGCTAATTCACTTCCCCATGCTTATGGTATACAGATGTTTGGTTTAAAAAACAAAAAAAAGACACATAGCAGCACCCATGTGCAGGACAACCTGGACTGCAGTCCTGAGCCTCGTCAATGAAGATCACGTCATATTTGTCCAAGCAGGGCTTCTGCAGCTGCCACAGCTTGAGGTACCCTAAAAAGACAGCCTGCAGTCAGACCCCGACCCCTAAGTCTGACCACCACCCTGCCCTGCCCTGCCCTGCCGTCACCCGTTTTACCATCATGGGTCATATGGTACGCTGGCTTCCTCATCGGCGTCAGATCCTTCATTTTCTCCCAAATATCCTGAGCGATACTTGCAAACATCTGTGGATGTTGGACAAAAGCCCAGGGAAACGGTGGAAGTTTACAAAGCAGAGAGAAACAAACACAAGCAGCTTGTAGAACATGTGTTTATAAAACGGGTTGTGTTTATGATCTGTAGCTTTCTAAAATGCCGTAAGAGGTCATGTTTTGCTTTTTTTTACATCTTCAGACAGCAAGCAGTTTAAGGGTGCTATTCCACCGCACCAAGTAAGATACTTTTGGCATAGTACTTTT
Organism: Gnathonemus echidnorhynchus; assembly: GCA_026776725.1. Lineage (NCBI taxonomy): Eukaryota > Metazoa > Chordata > Actinopteri > Osteoglossiformes > Mormyridae > Gnathonemus > Gnathonemus echidnorhynchus. The sequence goes on from JAODJU010000001.1 coordinate 7,941,721, forward strand.
GCCTTTCCATTGACTTGCATTCGAATACCAGTACCAAAAGTTCCAGTACTGAAATTGTCAAACCAGCTGGGGTACTTCTTTGGTACATCGGTACTTTTGGGTGGGACTTGAAACACTTTCTTTGTCAATTGGTTAAGCAAATAGCCTGCCTCTGAAACACAATACAAATCCCGCCTTGAAATCAACTGCGAACTCATAAGATAATTTTTTGAAGTACCAAAAGTCCGGTACCTGGTGCAGTGGAAAAATGCCCTAAAGTTCAGGGAGTTCAAAGTAAACGTACTGTTCATCTCTCTTTCACATGCTGCCGTTTCTTTGATAACAAACAAAGAAAATATGAAGACAAATCATCTAGGAAATATCAGTTATCGGTACCAGTAATATTAGACAAAATATATGAGTTGTTGGTAATAGCCAAAATTTTTGTATTGGTGGCACCACGTCTCTCTCTCACTCAATCACTCACTCACACACACACAAAAACACACACACACACATGCACACACACGCACAAATATGCTAAGGAGGCTGTTTCCTGAAGAGCTCCATTAAACTTTTGGTCCTTCCTGAGCCCTGACATAATGAGCCGCTTCCTACCAGTTTCTCCTGGTGACTCGGGGATTTTTTCTGCCCTTTGGTGGTTTTGTACTCTGTCGGGACGTGGTCAACATCGATGTCCCTGCACTCCGAGGCCAGGAATGCAGTGATGGTCCGGGTGACGACCTTGGCATTGACAAAACCACCGTGGCCCTTGGGCAACACCCAGGCCACAGAGAAGGGCTTTAGGTTGTTGGAGAGTTTCCGTATCCGTTGGTACCTGAGGACGGAAGCCGCAGTCTGGGTAATGAAACTACAGACTAAAGTTTCACAAGCTTGACCACCTCACTGGTTAAAAGTCATGATCATAAAGTTGACGGCAGAGAGATTTCGGCATCGGGCCTTTAATCCACGATGACTGACTGAGGGCTTGTGTGCATCTAACAAATTAATGTAAAGGAAAAATAACAACAAAACAAATTATATCTGTATACCAAAATGCAAAACTCTATGTTCCTTGATCAAAATAAAACAGCTGTGAAAAAAACTGTATAGAGAGTAGGATCTGCACAGACCAATCGACTTTACAGGTCTCTGATGATGCTCAAGTTGGAATTCCGACTTGTGCACTCAGAGGGATCGACACAACCTGTGCTCAGAATTCAAGATGGCTGCACCCTTTATCAACAGAAATTAAAGCTGTGGTTTTATACTGTTTATCAGCACTTAAGTCTAATTTAGGGCTCATTAAATTGGTCGTACACACAATACTGTACAACCGCAATCTGTAGATGAGTTGCTACAGTGTTTTTATGCGCAAAATACTGTGTAATAGGTCATTATCCAATGATATTGCTAACAATGGCTAGCTAGAACTGGGGACAGTTTCGGTAAGCAGGATTTTTTGCTTAAGTGGACAACTTGTTGGATTTAAGGTAGTCTGGGATAATTTAGACTGGGGTAAATTAAGTTAGCTGGGTAAGCAAAAAAATCTTGCTTTTTGAAACGGGTCCCTAGTATTGTTAAATGGCTTTCGGACACACTTAACTTGTGTGTGACGTCACTCTCAGTTCCAAGCTCTGACCCCCAAAGTAAATGGAGCGCAGCATAAGCTTGATGTCAAGTTGTCAACTACTCACTGATCGCACAGTTATGACACTAACAACATGGACGCCTCAGAGAACACCAGTTATGCAGAAGTGCGGGGGAAGAGATAGAAGTAGTGTGGTGAAAATTGAGCAGACAGAATTATTTTTTGTATCTCAAATTACATTAAATACATTAATAAATATCTTTTTACTTGCATCTCCATATATCTGCATCAGAAAATTCAACCAATAACCAACATGCTCTTGTCTAATATTGCCGGTGAAACTTGCTGGGAAAACGGGATAATGTTACATAATTTTTTGTTCTGTGAAAAACAAAAGATCGATCTGCTGGCCAGATTTACTAATGAATTATAAACATGTCGCAGGACGCATTAATAAAATATAAATAATTGGCTGTGTCCTGATTTGACTGTGATCACACCTCCCAGTAGGTAACATTATTTTGGGGTGGCAGTGTAGTTTCATATGAAATTATGTGCTAATTTAACATAAAGATCATAGTATCTATTGTGCAAAGGCAAAGCTATACACCAAATGGCCAATAGCTACAAAAGTTCCTGGTCGAGATGGCTCAGGAACTCAGAACTAGGAACTAGGTTCCTGAACTTTGGTAAGAAGATGCCTTACAACAACGAGGAGCAGACTTACAGGCTCTTGCGTTATTTTGGTTTTCCTTCCCAAGTGTTGTACTAGTATTTCAATTGTTTTTGTTATGCATTTAAATGGAAATTGCAGCATACAAGTGTTATTGCTGCGTAAATTGTTGGCACTCACTAGCAAACTGTTGTTGTTTCTACTTGTTCCTGTTCCTTGTAAAAGATGCGTATCAGCTGCCTGTTGTCAGCATATGCAATGTTTTGTGAACACAGATTGTGACCAGCAAAGTATCCCTTTCAGCTCTGGTTTTATAACATATAATAAACTGCCGACTTTAAAAAATCTTAAGTTGTGCACACCCTAATAGAGTTGTGATTACCCAATGCATGTCTTGAGAGTGCTCTAAGTAAATAAACTGACCAACTGCAGATACAACAAACAAAAACAGCTACGCTGCCAAGAACTTAAGAAAACTAGGTCACTGACTCAGGCGAGGTAAAAACAAAACAACCTACTTAGTGGTGAGCAGGCATGTGACAGGGATGGGGTTTAAGGGTAGGGGGGCAGAGGGCACAGACCTGGTGCCAACGGCACGGAAGGCCATGCAGTGCACTGTCTTGCAGTCGACATTCTTGGGGAAAGCACGTCGGGCCTCAGCTGCCACTGAGCGATTGAACGCCACATAGAGGAAGCGCAGATGTGGCCTCTGCCAGGCAAACTGCACCAGTGTGGACGTCTTCCCAGTGCCTGTGGGGGGGAGAGGGAGGAGCTGACTGCTGGGTGTCTGATAAGCAGATGTGCAGGCAAACCGCAGTGGGGTCAGAGACCATGATGCAGACACATGTGTGAGACATTCGTAAACACTCATTAAACAGAATGCTCCAAAATCCTGGGTTAGGCTGCAGATAAACACACTGTACAGGCAACAGGGCTTCAGTTTGTATGCATCTGTGTGTGTGGGTGGGTGTGGTGTGAAACTCATCTAGTCTGTAGAGCATGCTGTTCAGCATTTAATGAGTAACATTTATTTAATATTTAGTGTAGTGACTGTGTGTGGCCAACAGGGGGTCCCACACAGATGTATTACTTCAGTGGTGGTAAACACTGGTGTTGTGTGCAGTACCCAGCACATGAAGGGCAAAATCCTCCAGTGCCATCATGGCTAATTGCCCCCGCTTTGCTCATCCGACCCCACCCCCCCCCCCCCCCAACCCTTGGAATCTGCACTCTTTATATCCCTCCATTGTACTGCTGAAAAACACTTCCCACCAGATCTCAGGTGAGCTACAGCACGTAGAGGAGTGCGATTGTGGGGGCGTGTGTTATACGTTTCATTTGCTGCTGCATTTACATTTATCTGGCGGGCAAACAGCACATTACACACAATCACCTATCAAGCAGTCGAATGGGCTGAGCTGGGCTTCCAATGAATGCCAAGGCACAAGAGGAAACTGTGTTGGAAGAAGAGCTACACAGCATTTTCCAAACAAAGCAATAACCTAATAAGACTACTCTGCCCTACAAAGGTAAAACACAATAACTATGCTGGTAATGACACCAAGAAAGGGGGGTTCAAAGCTTTTTCACTGTCCACTCACGAGGAAATGACAGGGTTTTCTACAAAGCATAGTTGAACTAAGATTTTTTGCCATGAGATAAAACAGCCTGTGACCAAATTTGATCTTTATCTCAGGTGGCATGTGACTGCTTTTTAAAGGTGTGGTATGCCAGCACTGTTGCCCACGTCTCATCGCGCAGTGGCACGCCCATAAACCGCCGTACGCCAATGCAGCTCTCAGTACGGGTTAGGGGACATTCCTTACGGGCAAACACTCCGTTTAAGGAAACTGTTTTGGCCCCGAGGCAGACATGCAGGGTTTGTGCTGGGGCCTCACCTGCAAAAGCCATGATCTTCACAACATGATCTGCCTGGATTTGGTGGCTCAGGATCCGCTGCTGTTCGTTCGTCGGCCGGAAGCGAAATTCAGGATGTGTCCTGCAGGTCTCATGAGAGCGGGATTTCATGGGGGGGTTTATTCTGGGGTGAGGGTGGTAATACAGCCAAGTATGCAGTTGGACCAGTGAAGACTGTTTATTATTTAGCAATATATTATACAACCATGCAGTTAAATGACTAGTTTGCACAAACCTCCCCGACTCCTGAAAGTTGCTCAACCCCATTTGCATGAACCTGTAATTTGTAAGTATATGGGTGGGTCCAGGCAACTCATGTATGAAAGTTAACGTCATCATTCTTTAGGTTTCAGTTCCATCTGTGCTGACGCCTTTCAGGCAGGACTGGCAAAGCGGGTTTCCTCGCGGCCTCGCCATTCAAAGCCACTGCTGTGGCACCTCAACCTTGGTTGCTCTCACCCAACTATCTTACGCAGGACAGCCACATCCAGATGTAAGCGCCCGTGAAGTCCGAATTATCCCTAATTAATCGAGTGTCTGGCCCAATGCTGCACATGTAGCCTTAGTTGCTAATGAAATGCATGGGGTCTGGCAAATTTCGAGGGGAGTTCAGTAATTTTACTACATGGCCATATAAGGCATTGTTCCTTGTAACAACAGGCAGCAGAAATGTACCAGATACCAGATTTTAACCAACCCAGTTACAGACATGGACAAATTTGTTGGTACCTTTACAGCTCATTGGAAAAGTGCTTTACGCCTCCTGAAAGGTGATTAATCTAAAAGCAACTGTGTTTTGCAAGTGTGAAAAGTGATGAATTATTGCTTATTCTACAAAAATACATAACTGCCCAGTGTCAGAAAGCTCTGTCTCAGAAGCAGGTCATGGATGCTTCAACAGAATGAGCCAAAACACAGATATAAAAGCACCCAGGAACGACTGAGAATGAAACACTAGGGTATTCTGAAGTGGCCTTCTACGATCCCAGATCTGAATCCTGTCGAACATCTATGGGCCAGACTACCTGCTGACAAGTGCAGTAAGTCTCAGTAAGAGATACAGGAATCACCTGTTTGCAGTGAGTGCCTCTAAAGGTTGTGCAACAAAATATTAGGTCCCATCATTTTTGTCAGTGTCATTCAGTTGTGTTATTATTTAAAATATTCTGTTGAATCAAAAGTCTAAAGCAAAGTCTGATTTTTATTAAATATGGAATAAATAATGATAGGTGCCAATTTTCTTTTCTCAATTTCAAGTTATTTCAGAAACAACTCTGGGTTCTTTGTGGAAGGGTACCAATAGATTTGTCTATGTCTGTACATCACAGTAAAATGATTCTGTTCTATTTTGTGTTGGGCTGAGGGGCGTCGCTGAAGACTGACCCACTCTCCTCTGTCCACGATTCATCCAGGCTTGCAGACGAGGAGCTGTTCTCCATCAGGTGAAGGACATAGAAAATGTTGTAGTGCCACCTGGTGGTTGAAAAGAATGGAATTACAGTATTTGGATACAGAGTTGAATACTGCACTACCACAAATCAAAATACATACAGAGTAAAAGGTCCAACAGACCCTCCCATGTTGAGAGATAAATCCTGGGTCTTCAGAATGGGAAAAAAACCAACCAAGAGTCCCACAGGTTACACCTACAATAAGCTTTAATGTATGGCTTCATCAGCCTGTCCTCCAATGCACTACATCCCCCATAGGCGACTGTCTTACAAAACTTTTCAAGTCGCCGAGCCGCTGATCAGGGGAAACTTAACCTTACGCAAAGACCCCGCCCACCTCGGCCTCCTACACCCCACAATGCCTTGGGTCCTTCTCTACCCCCCCGGCTCACCTGTTGCTAATACGGATTCCAGTCTCCCTCATGGCCAGCAGCAGGGTGGCCATGTACCACAGGAACTCTGAGACACCCCCGGGGAACGGCAGGCACCCGGACCGGTCCACCTGGGCCGCCAGGTCCAGCATATCCGTCACGCTCTCGGCCAGGATGAGCATCAGCGCCAAGGCGGCCCACGGGTTCGGACCCTGACGGCGAGCAAGAGGTGAAGAGAAGCCGGAAACTGACCATCATCATCATCATTATTACCATCATCAACTTACAAACTTTATTAATATTTCTGTTTATGAATGAGCACTTTGACTTTTACCACATCTTATTAGAACTGGCACAGATCTGGTAAAACCATCACTTTGGCTGGTCCCTGTTCTATACCCTAAACCTCAAAGTACCTGACTGCCACTCAATTTTTATTGGTTATTAAATATGACCTGCAAATTGATCGCTCGTTCTCTACAGAGAACAAAAAATGATGTAACGCCTTTCCGTCAGTATCGATCCCTGTTACGTAGCATTTTACTTTTAACCAAGTGGCCCGCTTGGGCTGAGGTCATTCGAGTTTGAGGCCCCTGCCCTAAACCTTCTGAGTCCACCCGTCCCTCATGCACATGCTCCTGACACCCCTGACTCCTCCAACCTTGAGCACCTACCCCATCCACTTGCTCCAGCCCAGGGAACCTGTGCCTCAAGCAGGCCTCTGCCTGGGCGAACAGCTGGTGTTGCTGCACACAGCGAAGTACCTGCTCTGGGCAGACCCTGACGCCACGCAGGAAGTGAGGCGTGCACCTGTGCGCGGAGCCACAGAAAGAAGACTGAGACCAGGCCCCCCCTTAGCCGTCCCACACACACACCCCGGCCGCCATACTCACTCACCTCACCATGTTAAGCACGCACAAGTCATTCTTGGGAGTGATGTCATTGTCCCTCAGGATGGCTGTGATCTCTTCCACAGCCTGGCCCTCCTTCATTCTGAAGCGGAAGTACATCTTCTTCCAGGGCACGAACTAGAGTGGAAGGGAGCCTTGGTGAACACTGACAAGATGCAAAGCTCCTTCCAGAGCCCCAGCCCAGTAGGGGGCGACGTCTGTCTCACCATCGGGTCTCTGACCACGTCCCTCCAGCGGCGGCACACCAGACAGGCGGAACAGTACAGGTCCTCTGCGGGCAGATGCACCAGCACCATCCTTAGGACTTCCTCCGGCAGGTCGCCTAGGCTACCATGAGGTTCCACCCAATCACGAGTGCTCCCCAGGAGCCCATAGTGGGCATCAGGCAACGGCTCCACACCATCCTCCGCTTCCAGCTTCACGTGGCAGGCACTGCGCAGAGCTGCAGAATAGCCTTGGCTGCCGCAGCCAGCTGCCACCTCGGGCCCCTCGGCCTGTGCACCCCCCTGGAATCCCTGCAGCAACTCGTCCTCTGAGAGGCCTTGCAGCACTTCATCCGGGATGCAATCATCCCAGTCGGTCTCCTCTTCCTTCTTCACAACGACCGCGGGGGCCTTTTTGGGGCTGACTCTGACGACGCTTTTCACCGGGAAGAACGTCCTGATGCCCTGCTGTACGGCTTCTGCGTTTCAGCCGAAGGGAGAGAGATGAGTCGTCGTTAGCTGTGTTTCTGAGCATCTCGAAGACCCTATCGCCACTCAGGAACCCCCCCTGGGTGGCCCCATATCTCGCACATTCCAACATAAAGCTTCATACACAGCCACTGTCTATATGAAGCTTAGAGCCCAAAGTGGAACCAAGTAAACAAAGGTGACTCATAAACTAGGAACCCTGCATTACATTATATATGTTATATATGTAAAGTTTTCTTCATCATGCGAGATAAAATAGATGAGAATCTTTATGGTCACTTTATTCACACTATATTAAGTAGTATGAGATCAGAAATATACAGTCTGTGTAAAAAACAATCCTGCCCATGGTGAGCCCACTGTACCTCTTCTGCCCCTCTTGGTGGGGGATTGCGGGTACAGCCCGCGACTGCAGTGTGCTTGGTTGTGTGGCACAGAGCTGGGCTGGGTCAGGGGGAACCTGCCGTCCATGCTGCCGCCCAATTCAGCACACTCGCTGGCATTCAGGTGCCTCCGCTTTGCCCGCCCTGCACGCACACACACATAGGAAGGCACACTAGCATCCAAAAGCAGGCTTCAACCTTGGCCTTGCTTTGTGGATCCCACATGCTAAGTATGGACTACTCTAGTCCAATGGTTCTCAGTCCTGTTCCTGGTGCCCCCCCACCAGAATCAGGCTTATATGGCCCTTAATAGGCTAATGATGAATGTGGCAGGTTGAAAGCAGTGTGGGTTGGAATGAAAACATTCTGGCGGGCGGGCTCCAGGAACAGGATTAAGAACTACTGCTCCAGTCCTTGTGAGCCACCGCATAAAACACTTTCAAAGGAGCTTTTAAAAGTGTGTATTTGTTTAACACAATAAAAATGAGGCTTAGGCGTGTACCACCTGTAATGTTTTGCACCAATGCAGAATAATTGTAATAAATAAGAAATCTCTTATTTTTGAGAGCAGTAACATTGTTTTTTTTGTCCTTTATTCATATCATTGGAGACAAAACATTGGTCTCTGATACAGTAGCATTAAAATGCCATATATTTAGCTGCAGCACTATACTTTTGAATGTTCAATACTCGTTGTACCATACACACTTCACCTCTCATTGCCGACTCCATTGTTGTTTAAAATACTGCGAGAAGACAGCATCTGGACTCTCCTGTAAGGTAAGAAAGACGCAAACATTTAACAAGATCCCGGAAATTATGTTGAACCGTCGCTTCTATACCGGCAAACATACGGTTTTCCACAAAATGCCTTATAGTGATCAAGCAATAGAACGAAAGTCAAAGATAAAATTTAAGTATGACAACTTGCACAGTGAAAACCTTGTTATTAAAATACTATACATAAAATATGCTGCGTTCAGTATGATTGATGAAAGGAGATTAAACACAATTGCTTGCGTGCCTCCGATGAGTGAAAGTTAACCTAAAATCTACTTATAGCGGTTTTTTTCCAAAAAGTTGTTGTTTTCCCTCGTAAACGGTAACTAACTTGCCTTATGTTTATTTCAGTCTCATTTGTTAATTGCTCAATTTACGTTCGTGATGTATTAAATTGTCCCCAGCCCTGCCATGTATAAATACAAAACACAATATATTTTTTGTGTATTAATGTCGGGGCGACGACATTTATCACAGAGTTTAATTTTACACAAGCAACAGGAATCCCGCGCATGCACTCTAATATACATTCAATGCTTTTCGCACAATTATGTATTTAATTAAAAAAAATCATACTAATCATTAAATTGGTTTTGCTGAAAAGTCCGTAAATTACATTAGATACGTCGCTGAAATCCATGGTTGAGCTTTGGTTGGCCAACTTAATTTTACCCGACGGCCATAAAGTTGTAAACATAAGGGTTGCGACTGAATTCGAATACAGTACTTAATGTTTTGCATATTACCTGATCCGGATGTTTATTAATGACATACGTTGACCTCCACGAAAGTTAAAAACTAATGGAAATGCGTATTCCAGTCAATTTATGTAACGGTTTTATACTTGCATTTGTACACATTCGGTACTTCCTCTGCCATCGTTGGTACAGCTCCAGTGGCCTTGTGGGATAGCGTGGCGTCCACCGGTTGCAGTAGGTCATCCGGGTATCGTTCGCCACTGTATATTAGATTAGTTTATACTTTGTCATTGTACCGGTACAATGAAATGCACTTTAGTGTCTAACCAGAAAGTGCACATAGCAGAGTAAGGTGCAGTAAGACAGCAAATGAGAATATATTCATAATGAAATACATATAATAATATGGAATTTGAATTTACAGGTAGTATTTACAAGAGTAGTATATACGTATACACTCAGGGAGGAGTATATAGATATGAATACGGATCCATTTGAATAGATAAGTCAGATATTGATAAATACAGATATATGAACTATTTTATGTACAGAATAGATATATGTAAATAGGAGAAATATACATAAAGTGCAGTCAAAAGTTATTGATATTTAGAAAGTTCAGTTATTGAGTTGTAAGGTTTTAAAGTTCAGAATGGTGATGGTTTGGTGCAAGAAACTGTTCCTGAGCCTGCTGGTGCGGGACTGAGGCTCCTGTTGCGCCTCCTTCATGTAAGGCACCATGTCGCAGACAACCAGTTATGCACTGGGGCAGCGATGTTCGGCAGCGGGATGCCGATGATGTGCTGGGCCGTTTTCTCCACCCGTTGCAGGGCCTTCCTGTCAGCTACGGAATAATTGCCGTATATGCGGAGTATTCGGACATACTTAAAGTTGCAGTTAAATCTTAAATGCCCTATTACAATTTAGCAAGATATTTAGATAAAAAGTAATGTAGTCAAAATGTAATAACCTGCTGTTCTTTAAAAGACGTTGTTAATTAGCTAACCCCCTGCATTTTTTTCTGTGTTTGTTTTCTGACAATATACTGGTCCAAGTTTAGCACATACCCCAGTTTTACTGACATGGCCGACGAGGCCGTGCTGAGGCGCTTGGTGGGGCTGGCGCGGGACGGTCGCCTGCGCGAGATAGAACACGCGCTTCATGACAACAACGACCTTCGGAGCTGGATCAGTGTCGCGCGCCTGCCGCGTTCCGGGGACACGCTGCTGCACTACGCTGCCCGGCATGGCGCCCTAGACGTCCTGGCCTTCCTGGTGCAGGACGTGGGCATGGACGTCGAGCTGTGCAACAGCGATTACAAGAGGGCACTGCACGAAGCCGCATCCATGGGCCGAGGAGACTGTGTGCATTACCTTTTGGCCAGGGGAGCCAAAGTAGACTGCTTAAAAAAGGCTGATTGGTAAGGCAATACTAGTTAACAGTAAATAGTAATTTTGCTATAATTAGTAGTAGTAAAATGGTGACGTGTGTCTCCTTCGATAGCTCAGTTGGTAGAGCGGAGGACTGTAGTGGAATATGAGTTGACATCCTTAGGTCGCTGGTTCGAATCCGGCTCGAAGGACGTAATTTTGATTAAGTGAAAATTATATTCTGGTTTTATTTAATTATATTCTGGTGTTTCAAGATTTGCGTAGAAACGTTTGCTTTGTAATTCACATCGATCATTATTTTTTCTTTTGATTGAATTTCCATGTATACTATCCTCCGTAGACCGACGATATGGAATGTGTGTCCTTCGATAGCTCAGTTGGTAGAGCGGAGGACTGTAGAGGAAAACACTGTCATCCTTAGGTCGCTGGTTCGAATCCGGCTCGAAGGAACGAACTTTTCCACATCTGTGTTTTGAAGGCGTTTGTTGCCTTTCGCCGCTGAAACTGGGTAGTTCATACTAAGACGTTTTTGTATTTATAATTGTACGTTAAATGTTTATTCCACTGAGTGTTGATACTAGTACTACAGGTACTCTACATAGTACATAAGGTGTTTTGGAAAATTATAGTCAAAATAGGTTGTGGACATCCATTGTCTAAAAGGATATATTTAAATATAGTAACTTGGTGTAGGGTTGTAATTTATACTCACATACGTTTTATGCTGATTTATGACAATTCACAGAATTTTCTCTCTCTCAATTTCTGACTGTATTACTAAGCAGTATCTACAGTGTGAGCGGCATGCTAGTTTGCTCGTCTTGCTGTGTGAAACTGGCCCCAAATGTATATCTGGGAAAGTTCTGCCCAGCTTGTACTGTGGGGTGATTAATACTAATCTCGCGTGACTCCAGGACCCCTCTTATGATGGCCTGCACCCGGAGAGATCTGGAAGTCATCAGGCAGCTAATCGAGCACGGGGCAGACCCAGCACTCAAGAACAAAGACGGCTGGAACTGCTTCCACATCGCCTGCAGAGAGGGTGATCTGGCTGTGGTACACTGCCTATTAGAGGCCAGTCCAGAAGCCTGGGACACAGAAAGCACCACCCTCCGATCTCCACTGCACACGGCAGGTGAGGACTCCACTGCGTAAAATAGTTCTGTTCATCTTCTTAGTATAATGACTAAACTGGAAATTTGCAGTTTGTAATAGTTCAAAATCACCTATGTATAACAGTCGCGTTCGATTTCAGCTATGCATGGCTGCGAAGAAGTTGTGAGTGTTCTCCTTGAAAAGTAAGTGTGCCCTTTCTCTAGTTTCTTCTAAATCTATTTTTTTAATAGGTTTGAGCTTTCGGCAGTAATTAACTTATTGACTTAATTGGCTAACTCCTCAGTCATAGAAAAAAAAAGCACGTCTAGGAATTTACAGAAAACGGGAACCCCTCAGTCTACTTCAGACATAGAACACCCCCAACGGTCCTGTGATTATACACCGATGAGCCAAAACATTATGACCACACCCATTATGAAGCAAATAATGTTGATTATCTCGTAAAAACAGCTTGTGTCAAGGTCTGGGATATATTAGACGGTAAGCTAACATTTGGTCCTCGTAGACGACATGAAGAAATGGGCAGAGATAAAGATCTGAGTGACTTTGAGAAGGGCCAAATCATTTTGGTAGAAGACTGGGTCAGAGCATCTCTGAAATGGCAAGGCTTGTAGGGTACTCAAGGCGGTGAGTACCTACTGAGAGTGGTCCGAGGAGAGAAAGACCATGGACCAATGACAGGGTGTTGGACAGCCAAGACTCATCTGTGTGAGATGTGAACGATGGCTATCCTATGTGGTACAATCCCACAGAAGGGCTATTGTGACACAAATGAGATCATCTAAATAATCAACATCATTCACTTCACATGGGGATGGTCATAATGTTTTGTCTCATCAGTACATATCTGAACTAAAATACTCAAAACAGCGTAGCAAGAGTTTGACCTTTGTCTTAAGCCGCACATAAAGATTCACACTTTAAGATTTCCTCTTGGATTTCTGCGTGTCTGATTGTCTTTCAAATAAAGGAAATCAGAATTTTAAAAAGGCTTATGTTCTCCAAATCCAAACAGACAGAAACAGTTTGTTGAGCTTTGCATAAACAAAACCTTGTAGATACACACAATCTACTGTGTTTGTGCAGCATGCACTTCTAAACCACAGCATCACAAGAGCCTTGCTATTTGTATAACATCTTGAAGGAAATATCTGATTGTTCTGTACCAACATAGTTTTACCCTAATCACTACATACAAAGCACAAGGTTGGAGGATTTCTAACTAGAGGAATCCACCACCGGCATTTGATGCCAGCTTCCGAGGACAGACACTTCAAGTCCTCTGCCGTGGTCACAGATAGATGGAAATGTAGATATACTTTGTTGATGGATGGAATCTGGATTTATGGAATCGGTCTGAAGAAGCATCGGGTACTTCACTATATGAGCCATTCTGACATGTGAGCTGTATCAGAATTTCAGGCAGGTAAGGAGGAATCACGCAGAGAGACATGGCATTCCTTACTGCCAGCCTGCTTGTGTGGGTCCTGCTTAGTGTGGCTCTAAAGCTGTCCGGCTGTCTCAGGTACAGCTACAGACCTGACAGCAGGGACAGCTGTGGGATCACGCCGTTCACGGACGCTCTGAGGAACGGACACATTGGTATCGCTAAGATGCTGCTGGATAAGCACCGGGTATGTCGATGTCACCTTGCTGGCCCAGCCTTCGATCCGCATTAGAGAAATCAGTGCAAAAATATCAATCAATGGATTTAACTCTCAGTGATGTGTGACATTATCCACCATGTAAAATACTACGCATGTGTGCTTGCTGCAGGCATCTCCATCAGCGGGAGACTGCATGGGAGCACAGCCCCTGCATCACGCCTCTGTAACAGCCCAGGAGGGGGCGCTGCGTTTCCTGGTGCAAGACCTTGGTGTGGACGTTAATGCTCGAGCCACCGACATAGACCTGACTGCCCTTCATTATGCTGCCAAGGTCTGCATATCCCTGCTTCCCCTTACGGTTCCTTCTTCGTCATTTATAATTTGCTGTGCACTCCGGAATCAGCCTCTATTTGCAGTTAGTGAAAGATCGATAAATGAGTGCCTCCTAAATTTGGACATGGAGTAACCCCCCCGTTTTTAAGTTCAAGGTTTGGTACAGTCCATCTTCATTTAAGGCCTAGAGCAGGGGTCATCAACTATATTTGTCAGAGGGCCAGAGTTTTACCAGACAGTCTCCTTGGGGGCCGGACCCCC
>JAODJU010000001.1:7956591-7980112 GCA_026776725.1 Gnathonemus echidnorhynchus
TTGCTTTAATAGTGTGGACCACTATTTTCTTTTTGATCCTCACAATTTTGGAATCCAGTCGCGGGCTGGATTGAACGGCTCAGCAAGCCGGATTCGGCCCGCGGGCCGCCAGTTGATGATCAGTGGCCTAGAGGTTACCTGGAGGTGTCTATGGACTGATGGAATTTCATTATTTTTTTTAGGAAGGTCACAGTAATACAGTAAGAACCCTGTTTGAATTAGGGGCTGATCTTCAAGCAAAGGACAGAAAAGGACGAACAGGTAAGTCTTAAATGCGCTTGCAGAATTACAATGACTGATTAGCTTATAAATTGCACTGTTCAATGAGTAGTTTTTGATTATTTTAGACTATGTATTTCTGCTAATGCTTTCCTCTATTTCAGGGGTCTACAACTCTGGTTCTGGAGAGCTACTATCCAGTAGGTTTTCTATCCAACCTGGCTTCTGATGAGCCACATCTGTTTTTGGGTAAATACCAGGAACAGGTGTAACTCATCAGAAGCAAGGTAGGATAGAAAACTACTGGATCGTAGCTCTCCAGGACTGGAGTTGGAGACCCCTGCTCTATTTTAATAAATATTTGCAAATAGTGTGCAGTTCAACAGATTTTTTATACAGAGGATGTTATGGTTCTAGTCTTGTTCCTAAATCATAAACTGGGATTGGTGGTTGTCAAAGAAAAAGCAGCATGCAGTTGTCTTTTTTGAGATTAGAACTCACACCCTACCGGTGGAGCTCCAAGGTGATATCGCTGGGTCAGAACTCTACTCTCTCTGCCCCTCTCAGCACTTCACATGGCTTGTGCGGGTCAGCACGCCTCCACAGTGTGCACCCTGCTGGAGCTGGGGCTCCGGGATACGCCAGATGCATCAGGGACCGAGGCCAGGCAGCTGGCCAGGAAGCCAGATGTGCTCTGCATCTTCACTGAATGTGATGCACCAACAGCTGATTAAAATACAATTCCAAACACTGTGCACTGTCAATCAATGACTTCGCATTACATCATTGGTTCTCATTGGTCTAAGCCAGTAAGTGATTGATAGCGTTCAGTGAATCCCAGTAACTAGTTTTCACAGACTGGTTTCTCACATGAAGAGCTCTCTGAATTAAGTTTAGCAAAAAGTGAATTGTCCAGACTAAGATTTAATTAGCATATGTTTTTGTACAACAATGTACAAGTTAAAAAAAATACATGAGAAACAAACATCTGTCAATGAGCTTAAGTGACTAGTAATTGAGAAATATGTTATTGGGACAAGAGCTACACGAAACACCAGTATAACCTAATATCAAAAAGTTATTCAGATAACAGCAAGAGAATCAAGTTAGAAAAAGACGTCTGCTTTTTCAGTATGCACTACACAGAAACATGTTCTTTGAATACTATGCCTACTGCTTTATAATAACATAAAATATATTGCTTTTTTATGATGTCTTGCTGATCTCAGCACCCTGTTCCCTGGGAGGTATGTTACCGTGTTACTCGGTCCGGTAATCGGAGGACACGTTTTCTCTTCTTAACACTTAACTCGGATTATATGACAAAGGTTTGTTTATTTGTAAGATGACACTTTCACTCTAAGCAACTTGCTGTGTAATACAACCATTCTGCTTACTGTCGGGCAATTACTGGAACTGCAATGCTAATACTGACATAAAGATTATGCAATACGTACACTGAATACGGAATTACTCATTTCATTTTATGCACTCAGTGATTTACAAACTATAGCCTGAGTGACCCTTGTGCTTCCCAGATATTTTAAGATATTTGTCAAAATCCGTACATGCAGCCCTGAATTCTTGTTTTATTTCAGCATTTGTTGGATTTTTTTCGCAGGTTATGAAAGCGTGCGAGCAAATGTGGCCTTTAAAAAAAACGCCCTTATATACACAGAGAGACGCCCGCCTCCGTCAGCCCGCCACGACCATTTAACTCCCCGCGCTGGCTCCTCCCCTACCGCCGGGCCGGAACTGACTGACGTTGGACCGCAGCCTCTTTTGCTTTGAGTCACTGTTCTCCATTTTCTTGCACCCGAGCGGTAACTGTAGGCAAGAAAAGAAAACATCAACTGCAGAAAAAATGAATGAAGAATACGATGTCATCGTGCTGGGGACCGGACTCACGGTGAGGGCAAACTGAAGCGCCACTCGCCGAATCGAAGACTGGGCGTTTGTGGGTACAAAGGAGCTGCTCAGCGCTAAGCCCGAGCCTTACTGGCATGCTAACGTTAGCAAGCGAGGCCCGTCGTCAGCAGCATGCTAACGTTAGCAAGCGAGGCTCCTTCGTTACCGGAGCCGCGGCTATGCGTGACTAGCATGCTGATATTAACCAGGCCTCGACGCTAGCAGGCAGCTCTCGGTGGCGGGTGTGACTTAATAAAGATTAAAATCTGCGGTCCTTCGCCGTTCACCTGAAAGCCTTCGTCAGCACAGCTACGTTTCACTTCGATTTGGTTACAGGAAACTTCATATTTTGTACGGAGTTTTTCTTCATCTGCATCCCTGCTACAACAACAGCAACAAATAATAACGTTAACCGGGTCGCTTTCTCTGCTGACATTAGTGCTGAGGTAAAGTTCCCGTTGTGTCAATACAGTTTTTAAAATGCTTTCTATTGACCTACATTCGGAGGAAGCGCCGTTCGAGGCCCGTATCCGAGATGGTTGCCGGGTGGCCGAGCGGGCCGTCGCTTGGGCGGGGACGCCTTTCTCTACGCTCGTCAAACTGCTCCGGCCGTAGGGCGTTAAAAGCTCCGGCAGCTTGAACACTTGTTGGTAAAACCGACATATTTGTAACGCACACAGGAATTCAACCAAACTTAGTGTGTTTTAATGCCCATGCGATTCTGTTTTACTCCCTTTGGTTTTAACAAAGGGTCGGCCGCCCACTTTCCAGTTCCGCTGCATCCGTGCACGCAACCAAAACATTAGTTACCAGCAACCAGAACATCACTGGTTAACGAGCCCCTAAACCACGTAATTGTACTGTGAGCTGCACTGGAGCTACCAGCTCTGCCAGTAAGCGCCGATCGACCGGCTACAGGACTGTGGTTTTTCCTGCTCCCCCTTACAGGAAGGTGCATACGGATTTCCATCTTGAGGAAGTTGCAGTGCACATCGACACAGCAGCTCTCCGTTTCCGTGTGATCGCATATATTGAATAGGTAATTCGGTGTGCAGTTGCCGTTTTCTGCAGGCTCCCGTTACCCCTTTATACTGCCTGATTTCGCAATTCAGATTTAGGGTATTGCATTTTGCAGATTAAGATGGTATTTCACCGTGATGAGCACCCAGTAGTGCGTCACTGTATTATTGTGGGAGTAATATTTACTGGGTATGATGGCATTGTCAGCATGCATGTAGGTTCTCTTCTATGGACAGCTTGGCTCCCGATGAAACCTGGTACTGGCTAGGTTGAAGTTATGGTGGGAGTGAAGGGATGTGCTTTCAGTTCCCCAAGTCAGCGATCAGCACAGGTGCTTCCCCATGCTTGTGGTCAGACTGGCCGTTTCCTTGGGCCTGATTCTAGCCTCTCATTTCCTGCAGGAACCAGTTAGGTGTGTCCCTGTTTCTCATTTGCTGAGTGGCTGATCAGTGCTGGGTGGGTCCTGGGAGTGAACGGTTTTGATTTATTCATTGGTTTATTTTTGGTCCCTTTAAAGACCTAAAATACACAGAAGAATACTCCTTTTGAGTGTTATGTATAGTTTATGATGGCATTGACTGGCCTAGACATTAAAGTGTTTTATAAAAATGTCAAAGGTTCTGGCCACGACCACACAACCGATTGAACTTCAAGCGCGACACTGGCTTTGGGATGGGAAAACACTGTATAAGCTAGCAGCCATTGCGTTAGTTTATGACTGTGGGGAAATTGGTGTTTTTGAGAGCTTGGTTCATTAGGATTCTGTTTATCATGTGATGTCACGTAGTGGTAATGTTGCCACAATTCAGAAGCAGTGTAGAGTACTGAATCATGAACTGAACAGAGATCATGTTTGAAATCTATTTGAGTGCAGAAGTCTCACTTATTAGTTGACGTTAATTCAGTCTTGCAGTTGTGTATCTAGGTAAATTTTACATTATGTAGCGATGGAAGCAACTGTAAAGGAGCTTGTGACCAGAGTCCACATTTAACACATTTGAACAGTAATTCATAAACTTTATTCCTGTCTTATGAGTGAAAGACAATCATTAACATGGTGCTGGTCAGGCAGGTAGAGTTTGGTATGTTATGCCTTCATCCCATTGCTGTTCACAGCTGAAAACAAGGTTTATCCAGTCCCCCATCTGCCATGCTTCCTTTGAACACAGTACTGTGACCTGACTCGTTGGGGTATCTGACGTCCAATCTGTGTGCATTGGTGATATGGCTGATCTTGCAGTGGGCTGTTTGTTGTGGGCCATCACCTCTTTCAGCACCAGCAGTCCTTTCTAATTCCGGCATGTCAGTTTTTCTTGGCAGTAAATGAGGAATTGAAACTTCTGCAGTTTGGCTCCACGCATTGAGGGTATTTGGTTGCATAGCCCATTGTGAAATTTCTTTATTATTATTTTATTTTTTTATTGCTCAAATTAAAACAGTTTTATATTTAATTAGTCTTTCAGTATGTACCAGGGTTTTACACTGTGGATATTTCTTTGATCTCGGTGCCGCTCCAGGCATGCTGTGTCACGGGAAGTGTGCCCCAGACGCTTTTACGTATGTAGTTACATGTATTGTGTCCTGATTTCACACTATGGCTCTGCAGTGAGAGAAGTGACTGTTTCAGCTCCCCTCAGCAGCCTGCTTCTTTGACTTTACGTTGCCTGGCTAAGCTAACACGCTTATCCAAAGCAGCTTACAGCTTTGTGTCCTTCCGTATAGCTGGATGTTGTCAGGGTCCTTGCTCTAGCAGTTAACTAGGATGTCCTCAGGCTTGAGTCGGCAGCCTTTTAAGGCTGTAGCTTTGTGCGCTTAGCTACAGTGTCTTAATCATTAAAGTGATATTTAAATGCTTGGTAGTTACAGTTCTGTTTTCAATTTAAGGAACTACTTTACATTTAGTGGCTCCTTCAGTCGTACAGTCTTGATCTCCAAGGCTGCTTCCCTTAGCTCCAGGAATGTGAACTCTGTGGTTTCGGACTCCTGTTTGCTGCTTTCTGGTAACCTGGAATGATCTGCTACTGGCCCACAACAAGCTTCAAATTCCATCCTGTAAATGAACCATGATTTAAATAAAGAGCTAGATGCTGTACCCAAGGAAAACCTCCCTTTCAGCTGAAACGTTCCCAGATTCCCCTCCTCTTCCTTTCTGTGGAATCAAATGTGAATGTTATGTAGAGGCCCATTCTTGTTCAGTAACCTCCTCTCCTGGCAAGAGAGCTGAAAAACCTCCACATGATGGATTTTGACCCTTGTAACTTGAGTCTTAATGCCCCACCTACCATCTGCAGACAGAACATGTGACTCAAGGGTGCTGTAGTCATGTGACATGGCCGTTGCTGTGTGTTTGTCATACTAAGTATCGGCTATGTGCTCTGGGAGTGTGCCAGTCCAAGTCTGCTCTTCACACAACAAAGCTGATCGTTTGAGGAAAGACTTTCTCCTCAGTTGTGTGGTGTCACAGAGGTTGCACAGATCGTGAACGTGATCATCAGGCTTTTAACTCTGAGAATCCGTGATGTGGGTCTCAGCTCTAGAATCCCGCTGGTGCACCATCCCTTTAATTTGCTTCTTTTGGGGCCTGTTTTGAGGGAATCCAGTTGGCTGCCAAGTTTGGAGGCAGACAGTTGGCCTCCAGTGAAAGACTGATGACACTTAAGCATGTTATTACATGGAGTGTCCAGCTTAAATTTGCTGAAGTCTTACGAAAACTAGAAGTTTAATTAGTACCTGTGTAGTCAGATCAGAGCCATCCCAAATCCCTTGGTCTGCATATTCCCAGCTTCATTAAAGCTTACTGTACCTTTGGGCAGTGCTTCCTACAGGTGTGTGTCAGGATGTAAGTAGTGATTAATCAGTTATGCCCTAGAGTGAAACGCTGGTCATTACTCGACAGCCCTTTCATTACCTGGCTTTAATGTGTGAGGGATCCAGTTTTTTGGTATTGATGGCCTTCAACCTTTTGCTATAAATGTGTGCCTCTGGAGGATGGGTTATGACCTTGTGCACAGCTTCTCTCTGAAGCTCCGCTGTCTCCTGTTGCAGGAATGCATCCTGTCTGGTATCATGTCGGTGAAGGGCAAGAAGGTGCTGCACATGGACCGGAACTCGTACTACGGTGCGGAGAGCGCCTCCATCACCCCGCTGGAGGATGTAAGTCAGACATGAAGGACACGAATCCCACATTACAATGCTCAGTAGGTAGCAGTGTTCCGGCTGTAGTTGCGGCCATGGAAGTAATCTGTTATTAGTAATGGAATTATAATTTATCCACTTGTTAACATTGTATGTTTTGGTGCTTCTAAAAGAACAGAACTGATGACTAAGCTTGTAGTCTGATGTGTCTGAAGCTCACTGATGTCTGTGCATTGGACTCCCCCAGCTGTACAAGCGCTTCAGTATCCCAGGAAGCCCCCCCGAGTCCATGGGGAAGGGTCGGGACTGGAACGTGGACCTCATCCCCAAGTTTCTCATGGCCAATGGTAAGGATTAGTCAGCCTGGAACACCCCTGAATTGTGAATTCACAATGGCGGTTCTTAAATTTAAGTGCTCAATATAAAGTGCTGCTGGTACAATAGCTATGTGTCCTATTTTTTTTCCCCCTACTACCCATTTTGTTATAATTGTCCATGGAGTCTCTTCTAACATGCCAAATCATGAGAGAAGACTAACTGGTGCAGAAACCGAGGAATGAAAAGTGACACGGCCTTTTATTCAGGTCAGCTGGTGCGAATGCTGCTGATAACACAGGTGACGCGGTACCTGGACTTCAAGGTCATCGAGGGCAGCTTTGTCTATAAGAAGGGTAGCATCTACAAGGTGCCCTCCACTGAGGCGGAAGCACTGGCCTCCAGTGAGTTTTGCAGTGGGATCTGGGAAATTGAGTTATTCCAAACTATCTGAGATACTGTATGGTTACAGTTATGAGACTGACACCATAGAGTCCTGTCTTCAGGTCTGATGGGGCTCTTTGAGAAGCGGAGGTTCAGGAAGTTCTTGGTGTTTGTTGCCAATTTCGATGAAAGTGATCCCAAAACAATGGAGGGGGTCGACCCAGCGAAGATGACCATGCGAGATGTTTATAAGAAGTTTGACCTGGGTCAGGATGTCATCGACTTCACTGGCCATTCCCTGGCCCTCTACAGGACAGATGAGTGAGTGACATTGCCGCATGATTAATTCAATATTTTTTCCCAAAAAAATACATGAACACACAAAAATCTTTTGTGTCAGTTTTGAGAGTCAAACTCAGCCTAGAATCACTTCAGTGTTAGAGGTGTAGCTCAGTAGATGAGGGGATCTGTGCCCATGTGTGGAATGTGGGTTTTAATCCTGTTGCTAGCATATCACCTTTGGGCCCTTCATCAATGCCCTTAATCCACCCCAAGCTTTCCAAACTTGTACATTGCTTTGCACAAGAGTCTGCTGAATAGCATGTGTATATGATGAGCCACACAGCAGCTTAGTGAGTAGCATGCTTGTCTCATCTTCAGGGTGTGGGTTTGAATCCCACCTCCATGTCACATGGGTGTCCTCTGACTACTCCTGGTTTCTTCCTGCAGTAAATTGGCCTAAGAGTATAATTTTATGTGTATGTATGTAGAAGACATATAAATGAAAATAACATGCAATCTATTGCAAGGTCTTGAGTGGTGTTTTGAAAATTAATCTACTCTTCTCACCCATCAAGTATAGTTGAAAACCAGCTGGTATAGCTGTTTGTACCTTTTCAAGACATTAAACATTATCACTTTTTTTTTTTTTTTGTCCGTGAAGCTATCTGGACCAGCCGTGCCTAGACACAATAAACAGGATCAAGCTGTACAGTGAATCCCTGGCCAGATACGGCAAGAGCCCGTACCTGTACCCACTTTATGGGCTGGGGGAGCTGCCCCAGGGCTTTGCCAGGTGGGACCCTCTCCAACTTGCATTTATGGGCACTGGCTACAGCCCACGACTGACCCTAGTTGCCTTGTCCCCCCCGACAGACTAAGTGCCATTTATGGAGGGACCTACATGTTGAACAAGCCCATAGAGGAGATTGTCATGGAGAATGGGCGGGTTGTGGGTGTGAAGTCTGAGGGCGAGGTGAGCTAGCCGCTTCCTGTGCTAGGCCTTCCATGCAGCCAAGCTGTGCCAAAAGAGCTGAAGTCACGGCGGGATGACGTACTGGATAATTCCATAATGACATTTAGACATCGACACAGAGGCACAATTCTTGCAGACCTTGTATGCAGCCGAGCTACATAAACTTTAGCGACATGTAATAAACCACACAATTTGTTAGGTGTCAGTGATGATTGGCTTGAGGAACAAGCTGTGATTACTACTGCAGGACCAGCACATAAACCCTTTTAAATATTTTGATGACCGTTTCGTTGTTCAACCTAGATCGCTCGCTGTAAGCAACTGATTTGCGACCCGAGCTACATCATGGACAAAGTGAGCAAGGTGGGTCAGGTGATCCGTGTCATCTGCATCATGAACCACCCCATTAAGAATACCAGCGATGCCAACTCCTGCCAGATCATCATCCCCCAGAACCAAGTCAACAGGAAGCATGGTGAGTCCAAGAGGAAGTGAGGAGCAGTGCATCTGTATGACATGGCTGCCACCCATAGGAACATTTTGTGAGAACCCACTGTGTGTCTGCAGATATCTACGTGTGCATGATCTCCTATGCTCACAACGTGGCTGCACAGGGAAAGTACGTGGCCATAGTCAGCACCACAGTGGAGACTGGAGATCCTGAGAAGGAGATCAAACCAGCCCTGGACCTTCTGGAGCCTGTGGAGCAGAAGTATGTCTTTGCACATTAGAGTGAGCTTTGAGTTAGTCCAGTCCCTTAGATTTGTCAACATGATACGTTGGTGGTCTGTAAAATGGATACATGGATGTTTTGAGTTGTGCCATGGTCACTCCGACTTTGAGTGATGTCATTTTTATTTCTCCCCCCGAAGGTTTGTGAGCATCAGTGATCAGTATAAGCCAACTGACATGGGTGCCGAAAGCCAGGTGAGTAACAATTAGGGTAAGCTCTTCCCCAAAGGTAGCACTGCCTGGAGGATTCTGATGAATCTTACAGTTGTGCTGAAGAGGAAATGACTATCCTGGATTTAATTAATGCTAATCCAGCTGTATTCAGGGTATAGTTTCATTGTGCTAGCTGAGAGACTTAGTATGTGGAAAATGTAAGCAGTGTTTGTTTTTATGTAGTACATGTATGTAATTTATTTTGTAGGTCTTCATCTCCCGTTCGTATGACGCCACCACCCACTTTGAGACAACCTGTGATGACATCAAGGACATCTACAAGCGCATGACGGGCACAGAATTCGACTTTGCTGAAATGGAACGCAAGAAGAACGACATCTTTGGCGACGCCGGTGACCAGTAGTGGAATTGAGAGCTCTCGCCCAATTTAGCAGATATCTAAACCGCGATCTTACACAGTGCTGGCTCATGATCCACGTATATGTTTTGCCCGTTACGAAAGCTGAGGATGTTGGTATTCTTTATATCTGGGCTGGGGGCTGCTTTTTATAATTACACTTTGACAAGCATCGGGCTGCCATTGTAAATGCCCAGTCTTTCTTTTCCAGCATAATGTAACCATTTTTTTTCCCCCAGGAAAAAATGTTCCGTCAATATGCCAAAATGATTAGTTTTACCCAAATGGTTATGAAGAGGATTATTCAGCACTAATAAATAGTATTTTTACATTTGGTAAATTCTGTACAAAACTGAAATAAAAGTGGCCAGGTGTATACATGAAGGTGCGGGGGGGTAATTTTGAGGAAATCTATTTGGGAGCTTCACCAGTACTATGAAGAAAAGAGGCAGAATTGTTAGCCCTCCGTGTTTTTGCTGCCAAGACCCGGCCTGACATGCTGAAGGGGCTGGCCGTAAAAAAGACGTGGGAACTTGAAAAAGAGCAGGGGGGAGTAAGTCATTTGAAATGCTGAGTGGGGGGACTGGCTGGCTGGGCAAGCAGCTTCTGCAGCTTTCAACCAAGGACCAAACTGTTGCAGTCAGTCCTGTATGAGCCCTTAATATGAAAATAAATATGAAAAATGTAATAGGTGGAAACCTTGGCCTGTTAAAATGTTTCTTTGCATTTAGCCTTTTTAGCCTTAGGCAATTGGAGTCTGAATTTCCCTCAAGTCAGCCTGGCTATGTTCTCTGTGTACAGCATTTACTGCTGGTCTTAACTGTAAAACACCTTTATTCGCTTAGGAAAAGATTTACAAAAGTCAGATCTGTTTAAAGACTAATTTCTGACAACCCAGAAAATAGACCTCTGAAATGTCACAATAAGACTTCTTATATTTCACCAAGCTGAACGGGGAGGCCCCTTGTCAGTCCTGAGGCATACAAGCAGTATACAAAAACAAATACATCTGTAAATATATAGAACAACTTGCAGAAGAGTAGCAAAAATCATGTGCTGATGATGTTCTGCCATCCACACAGAACCTAACCCTGAATTATACAACTTTAAACCACTTTACCCACAAGGAGCTTAATGCTGATGAAAAGTCATTTGTATTCACACCAACAGGTGGTGTGGTTGTTCCAGAAAGATTGGAAAAATAACCCTTTTTAAACTTTTCCTGATTTCCATCAGGAAAGATGTAATCACCAAGCGATAAATATGTCAGAAATATGTACATATTGACATGACTGTATGCCATCATGTGACAGCCTACCCAATATTAAATTCTTTCTGCAAAACTATTCACAAAACTCTGCAAGTGTTGAAATTCTCCTAGAAATTCGTAGAAAGGTGTTGA
The DNA here is from genome assembly GCA_026776725.1 of Gnathonemus echidnorhynchus. Classification (NCBI taxonomy): domain Eukaryota; kingdom Metazoa; phylum Chordata; class Actinopteri; order Osteoglossiformes; family Mormyridae; genus Gnathonemus; species Gnathonemus echidnorhynchus. The sequence continues at coordinate 7,967,533 of JAODJU010000001.1, forward strand.
TGTCCATCGCGAAAATTCCGTAGTTCTCAAAATTATCATCTGGCACATCTGCAAAGAGGGGAAAAAAAAGTGGACCGGTCACACAACCTAGCTGGATTCTTCCACCACTAGGAGGTGCACTCCTGCAGTGAGGCTCATACAGGCTAATGTTGTGTTCCATTTACCTCAGAGGCAAGAACTCAGAACTGGGAATGACGCCACACACAAGTTAATAGCATTCCAGTACAGCAAGTCGGAAAGCCATTTAGCAATACCAGATACCCGTTTCAAAAAGCAAGATTTCTTACTTAGCAGGATAACTGTTCATTTACATTTAGCCCAGACTACCTTAAATCTGACAAGTTTTCCAGCTGAGCAAGAAGTCCTGCTTTCTGAAACAGTCCCTGGTTCTAGCCTGGTTAATTGTTAGCCATTGTTAGCAGTATCATTCGATAAAAACATTATGTGGTATTTTGTGTATAAACATACTGTAGCAATACGTCCACAGATAGCAGTTGGACAGTCCTTTGTGTACAACGGATTTAATGAACCACAAATAAGACGTACGTGCAATAAATGACGTAAAACTACAGCTTTCACTTCTGTTGATAAAGGGCGTAGCCATCTTGGATTCTGAGGTCGGGATGGTGTACATTCTTCGGAGTTCACGAGTCAGAATTCCGACTTCGGGGGCATTACAGTTGGAATTTCACAATGGAACAAATGGAACGCAGCATAAGCCGCAGCACTCTCTACACGTGCCACTTTGAGATGCCGGAGCTGAAATTTGTGAGCTCTAAAGTTCATATTCATTGTAATAAAACAGGGAAAAGAAAAAGCTAGCCCACTCACTGAGAGAGAGAGAGAGTGTGTGTGTGTGTGTGTGAGTGAGAGAGAGAGAGAAAATAAAAGGAGATCCCATGACCCTTACCTGTTATGAAGATGGCAAACCGGGCTGTGATATGCTGAGCCTGGAGCCGGATCATGCACTGAAGATAATCGGGTTGATCCCGTGACATGATGTCACAGTCGTGATACGGAACCGTCTCCACCAGACCTGCCTCCTGGCAGGATTCCAGGAACTGCTTCCTGTCCCGGGCTTCTGTGCTCAGCCTACAGACAGAGACGGTGCCTTTGAATGAGTCTTCCTGTTTGCGGTCCTCACACAGGTCTAGGAGCAAACAACCTCGTGTACCTGGCATTCCCCTTCAGCAGGCGGTTGTCCCGGTAGTGGAGGAACCACAGCCACTTCCCCTTTCTGCTCAGCCCCTCCAGAGCCTGGACCAGCCTCTTCATGTTGTCTGATTGATGGAGGTTTAAAGCACACTGACAACCAGGCATCGTAAGGTCACAAGGACCACACAGCACAGTCACATCATGGTCAGCAAAATGCACGGCCTATGAACCACTGCAGCCACGACCAATCACAGCCAACATAAACATGTTAATTCTGATATCAGTTACCTATTACTATAGATTTTTGGTGTTGATATTAAGTACTTTTTGAAACATCATCCCTCCAACAGTCCAGCCACTTATGATCGGGGGGGGGGGCTAGAGCACACAATGCTGGGGGTCACCCTGGATGGGACACAAGTCCATCGCAGGGCATCTACTGTGCACACTCACACTCACAATCATATACTAAGGGTTCAGAGTTAGCGATTAGCCCCACTGCGTGTCTTGGAAAAATCATAGTGCCCAGAGGAAACCTGCATACTCACTGTGCTGTCCTGACTTTTTGAAACAAATGTACCCAATAAACCAGAATTGTCATATCTATAACTCAGTCTCCCTTACTGCATAGAACGGGACCGAACGGTCTGGGCCTTGTCCGAGTTCCAGGCAAAGTCCATACCCAGTGTCAGGGAACACAGAACATCCGTGTTGCACACCACAAATCCCCCCTTGCCGAAGAGCTCCTGGTGCGTGAGGTGAAGGACATCATCAGGTCGGTCGATCCCAGCAAACAGCACTCTGGCAGATCTCTTCAGCTCCAGCAGCTGCGGAATCTGAAATAAATTGGTGACACCACCCCTTGTCAAATTCCTTTGTGCTTTGATGTGACACTGGTGAATACTGGCTCACAATATAAACTCTGATAAGCTGATAGAGCAGACAAAGAAACCCAAACCAGGCGTTAAAGTTTTCTATCCTACCTGGCTTCTGATGAGCCACACCTGCTCCTGGTATTTACCTGAGAACTAGGGTAGCTCATCAGAAGCTGGGTAGGATAGAAAACCTACTGGATAATAGCCCTCCAGGACCAGAGTTGGTGACCCCTGGACTAGTGTGATCACACTGTATCAGGATTACTGTGCCTGGGTCGGCTTGAAGTGGGCCTGGCCATGGTGAATCGGTTAGTGTGATCACTAACTGTGCTCGAGCATGGAACACAGTCATGACTTCATTGGCACAACCGATCCATGCCAGTGCACATGTACACTACATCTGAACCGAACCCGGATGGAACAGATCAAGTGGGCTGTACAGATCATGTCATTCCCCCCCCCCCCACAAAACTATTAAGAATACAAATTATGCATACTGATTGAGTATCAACAAATTTGTCACAAACATGGCAACAAAAGGATCGCTTTGGTCTATGGTAGTGTTGTCACTGTACCAAAATTATGACCTCATACTGCAATGATGCCAATGCAGAAAATTATACACTGATTTTCAGGAGACATTTATCTCCAATGCATTTAAATTGTTACACCTCTAAATTTAAATTAAATTAAGCCACCCTCCACTGCAGCACATAGCCTAATATTGCCAAGTACTGCATTAAGATCTCTCTAATTCATTCAGTTACAAAGAAAGAGAGTGGTAATACATTCTGTTCATAAAGGATATATCCACCCCTGATTGTTGCACATTTCCGCCAGTATGTAAGGAGAGTATTGAGGGCTACAAAGGGATCAGTATGGATGTGATTTGTTTAATGAATTTTGAGAGGGCGCTGCACTGATGAATGGGGGGGGGAAACATACACAAGCACGCGAAACTGTAAAACGTATTTCTTCCACTGTAAAAAAGGCTAACAGATAATGTGAGATAAGCATCCATAAAGATTACGCATTATGCATAATTGTTTAACTGCTTAAAACATAGCGTAGCATAGTAACTGATAGGTACAGATGCTAGTTCAGTGATGTTAACGTAACCCATTTGCTATAAGATCCTGCTATATTAAAAGATTCCTTACATACATTACTGACTTGAAGCTAGGTAGATAATATTTAACTAGCTGACATTTTATTAAGCTCAAGTCTTTTTATGCACAGCACTTAGAGCAGATAAATCAAATTTGCTAGTTCACTGTAACTAGAATTTTAGAACTTGGTGATCAGTGATCATTGTTGACACACCACAGCACACAACAACGAAATGTGTTCTCTGCATTTAACCCATATGTGACATTGTGACATAGCAGGGGGCAGCACTTGGGGGGAGGAGGAACCTTGCTCAGGGTACCTCAGTGGTACCTTGTTGGTCGGGGATTTGAACCAGCAATCTTTCAATTACAAGTGTATGTCCCTAACCATTAGGCCACCACTGCCTAATATATAGCTATGTAGCACGATGCATGCAATTCTGACATAGGGTATAACTGAGTTTCAGTAGTGGCTTGGAAATACTGAGCCCATGGTTCTGATTCAATGGTTAATATTAATGATATATAGCGTTAGTGATGCCTGGAATAGTGTAAATAGTTCAGTATTACATTTCTTTAGTACCGGCACAGCTTTCAAAAATGTGGGACTGCAGTGCCTTTTCAGTACCAGTATCCTGTGCAACACTAGTGTATGGAAGAAGTGCACGTTTGCTGGAAATTTGGGCTGACTATAGTATCCAAGAACTGCATGCAACACACAAAAACTTAATTGTTGATAAAATATGGGACTCTTCTTATATGTGCAGGACAAATTAATAAAAATCACTGTATTGCATGCTAGATAAATTTATGCATGACACTGTGCCCAAAATAAGACGACTCCAAATCAGCCACAGAAGGACATTCATCATGAGTTCCACTGCTGTGCAATAACGCTTTCATTCTTATATTTTCTTCAGTACAAAAAAGTTGCATGGTGATGACAAAAATGTGCTTGGGCCGCAGCGTAAGAACAATGTGAGCGCAGAGCAGAGGCAGAGTTGGGTAGGGCGGCCAATCGCACAACAGCACGGTACAAGGCAAGCGGGCCAAGAAAGAGTAGTACACCACAAGATGGCTTTAACCAGTTCTACATTTGGCTCTGCTACTGATGGCCACAGCAATGACTCTGTCCTTCATTTAACTTCTCCCATATGGTTGTATATCCTCATGGTCAGCTCCCATCTTACCGTGCAGATGTGCTCAGCAATATCCTCATTCCTTATGATGATGAGAAGCGGTGATGTGGGCTTCTGCCCCTCCAGATCAAACTCCTCAGGCTCAATGCAGTCATGACCTTCTGCAACCAGGAGCTCCTGCAGGGCCAGGAATAATGAATTTCACTGACACATCAACAGACACATGTAGATTTATGAAAAAACAACATTCTCCAGTGGTACAGTTATAGAATAGTAACACAAAAGTAGCAGGAGGCATAAAGTATATCTTACATATAGAAATTTGCCATCAGAAGATTCAATAATCACCCTCCTCTTTCCATATATGGTGGCTTGAGTTCACCATGCCTTAAAAGCCACAACTACTGAAATCATTATTAAAAAATAAAGCATGTGAACATTCACCTTTGTCTGTTCAAAGAAGTAATCATCTGAAGTCACCAGGATATAGAACTTGAATTTTATCTTGGAGGACAGCCGGACAGCAGCATTGATCTTTTCCTGCATATCCTTGAAGGTCTCCTCTTCCATTTGTTCAAAAATGTGTTCTCTTGTTTCACATGGTGGCAAAGCACTGTCCTCCTTGGGCTTGCTGGTATGCTGCAGAAACTTTCTGCCTGTGCAGATGTCATTCATTATTGTGTGGTACGATGAGGCACATTCAACAGTGATATCTGAGACCGCGGGATGTGAATCACCCTTACAGACCAGGTGAGACAATCTCCGCAAGGACAATGGTGGCTCACAAGGCATGGAGGAGACAGCCTCCCGCTTTCGTGACCATGCCTTGTCTGTTAGGTCCACTTTCATCTTCCACCTTCTTACAGGTAACCGTGTGCTCTGGAGTTCCTTTGAAACATGTATACCCACCGCAGAATTCTGATAAGTAACATCAACATCAGACATGGCCTGCTTTCTCCAGGAATAGCGGGTGGATCTGCTGGTCTTCTGATTGCTTTTGATAATCTGGTTCATTTTCTCAGAGAAGATGAGATACTCTAGGTCCATGGTATCTTGAGTCATGTCAGGTCTTGCAAGGTGTAGTTCCTCCCACTTCTGTTGAAAGTTGTGCAGGTAACTTCCAGAATTCCGAATCTTCCTGACACGTCCGCTTGGCCCAGGTTTCACAATGGGATAATTTTCATAAGTCATTCGGTTTCCCTTGTGATCAAACACTGTTATGATAGGCGATGCTGAATGGGATGGGATACCACGGTCTTCTTTGACAGGATGCTTATTTCGTTTCAGTGTCTCTATTCTCTTACAATAGTTTGTCCAATCCGTTTCAGGTTTATAGTTTGCAGTGCAACGTGTGATAGGTGAGTCAGAGATTCTTTCTGATATTCTCGTTTTATAAGAAATAAGTCCAATGTTTTTTTGTCTGTTATCCAAGAATTCTCTATCAGTCTGTTCATCTGTTATCACTTTTTGGTAGACAAAGCTAAAGCGTTTCTTCATTTTGCAATCAGTTTTATGCTTGCTAGTTTTCATAGAGAAATAAGGGTCTGAAATACAGTGGGCAGACTGAGAAATGTCCTCACTCCCACTCTCTTCAGCAGGGAACCTGTTCGAACTTTCTCTCTCCAGCAGATTATACTCTTCATCCTCAACTTCCTCATTTTGCTGTTCATAGACGTTTTGCACTTCCTCTGCTGTAGCTGATTTAGCATTGGGATCTTTCTTGTTATCCATGCTAACACTGTGTTCAGATACTCTACTCAGGGCTGGAATGTCCTCTAAACTGCACTCTTGATTCTTAGAGGACTTCACAGCCATGGATGAGTGAAGGTCCTGATACAAAAGACTGCCACACAAGTCAGAGTCATAATTAACAGGTTTTGGCATTTCTTTATAGGAGGAGGACCTGATGGCATATGGTTCATAATTTTTGATGTTCTCTTCAGGTGAACTGTGGGAGTTCTCTATCGTTTTTGAGGGACATGATACAAAATCCTCTTGTGGTAGAGTTTCAACTGAAATAAGGTCTGAATGCAACCTACTTTGACCATGGTCTATAGGCATATTAATGCTATCATCATAGGGTTCAGGACTATCACACACCACATTATACTTGGATGGATCCTTAGCACCTGAATGAGACTCATCCTGAACCTTGCCCAACAGGTCATCTATGGAGTTTCTTGATTGGTCACTGCACTGGTCTATTGCACAGGTTACATCTTTTTCAAAGGAAACCTCTGACTCTTCCGTTTGGTTGTGCTTGTTATCAGAACAGACTCTGTAGTTGCACTGCGTCAGATTAGTTGTAGACACTTTGGTGTTATTTGAAGGTGACTGCAACATTGCTGATGAATTCAAACTTCTGCCAGGACTGGAGCAGGGCTGCAAAGACAATTCGGGGGTACTGGGCCTGCCTTTGAGAGATGATTTGCAACTTTCTGGACTATTTGCTGCATTACTGGATTCACTACAATGAGGATTTGAGGTAGAAAGATTTGGCATTATGGAGTCAGAAGTATGTCCTGGTTGTGAGCTCTTAAGGAGATTGTAGCTCCTTTTAATGGCAGATCCACTGCTACTGTGTAATGAATCTGGTGTAACCGTGAGGTTATTCACGGAATCAGATGTTCCATCTTTATATTGTGGATTTTCATCCAAATTACAGTTGCTGTTCAAACAGGCATTCTCCTGAGAGGTTGACGTAGGTATACTCTGGTCATTTGTCCTATAGCTGCTGCTGGGGTGTAATCTACTGGGACTGTGCAATGGAGATACAGATCTGCCCTCGTGAGATACCTGTGTAGGTGATTCACTGCAGAGGACACCAGAATTGTTACAGCTGAGCAAGGTATTCTCCATGTCCATATCAATACTGGACACAATGGGTTCAGAAGTGCTATCGGGACTGGGCTTGTTGTCAGCATTTTGGACAGAGGCATCAAAGACACATGTCAGGATATTTGTAACAGCTTGCTGAGGTGATGGAGAGCTCTTAGGAATTTCTATTCCACCCAAATCCCCAGTGGATGTGCACTCATTGCTAGTGTGAGTTTCATCAAGACTACTCCATAATTTGTTTGAGAGCGCATTGCTATGAAAACAAGGTTTAGGTTCACAAGGTAACTCATCCAATGTTGGTGCTGGGCTTTTGCTCCTCCGAGAGGTAACCGCATCACTGAAATCCTGGCCACTGTTACGGACATCATCAACATCTGACCACTTGTCAGGGACAATGCTTTGGTTGCTAGTGTTGCTTTCTACTAAGTCTACAACTACATCCGAGTTATGACCATCACAGGGTGGTACCTCTGCCTCTTGTCTGCTTTGGTCAAGTAGGGCTGAGTACACTTCGACTTGTACGGACTCAAGAATTTCAGTGTCCTTGCCTCCTTCCAAATCAATTCCATCAGGCCTTACAACGCTCTGTTGAACAGTGTGATCCATCTCATCATGCATTGCTACAGGCATAGAGACATTACAGTTATAAATGCTATCCTTTTTGGTTGTGCCTTCTAGTAAATTACTGTCAGTGACAACAAGCTGTGGCTTGATTACATCAGGTACAAAACTAATACTGGTAAATTTGCATGGCTGTAAGTAAGTTGTACGTTTTTTCCCAAGACCATCTACATGGCCTCCAAGTTTGCCAGATAACTGACTAGCCACTATAGTTGCAAATGCCCTGGCCTGTTTTCCTTCATACGTCATGTTTAAGACCTTTCCTCCGGAAATGTACATGTGTGCTGTGTGCCTACACAGTTCATCATAAACAAAGTCATTTTGAGGAGGTTCACTTAAGTGTTGCAATTCAAATCCGCAGTCATTCTGGAAATCATTGCTGTTGCCACTCTCTTCCTCAGGCTCTTCATCCAGAATGCTATCAACACTGCCTCTACGTTCCTATAGGGAAAAAAAATACAAAAATATGTTTTCATAAGAGATGTTTCTGTTGACTTAGAAAAACTTGAGTAATCAAAAGGGCATCTCACCTTGCTATGAAATGATGCAACCATGCTTCTGCTGGCTGTATCTGTGATGGCCAGGTCAATCGGCTTATCAGGTTTATGGAGAGATGTTGAGCTTTCCATCTCACTGGCTACATGAGACATCTCTTCTCTATCATATTTTGGAACACTAAGGTCTAATACATCCAACTGGTTTTGAGAGAGGTCTAAAATTTCTGTAGTTGGACTTAAGGACTCTTCTGATATTTTCCTTTCTTCTCTTAGGTCCAAAGGCTCAGGTTCCGTTGTGTGGAAGTCCTGTGTGAATCTGGAATACCCAGATTCTAGAGCAGTCTTTGCTGCATGGAGGTTCCTGTTAGGACTTAAAATTTCCCCATCTGAGTCTGTCTGAAAGAACCTGGTGGTTGACTTACTGTAGAACAGACCAATCCACATATGAAGGATAAGGTGAACCTGCTCAATATTCTCCTCAATGCTGGAATCCCATGGTCTGCCAAAGAGAACAAAAATAAATCATCCAAAATCTCAAACTCCATACTCAGTAAGAATGCATTGGACAAACACTAAAACTCATTCTACATACACAAAACTGCACCTAACACTGTCACTGACCAACTAGCACAAACTAATTTCACCAGCTTTGAAAACTTCTGTTGGATATACTCTTAGAACGAAGATTTAGAACTAAATTTTATATATAATATATATATATATATATATACACATACATACACACACACACACACACACACACACATACATACATACCACAATTTGAGGTTCAGAGCACTGCACATACCCATGAAGAGCCCGTGTCACCGCTTTATCCAAGGGGTTGTTGGTGTACTTGCTGTCTAGACAAAACTCATACTTTTCCTTCCACAGTCGTGTGACACGTAGCAAGCCATCGACTTCCACCACTCTCCTCCAGCATCGAGATGTCCTCCTCCTGCCCTTGGAATTGCAATTTGAGCTCTCTGCTGGTAGACGCTGCATTTCCTGTGCGCCTCTTACCTCTTGACATGGGGAGGTATCACCCTTCTCAACGACATTGGGGGAGTTACCGCAGTGGCTGTCTGTTTGACCTGATGGGACTGGGGGGGGGACCTGTGAAAACACACCTGACACACCCAACAGCAGACAGGAGGGGGGCAGTGAGTAAGAGTGCTCTTTAGAAATGACCAAAACTAATTCTCCAGTCACAATCACACCCTTGGGGGATGGGGATTTGATGGGGAGGTTCCTCTTAGTGCGCCGAGGCCTACGCTTGGGCAACGGGTGTCCCAGCAAGGAGTGCAGGACAGATCCGGCCACGGTGTCATCATCTGTGCCGGCGCCACAATTTTGCCCCCCGGGGGCCAGCTTCGCTCCAAGAACTGGGCTGAGGCCCTGTAGGAGTTTATCATCACTGGCGCTAAGGGCTAAATCGGCCAACAAAGTGAGTGCATCGGGGGACTGGCTGGCACCCACTTCCGGACTATGACTGCCCACAAACAAGGCGCCGCTAACACCTCCTCCCCCCCGATCCCCGCTAGCGGCAGAATTGTGTCCCTGGGCTTGGGGTTGTGTTAGTTTGTCACTGCCATATGAAGCGGTTGTGTCAAAATTGAACCACCCTGTAAGAGAACAAGAGAGCAGAGAGAGAAAAAGACAGAAAACAGTGTGGTGAAAAACACACAAAGCAGCAGACTGCAGTCTTTCTCCGCAGCATGAATCAGCTTGACTGTGATAAACCCAGTGATGACTTAACCAATGTTCTCTGCTTTGGTGCTATTGTTCCTGAGGGCTTTTTCCCCAAGTGCTAACTTTATGCCGCAAAAAGCATGGTTTTAAACATTTCCCCTTTTACAATTAGACAAGAACATCATGAAGGAGTTATTTTGCATTGTTTTTTTCCCTATGTAGTTGTTATTGAGAAATAATCACCTTATAGGCAAGGAAACTACTGAATGAAGAAAGTGACATGGCACAAAGAAAGAGTGCAGCAGACAGAAAACCATCAGAAAGGAAAAGAAATAAGATATGCAAATACGACAGCCGAATCCAGAAGTGGGCAGGAGTTGGCAATACCCACCCAAATTTCGAGAGGGTGCTCATTGCAAAACCAATAGGTCCAGCCATACCCCAGCTCAGATCCAGTCCTACCCCAACTATTTCAGTGAATACATGCTAATGGTAAACAACTGGCTGCCAAACACCTGGCAAATCACCCTAGGTGATGGTTTTTGGTTACAGTAAGAGTGTTATTGGATTGGGTAATGTATATTTCTCTAACTTTTTAAAGATCTAATTGGGAAAAAAAACCAAAGTACAGTCGGCCCTTGAACAATGTCGGGGTTAGTGGCACAGAAACCCCCATAGAGTCAAAAATCCACATAGAACTTTTGACCCCACAAAAACTTAATTATTGATAGTCTACTGGTGATTAGAGGCTTTACTGATAAAGTATTCATAGATTTATGCTATATGTACAGTATTATAGATTATCTTTATTGTAAGTATACAGTACAGAGAAAAAATGCTTTAAGTTACGATACCTTAAGTTTCCTTCATGCACTTACAAAAATATTGTGAGCCCCACACACCGCTTTCCAGTGACCTCATGACCCCCAAGCTCTCCCAATCCATCTACTGACTTCACATGAATGTCAATGCTAAGGTAAGTGAACCTCTTGACGAGGTTGACACCCTCTTCACAAACAGACATACTACTGGCAACTGGGCCCAAGAGGTCATTAAAGGCCTGGATCTTGGTTTTGTTCCAGGGCACTCGCAAACCCAGACACTCATACTCCTCACTCAGTCTCTCGATAGCCCTAATCAGAGCTTCAGAGAAGACCATAGCATCATCTGCAAAGTCAAGATCAATAACGCTTTCCTCACCACATACGTCCCACAGCTGCTGGACCCCATGACCCTGCTAATACCCAGTCCACGCAAGCACTGAACAAAGTAGAAGCAAAAACACACCCCTGATGAACCCCAAAATCCACAGGGAAACACGCAAGTTTTTCCTCTACTTTACACAGCACTCACAGTACAGGTGTACAGGCCAGTTATGAAGTCTCAGAATGTCTCACAGAGCAGCTCGAGCAACTGAGTCGAATGATTTACAAAAACCAACAAAGGCTGCGAAGAAATTCTGCCGACATTCGCGTTTGCGCTCGATGAGAACCCTCAGTGCCAGTACATGATCGATGGTAGACTTCATAGGTGTAAAACCAGACTACTCTAGTTGCTGGAAGGCAAGAAAGTGATCCCAGATCCTGTTCAGGATGATTCCAACAAAGACCTTACCCGGCACGAGAGCAGTGTTATCCCTTGTTGTTGCCGCAATCTGTCCCTTTCAAGATAGGAACAACAAGTCCCATTTGCCAGTCGGCTGGGATGATGCCGGTCTCCCAAATGGAAGCAAAGATTACTTGTAATGTTAGGACAAAAGCCTTACCACCATCCTGGAGAAGTTCACCTTGGATACCACAAAGTCCTGTGGCCTTCCCTACCCCCGGGTGGTTCATCACCCATGCAATCTGTGAGATTGGGTGGTTCACAGCTAATCAGAGGATCAGCCACAAAAACCATGGACTGAGATGTCCAATATCCAGAGGATCAGCTTTAAACAGCTGCTCAAATTAGCTAGCCCAGTGGGTCACAACTGCAGTGTCATCCATAAGGACTGTTCCATCACCCGCCCTGACTGCGACACTCTGAAGAAAAGATTTGGATGTTCGTAATGCTTTGATTCCTCTGTAAGAAGGACGTGAGTTGCTAGACCAGGGCCAGCCTCATTCTCCTATAGGTGGTAGCTTACTGGACCTAAGCTGTATCTTCAGAGTAGCAACAACAAGTCCAATGACGTGGCTCAGGGCATTGGAACCAGGATCCAGCAACCCGCAGATCCAAGGGTCCAGCAGTCCTCATAGTCAGCCCTGTCAGTGCCAGTGGTTGGACTGAAGTCACTCATGACCAGAGGAGTCACCTCATGGGCACCCATTAACCACCAAGCAAAGTTATGAATAAAATGTCTCCCTCACCAAGACATCACTTGGCGTAGTCATAGCATACACAGAAACAGCCAAAAATTCCAGAGAGTGCCTTAATACAAATCTCATAATGTGCTTGTTGAAAAGAATGACATCAAACACCATCACTATGAGCCAATCCGCCACAGCAACTGATACTCCTTGAGTAAGGCAACCATAAGAGGGATCAGATCAATAGGTACCCACTAGGGATGCTCCGATCAGGATTTTTGCCACTGATACCAAGTACCGATTTTTTGTCATGGTGATCGGCCGATACCAATGCCGATTCTGATGCTTCAAGTTTATATAACT
>JAODJU010000001.1:7980939-8001175 GCA_026776725.1 Gnathonemus echidnorhynchus
GTTACATGACGTATTGGTGAGGAAACGTCCTCATTTCTGTTCCGTGTTTTTTTTCGGAGTCCCTTAAGTGAGATAACAGTATTCGAAATAACTATTCGATATTCGAACGTATATCGAATATTCGAGTATTCGAAAATCATGTCTCATCCCTAATATATAACGAGCAGTTTTTTACCTTGATGGCGTTCTATCAGTAAGCCCTCAAAAGCTTGCGAGTGGGACAGCACTAAGCCCTCAAAACCTCCACACACAGATAAATCTCCACACGCGTTTGCAGGTCTGCCGCGGCAGAAGTGTAACAAAAATCAAGTGTAAAAAGACAGCCAATTGAGAGGTCCACCTGAGGTGTAATTGATGACTTGTCGGTATATACAGCTCTTGGAGCAAAAAGAATACCTATGTGCGCAATTACAGATTTGTCCACACATGTAGAAACCTCAGTACACTTGCAAATCTCATTATGGATATGAATCTGATTACGCACACGGATTCTGAATACACATCTACAGATTCCTGTACACATTTGCAAATCTCAGTACGGATTTACAAGTTCTTTTATACATTTATAAATCTGATTACGCATACATGGATTGGGATACAGTCACACAACTCTCCATACACATTTGCAAATAATTTTGCTACAATTCCCCCATAACCGTTATTTAACGTGTGCATCTGTGTATTTAAAATTGAAGTTAGTAACTGTTGTTACCGTGTAGTGATGATATACACACACCTTTACAGCCACATTCAAATCTAAACAAACTGTCTGCATCCTTGTGAGTTATTCCACTATCCATGTGCTATGCTTGACACTGTTCTATCTACACAATGGCAGACATACAGAGCTGTATAGAAACGTATAGATCATCTTTCAAAACATGTAGTTTGCATTCCTACTCTAGTAATTTCTTGTTATGTAGAGAAAAGAAAACTTATCACGACATAATTGTCATCAAGATAACACACACAAAAAAAAACCACCGCAAGTATGACTTGTCAGCTTCTCTAAAGAGAAACTACTCATGCAGAGGTGATTAGTGTCATCCTGCAGAACCACAGTTGTTTTGTGGACTAAACAAAAAAGGTTAAAAAATCCACATTAAAGTGGATCCTCACCGTCTAAACCTGTGTTATTCAAGGGTCGCCTGTATGTTAATATACAAACATGGCCATCTACAGAGCTTGGTCTGCCATCTTTGATTATTTTTCCCAGTTGATAGCTCTCTTGGGATAATTGTATAAATGCAATTTGACTGGCTGGCAGAGGGGTGACGCTTCACTAGGTCCAGAGAGGGGGGGCTGGACATTGAGGAGGCTCTGCAGCAAGTACCGTTAACAAATTTCTGCTCTGCCCACCCAAGGGGTTGTATTAAGCCAACTTCAATGTCAAAGTATGCATAAATGAAAACGAGGTGGCAGCCATTTTACCAGGGAACGAGTAAGGCAATAATGACTATTGACTGTGTGTCTGGCTGTAGCAACAGAAGCAAGAAAAAAAGCACCGTCAGTTTGTTAAAATCAAAGAAAGAAACCGAAGAAATAGTGGAACGGTGACAGAAAGCTTGGCTAAAAGCCATCAATTGAAATAATTTGAATGATGGTACTGTCAGGAAGTGGCACGTTGCTGTTCAGAGCATTTCCTACAGGCAGAATTTCAATTAAATGTATTTAAAACACATTTATTTACTTTTGAGTATTTTCTAGTTTGTATTTTGCTCAATGAAAAAAAATAGATGCAATTCGTAACTATGTACTTTGAGAGGTTGCATATTATGTATTTAAAATACATTTTATATTTTTATTTTTTATACATTTTATATATAGGATTTTATTTATTTTCCATCATTTCAAGAACCTTTATCACCAGACTTAGACTTTTAAATACAGCCCATCACCATCTTTAGCAATAATCCAAGAAAAGAAGCTGCTTTGGTGATTGGTGCAAACTGCCTTAAGTATGTAGTAAAACGTAGTACCAGATATTGCTCACTGAATGTCAGTATAAGACAGAAAAATAAAGTGATTAGCAAACAGTTGTGCTGTGGATTAACTTGCTAGCCTGCTAGGGCATTCTAATTCATTTCAACAGACATGTTCAGGCAGTGGCATCTTGTGGTTTGTCATATTTGGAAGACTTCATTAGCAATAAATCAGGCTAGCTACTTTTGTTCCTAAGAACAAAATTAAATTTGTATCAGCTACACGTTGATGGTTTTATAGCAGGGGTCTCCAACTCCAGTCCTGGAGAGCTACTATCCAGTAGTTTTCTATCCTACCTTGCTTCTGATGAGTGACACCTGTTCCTGGTATTTACCCAAAAACAGGTGTGGCTCATCAGAAGCCAGGTTGGAAAGAAAACTACTGGATAGTAGCTCTCCAGGACTGGAGTTGGAGACCTCTGTTTTATAGCCACTGATGCCATGTAAACAGAGAACCAGCTGGTGAACTTAATGTTGCATATTACATGTGTTACAGTGTCTGGTCCTGTTTTTCATTTTTTTGTTTAGCTTTTTTTTAGTGCATGTCTAAAAAACAGCATGAGTTTGTGCATGTTTGGTACCTGACTAAGACAAAGCGGAAAATTCACACATTATGATAATTCAAGAAAGTATGTCTCACTGCGCTTGTATTTACACTTTATGGTCAACTGTGGGCGTAGATTACTTCCTTCAAACATTAACAAGAAATGACTCGCACCTTTTGCCTGAAGAAAATACAGCTTTTTATGGTCCTGAGCACTCGTTATAAATTTTGTTTATATGAAATTTCATTAACATTGAAATGAAGCATCGAACTTGGCACAGCAATGTACATCTTCGACATTCCCTGGTAAAATGGCCACTATGCACAAACTGATGTAATACACATATAACTTAATACAAGCCTTCGACCAACTTTATTCTGCCCCATTTGAATGTTTATTTCATTCATGCCATCAGAATTTCCAGTTTTTTGATTAGATGGATAGACAGAATAACGGTGATGTTTTAACTCAGATATCATTATGTGGAGTAATTGTACTTGCCCGTGATAGCAAAAAAGGAATATTAGTTCATTCTTATTAAAGCTTATTCTTGTTACATTTTTTCTCATTGTTGCTGTAGTTTGTTGTAGTATTGTATTAAAGAAAGATCTTTGATTGTGGTTTAGTTTACTAAACAGCTCGCTAGCTAAAGTTACTGATAGCTAGCAAGTTGGGCTGGTTGATATATCTATATGTTCATAACAATCATTTCATCATCAATTTGAATATTATATGATATAGCCTCAATACATGATTTTTGCATAATTAACAGCATTATTTTTACACAAATTCCAAAAAAGTATGAGTGTGGTGTTGGCATAATTTATCATTTACACCTGTCAGTTAGTTCCATAACTACTAGTAAAACAATTTGGTCAATCAGAAAAACTAAAAACCACCATCATATTTTCTACATATTAAATTTTAGAATATTGCGAAAATAATATTGTGAAAATCTCTGAAAATATTGTGATATTTTTAGGACAGTCCCACGTACTGTTGCTGTTTTCTAGGGTTAAATCCCACAACAAAGTTTTTTTTGTGTGATTTATCTACAACTATACTTCAGTTCGCAATCCATTCAATGCTTTTTTCAGGCTCTGAATCTGTTTAAGGGCAATTCTAAGGAAATTTTAGGCAAAAATTGAACACTGAAATAATAAAGAAAGAATTATCATGATATACTTCTGATATCAAAGAAATGATCATGATAAAATATTTTGCTATATCACCCAGCCCTACTACTAAGCTCACTAAACGGTATTTAATATTTAACAGTTTGCTAGCATTAATATCAACATTTAGTATAAATAAAGTTACCTGGTCAGATTAAGGCACAAGAAGTAGCCATAAACACTCATGCAAAGATTTTCAGTTCCCAAATCAAAGCTTGCTACCAGCAATTCAGCTATGGCTGCTGTTAGCTTGAACAACCAGGCTTTGGAACCTGTGCCTTCAGATCAAGGGGCAGTTCAAGCAGTGTTACACCGTCCCTGCCCAATTTGCATAAATACAGTGCACGCCTAGGAGTCGTTCCTGCTGATGCAAACCATCTCAGCAATCTGAACAGTGCACCATCCCAACCGGTACTAAATGTCAGTCCTACATGAATGTTTAGTCAGACGTCTTGTGCCAGTAATTAGAGCTGGTGCTTATAATTTGCTAATATATTTTTTTCTCTTCGTGTTACATGTCCTGTTCTTATACATCAGTTATTGAGTCTGAATTCCAAATTTGCCTTTAAAATGCCAGTATATAGGCTTAAGTTAAAGTTTATGTTTCATTATTGGACACTTCTGTCCAAAGCACCTTACAGAAATCACATAATATTAATAATAATAATTATTATTATTGTTGTTGTCTTTACTGATTAGAGTGATGTCTATGACAGCATAATGCAGAGTTCACAAACAGTTCAAATATGAATATGTTCATGTGACCCAACTATTTCTCTGGTCATAAGGTGCCACTGCACAGCAGTATAGTCCATTGTGTAAAAAGGTGCCCACCCAAAATTTCTAACTGCCTCCCAGTTTAGATCTGGGCCTGTCAAATAGCCATTATTTAGTTTAAGCGCCAAGCCAAAATGATGATCATCAAACCATTCCCTGTATAGTAATGTACACAGGTAACCTCAGGAAATTTCAGAATTTCTGATCCATCAAACCTACCATTTTCTTTCATATACTTCGTTATCCTGTTCCTGAGCTGCTTCTTCAGTGGTTTGACCAGTTTCTCAATCTCTGTCATGGTGACAGGACTTGGGCTCTTCTGAATACACTGTGTTCCATCAGAATCCGCAATGTCCGCCTTCCTTGGGATACCCCTTCTCAGCCAGGTCCTTACCTTGGGGTTTCCTTCAGCCCTTTCCACCTGTACTCCAGGGTCTGAGCCCAAAGCCTTTCTCAGGCTAGAATCAGACAAAATGTTTGCAAGTGTTGGAGCCACAGTGTTACCGCAGTTGATGTTGAGATTCTCTGCTTCATTCTCACTCAAAGAGCTTTTACCCCTCTTTGGCCAAGGTCCTGCATTGCTCAGAATGGCTGGTTCTTTAGCATCCCCTAATAGAGTCGTCAGTGGACTTATCAGACACAGTGGATTTTTTCTTTTTCCCTTCTGGTGGGCTGTACTAATAGATAGTTCTGGCTGCTTATCTGTGATGTTGGTATGAGGAGGGGCATTTGTTGGTACTCCTCTGTTTTCAATAGATTCTGAGAGAAAAGGTGTGACTGTATCTGTATTAGGCTGAAGGACTTGGCCGTCTCCCCTGGCAATGGACAAAGTCTGTCTACTTGCTACCTCCGTGCTAACAGCTTCTGTATCTCCCTTTTCTACTGTCACCGCCAAAGATGGGGCTTCCTTGTCTATAGTCAGTCCACAGTCCACCATCTCAGAAGGTTGTACTTCTTTGTCCCTGGTCTCCTCAGATACAATTTGTCCTCTGAGCCTTGTCTTTCTGAGTGTAGGCCGCCCATCTACTTTCCTTAGTGATGAAGCCAATCTACTTGCTCCTTCTGTTGCTGGAGCTTGACCACTCACTAAAGGCGACACATCTTGCTCTGCTGCTTCTATCGGCACAGCTTGATTATCCACCCACTCCCTGGGTGAAAGTTCACTATCTGCCCTGTCTTTCAGAACGGCTGGGCTATCTGTCCTTGCACCAGTTTCTTTGCTTATAACGTCCATTACTCTTTCCGTGTCTGTCACAGACACAGTAGAACTGGTAATGTCTTGGGAGCCATGTGGGATGAAAACCCGACCACAGTCAGTGATGATGGTTCTCAGACCATATTGGTACGTCTTCCTCTTTAACGTGTTCGGCTGCATGGTGGCTGATTCAGTCTTCTCCACAAAACTCTCACCCACAGGCGCCTCCTGACTGGCAATGTTGAAATTCACCTTTCTTCTTTTTCTCCTTCTACTCTTGCGCTTTCCAATTTGTCGAACGATCAACAATGGTGCTACCCTCTTGGTGGTGTCCCTGGTCTCAGCCAAGGGCAATTCCTGTAATGCGGAACTGGCCAGGGTTCCTGAAGTCTGTACAGAACCGTCAAGGCTGGCCAACTCTAACATAGTAAGCCTCCCATGATCCTCTGAAGGAAGGGGTTGCAATGGCACATCAAACATCCCCTCAGTCTCTTTCCCAACCAGGGTCTGAGGTTCTTCCCTCAACTTTTTCTCTCCTCCCACTACCGCACTTCCCAACTCTGCCCCAGGAATGCAAATGGTATCCTGATTCTCCCTCAACCCCTCTTCCAAGTTCACATTACTGCAAGAACCTGTGGCAGTAACAGGTGCATCATCTGGGGATGAGATGCAGTAGTATGTGTCATCGTCTAGGTCAATAACCTCATCATCCTTTCCAACCTCCAGCAGTTCCATGACTCTTGTTATGGGCAAGGAATAGTCTTCTGGCTGGTTCAGGTATGACAAGAGACGCAGACGGCTGGCTTCCGTGGTCCCCGGAGCACTACGAAGGTGCTTGGATACATCCGGCACATCATACTGGTCCGGAAAAATGCTGGCCTCCTGAGAGGGGCTGTCACGCATCCCCGGCTGGATAAGGGCAGCATAGTGCTGTAGGTGCCTTTCCACCAGGTAGCATGGTGCCTCCTGTTGGTCGGAAGGACACTTCTCGACCTCAGCCTCAGCGTAGGTCAACCCTGGCAAGGCCTTTAATATCTCAGATGGGAGAAGAAGTTTGGATCTCCAGTTTTTCATGTCTACAGAGATAATAGAAAACAGAACCAATTCACCAAATTAAAGGCATCTGCAGATCTGCACGCATGGTCTCAAACCTCTGCAAATAAATGCATAATAATTAAGAATTGTTCATGAACCTGAAAAACCAATTATGTTCTGAAAAATTAATTGTATTGAACTAAAATTTTAACCACTGGGGTATACCTATTTCAAATGAGTAGTTTGCTTTTGGTACAAGATGTGCTATTTATGAATTTAAACCCTGACAAATGTATGTACAGTGCTCTTTATCTGGGTGCATCATAGAATATATTCCTCTATTTATTTGAGTTTAACAATACGACTTTCATTGTAAGGTCCCTTGCTGCAGCATGGAAATGAATTTCTCCCAGAAACGGATCTGTCAATTTTATCTATCTGCATAAGAGGCTTGAGTGACGTGCCATTACCTTTCTGGACAACTCTAGAGTTCTGGAACACAAAGAGACCTTGGAGAACATCTTCCTGGCACGACATTGTGCCTGAAAATGTTCAGAAATATGGTTCTTTGAAGGCAGGCAAAAAAAAATAAAAAAAATCTACCAATACATTCAATAAAAAATACTCAATCTCACAGTTTCCTGCAACATTAACTTCAAAGGTGTGTAGCTTGCCTGACTTTGAAAGTGACAATTCAACCAAAGGGCAGAAAGGCCAATGAAAGTCCTGGGTGCTTTTAAAGGAAACTCCTGTTCAAATCAAAACACTGACGTACCTTCATAGGTGAGGAAAAAAGATGAGTGTAGGAAAACCAGGAAGCCTGAGTCATTCAGCCTAAGGATGAGTGCCTTGAGGATATAAAATACAAATTTAGCATGACTACTCAACAAAAACAACAAAGAGGACCCATGCTTATGCATATATATATATAGGGATGGAGCGAGTCTATTCAAAAGAGGCTCAACTCACCAGATCTTTATCCTTCAGTTCCTGTGCGAGCTGAGAAAGCTGTTCCTCAGCTGTCATTGAGAAAACCGCATGCAGACTACAGTACCAGCCCTCGAAGCAAACTACAGAAAAAAAAAATCTCAATCCAGTCAATGACATGCTTTTATGTTCCTTACTGGGTTTGACCCTTGAACTCCAGGTAGAAGAAACAGGACCCCCGCCCTACTCAGCTTATACACACATGCCTGAAATGTCAACACAAATGGCCGCATGGCCCATACCTTCACTACAGAAGCAGGTCTCGAAGACGGCTTGTGGTAGCAGTTTCTTCAGGTCCGAGAGTCTGATCAAATGTTCAATATTCAAAGTAGCTGGTCTATATTTGAGGGGAAAAAACACACACACACACACACACACACACACACACACACACACACACCATATAAGTCAGCAACAATGGTGATTCTTGCAGTTTTTAAAATCAAACAAAACTACACATGGTTACCCAAAAATGAGAATACAGTGTAAACCTGAGAAGATAAGATACTTCAGAGTGGAGTCTGAAGCACACAACCAAATACACACTCCTAGGGATATTTTGGGGGGTTCTGCTGTTTTATTTGCAGACCTAGAACACGTATGACTGCTAAGGGGTAATGAGTATGCATGTCGGTTATAAGCGAGTGGCGTGGCACAGGGACTGGTTGAGTGACAAGGTGGAGAACAGGTCCAGGCAGTATGGTGAGTGACAGATGTAGGTGACAAGTGACAGCAGAGAGAAGGGTGCTACTCACAGCTGTGACGGCAGCACAGCACCAGCGCTGGATCTCAGGGCCACGGGGAAAACCAGGGACCCGACCTGGAGCCGACCGCTCCAGAGGTGGTAGTGAGCCACTATCCGCCATCAGACCCAACAACATCATTATCACACACGTTCAAAGATCCTCTGCATAAGAACTAACAGCTACTGAATGCAAAGGTTCCACACTGCATGGTTCCCACTGTTAAAGCTTAAAAACCGTCTACATACTCTACATCAGGGTTATTCAACTCACGGTCCTCGAGGTCCGAGCACTGCTGGTTTTCCAGCCTTCCTTTCCCTATCAGTCAGGTGTGAAGCCTCTGACCAATCAGAATCAGTAATTATTAAACAACTACCTGGGAGAACTGAAAACACGGCCTGGATTTGGAATTGAGGTCCAGAGTTGAAGAACCCTGCTCTACATAATGACGAAAGCTTCAGTCGCATGACTGGAGTCACACCCCAATAACATTTAAATACATACCTGTTTTGTTCAAGCTGAAACTGGAGAGGAAAAAAACAAAGCACAAGAAATCCATAAAAGATGCTTCGCAAACTTACATTTAAAAACCTCGAAAATAGACTGCTATTAAAGAAGTATGCAACTAAGTAGATTTAATATTTTAGTATCTAAATGTAGTATTTGACAATTTTTTTTATCAGAGGACATCTGAAACCAATTCACATGTTAAAGGAAATATTTAATGATACTATGCTTATACGTACACTCAATCCTGCTACAAGGCGACTAATGCGTTCCTGAAAAACCTCGCGTACAATAACAGCAATAATAATTATAATAGATACAGTTTTTGATATTATATGGGTAAATTCTCTTTTTCACCTCCCCCCATCTTGCTGTGAGGGGCAGCCACCTGTTGCGGCGCCCAGGGAGCTGAGGGTTAAGGGCCTTGCTCAAGGGCCCACAGATGTGCTGAGGCTGGGCTTGAACCAGCGACCTTCTGATCACAGGCTCAGCCCACTGAGACACATGCTGCCCCCATGTACTAAAATGGAGATATCCAATGGGAAAAATGGGGTTTGGGGAATGCGACTCCAAATTACTTACACCAAATTAAATGAATTAAATAGAATAATGGCCAATAATGTAATTTTGTGCATTATTATATAGTATAATAAGAAATAATAAGGCATTAATAAATGACATCATAAACATCCATGTATGGAGGTCTGTGAGTATCACGAGAACCGCTTCAATCAAACGTGCCGATGTACAAAAAATTCAATTCTTTAAATATGAAAACCGGTTTGACCGATTCACTGAAAAGAACCAGTTCAAAAGAATGACTCCTTCACAAACCGGACAACATTATTGTTCACTCGGACAGCCGTTTTAGCATGCAAGTAGTGTTTCTCGATAAGACCATACGACGTATTGGACCTGGGTACCAAGATATCAACCGTGTTAGAACAGATTTGTGGTGTGATATCATGTATTGTAGCAGGACTGAGTGAATTAATAAATAAATCGACAAGTTCACACGGCGCCAGCATCCCTGGATATACAAGGTTTCTTTCCATAATGACATGGGATCCGCATTGTAGGCAGACAGCAGCACTGATATGTACGAGTATGAGGCTCACCTCTCCTCCTGCAGCACTGAGGTGGTGGGCACAGCCTCGCCGTAGGTGAACGCCACAGCAGCAAAGGGACACGCGTGGCGGGGGCGTTTGGCCTGGGGGTCCCCGGGGCGCAGCTCGTACAGGTAATACTGCAGCACAGGCATGAGTGTTAACAGCAGGGCGATGGGAGGCGGAGCAGGAAGTGACACGTCTTGGCCGGCTGGCTCACCTGGGTGCGCTCGTATGCCAGAAAGGAGCAGGTTGCGGGGGAGACAGTGGAGATCTGTTCCGACATGTGGCAGTCGAAGCCCGGTGTCGGTTGGGTGTAGTTCTGGGTGTAGTTCTCCGCAACGGCTCTGACCCTACCCTGTGGAACAATGGCGGAGAATGCCTCACCAGCGTATCTGTACAGCGCCTTCTCTGAGGAACTATACGTCTATACATGTATTCCTGTGTGAAAGTGCATGTGTGCCACAGACAGCTGTACACCCAGGGCCTCCTCAGCTCATGACTTTGTGGAATGCAAGAATGTGCTGGCAGGACTAAATATGCCAACAGCACTCATGTCAGTCAGAAAGAGCCCTCGTGCAACACCCCTCCCCCCCAATCCTAGTGCCTTCATTACCTTGGTCAACTTGAACACGATGATGTAGCCAGTCTTCGTCTGATACCAGGGGCTCAGGTCCAGGCAGTCAGAGTACTTTGAGATATAAACGCCTACGAACAACAACAAAAAAAAACATTTACAGGAGAGTAACCCCCCAGGACTATACAGTACCACCAGTAATACAGTAACACCATAGTAATACCATCAGTAACGTTTCAAAATGTGTGACGTATCACAGTGTCACAGAACCACACGTCCAGCTTCACTCTTCCATTCCATTGCTGTGCTCCATTCTTAAGTAAATCTCAGCTTCCACGAAGAGAGAGAGATTAGGAACTGAGCGGCAGTGAGGACCCCAACGGTGGACCAGCCTGTTTTACAGGTTACCCATGTTTACATGTTGAAGAATGACTTGACCCCCCATCCCCGAGGCACTATGAGGTCCCATTTCACTGGTGGTGTACAGCACATTCTGAAACAAGCACACTTTCTGAGAAGTGAAACAAAATAAAATGGAAAAAAAAAAAAACTCCAAAACGCCCTCTCGTTTCCCTGGTGACTGGCGGTTTTGGGTATCTGGAACTTGGAAACTATTTACCGTATGAGCAGTTTGACCTACCCTTCCCCCCCTCCTTTTCTGTTTTTTTTTCCCAGATTTTTTCGCAAAGGAATCTCCAGATAATGCTTGCATCCCTTCCCAATTTTACTTATTTAGGCATTTTTGCTAGCGTGTTAAATGCGGTGAATGGGGAGGGGTCTGTGACATTATATGGATTTGCATTGTAGGTGTAAAAGATGAATATTCCTGTATTATGCGTTACGTTACCTGTTGTATGTTTTTACCTATAGCAGTTGTGCTATTTGTCCAAAGAAAAAATTTTATGGTCTCGAAGGAATTTATCTAATCTAAATCCAAAACTGTGTTCTGATTCAGCACAGCTGCTAGCGTGACTCCAGCGTGCCAGCAACTAATTCCTCAAACCAAGTCACGCAACTCACAAAAGCTTTGGGTTAACAGCATGACAGCCCAGAGTCAGCCTGATGGTGACCATTTCCCCAAACTGAGCTGCCTAACAGACAAGGCTTTGGTTAGCTGATAGCTTCAGCCACTGGTATATTTCCCTAAATACCATTCAAGTATGTAAAATAAACGGCAGATTGCCTTATAAAATCTATGAGTTCTATGGCATTTAGACCGCTTTGGTATGGATGTTAAAGGCCAGAACACAGAGCCCTTCATTGCTGCGCCAGAGCCTCAGCAACCCTCTGGCTAACACAATGCAAAGCATTATGCAAGCGTTGCGCAACACCACTTCGAAACAAATTCAAAAAGGCGGCTGGTACTTTAGCGTTGAACAGGCCATGCTTGCATCAGGCACCGCCCACACGGATTAGCTCACTGGTGGCACTGCCCTGAACCATCAGGAAGACTTTCGCTCGGAAAATAACTGCCTCCCGACAGCCACTTAGTCGACGACAGAGCTGCCTGACATTTGAACAAACTCCAGTCTCACATGACATGGGAACTTTATCTGTGTGTGTGTGTGTGTGTGTAGGAAAAAAGTAGCCTGTAAATGAACTACCTAAGCAGAAAGAACTAGATTAAGCTCCAGGCCAGTGGCTTTTCAGCCAGAAAACCTCAAAGGCACAAGGACAAACCAGGACATGAAATTAACCCAATGGTCCTTTAGTTGGAATGGCATGTATAGATGTAATTTATTGCAACAAAAATGAAAAGATGCTTATGATGCTTCAGGATACTCTGAATGGGTTTAGATGCAGTGGCTGCATGCATTTGAATAATACGCAGGCCTCATCGATGCCTGAGGCCTGTCCATGAGGGTATACTCCGTCTCAGAATGACTGTCAGTGTAAAACCGGCTCTCC
Source organism: Gnathonemus echidnorhynchus (assembly GCA_026776725.1). NCBI lineage: Eukaryota > Metazoa > Chordata > Actinopteri > Osteoglossiformes > Mormyridae > Gnathonemus > Gnathonemus echidnorhynchus. Next base: position 7,993,477 of record JAODJU010000001.1, read on the forward strand.
TATAAATAACGTGGTAAGAGGGAACATGGGGAACAGCTCAGCTATAGGGCTATGCATCGCCTGACCTACCAGTTTCATGTGAGGCCCTCCCTCATAATCAAGGAGCAACTTACTAAGTTTACTAAAAATAGTACGCTAATAGTACACAAATAGTAATAGTAAAAATAGTGTTTTGAACAGAGGTAGAAATTTCAGGTCCAGAAAGTACGAATCCAGACCAGGATTTTGTTTCAACCAACCAGTGGAGTACTCTGTAACTGTGACTCTATATGCGCAACTGGTTGGTTGAAACTAAGTCACGGTCTGGATTTGTACTTTCTGGACCTGAAATTTCCACCTCTGGTTTTGAAACTAAAACTGACTATTCTTTCCAACAAGACAGGAGGCTAACTCGGAAGCTGGGGAACTGTATTCTGATGCACATTGTTTAATTCCTTTTCCCAGGCTAACATTTCCGCTACTTCAATCCCCGTATCAGCCAGTGGGAGGCCCTGGTTAGCTTCTTCCCTCTGTCCCTCCTCCCGCCTCGGCTGCCCCACAAAGCAGCACAGAACTCTTTCGCTTTCATTTTCAGAAGAACCAGAGCCCAGACACGAGTGAAGCAATCTGCTCCCAGCAGCTGGTAAGCGGGGTTCTTTTCCTGGCTGGCCACGGCCCTCCTTCAGCTGTGTCATTTCAGGGATAGATCCCTCCTGCATTTGGGTGTCTGGGGTAGCGGGGGGGGGGGCAGAGGGGGAATCTCCTCCACAGAGACGAGTTGGAAGATAGCATCTGCTGCTATTTAAACAGCTGGAGGTGAATCGACCACAGCCCTTAAAACGCTACAATTCGTTTGAAAAATATATATTGATAAGTGGCTTTACATGTGCTCACATGCATGAGGAAAGAGAAAAAATGCTGAAGAAGCTGCTAATGTAAACAAGGAAAGAATATGGCTACTTTCATTTTTGCTTCATGCATTGGAATCTGCCCAGCATATCTGAATTAGAGGAAACCAACCCTGGAGTAGGTGCGGTCCAGGGTTGCACAGGTCACGCGTTGGGCCAACAGAGAGCCAAAGCAGCAGTCTCTGCTCTTACAAAGCCTGACTCAAGGGAGGTTAGCCGCTAACGGCTCATATGGCAAGTAGCATGCTACACTGTTTCAAATGTGCATGGGTGAAACGCAGAGGCGTGACTACTGGGTAGCGGCCAAGACACTATTCAAAAGACAGAAAGGGAGCACGGCTCACGTGCACAGGAATAACACAAGTCAGGAGATGGCCCCCAAGCCTTAAAGGGCCAGAGCAGGAAGGAGTGAGATGTGGGTGAATGTTATCATACCTTTCGATGGATCGCCCAGGGTGAAGCACGCACTATGCCCGACTGCTAAGCCGGTTTCACACAGATTGTTTACCTTTTAAAGGAGAAGGAGAGGTGTGGTTTACACTTCATTTAACAAAAAAATTCAAGGTCAGTTTCAACAGGTTACATAAAGTTTCAATACTCATTGGTTCAATATTTAAAACATCTGATGATCTAATCATTACTCTCCTTTAAAAATATTTTTCCTTTATTGTACATACACTTATACAGACATGTAAACTGTCCTTTAAAACACCTCGTTCCGCACGAAGTTCTCTGTCCTAGAAGAGATCAGGGGAGTTTTAGATGTCAGAGGATCATTGAGCTATCCTTAATTTGCTTACCTTGTTCCTGTCATCGAGTAACAGAAATCCGAAAGACTCCTCTAGCTCCTCATGCGTGTAACCGCTCTCTTCTCGCTCCGCACGGAACTTGGAATACTGTCAGGGGGAATACCAAGACTTAGGGCCAACACTTACAAGTCAATGGCACCGATACACGTGACAAAAATCACACACATGCAGGACTATGACTGGGTCACGCATAGCTTTTTTTATACTTTTGGTTTTGGTGGTACAGCGGGTCTATGCCCGCAAGGTCAAAGGTTCGAATCCTGTGGCTGGCAGCCATGCCATCACTGTTGGGCTCTTAACCCACAATTTCCCCCTGGGATTAATGAAGCCCAACCTAATCCCTGATTGGTCCATGGACTGGAGTGTCTGCTAAATAGGCATAATGTAAATAATGCATATCCTATCCGAGATCACCTCTGAGATTTTACAGAACAGAGCAAAGTTTGGAGTCACAGTGCAGGGTAAACCAAGTAACCAACACCTCTGGTGCAAACTTCATGGTTAAGAGCACAACAGTGATTTTATCACACTGCCCACTATGATCTGAACCAGCAACCTTCCAGACACAGAACCCATAACCCACAGCTCCACACACCTGCCTGTGTATATTCAGGCCAAGTATCTCTCGAGCAGGTTTGAGAAGGAGCCAATCTCAGGTGAAGGACTTGTGCCAGGACTAGAGTGGGACGAAAAGGGCAACTCACCTGCTCCTGCAGGGCAGGGCTATTCACCAAGAGCACAGAGGTGTAACGAAAGCTGCGTTCAGACTCTGAATACATGTGGCCGTCCTGCAGCACGGGCAGAATTTTGCCCTTAAAGATTTCGGAATCAAGTGGCACAGGTTCCAGCAGACCTGGAGCAAAAACAGGATGGGCAGCAGTGTGTTTATTGGTGAGATTCCCAGCAAAGAACAGGAAACGTGCTGTAGAGTCTGTATTTTTTTCCTGATAGGAAATCAATCAGGCAAGAAGGTGCCGGTGCTCAAGAACAAAGTTCATTTTTCCATTTACCACATACTGGAAATCGGTGTTACAGAGGGTACAGATAAGTACAGGTAAAGATAACAGGCCATAACCTTCTAAAACACTATTGTCCTATCCATTCTTTCTTGAAAGTGAATCACCAAACAGATCTATAATTATCTATAAAAATCTAAAGCAAAATGCTCTCTGAGGCACAGGAGCAGGAAATGGCCCTTACGCCACAAAATTCCCAACAGTTACACTGATTTTTAAATCTGTTTAGGCTGTTCCTTTTAATCACTTGGTATTGTGGTCTGCTGCTTGGATTTCTGCAATATTCTTTGGGATATCTACCTATGAAGGAGGGGTGGACATCAACTACATTTTCATGCCATACCTACATCAAGAGTGAGAAACCATGAACCATTTCACTGTTAGATCTGACGCTAATGGCTTTAGACCAGGGAATGTGACAATGCCAAGTCTTAGGTCAGGTGCTTACAAAACTCCCAGGAGAAAAAGGTCTGAACTCCAAAGGAAATCTGCCACACTATTACTGATGAAATTTACTCATCCGACCACAGATTCTACATTTTAATCGTGAGCAGATCATGAAAAGTTGCACAGCAAAATAGCTCCCTGACAAAACGCGTACAAAGGAATGTCTTACCAGCAAACCTTATTCACAGTCGCCGAATTTGCTATTAAACCAGAAAAAGTAAGACATCACCAGGAGCCATTTGGTTAAAATGCAGTTCTTACAGCACTACACTACTTTTAAACTAAGATACCGGCAAACATGTTTTAAGGCCTAACTTCTGAAAGACATCTTCACCTCAGGGCTGTACATCAGCTTCCACAAACAGCCTGATGTTCATGTTAAAAAGAAAATGGTATTGGACATAAGGAATTTATTGCTTAAGGAAATGACTCAAGATACATGCTCTGTCCTTGAAACTACGCAGACATGTGGCACCACTAGAAACATTTTTAGTTTCAAAGCATTTATTTTTTAAAAAACTAAAGTGGAGGAGGTCTTTGGGCTTCTGAATGGCATGTTCAGTCATGCACTGAAGTGGATGCTAATGAAGAAAGATTGGTATCTAGGGCTGTTATTCTACACTCAGCTCTTTGGGAAACAGATAATGGACTAAGAACGCTGTTTGCAATACTGGTCAATACATGAACTCCAAAAAGACAAAAGGAAGCTGAAGCACACTGTAGTTTTCTGTCATCACATAAGCCAAATCACAGAATTAGATTCCATTAAGCATTCCACCGTATCCAGTCCAGCTTATCTGCATATAAACCACAGTGGGGTGGTGGAGAAAGAAAGATAGGTTGTATAGTCGCTTGAAGGTCTGTTTCCAGCTGGGAACGTCACAGATACAAGATTATGGAATTCTTTATACACCAGCCGCCATGGATGTAGAATGATTTGAGCTGTTACTCAAAAACCTACCGTTAGTAAATTAATATAAAAGTTACATCAAGCTGACAGATCTGCATTAATAGCTTCTGAAGTCAGGGCAGACAAACTGAAAAACCTAAATATAAAGCAGTTTAATTCAATTTGGTGACCAGTTAGACACTGCAGGTCACTCTCCATGGTTTATATTGGAGCCGTGTTTCTTGTTGACAGGCCCTGTTCTTCTACACAACTGCTGCCCACAATTCACGTCATTTTCCCAATAACCACCATATGACAAGCTGTATTTTGGGAACTGCACTGTAGCAAAATACAATCTTCTGGTATGGTTTAACTCTCGCTAATTATAATAGACCACTCTGCATGTGGCTTAAGTCCTACATTATCCTGGTTATAATAACTGAATTGATATATTATGACTTAATTATAATCGACCTAATGACAATTACCAACAAACATAAACGTTAAGCACGAGTTTCGCAAACAAAAGGGTAACGTTTTATTTTTTTTCGAAAAAATAAACATCGTTAACTACTACATTTCTTCCACCTGTTAAACAACTAGCTAGCAATTATTTGTTATATTGCGAAACATCTGTACATTATTCTGACGGCGTTCTCCCGTCGTGGCCATTTCACTGACCACCACATCGGCGAGCGCCGTTTTGGCCACGTACAGCTTAACCGTTTCTAATTCGATTAAATAAGCCACGTTAACTGGTTATGTGCATGGCTTATACTTAACGGCTCCCACAAAACACTTTAGCGAAATTAAAGAAATTCTCTTTTTTTTTTTAACAAAAGAAGACGAGCCTTCGTGTGTGTTTAGTGGCCGAAACGACGCCGCGCGTGGCTCAGCTGGTCAACCGGGTTTAGCTTGTTAGCTGAAGGTCGATTAACGCTGGAATAACCATCACCTGTGTCCGCTGCATTGCTCCCATTTTCCATCCTTTTGTTTTTAAATGTCATTTTTAGTCATTTATCTTTTTTCCTCTCGGACAGAAGCATTGGCAGAGGCGTCCGTCCTTCGCTGGCAACATTCCCGTTTTCTTATAAAATAACGTCAAAGAAGCAAAGAAAATAGTAAAATTAAAATTCCGGGGGAAAAAAATCGTTAAAAGTTAAGACTCCATGCGATATTACCACGTAGCCACTGGGTAATTCTCAGACAAACCTTCCTTTTTATATATTAACAACGCAATTTATTCAAGGGAGAGAAAAAAAGGTGTTTTGCAACCAGGAAGCAGAGAGCGACCAGCCGAAAGCATGCGGGGGTTATGCGCGAGGCCGGGGACGCCCGGGGTCCCCCCGGACGGCGAGGCTCACGCGCCGTCCCGGCCAGTCCACGCGAAGGGCCGTTGAAAGTCACGCAGTCCTCCGGCGCGTCAAATAGAAACAGAAAGTTTGCGCGAATCCATTTTGCGAACCGTTTCCTCTGCTCTCTCCCACTCCCTCTCCCTCCCTCTGTCTGCTGAGCGCAGCGCGTCATGCGCAGATCATCGCCTTCTCCACGATCCCAGAAGAAAAGCCCCAATATAATATCCGTTGCAATACTACAGTCCTCTGTTATTCACACAAGCGTCTTTTTGTTATTGGGGTTCCCATTTCAGTGTTACCAGGTGTCATATTAGTATACTAAGTTAAAATATTCAGATGCATGGGGTAGTCGCTTCTGTATGTTCTGCAAGCTGCCATAACCAACTCCCCACACAGATCACCTGGTTTGCTTGGTTTGTTTTTGCTGCTTTTCACATGAACGGCATGGAACAGCCTGAATAGCGGAACTTTGGTTTCAACAGGGGGTTTAAGGTCTCCATCCGTTTAGGGGGATACATAATTAGTGGAGGCGGTGAAGTTGTATTGAACGGTTTTGATTATTGGGGAATTACGCCCACGGCCAGCCCTGCAAACCGAGAAGCAACAGAATCCATCTGTCGGCACTGTCCCTTTCATGTCACTCTCAGACTTACCAGTCATCTCCAAGTGAACTTCAAATTCAACAAACTGCTCTGCCCCGCAAACTCGACGGGGTATTTACTACAAGAATTTAATTACAACCACCCACACCCGCGTAATTTACGCGGTATTCATCTGGTAATATTTCTCAGCAGTAGCATATTTTACGTGCCATTTTTTTTTATGGGGGGAGGGGGGCTACTAGCGATTATGGCTTAACCAGTTGCATTAATTAAAGATTTCAAACTAAACCATTGGAAACCATGTATTCCATTACAATTTCCATAATTTAATTTAATACATATTATATGTGGCCTTAGTTATATAACTGTGAATAGGTGGTACAAACATATGGAAAGAAAAAAAACACTATATTGTTTGCAGGAACATGGTTTATGGGTTAATATTCATTTAATTTTTTCGGGAATGTTGACCAATATCATAATACATGTTATGTGTTTCAGTTTCAGGTTAAACTAGCGAACAAAACTGAAAGTGGTGACGTGTCCGAAACACGGAAATGGATCTACAACAGCGGGTTAAATGGCACAATAACCAATATACTTCCGGTGGGCTGCTGCGTTCACTTTATCAAAATAAGAGCGTGCTATCTCCCTATGCACACAACGAATTTCTTAAAGCGACCCGTGGTTTATGTATACGTCTGCATATACTTAAAACAATACTTAGTCAATGTAGACAGTTATAATGTTATGAAATCAGAAATTTTATTGTATTACATTGCATCTGTTAATGTAATGTCCTAAACCGAAGGTTAGATATGGCTGCTAGATTGTGGCAGGATTCTTCTAGTAATCTGGTACATTAGCTAAGACATTAGCTTCCTGTAATACATCAGCTAATACCTAATGATATGATTGCATTCTTTTATGTGATTTGTTGTTAAATAACTTAAGATTTCACATGGTGGTGCATTTTTAAATTGTAACTCATATGATTGTTATTAAAAGAATTAAAGGAGCAGATGCACTGTATACTGAATTACAGGAGACTCTGAGACATGTACAAGACAAGAAACACTAAAACCAGTAGGGAAGTGAACTACAGTGGTACCTCAGAACTCGAACTTAATCCATTCAGAACTCCGGATCGAATCCTAAAAAGTTAGAGTTCTGATGGAATTTTCCCCATAAGAAATAATTGAAAACCAATTAATTGGTTAACAGCCCCAAAAAATTACACCTAAATATGTTTTTTAGCATTTTAACACAAAATGAACAGGATAAAACAAGAGCATATACGGCACTAAACACATCTAAGCACATTTATCAAAACAGTAATTTGTAAAGTAAGAAAATAAATGTATCCAAACAATGTGTAAGGTTAAAAAAATACAATGTGATCTGCCCCATCGTCCACTCCTTCCGTGTGCCACACCCCCTCGTTAACCCCGTGTGGAATCCCCGTGTTCAGCTGTTTCTGGTTGTTGTCATTAGTCCTCTGTATTTAGTCCGCGTTTCAGTTCGTTTCCCCAGTTGAGTCAATGTATTGTTCGTCTGCGTTTTGTCTGCCTTACCTGTAATTAACTCTCTTGAGCCTAAGGCCTCTTTTTCACTTTTGGGGTAGTCTGACATGCCTTGACATTTTAAAATATTTCACCTATCTAAAAAACATTTATCCCAAAGTGTTACATTTG
>JAODJU010000001.1:8026750-8045781 GCA_026776725.1 Gnathonemus echidnorhynchus
GACATGATCCAGGTATATAAGATTCTAACAGGTCTGGATGCTGTTCAGCCAAATGGCTATTTCAATATTAGTTTAAACAATAGAACTCATGGCCATAAGTGGAAATTAGCGGGACAACATTTTAAAACGAATTTGAGGAAGCACTTATTTACACAGCATGTAGTTAGAGTATGGAATAGTTTTCCTGCTAGTGTAGCGCAAGCTAAAACCCTGGGGTCCTTTAAATCAGAGCTAGATAAGATTTTAACAACTCTGAGGTATTGGTTAAATTCTCCCCAAATGAGATTGATGGGCCAAATGGCCTCCTCTCATTTGTAAATTTCTTATGTTCTTCTTATGTTCTTATAGGAGATTTGTATAATAATTGTGGCACTTTGTAGGATGCTCAGGGTTTGTAATATTTAAAGCTTCCCGCCAATCTGAACCATTCTGCCCTGTCAAATACGGTCTCTTTCACTTTCTGCCACTGTGTATTGAGATTGAACGACATTGGCTGGGGATTAAACGGCGATGCACCCTGCATAAACACAGCGTAACTGGCCATTCTGCGTGTAACCTGAGACAGCAGCTGGCTTGTAAAATCATGGCTGTACTTCAGTGAAGCCCAGATTCTTAAGGCAGAAAATTCATCACGTTTCAGGCCACATTCAGAGCAATGGCCAGTGCCTTTCCTGGGAGTCGCTGAAACCGCCAGCATGTAGCGTGTGTAACATGTTAGGCAGGGTCCAGCTGTAGCGTGTAGCATGTGTGGAGTGTGAGGCAGGGTCCAGCTGTAGCGTGTAGCATATGTGGAGTGTGAGGCAGGATCCAGATGTTGTTTGTAGCATGTGTGGAATGTGAGGCAGGATCCAGATGTCATGTGGAATGTGAGGCAGGATCCAGATGTTGTTTGTAGCATGTGTGGAATGTGAGGCAGGATCCAGATGTTGTTTGTAGCATGTGTGGAATGTGAGGCAGGATCCAGATGTTGTTTGTAGCATGTGTGGAATGTGAGGCAGGATCCAGATGTCATGTGTATTGTGTGGAATGTGAGGCAGGATCCAGATGTGTAGCGTTTGGGGGGGGTGGTCCAGATGTAGCGTGTGAGGCAGGGACCAGGTGTCACGTGTAATGTCTCTAAACCCACGTGGCCGCCTCCTCCCCCCAGGCTCGCAGGAAGGAGGTGTTCATCCAGGAGCGCTACGGCCACTTCAACCTGAGCGACCCCTTCCTGGCACTGCAGCGCGACTTCGAGGCCGGAGCCGGGGACAAGGAGAGGCGCTCCCTGTGCAGCAGCCCCCTGTCCGTGCTGGAGGCCGTCATGGCGCACTGCCGCAAGATGCAGGAGAGGATGTCGGTGCAGCTGGAGGCCGCCGAGGGCAGGCAGAAGAAGGTCGGCCTCGTTGTCCGCCTGTTCATGCTGAAGGCGGATGTGCCTCAGCCTGGTCCTCGGGCACCCCCAGAAAGTCCACCTTTTTGGGAGCCGGGAGTGTCCGGGGGGGTCTCCGAGGACTGGTTTGAGAAACACTGATCTAAGAGTATCATCAAAGAGTCAATCTTTGCTCTTTCTTGAAATTTATTCTGTGCCTCCTCCAAGGTTTGTGAAGAAAATCCAAGAGCTGTTGCTGAATTTTACAGACAGCTGATAGGTTTACTGTGATTCCCGTGTGACTCAGCCCTGATCGAAAAGCGGGATTCAGAGCATGTATCGCGAGCGGAGACCGCGTCTTTCATCTGAGCTCCTTGCGTGATGAAACTGACTCACGCCTGCATGCATTTCTGGGTCTGCTTCTCCTCTGACACTGTATGTCTGACCCACAGCTGGAGCAGGAGAAGCTGCAACTGCAGTCGCTGGAGGTGGAGCACCGGAAGCTGTCTGCGCAGCTGAAGGACGAGCGTGAGAAGAACAAGCACGTGGTGATGATGCTGGTGCGAGAGTGTAAGCAGCTGGCGTCCCGCGTGGCTGAGGAGAGCCAGCGCTTCGACGAGCTGTCCGCCCGGCTCGAGGAGGAGGGCCGCGTCTCCAGCCGCCTGCAGGAGGAGCTCACCGTCGAACACCACAAGGGGCAGCAGATGGAGGCCGAGATGGAGAAGCAGCTGTCGGAGATGGACACGGACCGCGAGCAGCTGCGAGCTCGGCTGAGTCGCGAAGAGGCCCGATCCGCCGACCTGAGGGCCCAGAGCGACTGTCTCCGCCAGAAGGTGGAGCAGCTCCAGGTTGAACAGGATGTGGGCAGGGCACCCCCTGCTGGTCAGGCCGCCCAGCCCAAGGCCACCGTCTCTGTCGCCGTGGCGACGGACCCGCTGAGCTGCCGTCAAGCATCCTGCCAGACGGACCCGTCTCTCGTGGAGGACGGTCCCAGGAAGGCCCCTCTCACGGTCCCTGTCAAGCCCTCCGTCACTGGCTATGCCGGCATGAGCCTGCCCAAATCCCAGAATCCCCCAAGGGCCATGACTCACGGAAACTCCGTCGGTGGCATGCAGACTGAGAACGGGCTGTCCTCCTCACCTGGCGCCGGCTCTGCCCTGCCTGCCGGGGCCAGCCCCCGAGTCCAGGCCGCTCGCTATAAGTTCCAGTCCGTCCCCACGGAGCAGGACCAGAACGGCAATGCCACCCCGAGCCCCCCGTCCCGGGACGAGTCTCCGACCAGCCGAGACAACCTAGCAGCCAAGCAGCAAGCCCGTCACACGGTCACACAAGTCCTGTCCCGTTTCACAAGCCCGCCCGGCGCTGGCCCCCTGCGGCCCGGCCTGCCACACTCCACCTCCGAGGGGGGGCCTTTCCCAGGTCGGCTGAGCCACCCCCAGATGAGCATCAAGTCCCCTACGGTGGGCAGGATAGACCGCGGGAATCCGCCGCCAATACCACCCAAAAAGCCCGGCCTCTCACAGACCCCATCCCCCCCCCACCCCCCTATCAAGGTAGTTGGGGAGGGCAGCAGGTCCCCAGCCACTAGCCTGGGGGCAACTTCCAAACCTGCCACGCCCCAGCTGCCACCCAAGCCCGCCATCGCTTTGGGGGGCACGGGGGCCGGCTGCCCCATCCCAGCCCTGACGGCATCTCAGGTGGGTGCCTGCCCCCCCCAGCCACCGGGGCCGCACCAGGGAGCATGCTCAGAGTGTCCCCCTGTTGCCATTGCAGCTGTCAGTAGCTCCTCCATAAATCCTGTTATCGCGTCATGCTGTAGACCCCGTGACACAGAGCTCCCCCTGGCAGCAGCCTCAGGTAGTACACCGTCTGTCTGTCTCTCTCCCAGGTCTCTGCTTGTGCATTAGATAGCTGCAGACATTCTGATTAAAATACAAACAATTTCATACTTTTAGGGTAAAATTACACACAGAAGCTGAAGAATTTGTTAATATTACCATAAAATGCTTCTCTCTTTACAACCACATAACCTTATGCTTCAGGAAACTTTGTAGTCTCCCACTTGCTAGCTTGCTTAGCTAGCTAAGCAATACCAGGATTGTGTAGCCCCTGATATTGCTGATAGACTTTGATGTTGCTTAAGCAGACTTTAAATATGGCTTCAACCAGCTATTGCCTGTGTTGTGAGCTCTGCTGGGCTTCCCGTTCCGTCGGTGACCAGCTACACTCTGAAGCTGATGCCAGAAGCTCCTCTCCTCTCCTCTCCTCTCCTCTCCTCTCCTCTCCTCTCCTCTCCTCTCCTGTCCCCTATCCCTGCTTTGCTCTGTGGCTGTCTTCTCAGAATGCCCTGCTCTGCCAATCCACCCACACCTCCCCAGCTTCTCCCCAGTCTCCGCTTGGCATGTGTGATTAGATACCTTGGGAGCATTGGAACATGTCCGTTCTCCTCCTCGAGATGCGGACGTCTTTCGAGTGCTCCCGGCTTGCGTGCTTCCTTGCTGTCTGAAGTATGAAATATCTCATACTGAACATCACAGCATTTACCTGAACGAATTTCTCCTGAGCTGCTTTCGACCTTCTGATTTGCTGCACTAATGGAATATAATGTTAGTTAATAAATTTCACAAAACATTTCACACATGCCCCACTTTTACCTGTCAATGTGGTGTTTTTTGTCAGTTCCATTTTGCAATTGTGCACATCTGTTTAAATGTTACAGCCGTGCTGTTTACTTAAATTGGAGTCTTTTTTTCCAGGAGCCTAATGCACTTTATAATTATCATACTGTTATCATAGTGCTGGATGCACAGAAGATATCAGGGAAATTTCGCTGTTTCTTAATCAAATTCCTTGCTGTCCTGCAGTTTGATAAGTTGAGGACAGTTAGTCAGTGTTAGAAAGGATATCAGAATATTTTGGGCTCTGTGGCCCCCAGAACAGGCTGCTGATGCTCTCGTCACGGCCGGCAGCATCACAGATGCCCTTCGAGGACAGAAACACACGCATTCTCTTGTCTAGCCTTATAGTTAATGTGTCCTGAAAGCCCTTATGAGGTAAAACCCTGGAGTTGAATCCCCTGTCTTCTAGAAGCTTCAGATAACAATGCCTTTCACTTTCCCACTAGGTTGAGCCTGATTGATTGGCATTGAGGAATCTGATGTGTCTGCCCTCTGCTGTCAGTGGCTTTGGGTTGGTCACCATAGCAACCAGTGATGTTTACGCTCAGGACAGCATGATCACAGACTTGGCCGCATCGGCGTCTGCAGAGAGAGGTGTATCAGGAGGCTGTGGTTGGGGTTCGCCTGCCGGTGATGCGGTCCCACTGTAAATGTTGTCACTTTGACTCCCAGGCTGGTGTCCCGCCATAGTTCCCCCGTCCAGCCCCGGTGGCCCCGTCCCCCTGGCTGACGGGCGCGACCTCCTCCTCCAAGCTGCTACCCAGGGAACCGTCACTTTACTGTCTATGCTGCTTAACCAAGACCCAATGGTTATCAGTCCCACCAATGAAACCTCTGCCTTGTATTCTGCTGCTCAAAACAGACACACAGGTAAGGGCTGACAATCGTGTGGTACTTCTTGTGACTTTGTCTCTTATTACATCACTGTCTCTCTCATTGTCCTCCATGCATCTGTCCCCTGCCCTGCAACTGTGCCATAAGAATTTCACTGTGCTCCTCAAAACGCGTGGTAATGAAGAACTGAAACTGAATCTACAGGAAGTGTAACGTAGCTACGAAGGCTTTTCTCACTTTCGGTACTTGTACCTCAGCGTTGTGAGTTTCTACTCCTCGTCCTTGAGAAAAAGATCTTAAGGTGGCAGCTGGGCTGTGAGATGGACTTTGGCTTTGTCCCTGATTACAGCTTACACCTCCCTTTTAGCAAGCAAGCCCACTCTTTCTTTTTCAATAATTTTAGCATGCCCGGGGGGGGGGGGGGGTGTCTGTTGGTTCCTCTTGTTCGTTGCCATCTGGATTTCCTTCTTTCATTTCTTTGTCTTCCCTTTTCCCTGTCTCTGTATTATTCTGTCTTAATGATGTTATAATGTATTACAACACACCCATGTAAAGCACCTTGAGGTGACTCTGTGTGAATTGAATTGAATTGATTACAGCACAGCTCTGTCCAAAGTTCATTGTTTGAGAAATGAGTGACTATACAATTTGTACATTCACTTAGATATCAGATATTAAACATCTTAGCTTCTCTGGGACTCTAACTGCCAACATAGTACCAGAGAGAGACCTGGTGTGTCGTTGCGTCAAACTCCGCAGCAAACGGCAGAGGTGCAATCCTCGAATTATCTGCTTCCGCTGGTGGTGATTAATTTCGGCTCTTGCTGCAAACACGCGTGGATCAAACAGCCACCTGCGTCTCGGCGCTGTCTGTGTGCCGAGTGGCCATCTGTCCCGGCTGATGTTCCAAAGGATGAGGGCCGTAAACCCGTACAATACCGCCGTCTTATCGGATGCTAATTTCCACTCTGATTTCTGACTGCTGTTTAATATGTGCTGCAACCTTTTGAACTGTGACATATGTGACAGGGAGTGTAGTAACTAATCCTGGTTTTCTTTTTTGATTAAAGTAAGTTTAATTAGGACAGTGTTTATTAACTTGGTCCTCGGGGAACCGCAGACGGTCCGTGCTTTTGCAGGGTAAAAATTTGTAGCTTTGTTTGTCATTGGGGCTGTACCCCCCAGGTTCAGGCAATTGCAGCCTTAGCTGTAGGTAATTGTACCTTTTACGGTACAGAAATGGACTCTGAGGAACCATTATGTACCATTAGTGGGTTAGTGCTGTGTCTGTGATCAGTAGGTTGCTGGTTCAAATCCCAGAGCCAGCTGGATGATTTTGCGATTTCCCCATCCTCCAGGTGCTCCAGGGAGTGTCTCTCAAAATGTCAGTTTATTTCTGTATAGCTTATTTTCACAACATTACATTGTCTCAAAGCGCTTTACACTATCCCTGCCCAAAGCCCCCAGTGAGTAAGGCAGATGGGACAGTGGCAAGGAAAAGCTCCCTAGTAGGAAGAAATCTTGGGAGGAACTAGACTCAAAGGGGGAGCCCATCCTCCAGGGGCCGGCAGAGGAAGTCCAAAATAATAAAGTCGTCATTCATGAAGTAGAATTTTGAATAGTCCAGATATAGATGTGTAACGTCCAGTGGAATTATTTCGCTTCAGATAAAAGTGCCTGCTTTTAAATGAAATGTAAAATATTCTCTGCTCCCCCAGACTGTGTGAAGCTGCTGCTGGCTTCAGGGGCAACTTCCCAAGACCTTGATAGACGTGGATTTACCCCTTTGCTCATCCCTGTCTCCCACGGCCACTTTTGGTAGGTATCTCCGTTAGCATAGCGGAAAAACAAAGCCGTAAATCTGCATCCTGGAGCCCATGATGCGATACACCGACTGTAAATAAAAGTGTAAATGGTCTGAAGAACTTAGCATTATAGTTGTGCTGTGTGGTTGTGGTATTTAACTGATGTTTTTCTGTGAACTGCACCACCACCGGGGGGCAGACTTCGCTGTTCCTGGCATGTGGTTCCTGGAGCCCAAAGTGTGTAAAGCGGCCCTGCTGGATGCCGGGGGCTCTCCGCACGCCTGTTACTGCTGTGAGTCCTCGTTCCGCACTTCTGTTGTGTTTAAACGCTGCATGTTGCAGATTCCGGGTCATACTTTCCATAGAGGTTTCCATAGCAACAAGAAGGCTCCATCTCACATGTAGGGTAACCATTTTCATTTTTAGCCATTGTTACTGTGAGTATGATTTATTTTTTTAGCAATTTAGTTATATATTTTAATATTTTTTCAACCTTCAGAATAGCATTGATGCAGTTGGCGATAAGGATGTTTGTGATTAAACAGGTGCTGCAATGTTTCCCTTACAGGTCGGTTGAACACGCCTGCATGTGGTCAGCTGTCTGGACCTCTGCTGGGTCACACTAACCTAGAACCGGACCCGATATCCTCTTCAGCTACGCCACTCGCATCACTGCATCCAAGGGCTTAGAGGTTTGTCTTGGCTGTCATCCTTGCTTCGAGTGGAGGGATTAGACCACATGTTGTGAATGAGCGCAGTCCCACATACCACCAGGAAGGGCCGCTGTTCGCGCCCCAGTTCTGCATGCATGATTGCCACAGTGGTTCTTACAATGTAAACATTGTAAAGTGACATTGATATCGTCTGAAGTATACAGCCACCTTCAGCATATCTGTACATTACAGATCATGTACTTTAATACAAACCACTTATCCTTCTGGGTTGTGGGGGGGGCCAGAGCCTATCCCAGAAGCTACAGGCATGAGGCAGGGAACAACCCAGGACGAGGGGCCAGCCCATTGCAGGGTACACACACTCACACACATGGGCAATTTAGTTCTTTGGACTGTGGGGGGAAACCGGAGTACCCAGAGGAAACCCCACGACGACACGGGGAGAACATGCAAACTCCACACACATGGAACCCTGGCAGAGACTCAAACCCGGATCCCAGAGGTGTGAGGTAATGGTGCTAACCACTGCACCACCATGCCGCCCTGTTCTTTAATACACGTAAGTGCAAAATTCAAATATAGTACAAATTTTTATTCAGATTGGCAAAATTATTTTGTGGTTCACGGCCAAAATTCAGGTTTAGTCCATGTAAGTGCTTTTGACCCCCAATAATTTTACAATTTGTTGAACTGCAAGGTCCTTATGTCAGCGAAGTACGCTGCCCTTACATACCCATTGTCTGCCATCTGTATATAACACCCCCCAGTTTCATTATGAGGTGCCACCATCAGCATCCTGTCTTCTCTCTGAATGGTACCTGCAACCATGCCTCCAGTTGCAGTGTCACTTGCACATTCAGTGAGTGGGTGGTTAATGGGCCCCAACGCTGTTAACGTTCTGATTCACAGACCCCCTGGTGTTCGGGCTCAGATCCACACGGACTCTGCCGAGCGGCTCTGGACGATCGAGAGAGAAGGAGCCCCTCATGGGCACCGCGACGGACCGCCTGCATTCGCTCTGGAGCCTGACCAAAACCCCGACCTGCCACTTCCATCTGAATAATAAGGTTAGTCCCTCTTCTGTCCCCCCCCCACCTTAAAAAACCCTGGAATTCCCCGGTGTAGCACAGAGCTGTTGATGTGTGAAGGTGGAACCGGTGTGATGGTGGTGGGGAGAGGTGTGCCCCCCCCCCCCAACCCCCGCTGCTCTGTCTCAGGGCAAGGACAGCGAGGGCAGCCAGGGGATGGAAGCCGGAGAAACAGCTGCGGGGGGGTGATGTTTTATGCATAAGGGGAGGGTGGTTGGTATAATTAAAGAGGAACACGCCAGCAATCCTCTCTCTCCTGCTCCTCTCCTCCTCTGATTCACCCACCAGCATTTAAATGCCCGAGTTGGGGGGGGGGGGGGGGGGGGGACGCTGTCAGCTTCTCCTGTACCTTCAAGGTGATGCCTTGATCTCCTTCCCAGATCAGCAGCTCTCGCAGCCTTCGTGGCAGATGCTCAGAAAGTGTCAGGAGAAGGAAACATCTCCTCTGACTGGCAAATCATGACACGTCTGTATTCATCTGTCACGGGATGATTTGTTCTCACTATTGGTCACACGGCTATCAGCTGAGTCACTTCGTGTTTGAAGGTCACCTTGTACAGATTCCTCCTACCAGCTACTTTAGAATGAGAATTCGTGGTGGTGAATTGTTCACAATGACTACACTTAACATATAATAAACACCACACAGATCTTAAGTTAAAAACAGTACACAACAAGATTCAGATAGATTCCTATAGGATTCAGGCTGTATAATATACAAAATTTATGCAATACCCCCTCTGACAGGTGGCACTGTGTTGCTCTGTGGGTTTGGACCAAGAAGGATGTTGGTTCAGATCCTGTGGCTGGCAGAATGATTTCACAGGGCCCTTAACCCCTAGCTGTACCAGGAATTGGCTGACCCTGCTTTCTCATTTGTCTTACTTTTACTTGCTATTCTCTGATCCCTCTTTAAGGTGAGGAGCTCTTTGCTGTTTCTCACACTGAAGCATCTAAAGACAGTTGAGTTTTGCTGTTGAATTGGTGTGTAAGGTGCTGGAGTCCAGGGCTTCGTCTTAATTCAGCTGTTGTGCACCCTCTGCTGGTCATGATCATTAATGCAGGTGTACACGGAGTATAGGGTCACCAAAATGGCATGTTCCTGATATACGAAGTGGCCTTCTCCTTTTCTCAAGGATATTGTAATGTCGGCTTTCATAAACTACAAGGAAGTTCTCAGGAGTATTTAGCCAGCCAAATTTCCCACGTTATGGAACTAGAGTTTATGATTAGATATGCAGGTTAGTAAGTTGTGCATCCTGCAGACGTCCATGAGAATGTACTTTTTCATCTCTGGCTGCTGCAGTTTCATATAATTTATTAGCCCCTTGTGTGGTGATTTCTCTTACATGGCTGTCAGCAGAGGTGTCCTGCTAATTACTGCATAAACACGCTTCTGCTTGTGCGTTAAATGGGGCAGCTGGTGCCGTTTCTTGTTTGAGTTTTTAAGGCTGTCGTTGGAAACTCTGGGGGCTTCCTGCTCCCGGTGAATGTGGCTGTACCCTGCTGGGTATTAACATGACTAGGGGCACGGGAGAGGACTGGCCCGCCATGCCAGGGCTACAGCGCCCCCTGTCTTCCGGTTGTGAGGTGAGGGCCAGAACATCCCAGCAAGAAGGTTGCAGATCCAAGCCCGATCAGGATGATCTAATTCCTCTGCAGTGAGCCCCACAAATGCTCATATAACAACGGTTCTTGTTTTAGGAGAGACGAGCTTTTCAGAGAGATGCACCGATTTTTAATGAAATAGATAATGAATGAATACAGTAGTGTGCGTCACAGTGATCAGTCACAGTGACAGCGTGGTGTCCCGCACTGGATGTGTCACCGCCTGGGGGGCACAATGCACTTCCTGTCACTCTTCTGTTGGCTCCGGATCCCGCCCCCAGAATCGCTGCTGCGGCTGCACGTCTGCTGCCCTGGTGCTCAGAGTCACCGGGCAGCCTGCCGGCTGTACACCTGTGCAGGAAGCCTCCCCACAGAGTCAGGGGCACATTGCTGGGGGGGGTTCATGGGGGGGGGGGGGGGGCGGGGTGGGGGTGGGGAGGCATTACTGACTTCATTGCTTCATTGCTTCACTCTGCCTGCTACACTGCAGATGGGGGTCCTGGTTCCATCACTCCGCTGTGGAGAACCCTGGCCCAGGTCAGCACCATGTGGCACCAGCCTGAGGACCCCAGAGGTGCGTCTAGAAGCAAAGATGTTCTTTTCCTACTCAGTTTTTCCAGAGCAGGTCCAAGCCATCCTCAAGTGAGCTTCCTGCTTTTTTTTTTAAACATATAGAAGACCGAACTGATGAATTTCTTTACTATAATTAGTCGACTCACCGACACACAGTGATCTCAGCTTCTGCTTCCCTGAGTGACGTTGTAGGCTGGTGAAACCGAAAGGCTTTTCTGTCCATGTGGTAGGGTTTCACTCTCCAGGTCCATTGTTTACCCACCAAATGGGAGCAGGAACCAAATGTGAACATGTGCCGAACGGGAAGACAAACCAGACGGGAACACAAACCTAACAAGAACATAAACCAAACAGGAACACGTGCCAGATTGGAATGTGCGCCGAAAGGGAGCACATACCACACAGGAACACAAATTGATTGAGAACACAAACCGGATGGGAACACACACTGGACAGGAATATAAACCGAATGGGAAACAAACCGGATGGGAACACACACTGGACAGGAACACATACCACACAGGAACACAAATTGATTGGGAACACAAACCGGATGGGAACACACACTGGACAGGAATATAAACCGAATGGGAAACAAACCAGATGGGAACACACACTGGACAGTAACACACACAGGAACACAAACCAAATGGGAACACACACTGGACAGGAACACAAACCACACAGGAACACAAACCAAATGGGAACACACACTGGACAGGAACACAAACCACACAGGAACATGATGGGAACATGATCCGAATTCCAAAGAACTGTGCAAATAACAAATAAAGCATCATTTCATTAGGACAATAGTTGTCAGCATTTAAGCTTGGACTCCATAAGAGACTTTTTAATGAAAATTGTGTAATGAGGTGAAGAAACAGGAGTGGGCAGGCTAATGCTGCCAGCATGTTCTTGCAAGACTCTACCTGCTTGTGTGTGTCTTTGAATACCAATTTGTTCCACCAGGGGGCGCCGTGTAGAAGCCGAGGTATCGACGTTCTCGCTGTACTCCCACCTGATGACCTGATGCAGGAATCGCAGACAGTGTGTTCCAAGGGGTTTGAGGCAGAAACCTACAGGTGAGTTCACGGCGCTCTCGTGTGTCGGCTATGACCGGCTGCTGAACACAGTTGTACTTAACAGGATGGATACAGGCCACTGAACACGCATCGTCTTACAGCTGTGCAGACGTTGCTCTTGGAAACGCACAGTGTTCCCAGGCAAGTGGAAATGTTTTGTGATGACAGATGGCATTGAAATCTTTCTGTCAGTAGCGTGCTAAATTGCAATTAACTATAATTATAGTACTAATGGGAATAGTTGAATTGGAGCCGTTTTCGGGTCTCTTCTGTTTCTCAGTTCAGCTAAAAGGCCATCTCTGGTCTGAAGGCTGACGCGTGACAGCTTTTCCAGGTGGACCAGGTGGCCCCCAAGGCAGATACTGAAGCCAGCAGCCAGACAGGATCACCAAGGGTACAGCAGGAATCTACAGCTGCTTCAGATGTGCTTCTGACACAGGTTAAAGTGGCCTTTTCAATCTGCAGAATAGAACCTTGCCGGACGGCGAAATCCTCAGCTCCATGTGCATCGAGAAACTGATGAACTGACTGAATGAGCTCACAGACCCCCCCCCCAACACACCCCCCCCCCACAAGCCAGCAGCAGAACAAGGCAAGTAACTCCCAGTATCACCCAGGACGCACACGATCGGAACAAGACCCACAAGCTGACGTCCAAACCCTCCATGTCTGTACATGATAGAATTAGGATCATGTCCGCTTTTGTACTTGTTAAACCATATTTGTTACTCTGTGTAACATCGTGAACTTGGGGACCATACTTTTATTATCTTAGTGAAGTCAAAACTGAAAGGACAGTAAAATTTTCAAAGCTTTCTTTTAAGCAAAAAAAATATTCTGGATCAAAGCAGAAATGGGCCACTTTTTGGTATTGAGTATTTTAAAATATAAATGTGCTCTATGTTTAAATAGTTCCAAGGTTATATAAAATGCTGTTGAAATTAATCAGGGTTTTACCAAATATTTGTACATATGGAATAGGAGTTTATGGTATACAAGTTAGTGGAATATGTGAGATACTTGTAAAGACTTTGATAATACTGTACATACAGAGGGTGGACAAAATAATGGAAACACCACATGAAAAAAGGAAGTAATTGAATCAGAATTACAAATGCAGATAATGTGAGTCATATTGAGACTGTATAGCGTTGGCATTATGTGTGTCAGCTATAAGAAATCTGAGAATGAGCACCTTCAAGTGTGATGTTCCAAAGTGGGGACTGAATTGCAGGTGCATTGATCAGAAAAACTGTAGAATTATTAAATACAGTAAATCATGAGTAAACTGGTTCAAAAATACCCACATCAAAAGCAAAACAGACAAACTGTATCGGCAAAGAGGAACAGTGGTCACCAGAAGCACCACTGAAGGGCAGCCTGAAAAACTACCACAGAACTGAGTCAGCACCTCTGGGATCCAGTGCCAGGGAGTCTGTACTATCTCAGATCACACAGCTGGACATTAAACCAGGAACTGACTGTATCCAAGGCCAACTTACAAAGGTACATTGCTTGCTTTAAGGAGCACGCATACTGGTCCCCTGAGTCATTAGATGTGAACATCATTGAATATTTATGGAACTTTCTGGAGTGCAGAGTATCGATCACCTCCTGCATCCCCGAGAGAACCAGAGGCTTTTCTTTCAGAAGAATGGTGCAGGATCTCGCTGCACAAGGTTCTGGGGAGGATGACATACCATGTCTGATGAAACGTAGCTGCTCTGAAGGCAAGGGTGGTCCTGCTCTCCTTATTTGCTCCTTGACATTAATATGCTGTTAGGTGTTTCTGTTCTTTAATTCACCCGCTGCATGTTTGTAATCTACAAAATGGGTTCATACATTTTCACTTGTTTCAAAGTGAATGAAAAGTGGCAATAAGTATTTGCAAATACAGGACATTTTCTTTCAATTCTAAGCCATAATAAACGATTTAAAGTCCAATTCAAAGCCCTGTTGAAATTCACAGCCACAGTTTTCTCTTCGTTTTACCTGCTTTCCATGTTACACTTGTACTACTCATTCTGCTGAATAACTTACTGAGCTGTTTTGTGTTGAGATGTGACGGTGATTCACTGAAACCTGAAGAAGTGTCCTGCTTTCTGCAAGCACAACCATTAAAAAAAGCTGCACTCTCTATTCTCTGGTTCACATATTTATTTATAAGCAAAGGGATCCACATTGACTTTGGACAGAATATTCCTCAGAATTTAAACATGAATAAAAAAAACTCCTTGGATCTTTGGCCAGTGTGTGGCTCTGTGATTGAGGATCGGAAGAGATACTGGCAGAATGATGATGTAAGCGGCTCCGTGAGCCAGGCCCTTGACCCCCATATTCTCCTAAGGTGCAGGCTGACCTGCCCTATGACCCTAAATTTGCGCTCACCTGTCTGTATTTGTCTGTGCGACTCACGGAGAGTAAGACGGGAGAAAACGTCACTGTTTTCTGTTCTAACTTAATACCAAATTCTTGGCCATTAAATTTTTAAGTGCTTCCACTGGGACAGTGCAGTTAAAATCACTGAAAACGTGCGGTCATGGTGGCTGATGCCTCGTTTCTGTAACGTGGGGGTTGAGCGGACGAGCAGGCCCTCAGAGGCGCGTGTCGTGCACCTCGTCCTCGGCCTCCTCCGGGAGGGCGCTGATGGGCACCTTGGACACGTGTTTGCTGGAGTTGTGCCGGTGCAGTGGGAAGAGCTTCAGACGCTCAGAGTGGCTGATGGCCTGCTTCAGCTGGCTGGTCTCGTTCAGCAGCTTCTGGATGGAGTCGTACGCCTTAATGCGGCTGCCCTCTATCATCTTTGGTGGATGGGGGGGTGAATTTTTGGGGGCAGAATGTGTCAGAAACAAAACTCAGTCAGAAACAAAAGTACCAATTTGTACCTTTCAGGGTACAATTACTTGTCACTGGGTCTATACCCTCAAGGGTCTACTAATTTTACCCCAGCTGTAGGTAAAGGTACCTTTTAAGGTACAGAAATGGACTGAGGAATATTTTTTGCACAACTGGGGGTACATTAATATTGTTTGTACCTTGAGGAACAAAACTGTACCGGTGAGTGTTTCTGCGGGTGCAGAGACCCCCAGTCAACATTTCTGCTCCCTCTCAGCTCCCAGCCAATCAAGAACACCAGGTGCACTGGGAGCTGAGAGGGAGCAAAAATGTGGGCTGTCTGGGGGTCCCTGAGGACTGGTCTGAGAAACACTGACTTAAGCAGTTTTATAAGAATTGTGCCCTTAGATTAATGAAATTACAGATGAGTCTGTAAATATAATGCTATTTATTTTAAATATTCACACCTGATAAACAACTGAAATGACCCCTTTTCTGTTTACTGTTGTCATATAATGGCACATCGTAGTATGTGCAAATGAATGCTGCAGATGGGAATGGCTTATGTCATTTAATAGGAGGCATAGGTTTACTTCAGTGATGACATCATCGCCGTTTGAGATTTCATCACCGGGTAACCCCAAAACAGAACCCGCTGTGAGCAAAGACCGGATTGGTTGGGAAGACCGTTAAGTGAGGGATGGGTAGACGGCAGAGACCCACCAGGAAGGACTGACACTCCAGCAGAGGTTCGACACGGTGCTCAGACAGCATGACTGTGCAGTTCGAGAAGGAGAGCTTCAGAGTCTTTCTCAGCACCTGCAGTGTTCTGAGCAGGGACAGACATCCGTCACTGCGAGCCTGGGTGCTTACGGGTGCAACCATGGCACTGGAGGCACATGTACACTGCGTATGCAGTTATGCTTTTTCATGCTTTTTATTATTTACAAACTATTCCTTCTGCTAGCATTGCTAACACTGCTACTGCTCTGTGTTCTGGCAGCAGCCGAGTCAGTCTGTGGGATTATTGTCTTTTGCCCTGAGAAAGTTATGGGTCGTGTGCAAGGAGATGGTTGGCTGGAACAAACATCCTTAATTGCTGTAATTGAGCTGAAGCTTTCAAGCATCATTTAGGACGGGGGCAGCGTAAACACGCGTCCGGGTTGGGGTCAGACCCGAGCGACCACTCACATGGGGTCCAGGTAGGCGCTGGGTTCGTCCAGGAGCAGGATGCGGGCCTTGCTCAGGATGGATCTGGCCAAGCACACCAGCTGCTTGTGGCCATTGCTCAAAACGTAGCCGCCTTCCTCCAGCTGGAAGTCCAGCTTGTCAGGGAACTGCTCGATGACGGACTTCAAGCCCACCTGAAATCCAGACACCCTTCAGGTTTAGCTACACGCACAAAACTGGAATCAGGATGTTGTACCTGATTATGATGTGTTTCTCAACCCAGCCTTCAGGCACATTTTTGCTTCCCTCCCAGCTCTCAGCCAATCAGAAACACCGAATTCCTGGCACAGGTGTGCTGGGAGCTGGGATGGATCGAAAATGTGGACTGGCTGTGGGGTCCCTGAGAACTTGGTTGAGAAACCCTGCACTAAATAAACAAGGATAATTAACTAAGGCTGGGAAGAAGAAAGCACTTCCAAAAATGGATCTACTGGGTGTTTTGGCTGTTTCGTCAGTTTGGAGCATACCTCCTCTGCAACTCTCCAGAGCTCCTCTTCACTATGGCGACCATGTGGATCCAGATTCATGCGGAACGACCCCGTCAGGATGAAAACTTTCTGTAAATAAGGCGGTGGGGGTGGGGCAGGGAGAGTCAAGTGATCTATTCATTTTTAAATGGGGGAGGGGGGTTGTTGACGTAATAATAGTATTATTAGGTTATTGCTTTTTTGGAAGATGTGTAGCTCTTACACTGGTACCTGGGCATTCATTGGAGGCTCAGCCATGCTGCACTTATGCCTAGTCGACTCCTCGACAGCCGTGTGTTTGTGAGGTGCCATTTGCCGCATTTATACATCACTTTGGGGTGCATCAGCGCTAAATGAAAGTATATGTAGATGGTAATGGGTTGGCAGGGGGTGGCCTGTTCATATTCACCTGCGGCACGACACCAAAGGCCTTCCTCCAAGTCTGCAGGGGCACGGAGTTCCAGGAGATGCCGTCGATGGAGATGTCCCCGTCGGTGGAGGCCAGACGCAGCAGCGCGGACAGAAGCGTGCTCTTGCCTGATCCCGTCCTGCCCAGCACACCCACCTGAGGGCACAGACATTCAGCGGGAAGCGGCCTACAGGAATCGCGGAGCGGGCAGGCTGCCGACGCCGCCGTAGGTGTCAGTCCCCTGGACCGAGGCCACAAATATGCAGCCGCTCTGGCAACAATGACTGTCAGCTTCAAACAGGTGCATGAAATCAGCGACTTCATGTTGCAGGAACTTGGCAGCTTTCCTGTTATCGTGTGCACATGTGCCACAGTCATTACCACCTCTGCCCTTGCCTTTAAATGTGTTTTTTGTCATTTAAAACTAAATTATGATAAACCAGCTGAAGTTAAAGAAAGCTTTTTTTGTACAGCCATGCTCTCCTAAGTTACCCCCATGTCACTAGGACAGTCTGAGCACCACTAGCTTGAGTAACTTTGATTATCATGCATTTGTGAGCTCAGATGAATTCATGGCTTACGTAATGTGTCACATGTGTTTCTCAGGTACAGTAGAGGCTTGTGCAAAGTCAGCCATTTTCTGGGATCATCGTTTTTCAGAACTGAGGCGTGTCTGCACCCAGCAGTGATGTTTTTTGGTGTGTAAACGCTGTACTTTTGTGGAATATTTGTACTCTATTTGTACTCCAGGAATTTTTGTAATGAGATAAAAGAGGAATGTTTCTGGCACTGAACAACCCATAATAAAAGCACTGAGTACATCAACACGCTGAGCTTGGGTTACACACAGTAACCAACACAAAAGTGTTCGTACCCTCTGGCCGCCCTCGATGCTGAAGGACAGGTTGTGGAGGATGAACCTCCCACCCTCGGTGTACTTGGCGCTGAGGTTGCTGACCTCCATGTGACCTCTGGAGGGCCAGTCCTTGTGTTTGTGGCAGTTTTCGATGACGAGGTCTGTGTTCTTCCCTGGGGACTCCTCTGATGGCAGGTCGATGAATTTGAAGATCCGGTCGACGGAGCGCATCTTGAACACAACGTGAACCACATCTGTCTGGGTTTTGCAATGGTGCTCAGCTGCAAAAAACACAACTGGCCCAAGGTTTATGGGGAATGTTGACAGGTGAGGGTGAAGGAAAGCTAAGGATGTCTGCACTTCTATATCTACTGAATTTCAATGACCAATGTCTGTAAGATTCAAACAAGAAAGACCCAGATGAGTAGAACACATGAGGGGTATTTTCCGTACGTTGCTTAAATCATCCGAGATCAGATGCCTCATCTTGGATGAGTTAATGCCGGTGAAACTCATCCGGGATAAGTCGGTTTTTCAAATGCAGCTGTGTAGTCGATTATTCTACCTGGATCCATTCATCTGAGATGATTGCATGCCTGCGCAGCTTGAAAAGTTCATATATATCGAGTCTAGAAAACTTTTTCTGCAAGTCTCTCATTGGCTTCCATAAAAATGCCAAAAAAACAGGGTGCTATTTTTCCACGCAATCCGAGCAGGACCTTTTATTAGAGGGTATGATGAATTCAAAGATTTAATATGTAGTAAACGAAACACATCAAAAGTGGCCCAAACCAAAAAAGACGGCTGGCAAAAAGTGTCCAACAAATGAAATGTGTAAGTAGTCTTTAGTTATCGTATTTATCACTTGAATGATGTATTATGTTTCCAGTGTTTCATTATTATATTATTGTCATAATTACAGATCAAATACAAGCACAATGGGAACAAGTTAAAGTGAAGTACAAAAATATACTTCAAACTGGTAAATATATATATATATTTAACGCAATTAACCCATCTGCAGTGCAGAATGACTCAAAATCCCTGAAATGTCTCTGTCAACCCATTTCGGGCAGTTTTGATGTGTTCCATTTGCCCTGGGAACTCGTATTCCGAGTCGGATTCCGAGTTTTGAAGCCGGAAGTGACGGCATGCATGCTCCCTTTTCTCGGAGATCCAACAAATATCTTGGAGCAGCACAGAGGATCCCGAGTTCAGAATCCAAGATGGCTGCGCCTTTTATCAAGAGACGGGAAAGTTGTAGTTTTATACTGTTTAAGCACCACTTCTCATTTGTGGCTCATTAAATCAGACACTATACCATCCATCCATCCATCCATCCATCCATCCATTTTCGCCCGCTTATCCGAGGTCGGGTCGCGGGGGCAGCAATCTCAGGAGGGAAACCCAGACTTCCCTCTCCCCGGCCACTTCATCCAGCTCCTCTGGGGGAATCCTGAGGTGTTCCCAGGCCAGCCGAGAGACATAGTCCCTCCAGCGTGTCCTGGGTCTTCCCCAGGGCCTCCTCCCAGTGGGACATG
>JAODJU010000001.1:8045881-8061105 GCA_026776725.1 Gnathonemus echidnorhynchus
GCAAAATGAAATGCGATTAATATAGATTAAAAATGAATGATATTTAATCGTGATTAATCGAAATTAATCCACAGCAAGCCTGTGATTAATATGATTAAAAATTTTAATCGATTGACAGCACTAATATATATATATATATATTTGTTAATTTTATGTATATGAAATCTGTAATATTTATAAAACATTCCTTTTGACGGTAATAAGAAGGCATACAAAACCTTTGGAAATTCTGGGTAATGAGAATATTAGTGTGATTTTTGAATTCTTTATAGAAGTGTAATTTTATTGCGTATACATTACCTGCAATGGCATGAAAGCCTCTTTAATTGCCCGCACAATTGCGAATTGCCTGGCAAACTGTACTCTTTGATATATTTTCCGCATCGCCGACAGTATACACAAAATATCTCCCGACTTCGCCTAGTTGGACTTCTACTATACAGAGCTAATAAATCTTTAAGATATAATATTCCATCTTGGCTTTTCTTTCTAAAAGAATATCATCCGGCAACAATAAAGGATCTTGTCGATCGTGCGAAACCCTCTCAATTTGAAATTCCCTTCTTATTATTTGTGCACCAATTGCAATTGCTCGCTCATCCATGAATGGCGAGGCCATGACTGAATGGATTTCCATGCACGGACACTGATTAAGTGTGTGAGCTAATCCTTGTTTACGTAGAACAAACCTGCTCCGAGCAGGTTTGAGGATTTGGATGTGCTGCTATGACAACACATCCAGCAAGAGTTTCGAAAAACCAACACATCCAGGATTATGCCAAATCGTCAACAATTACATCCGGCTAAACGAGTAATCCACATACGAAAAATAACCCCATGTTCTTCCTCCACCATGACAAACTTTTCAATGAGAAGTGTTCATTCACCTCAAGTCTGCTGGTGACTTGTATAAGCATGCAGTTGGAAGGGTGAAAAGTTCAGGTTCAGCAAGTACAAATCTAGACCAAGATTTTGTTTCAACCAACTGATTATAAAGAGTCACAGTCACAGAGTACTCAACTGATGGTGGAAACAAAATCTTGGTCTGGATTTGTACTCTGAGCCTGAACTTTCCCCCTCTGGCAGTTGGTTGCATGAGTGCGAGGTAGTAGTGGGGTTTGAAGTCGGCATACCAGGCTGTCCACAGTGATGCTGGTGATGACGGCCCATTGGAAGGTACCCAGAATTAACATGGCCAGGACTATGATGATGCCTATGTCACCTTGTTTATCTTCTGTGGACCAGGAAAAATGCCTTTATACACCTTAAAACCCATTTCACACACAATATTTTACATGTCATACAAATCAGTGGCACAGCTCTGGGAGTTTTAACTTGAAACCTGTTAGAGACAGTGAGGTGGGGATCCCCAGTAGGCAGCTCATGGGATCCATCTGCTTGGCTAATTTGATCATTAGCACCCCTTCCGCCCCTGCCCCCAGTGGCCCTTGGCTTTGTGTTGTTGATGGCAATTGCCCCTCTGGGCTGGTTTAGGCTTTGAAATCCACCACGGGTGGAGTCATTGTGTGTTGTCAGTTACAGAGCGATTTAACCCACTATCTGTTGCTTACTTGATGAACAGGAAGTGACTGCGTAAGGCAGTGTTTCCCAGTCCATCCACATTGTAGCTCCCTCCCAGCTCCCAGAAGGCAATGGATCCCCAAGGACTGGTCTGGGAAACACTGGCATAAGGTGATTCCTGGCCCATAAGGGACCAGCAGCCTCACTTCTTTGATCAAGTTAGAACCCAAGCAACGTTTCAACAAGAGCTTCTGATATGTATAAGCGGCCTTACGGTTGGTGCCGACGGCGATGAAGGCAGTGGCGGTGAAGAAGAGGACGAAGATGATGTCGCAGCGAAAAAGGAACCAGCGCAGCGTAGACAGGTAGAGGTACCAGATGGCTGTGTGGGTGTTGAGAGCTTTGTGGAACAGAGTCTCAAAGTAGGCCTGCCTCCCAAAGCCTCGGATGGTCCACAGGCCTTTGAGGGAGATGATTAGGTGGGAGAAGATTGGGCTACGGGCTGAAAGGTAACGGGAGAAGATCAGAGATCAGAAGAGACCAGGGTGTGACCTCAAAGGCAAAGAAAGAGATTCATTAGTGTTTGGATTAACAGCAGCTCAATCCTAAATTATTCCAAGGTTTAATAAAGGCCTCGTGAGAAGCCGTAGCGGAGTTTGTGCTTTCATTAAACCTCCTAACTCAGTGTTTCCCAATCCGGTCCTTGGGGACCCACAGACGGTCCACGTTTTTGCAGAACTGGGAGGGAGAAAAACGCGGACCGTCTGTAGGTCCCCAAGGACTGGGTTGGGAAACATCGCTCTAACTGGCTGTTTGTACAGGCAGCATTTTACATACTGCACTCAAAATTTCATTCTGAAAATGTCCGGAAGGGGAAAAGGAAAGAGGAGATTATCTTTGTTTCCTCTTGCTGACACAGAAGTGTTTAAAGATGCTTTATAAAGTGATGCTTCACTATAGCACATTTTATTCACCCATGTCAGCTACATATTTACAACTGCATCCCATAATAATCTAACACTATTAATGGAGGAGTAGTCATTTTGTTCCTGAACGCCTTTTAAGAGAAACAGCACAAATGTGGCGCACACCTATCATGAGATCATTTTTGCCAGTGACCCTCTGACAGTTTCCTCAAACGTCCCAGGACAGCATCACAGGAAATCTGCAGCCTGGATCCTGACTCCACATCCCACACAATGACACATCCTCTGAAACCGTTCAGGCAGTGCAGGACGTCCCAGCTGACTGACACAATCAGGACGATAGTCATGAAGATTGTGGTTACTGTGGAAAAGTGTTAGCGCCTAAAGAGCTAAGAGAGTGATAGGTGACCTCTGTCTCTGTTCTCTCCCTCTCTGACTCACCCCTCCATCCCACTTTCTACCATCTGCATGACCTTTGACCTCATCTGCTGGTGACTGGCCCTTGCCAACTCAATGGGGATTACTTGATCATGTGACCATGAGCCCCTCCCACTCCTTGTCGCTACTGAAAAGAGGCACACAGGACGTAATGATACTGAAATCCATACATCGCGGTTTGTCAGCCCAGTCCTCAGAGACCCCCAACAGTCCATGTTTTTGCTCCCTCCCAGCTCCCAGTGTGCCTGTACCAGGTATTTGGTGTTCTGGATTGGCTGGGAGCAGGGGGGGAGCAAAAATATGGCCTGTCTGGGGGGTCCCCCAGGAAGGGCTGAAAGTCACTGATCTATATCATGTCTCCAGCGACATTCAGCAGCTGCATCATCAATCTCACCTTCTGCCTCCAGTTGCTTCAGCTGCTGTCCTGTACGGAGGAAGTACTTCCTCATCAAGATGAAGATGACGGCAAGGGGAATGGCTGCGATGAAGATGTAGGGGCGTATAATGGACACCACAGAAATGGCCCCCAGCACGATAAGTGTGAGCTGGAGGGAGACAACAGAAACACACTCTCTCAGTGAGTATTAGGAGAGTCTGCTTTCTGTTTGAAGCACTCTGCCAACCCTGGGATTTGAATCAGTGACCTTCTGATAACAGGTACAGGATCTAAACCCATTGTGTCCTAACCCACCCTGGCTCCAAAATCATGTCCTTCGAGCCAGATTCAAACCAACAACCTAAGGAGGATAGTGTTGTCTTTTACAGTCTTCTGCTCTATCAACAGAGCTATTGAAAGACATATATTTAGTTCCTTCAGTCTACAGTGGATATTATACATGGGAATTCAGCTGAACAGAAAACTAGCAATTGATTTGAATTATAAAGCAAATGCATCTATGTAAATCCTAAAATTGGGGGCTATAATTTGAGTTTCAGTTACTCAAAATTACATCCTTCGAACCGGATTCGAACCAGTGACCTAAGGATGTCAATTGATGTTCCACTACAGTCCTCCGCTCTACCAACTGAGCTATCGAAGGAGACACAATAAATGATTTGTCAGTTAGTGCTAATGGATAGGTAATCTAACCATTTAACAACTAACTTCTCATTCGGAAACAACAAATTAACAAAATATATATATATATATATATATATGGCTGTAAAATGTATGAACGATATAATAGTTGTCTGTTAGTGCAGATCGTACAGTAATCCAACCGTTTAACAAGTATTTTCTCATTCTGAAATACACAGCATGTATACACATTGTTAAGCTTAATCTTACTTTATATGAACACAAAATAAAGGTTATAAATAAACCGAACATTTCAGGTTGTGTCAGTAAAGATGCAGAGGGTGCAGTGACTGCTAATGCACAGGATTATCAGGATTATTAATGAAGCATACATAATACTCTGAGCACCAGGTGTGTGTTTTCCAGTTTAAATAGATAAACCCACCTGTATGAAATCGAACAGGATGAGGGGCAGCATGTCATCGATGGTCGCCATGTCCTTGGTGAAACGGTTTATGATTCGGCCTGAGGACAGCGACACATAGTGAGCACGGGGACGAGTGCGGCGTGACGGCAGGAGCTGACAGCGTGGCACCATCCCCCCCACCCCCACCCCCGGCACACTGACCTGTCTTCATGGTGTTCAGCACCGCCATGGGGGCCCGCAGCACCGCCCGCAGCATCTTCTGGTGCAGCCGCTTGGACACGGTGAGCAGCGTGTGCACCAGCGGAAGGCCCCGGAAGAAGCCCAGGGCCAGGATGCTCTCCGACGTGGCCACGTAGATGTAGACTATGTAGTAGGCACTGGTGGGTGTGATGATCACGGCCCGGGCAGGCCCTGGGGAGGACGTGTTGCAGTGGACTGTCTCATTTTCCTCCTTCCAGATCTTACTGGATGAGTAGTAGGGAATAAGGTTTAAGACTCCAGTAGGACAGCTGACTAATTATGCTCCTCTGTGACCGATTCTGCTCCGAATCCCCAACAGAATAACAGGTAACCCTGATTGAGTGTTTCTCAACCCAGTCCTCAGGGATCCCCAGACAGTCCACGTTTTTGCTCCCTCCCAGCTCCCAGCCAATCAAGAGCAACCTGGTACAGGTGTGTTGGGAACTGAGAGGGAGCGAAGATATGGACTGTCTGGGGGTTCCAGAGGACTGGGTTGGGGAACACTGCTCTAATGCTTCTGAAAATGACTCCAACACAAAAATAGAATTAATGTCCCAGAAAGATTGACATGGGAAAGAGACTCACTCTGTTAACAGGAATATCCCAACGACAGATCCAGCCACCTGTATCAGTCAAGGGAAATTATCAGAACATGAATCATTTTGTAAAACTAATTTGGTTAGTGTTAGATTTCTTACTCTTTAGAGAAGCAATGATTTAGTTCATACTCATAAAATGTTAAAATATACATTCATAAACCCCTTTCCACATATAGCTTAATCAAGATTTGCCATGAAATGATCAGGATATGACAAAAGGGCAATTCTCTCACCTCCAGCACAAAAACAAAAGCGATGAAGATGAGAACATAAATGAGGTTTCTGTTTTCTGAGAAGTAGCGCAAGTACGTGCTCCACGAGGTGGTTTGAAAAACGTTATCGCGGTCATCTGCAAAGCATTCCTAAAAAATAACAGAAAACGATTCAATTATGGTTCCAGACCTAAACCAGACCTAGACCTAATGTCTGTCAGACCCAGACTACTCAAAAGCTTCAGGATTTTACATTCAAATTCATTCTAGTTAAATTTAGCTTTTTTTAATCGGTAAATAATAAACCATTCAGTGAATCACCAACTCCAAACACAGCTGCCCTCTACTGATATGTTTGGCATTTCAGACAATCATCCAGAGACTGTAGGTTCAGAACAAATTAGCACTGCTCTGAAGCTGAAAGTGACCCAGCTCTAATCATATATTCTTTACTTTCACTGGTAACACTTCACAGTAAGGTTCCCTTTTGCACTTACAAATTAATTAATAACCTGATTATAAACCACTCATAAACACTTTAGAAGAATAGTCATTGTCAAGTGGTACCCTTTCACTTTCCTATATAGCAGCTGTTCAGAAATTTAATCTTACATTTAACCCAACCGTCAACAATAATGAATGCCTGAAGACAGTATTATATATACTTAGTGGCCACTTTATTAGGGACAGCTGCCTAGCAACCTTTACAAAGCAGCCCCTGAGCAGTTGGAGTCAAGGGGGAGGGAGCTGAACCACACAGCACCCCAAGCCTGCCGCTGTACCTAATAATGTGACGTTATTCTTTCCCATTGACGCCTCCTGGCTGTAAAGGTGAGATTGTGTCTGGGAGTAACTGCGGTGCTGAGCAGACCAGCAGCTCACCTCCATATTCTCCTCGTCCACATCCTCGGTGATGTTGTACATGCTGTCTTTGGAGAGGCGCCGGGTGTAGATGTCCAGCTCCGAGGCCAGCTCACACTGCGGCGTCACCGACAGCTTCTTACGAAAGGACGACTGCAGCTGCTCGCGGCGACCCTGGTCCTGGGCATTGGTGATGAAGGCCAGCACAGACTGCCGCCGTTGCCGCGGGAACTTCAGTCCGTGGTGGTATACATTGCCCCGGGGCAGGACCTCCTCTACCTGGTTGTCTTCAGGCACCACCGAGAACCGGCGATCCAAGCGCTCATGGCCGCCTTCCTCTTCCGGCTGGATGAAGGAGAACTTACGGGAGGCCCCTAGAGGACTGAGGGGTACCGAGAGCTTCCTCCTGTCTGGGCCGCCCCCCTCGGGGGCCAGGGCCGTCTGCCGGAAGGACTCGGGCTGCGGGCCGGACGTCTCGTCGACGGAGATGCGCCGCAGCGTTTCTGTGAGCACGGAGCAACGGCGTTCGGCGTTGATGCTGTCGTACGCCTCCAGGCCCAGCAGCAGCCCGCTGAAGTTGGGCCTCTGTGCCTGTAGCTCAGAGAAGGTGCCGTAGAAGTAGCAGGTGCCGTTATGCAGCAGCAGGATGCGGTCGGCCCGCTTCAGGTGCTCCAGCTTACTAGTGACCACGACGCGCGTCTTGGAAGCCATGAGCTTGCACAGGCACCTGCAGGCCATTGGTGGGAGAATGAGCCAATGAGTGGACATTAAAGGACATGATCGCTGTGGAATTCTCGAATCTGATTGGTCAGAAGGGTGTTGATTAACTTCTTTTAAACCTGCAGAGTCCTAGCTAGGAGAATCGCTGGAGTAAGTCAATGGGCAATTTTGTACTAATAACTGGTTTATTGCTCCCCGGTCCCCCAGAGGAGGATGGGGTCCCCTTCCGAGTCTAGGTTCCTCTCAAGGTTTCTTCCTGCTAGAGGGAGTTTTTCCTTGCCAATGTCGCCTCAGGCTTGCTTGGTGGGGTTCTGGCTGGTTAAATGTAAAGTGCTTTGTGACAATGACTGTTGTTAAAAGCGCTATATAAATAAAATTGAATTGAATTGAATTGAATATGGTCATACCAATGGACGGTTTTTGAATTAACGATTAATGATGGTGGCTTGGATCGTATCTAACAAAATGTTTAAGCACTGTCAGAAGAAAGTAGTTCTACTAATAAAAATGTTTTCCTCTCATACACATGAGCCTTACTTTACGCATTCCGATATCAGGTCTATTACAATGACATTTTACACCACAACACGATGCAGGAACCTGCATCCGAAGCTCAGCTTTATATCTTCAGGGGATTTTAGTTTAAAGGTCTCATACATCATCCTTACTATCACAGCATGGCTGCTTAAACTCAATGGCTCAAATGAGGTGTGAATAAATATCAAATAAGCATCATGCTAAACGGAGCGGAAGGGCCTTTCACACACACCTTTCGAATATTTCCTTTTCTGTCACGATGTCCAAGTGTGTGAAAGGAGAGTCGAGCAGGTAGAGATCTGCATCTTTGTATACTGCTCTGTAAGAGAAAAGTGTATTACATTATTGTACAAAATCTGTAAACTTCCAAAATGTAAACTAGACAAGCATTTACGTTTAACTTATTTGGCACACACTTTTATCCAAAGGAACATGCAACTGGGAAAGCAGGGTTAGACAGTGCCTGGACTGATCGGGATTTAAAGGCCTTCCACAGTGCGCCAATGATGACATCACTCTGCTGACCCTGAGATTTGAACTGGTGGCCATAGAGCCACATGCTGCCCCAAAATGGAATCCTTCGAGCCGGATTCGAACCAGCGACCTAAGGATATCAACTCCTAACCCACTACAGTCCTCCGCTCTACCAACTGAGCTATCGAAGGAGCTGGCTCTCTGTTAATGTATTCAGTAAAAAAACACAACCATGTAACACCTATTTTCACATTCAGAAATACAAAAAAAAAAAAAAAAATTACACACACATATATATATATATATATATATATATATATAGTCAATCTGTCAATCTTATAGTCAATAGAGTCTTACTCTACACATACAGTATAAAGGTGGTAAATTTTATAATTAATTATTATAATTAATTAATTATAATTAATCATTTAAAATTATTCATATTTAGCTTGTTAACGGCATCCTAAATTGTACATCATTTTAAACACATGGGTAGCACTCTGTGTGTGTGTCTGTCTGTGTCTCTCTGTGCGTGTGTTTGTCTGAGTGTGTGTGTGTGTGTGTCTGTCTGTCTGTGTCTCTCTGTGCATGTGTTTGTCTGTGTGTGTGCGTGTGTGTGTGTGTCTGTCTGTGTCTCTCTGGGCGTGTGTTTGTCTGTGTGTGTGTGTGTCTGTGTGTGTGTGTCTGTCTGTCTGTGTCTCTCTGTGCATGTGTTTGTCTGTGTGTGTGTGTGTGTCTGTCTGTCTGTGTCTCTCTGGGCGTGTGTTTGTCTGTGTGTGTGTGTGTCTGTTTGTGTCTCTCTGTGCATGTGTTTGTCTGTGTGTGTGTGTGGGGGGTGTTTCTTTGAAGCATTTTGCCTCTCACAGTCCAAAAAGCATGCAGTCAGGTGAGCTGGTGTCTCTGAATTGCCCATAGTCTGTGTGTGTGCCCGGCAGTACACCGTGAAGCGTGCCCACAGCTGCCTGCCAAAGGCTCCAGGTCCATACTGTCCCTGCACTGCATAAGTAACATGGACGATGAATATAATTGTTCCCAGTGATAATGAAACACTGTCAGAGGCTGCCTCAGCAAACATTTTGTTCAGTGTTTGGGTCTTGCGTGTAAGTTAATAATCGCTGCTGATTTCCAGGAGCAGCTGCACAGCTGAGGCAGCCATACGGCTACGCTGAGATGTTCATCTCTGAGGTACCTGGCCAGGCAGATGCGCGCCCGCTGGCCCCCACTGAGAGTCACACCCCCTTCTATTAGAGAAGTCTTGTCTTTGTCTGGTAGAAGCGCAAAATCCTGCAAGAAAGCACAGCAAACACAAGCATCAGAGCTTATCCGTCTGATTCTGTGAGTGTATCCTGTGCCGTCTAACCAGAAAAACAAGAACAGAGCAACAAGACAAACTCAATATGATACTGTTTTACTTTCAAGAAATGTACAACATCTAGCTTTCCAAGAAGAATGCACATCTGGTCTGTGAACCTTGCATTCTTATATGGCTGCAGCAATCCTACACACATGGAGGGATTATAGATACACCATGCAGTTACTTCTGTGGATAACTTAATCTTCACACTGCACACTACATTGACCGCAAGGAAAAGGATCCTGGGGAACTGAGAATGATCTGTTCAAACTAGCTGAATGCGTAGAACATTACAGAAAGGATATAACTTCATACCTGCTGAGTTCCACTGGGAAAGCATTCGGAGAGAAACAAATGCTTCAGTAATATTACATACAAACATCTGCTGTGCTCAACAACAAAAGAGTTAGAAACAATATTGCTTCTATGACAGCATTTTATTAACAGTTCTGACAGCAATCACACTGTCTTTATAGTACCCACCCCTGTCCGGTTTTATGTCCAGGGTTATGTTTGTCTCCAAAGGTGATAAGGCTTTGAAGTCGTGGCTGAAGTTTAGTAACAAAATATTACAAATGTAGCGGTAAATGAAGCCAGGATGGACTTGAGCTGGAGAGACACTGTACTGCACTCCACAGCAGAGCCGTATGGAGGGCCTGGTGTTCTGTCACAAGGCTCCCTGCATCTCTGTGCCCATAAACAAAGCAGGGGCTCTTTTTAGACCAGCGATACTGTGCAGACTGGCACCTGTCACAACTCACGGGGCAGAACAGATGAATGAAGAACGCCTCACATGCTCTGCTGTGTACAAGCCTTACGGGCAGGTGCTACAGAATGTTCCGCTTTTACATTAAATTTATTTAGCAGTCGGCTTTATCCAAAGTGACTTTTTTTGAGACGGTGCTTGTATCAAATGTGGGTTGAGGGCCCTACTCAAGGGCCCAGCAGTGAAACGACCCCGGCTATCCAGGGATTTGAACCGGTGACCTTCCAACCGCAAAGCCCAAACCTGAGTATCATATACTGTGCCCAAAAACCACATCCTTCGAGCCGGATTCGAACCAGCGACCTAAGGATGTCAGGTCTTATGCCACTACAGTCCTCCGCTCTACCAACTGAGCTATCAAAGGAGATGGTGCAAGAGGCCTCTGTTAGTGCAGATGGAAAAGTAATCCAACCACTGAACCGGCATTTTTTTTTTTTTCAATCGAAACACGCAACAAATTAACAGAAAAGTACTTTAAGCACAGAGTGCTAATCCAGTGTGGTTTCACCTTAAATCCAGGTGAAAGGTAACTATCTGGTTTGTAGGTACCAGTGGCCGCAGTGTCACTGGGTTATGGTGGGATGACCGTACAGACACAGAGTGGCACTGCACCTCCTCCAGCTGGCAGGCCTTGATGACGCTGCAGTAGCGATACTCGTCGTATGTCAGGCCGAAGACGATGTTGTCGCGGATGGTGCCCGGCATGATCCAGGGCGTCTGCGGCGAGAAGGAGATGCGACCGCTGTGCTTCATGGTGCCCTGGGTGGGGACCAGCTCCCCCAGGATCATCATCAGCAGCGAGCTCTGCCAACGGGGGACAGTATGAGATTCGCGGGTATTTTTACAATTAAGATTCTGAAAATGAATATATATCCCCCACAGGACTGATGCCGTACTGCAGCATTCCCCAATCCAGTCCTTGGGGCCCCACAGATGGTCCACGTTTTTGCTCCTTGCCAGAGAGTCACATTTTTGCTCCCTACTGGAAGCCGGGAGGGAGCAAAAATGTGGACTGTTTGCAGGTCCCTGAGGACCGGATTTGGAAACACTGCCTTTCTGTATACAAGCCAAAATAAAATAGGACTATTATAATTCATGCAGGAGGTCATTTTCTGTTTTGTTTATTAATTCATACAAAAGTCTGAACACATCTAATTTTAATGCATTTGTCTCTATTTTAGCTATGTTATTCACTTTATAATAAAAGGCCTCGAGGCAATGAAGTAATACATATCAAATATTGTAAAGACCAAGAGAAGTGTTCAGCATCACAAAATTTTAGAACTTTTCAAAATAGCCACCTTTTGTATCAATGACAGTATTGTAGACTCTTGAGATTCTCTCAATCAGCTTCCAGATGTAGCCACCTGAAATGCTTCTCCAACAGTCCTGAAGGAGTTTCCATAAGTCCTGGGCACATTTTGGCTACCTGCTCTTACTCTTCATTTGAACTCGTCCCAAACCAGCTCTGTAGAGTTTAGGTCGGGGGATTGTGGGGGCCAGACATCTGTCACAGCACTCTTTCTCTTTGCTTATTCACAAGATGATACTTACTGTATAACCTTAAGGTTCACTTAGGGTCATTATCTTGTTGAAAAACAAATGATTTTCAGTATGTGTGTCCAGACGTTTGACTATTATTATATGTTTATATCAGTTTGTATGTTTTCTGACTGAACTGGCAGTGATCAAGTCCCATTCAAAGAGATAAATTTGATATTGATCATGCTGCTGTTGGTAAATGGAACAAAATAATAATTTTCAAAAACTGAATGATCCAGTGGATCATTCAATCACGTGACCACACCTGCAGTGAGGCACTCTGCACATCATAAACTCATCCCTCCATTAGTGTGGCTTATGATTATTCTGCATGGATGCCTTTGTCTCACTATGGGGGACTGGAGTGATGTGACGTTTTTATAATCAGGGACCGTCACTATATTGTCATACCTTTCCTGATCCAGTCGACCCTGCAACTGCCAGCATCTTCCCCTTTTCCAGGTAGAGACTGATGTTTTTCAAGACGGGCGTCACATAGAGGTTGGTGAAGAAGAACCCAGCGTCTCCATTCGGGTGCTCGCTTACTTTGTTCTGTTTTTTGATCCTCTCAAAAAGTTCCCCTATTTCCTTAAAGCACAGAGAGAGCTGGGATTATTCTCCACGCTCCCTAAGCCTGTCCAAGCTACTAGTCCTGAGGGTTCTGTGTTTCACAGAGGGAGGTGGTCCAGTCTACCTTTTGCTGTTATTTAGAAATGAAACAAGAATTTCGTGCACAAATTACATTTTCTTTTAGAAACACTGTACAGATTAATAATTCACCCTTTAAGTGTGAATCACTGAGAATCAAACTCTGCTAATAAAATGGATTATTACCTCAGACAACAAAGAGAATTTCAGGCCTAAATAACATAAGAAAATAGTATTATTTTGCTTATTGTGGGACTCCCTGTTTCTCAGTTAAGTTTTCATTCCCAGTGTCCGTGTTTCCCTTTTGTTGATCTACTTGGTCCCAGTGTTGATGACATGCAGCGACCAAACACAAACACTGCCTTCCCATACTAACCTCATCCCAGGAGGCACTAACATTTATCAGTTCTACGTCTTTTGTGGTCAGGTTATAGTCCAATACTTTGTATTCTTCTTTAGTAAGAAATTCCTAAAAAAAAAACACATACACACACATTTAGAAAGAGAAAAAACCAGAGTATACCTGCAACTACTACAGAATAAAATGTCGAGTCAGCCGTATTCTCAGATAGAGCAGTGCGTGCAGTTGGATTAAAAAAAAAAAAAAACAAGAGGAATGCAGGGAACAGCATGTACTTTAGATATAAAGTATCCATGAAGCAGCAGTCAGACCGGGGCAGCATCAGGACTGAGTGAACCACAGGACTCTCTTCTGTCTGCAAAACCATACATCTACACTACATCACCTCTCCCTGGTGCATAGACCAGAAACCTGTGATGAATACTAGGATTGTTATTTGGATAAGAAAGGGTCTAATCCTTCTGCAGTATTATTGATATTAAGCGATCATGAACCTTCCAGGTCACATAAAGCTTCCTCTGAAGAACCTTCTGACAGCAGCTCAAACTGTTTTGTTATTCTCAGAATCCTCTGCCGAACCAGGCTACTGTATAATCAAGTATGAAAGTTTCTCTAGAGCTCTTAGAACAGAGTAACCATAGGTCAAAAGTAAATAAATGACAAACGGTGTTGATTTTAACACGCGGGAGGCCTACCTCTAGCTTGTTGACCAGACCCACAGTGTCGTACCACATCTGGATGGAGTTTGGCAGCTGCCGGGTGACCGTCATCCTCAGCACCATGCAGTAGGAGGCCGTGGTAAAGATTTGGCGCAAGATGATCCCCTTGGTGAGTGCGTAGGGCAAGACACCGGCGAGGACAACCAGAAAGGCCGAGAAGAAGTAAGCTGCGCTGTAGACATACCTGAGAGCGGCGATCTTCCTCGTCAGAGTCATCTCTTCCCTGGGGCAAAGAAAACCGTTTGAATTTATAAAATTGTTGTGTAAGAACCATTTGCATACCACCAATGATGACAACATTTAACCTCCTGAGACCCCACCTATTCATTTATGTCCATTGTAGAGGACATTTTATTTTTGCATTTATCTTTTCACTGATGTTAGGAAACATATTTATTCCTGCTGTGCACTAAAGAGGACATGCTGTGAAATTAAAAATAAAAATAAATTTGAAAAAATCTAAATTGTAAGATGTCTTATTTCCTCCAAAAGCAAATAACCTACAATTGAAAGACACTTTTTCCCTTGGGTCTCAGGAGGTTGATGGTACATCCCTCTAAACAAAATGCTGATCCATATTCTAACCCATGCATTCTTACTGTCTGATGTTCTTAATGATGGTCTCCATGATCTCCTCCCAGCCATAAGCTTTGACCGAATGGATGTTCTCCACTATCTCAGAAGTGAGGGCCAGTCTCTGGCTGATCACCTTCGCTCTCTTCACTCTGAGGAGAAGGACAGCTACGTTCACTATCAGACCTGCCATTTTTAAAAGGTCAGTCTTGCTCTTGCTGTAGTTAAAAACGAAACAAATAAGAACCAGCTTAAAACTAAATACACATGCAGCAGTGATACCTGAGGGACATACCTAAAAAATCACGCCCCCCCTGACAAAATGTCACCTTGGCCCCCCCCACAAAGTTTTACCAATGATTTCAGATATTCAAGGGTCCCTGTCAAGTGCTGGGCCCCTTGAATCTACTATGGTATATATGCCTCTCTGAGGCCCCTGGACAGCTGTACCAAGTGAAGGGGCTGGGGTGGAGCTGCAGTAGCGGAGGGTGGACACCAGGGGGGGACATGGAGGAGCCTCCTTAGCTACCTGATAGGGCCCATCCTCTGGGCCAGGCAGGCCTGAATGATAGCCAGCAGTGTCAGTGAGCCCAGCACGCTGAGTGCATTGACGTCGATCAGATCCCAGATGAGGCCGACGCACAGGATGCATTGCATGGGCGAGATCCACACGAAGTGTGCCAGCCCGAGGCTCTGAGAGACAGAAGGGCAACAGCGGCAGACGTGAGGAGAATGTTGCAGGAAGCAAACGCGCAGCCGAGCCACAGCCACCACATGACCCAGTCACATGACCCAGTCACATGACCCAGTCTCTTGACCCAGTGATACGGTTCAGGCAGCAGGGCCTCTACGGATGATGCAGAGCCTGGGATAGCAAACTGTTAATACGTTTGTGGCTTGGAAGGCCTTGTTTGCCGGAGCAGAATGAGGTGCAGGTGAGAATTGCCTGGAGACGATGGCACTCTTCTCCGATATTCCACACTGCCACACCACTTTCCAGGAGGGCTCCAAACTCACTCTCAACTGCCCCTCGGAACCCTTACCTTCAGTAATGAACATTGTGATTCCCATGTTGTTTTTTGCCACTTAATTATTATCAACTATATGTATATATATTTAAACTCTGAGCAGCATAAATGGATAGACAGCATTATTGCTATCCTGTCCACTTATGTAAGGATCCCCCACCTTTCGATCACTGTGGATTATGTCAGGGCTGTGGAGTCGGAGTCGGAGTCGGAGTCGAGGAGTCGGAGTCGGAGACAATTTTGGGTACCTGGAGTCGGAG
>JAODJU010000001.1:8094758-8118846 GCA_026776725.1 Gnathonemus echidnorhynchus
CCACTCCCACCTCCCCCCCCCCCCCGCCGGGCAGACAATGGCACCGGCCGTGCGGACGGGCTGTGACGTCACGCGCCTGCCGACAACTGACAGATGCCGGGTGGCTGGGGAGGGGGGGAGTGAGGCCGGCCAATCAGAATGGGATGTCTACTGGGGTCACCCCCTCCCCCGCAGTACACACGAGGAGCCCCTCCCCCATCGGAGAAGAGGGACACCTCAGCTGCACTGTGCTGAAAGCAGGCAGGTTTATTACTGGAGGGGGGGGCTTTCTTTGTGTTCCAGATAAATAACTGTGACCAAGACTCAGACACTAACTTCAAAATAATTTAAATCATTTAAACAAAAAAAATCAATACATGAACAGATCCTATGAGATGCAAATGTATCAATACTTTTAGAACCAACAATGTCTAATAAATACATTTTTACTACATACTCAAAATACTTTGGAAAATTCACATCAAGTTTGCAGAATGAATTAACCCAATGATAACCCGATTAACCCAATCCCCCCTGACTCTCTCACACACACACACACACACACACACACACCACGTCGCTCTCCTTCACAAACTGTTTTCCTTTGCTTTTCTCATGACTGTTGGACAGCTCACTATCAGAACCGGGCCCTGGCTGACTGGACTGGCTCCGCCTCCCACACATTCCTGCCTTATGGCAGGTACTGGCTCAGCCGCCATCCTCCAGGACAAAGCCAGTGAGGGGGGGAAGGAGGGAGGGAGAGGGGGGCTCATTGGCACCCATCAGGGGCCCTGGCTCCCCCCGCCATCCAGGCTCTCTCAGTGCTGCGAAGAGGCTCATTCAGTACACCGGACCAGCTCTGCATACAGTGGATGCTTTTAGCCGTCTTTATAAACATCAGGACAAGCCCCCAGATGGACAACTCAACTAAATACACCAGCTAACGGGAGAGAGTCGGGGCTACATGAGCGGATCGGTGCAGAAACAGCTCCCAGCTGGCACACAGATTTTTCAGCGATGCACCAGTAATGTTCAAAAAGCCCCAAGGAGACAAAAAACCCCTTGAATTTACTGGAGAGTGCGCTGGGAGATTTGCAAACCACATATTTCCAGACAATGTCACTTTGATAAGGACAATTACCAAGGCAAGGATCTCATCCAGGTTGCTAGGCAACTGAAAACAAGTACAGGACAAGTGCCTTGGATATTCATGGCCGTTTTGGATAAGAGAATTAATAAAATTTCTATGCTTGCAGCACAAGAGACAAGCAGGCAAGCAAGACCGGAACCTTAAACAGTCAGTCAGTTATTCAGTCAGTATGGAGGAGGTCTGTAAAGCAGATACAGACACAGATCATCACATTTCAATTTATGACCTCCATGCCCTGGACCTGCTTTGTCTCCCATGATATCTGCGCAAAAAACACAAAAGGAATCAGCTGTGGCCAGTTCAAATGCTCCACGGATAATCGTCAGACGGCAGAGGATGAACCACATGCAGAGACTTCGTTAGCGTTAGCAGTTAGCGAAACACAAGGTAGCCAATCCGACGTGCAAAACTGTCCCTGTCACTGGCTGCACACCAGGCGTTAATGACAAACCGGCCACGTTGAGGAAACATCAGTCCTGACACTAAGAAAATGGATAACTAATTAAATCAATAAAATCTTATGTCTCAAATAACCCCTTTTAACCCTACCCAAATATGTTTAGTGTGTGGTTTGATAAAATGCACACAGAATTACAATATTTAAGTTCCTGTTCCAGATAAGGTGCTTACTCTCACAACAGGAACTGACTGGGTAAATGAATAGAATACATTACATTTATCATCTGATATAGATATACACACACAAAGCTCAAAGTAAAGAAAGGAACGGTCATTTAGCACACACCGAACTCCTAAAGATCACAAACTCCACAATCTAGCTCTCAACAAATTTCATTAAGGATTCTGCCACATCTTCTGCCTTTTCTACAATGCTCTCAGAAGCAGAAGTGGTCATTTTCACCATGAGATTTGTTGACTTTGGGGAAAAAACCAGGATGTCCAACATCTTTCAAAACTCAGTTCAGTTAAAGCACATTAACAACAATTCAGCTTGTATTTCAAATGCAAGGACTCTAGCCCTAAAGCAGGAAGGTACTTACGATCGCCTTTAAGAATGGAATCAGTTAAGCAAGGCTTTGTAAACACTTTACTAACACTGACAGCTAGGAGAAAGTCTTTGATAGCATCATTCATTTAGCTTTTAAAGACTGAAAGATGATCAGACATCTACCCCAGCGGGGCTGCAGGAGTGTGCTGGATGTGATCTCTGCACGAATGCAACGTTACTCATGACCTACCAAATGTCTCCACTTCCTCATTTGCCACCACCTGCTGCCAAGAAGAGGAACTGCAGGCCCGTAAAAGACTGACGGTGATGGAGGCAAAAAGCAAAACTGAAGACAAAATTTGTCCAAAAATCAACCGAAGCAGATGCCCTAATAAATATGTCAAAGGTATTCAAACAAATAATCAATGAG
Source organism: Gnathonemus echidnorhynchus (assembly GCA_026776725.1). Classification (NCBI taxonomy): domain Eukaryota; kingdom Metazoa; phylum Chordata; class Actinopteri; order Osteoglossiformes; family Mormyridae; genus Gnathonemus; species Gnathonemus echidnorhynchus. The sequence continues at coordinate 8,097,267 of JAODJU010000001.1, forward strand.
GCAATAAAGAAAACCAGAATCCCACCAAGAGAGCCAGGTGACTAAGTTATGTGAGATTTTACGAAATTAAGCTCAACCAGATTCCTCAATGTGGGAATATGACAGAAACAAATCAACAGGGACCGACCAACCACCCAGCAAAGTAGCATCTTCCCAACACAACAGAGATTTCCGCTGAAAGGATCAAACTGTAGAAGAGAAGGTACCATTTCTGGTGACCCTCTGTAATGCCCCAACACCCTACACTAACAGAAATAAGGGCCGCTTTCGACAGTATGGACGGAAATGCATTCTTGTTTGTCCGAAAGAACGAAGCTTGCTTGTTTCACTGAGCGAATCACATCTGTCCGACTGCTAGCTATTTGTTTAGTAAAACAGTCACTGAAATACTAAGCCAATATGCAAGGGGAAGGAGTGGATTTAGATGTGGCCCCTGAGTCACTCAGACACAGTCTAATTTGTCGTTATCTGTCGGTACAGATGTCTCAATGAAAACTAGAGATGCAGTACATGTTGGTTAATGTATTGGTATCAGCTACCTGGGACATATCTTAGCTGTCATGGTAACTCACCGCTATCTGGCCACTCGCAGGCTAGCGTACATTATCTTCAAAATGCAGTTGCCCCAGTTCTCACTGGAACTAAAATACGTGAAGGTGACAGTCCTGCATTCACCTCAAAGTTAGATTACAACTGGCGGAAATGGCAGATTTATCCCAGAGAGACCCCAGTTTATGTAACATGCTAGGTATGTGGCAGAAACCTTCCGCTAACTCTACTAGCTGTTCCATCCCAGTTTTGGTGCCCAACTATTTAAGTCTTCTGTAGGTTACTGATAAGGATAATAGTTCACTTAAAAATTTAATATTCCCAGAAAAAAACACAGCAATATCAGGTTATTTTCTTAAGCATCTGATTAATCCATTGAGCACGCAAATAAGAAATGGATGAAGGGAAATTAGCCTAGGTACTGATAGCGGAGTGATTGTTTAGAGAGAGCTGTATAATAAGACAGCAGTGAAGTGAGGAGAGTATTTTATGTAGCTGCAGAGTGATATTTATGTATTGTAATGGTAGGAGATTCAAGTTCCATTCCAGTACAATTGTGTGTGTATGTATGTGTATTATAGGCCTACACACACACACACACACACATATCATTAACGCATACATATTACATATATTTCAAGAACTTTCGATCCGGCTGTCGGTCCCAGGCCAGCCGGGCTCAGATTACTGCTGGCCAAACTACATCTAAATAAAGCCACTCTCAGCTGTGGTGCTTTATACTAAAACAACAAAAGCTCTGCTCATGCCGGTAAGGCAACGGCAAGAAAAGCAAACTTTATACTTCTACAGATCTTTCGCCTATTAGACACTTGTGCATAAGCGACGTGGAAAACCTTAATGCCAAATCACACGGACACATCTATAGGTTTGTGTTACTGACAAACTATAGACACATTAATGCCATTACATCATAGCATGCAAAAATCTCACTACAAATAAACACCCTGGTAGAAATCTACAGCATGACGTAACTCGGCTTACCTGACGATATAAAAACATCACTTAAAATGTTGATATTGAAACATAACACGAAGCATGAAGCTGCAACAAGAAACGCGACTTCATGGCATAAAAACACTCCCTAAAATACCCCTGAACTTCTGTATTGAACAGAACATGTGACAAAAGCGGAGGCAATGTCTGCATCCGAGGCAGCACTTTCGCCTGTCATTTAAGCGCAGCAGCCGTGCTAAACACATTAAAATGCTCATTAGGTGAACCTCTATATGTGCAGAATAACTTCGAGTTTTTGTGCATTTTTGTGTGTTTTTTCTGCGCTTTTCCCCGCGACACGTCAGCAGCGCAGCCCCGCAGCAGAGCGCCGTTTGCTGGACCGCCGCTGTAGCCTCCCGGGGGAGTTTAACGCCACTTTGTTTCCAGGTCTCACTGCCAAAATGTTGCAAGTTATGTGCGCCTTTAAAGCGTAAAATGAAAATTATAATTGGTTATTAAAGGGATGTATATCCACAATACTTCTGATCAACTGTAAACTTAAATCTAACCCCGGAGATAAAAAGGCTGAACACTCACATGCGGAATCAGAACCGAAAGTGTCCGGTAGCCCGTCCGGTACCCGGGGCTCAGAGGCGGCCGGCGGCTGAAACGGCCCCAAGCAGAAGCATTATCCCTAAACGGATACTGACAGACGCCGCTGTCCTCACACCAAAGGTCGGCGCCACCAAACACGGAAACGGGCAGCGGCGGCCAGCCCCCGGACGCGAACCTGGATCCGGGAAAACAACGTGGCGCATTGAACAGAGACGCGCTGGAAAGTTAATTTAAAAGCATTTCGTATTTTATACCCCGCTTTTCGCCAGTGAGCCACACGCAGCCAGTAAACCTTTGCAAAGAGAAGCGTAAAGCAGCCATTTTAACCTGCGCTCTCTGCCGATGGCACCATGTTCTCCTGCGGGGGGAATGGCGTCCGTCACTCCGCTCGTACGGCGCGACCTGCGGGCTGTTCTGCTGGAGCGACTCGGTACCCGGCGCGATCGCGCTATTATTCCCTGTTCAGGCTCACCTGAGGTCAGGCTATCGCTGATTTTAAACGGCACTCGCAGCAGGTAAAGTAGAGGGAGCATCACAAGGAGGAAGAGCAGCCCGGGACACGTCCAGGAGCTGAGGGCGCAGGCCGTGAGCTGCCCGGCCGCCGCTGCCCCCGGCTCGGCCATGGTGCGGCGCAGTGTCCCCGGGCGCCAGGGCGGACCCAGACTCTGGCTCCGATCAAAGTCGTGGAATAATTTTAGCTACTTTTCACGTACTAGTTCGTATGTGAAACGATCTGTCGTATTGATGTGACCTTACACTTTGTACAACATTGTATTTCCAAACGATTAACATGTATGCAAGGTAGAGACAAAAACGTAGAGCCATTGATTTTATGGGGTATGCACACAGTTGTGGAAAAATACTTTTGGAAGTATAAAATTGCATCAATAGTGTGACTGAAAATGTTAATATATGACATTTATTTAGCACTTATGTCCGATCATGACAGTTGCCAAGTCTCACGCATCTGGCGTGACACTAACGCATTCAGACTCGCGCAAGAAATCTTACGGCACATCTACATTATTCCATTATAAATCTAAACTTAGCTATATCAAAAGCGTAGGGCTAGTTTGCAAACCCTACATAATATTTACAAAGTAATAAAACTCTTAGCTACGTGTATATGCGTGTGCATGTATGTGCAGACTTGTCTCAAATGAAAAATCTCTCTATCCTGCTGACCAAACTTGGTAACCCTGTCGAGTCCTAACCCATCAAGATGAAGATCAACCTATAGGTGCTGCAGTCCACAATGCAAAGGGGAGTATAAATTACTTTCATAACCTCTATGCTGTATCTGGTTACATAGGACAGTGTTACAGACCAACACCTCCTCCACAAACAGCCTCTTCTGCTTCAATTTCTGGTTCTCAAATGAGACTGATGCTCCGCTAGGCCAGAGAGGCAGGCTGTGTGTTCAGGATGCTGTCTTGATTGGTTCCTGTATGATATTACAGACCTTTTTGGGAAGAAAGGTTTGGAATAGATTGCGCACTTACAGAAAAGTCACACATTTAAATAGAAAATCTGTCATTTAATGCCACGATTTTCACTGCATTACAGTTCATTCCAAGATGACACAGATCACCAAAGTGACAGATCATTTAATACAGATATATTACAGTATGCCTTGGTATATTACAGCCATTTCCATTCTTAATAAAAATAACATGAGCACGTAATATGAACAATGAACATAAGTAGCACACAGCATTTTGAGTAATTAAAGACATTTTACATAGGCTCACCCTGTTTCTATTCTCATATAGCTTGTTAGCCGAGTTCAGGTTATTGATTAAAGTTCTTGCTCAGGTAGATGGGTATGAAGTTCACAGACACATATGCAGGAGTCTGAGCACGTTAAGGAGCTGTGTTTCGGGAGACGAAGCCATGTAATAGAGGAATGATGATCGCACAGTACAACTTACAGGTACTGACTCTGAGCAACTATCTTATGAGAGCTTCCTTTCTTTAGAATAAAAATGGCGGTCACATCTTCACAAGAGATCATAGCTGCAACAGTATCTCACATGAAACTATTTTTTTTAGCCACTCGCACATCCCCACGCAACAGCAGACACACATCAGCAAAACTGAAATGAAAAAAAAGATGATTATAAAATATGTAATAAAAGTAAGCATTTTAAGTATGACCGATATCTTACATTTTGACAGACTGAACTTTTTACTTTGTACATGGACAAACAGCAATCCCAGCATGCAACGCCACGCCTAAGCATTCTGCATCTCCTTGCCGATCTTGTAGCTCAGGATCTTGTTCCAGTCGATCTTGGTGCGCGTCACAGGGAGCTGCCGACGTAGAGCTTTGAAGGTTGTGTCCGACATGGTCTGGTAATTCTCATTAATTGCGGTCTGAGAGACAAAGGGGCTCAGGGTTATGTCGTACCAACACTGTGGCAGTTGGGCTATTAACGGATTTAATTACACCGTAACCCTCAAGCGGAAAAGCGGCACGCAGAAGATGTAGGTGTTTAATTTTGCTGGATTGAGGTAATCTCTACAAAACACTGAACAGACATAAGACGTTTAAGGAATAAAGAGAGAAAGGGAATTAAGTACAGAATTTGACCATCGGTAGAATTTACGGATTTCAGAAAACATACTTGGTAATCATTCTCTGCAGCCTCCATTATCTTCACGAATTCACTTGCCGTTTTCTCTTGGGTCTAATGCAGAAATAAACACTTAAATCCTGATTCAATTGAGAATTTGTAATGAGCATGAATGCAATTGAATTTACAGGCAGAGACAGATGTTTCACACAGATGGGACTCCCAAAGACACGATGAGGCCTTCCGGCTGTTAGCCACACATTTGTTATATACGCACCGAGACGGTCATCGACTCCCGAGCTTCTTTGTGGCTCACCAGCTGAACGTTTCCATCCTCATAATAGTGGACCTAACCACCCAAGAGAGAAAAAGCACATCTAAGGCCAGATTGTGCATTTATGGAACATCTGACTTGATCAAAACGTGTTCTGGCTTCTGTCATATTCGCCAAATGTGCCCTGTTGTGTTTCATCACCAGAGGAGATTGAGGTTTTCACAGGATTTCCTGACTGAACCACTACAAGCTGGCTTCTCTTGCTACCTTAACACCACTGAGTTTTTTTTTCCAGACATAAAGAAGCCTTTGAAGAGGTCTACAGGGCCATAGAGAAAAAGCAGCAAGACTTTGTTTCTATACCTGGATCTTCATGATTCCCATCACTTCAGTAGATGAAGGGGTAATGGTGAACTTCCATTCGGACCTCCAGCGTCCATTCCTATACAGTACAGGTATGAAAGAACATGCCATCATTCCAAAAGGGTCCAATTGTTAAAACAAGTTTTAAAAAAAAACACCTGCAGGTTGTTCTTTCAGTCAGTGAGGAATTCACCTGCATATGAGAACACAGGTCCTGTCATGGCAAAGTAATATAGTAACAAAATAATAATGAAAAGTAGTTCCATGACTGTAACACAGGAAGGTAGTGATGAGCAGAGCATACCAGAAGTTTTTGGGCTGAAACTGATGGCACTCTATGCACACGATGATGGTCTGATGTTTGTCGATGGTTTTCCCATATATCTATTAAATGTCAGCAGAGGAACAACAATGCAAGTCTGATTACTTGATTTCCCATCAAAATTCATTTACAGTATTTATTTACCAGGCACTTATCGAAAGACATACGTTTTTGAGAAACAAGGGCAGGCAGTCCCTGGAGCAATTGGGAATTACGGGCCTTTCTCAGGGGCCCAATGGTGAAATCACACTGCCAAGTCTGGGATCTGTACCAGCGACCTTCTGATCACAGGGGTTGCATCCTAACCAACTGAGCCACGCGCCGCCTCCCAAAAGCACAGCCTGCAGGAAGGTTGGTACAGTCTGCTGACGACTGCCTAATCAACACAGAATCATCAGCAGATACTGAACCTGGAACCTCCAGAGTAGGTGATCTGGGTTCCATACTACTAGGCCACTGGAGAGCATGTTCAAAAACACGGCGCCTGAAACCCACCTCACTCTACTGCAGCCCGCCCAGGCAGAAGACCACACTTACGGTGCAGACGCCGTACTTACGGTGCAGACGCCATTGGGGTAGTGCTCCTTGACGTAGTTGCGGACTGCGACATCCACGGCGCTTCGCCAGCTCTCGATGCTTGCGTCCACGTCGTGAGGTCGGGGGTCACTCGCCTCCTTCCTCAGGTGGTCGAACTTGAAGGAAATTTTGTTCTTGGGGTCCAGAATGCGGCCATTGCCCAGGTCGCCGTGCTCTGTGATTAAGACCTGGGGAGAAGAATGAGCACCACCATCTCGTAAGACTGGAGACCTTTACCATTCACGTTGTCGCACTTTTACTGGTCCATTAAGTACCAGCACTGAATAACTTAAGACAGGAGCTATATTTGGAGACGTTTCCGTGGGATGTAACATAGCGTTACAGTATGAAAAGTGCGATCTGGTTCAACAGCACGACGCGATTCATATTTCACGTACCTGCTCTTTGTATCCCGTGATTTGAACCGGTGTAAACTGGTCCGCATTGTATTGTGCGAACGCACTTTAAGAAAAAAACCACAGAACAAAGCAGCATTAAACGGCGAGATATTTATGCTGTGTTCATAATGACACGCTACAGTAGCTGTGAACTTACTGCGCTGCTCCATCCCTGAGAAGATCATCATTGTCCAGCAGCAGCCTCACATCTGAAAGCAGAGAGATCACACTAACACACCCTCCCACCTCACTTCAGCGTGCGGCATGCAACGGAGTGTCATTCGGAGACAGAGACACAGGCAACGGCCACTTAATTACAGCAAGCACCGAGATGCCGCAGAGGGTAACCTAGAGCGGAATTTAATTGTAGTGGCAGGATCCTCGTCGGCACCCCAGACGTGCGGGAATTCCCCTGCTATGGTCATTAAGGGTAATTCCAGTTCCAGAGAAACCTCTCCTGGGGGATTCTCTCTGGGGGTTTCCCTCTGTAATGCACATGCAGCTGCTGGCTCACGGCTAACCTGGCCCTGAGTAACTAATGGAAAACCTGCTCTTAGCATGTGAGGAACTGGACACCTGATCAATAGTAATTTAAAATTAATCTACAAATCTGATTCAGTTTATGAATGTTTTATAATCATAACCTTCTGAGCTCCACGAGACAAACCCCCCTGCACCAGGGATGGGTTGGGGGTGCTCGTACCCACCTGACGCCCCCCCCCTACGGGTCATGGACTCCAAACTCACCCTTGAAAACTTCGTTGAACTCTCCAGGAGGGGCGTGGATGATGAAGTTTGCAGCGATGCGCACCTGTAATGAGGTAAGAGCAGTGAGGTGTAGCGACGGGAGATGACCAGTGACACATCAGAGAGCCAATGCCATGTGAAACAGGAAGTCAATCCCCAAAGGGGACAATACTGGTTAAGATCAAGGTAATAATACTAAGACACAAATAGTATTTGACAAAACATGGCCCAAGACTGCCCAAGTTACTCTTTAATTAAAAGACTAAAAAGTGTCCTTAATTACAGAGTGTGGGCCAGTGTGTGGCCTAGGTTAGGCCATGACTATGACTGTAAGGGTGCTGGTTTAAATCCCACAGTCAGCAGGGTAATTTTACTGCTCCCGGAAGTCTGACCCCGCCTTTTCAAAAAACATACGTTGCTTTGCATCAAAATTTTGATGCTCTGCAAAATAAAATGTACAAATGACACCCCAGCTCCCTAGGAGGTGTATCTGTCTTAAATCGACAGCCATTTATGCACATTCATCACACTATTGCTGCAAAACTTCCTGTCGCAGTGAAACCGTCTGTGTGGCAGGAGCAATGGAACGCATGACCGTACATGGGCATGTCACTGGCCGGCCATGCCCCCTGCCGCGGGCCTGGGGAGGGGGGAACAGCGGCTTGCCTTATAGAAAGAGAAACACTTGCCAGTTAAAGGAAGTGGGACCTTTATCAGGCAGGGCCCTGAACTGACAGACGATGGCAGGAGGTGGAGCCTCGAGCCCCCAGCCACCACCCGACGGCTTTCGGGAGCCATCGATGCCAAAGCACCAGACACAGGGACAGTTCTGGTCCCACGTCAGTGTCCCTCATAGACAGTAACTGCACTTTGGTCAGCTGGGATTCCACACAGCCAGCTCTATGGTAACAGAATTACAATCAGAGCAAAACATGGCTACAATCTGAAAGGAACTGACTCGTGTTGCTTGAAATACCATCAGTTCTCTGCTATTGTATCCCAACTATCAAATTATACTGCATTATGAATTGCACCCTTCACCAAATGTATGAGATTTTGGTAATGGGATTACCACAACTGCAGGAGTGGCACAACTCTTCCTAACATTGCCCTGGTTTACTCACATTCACTATTTATTTATGTCACTCTGAGTTTCATCCCATGCTGCTTCTGACTCTCGGTAGGTAGTCTAGTGTAAAAAGTATTTGTTAAGATTTCATGTGTACAATGACCACTGATCACCAAATTCTAATTCTAAACTTATATTGTTTAATATACCTGCCTAAGATCTTTCTGATTCTGATGAGGCAGGATTCCATTCACATACTGAAACAGCTTCACAGTTGGCAGACTTCCTGTGTGAACCTGTTCATCTGAACCAAGACCTCAGCCTTGGTTTCTCAAAAGGGGTCAACAGAAAGGTAGCCATTGTTCCTCTGATAAAGAGCTGCAGTTTGGTTTCTCTGCGGTTTCAGCCCCAGTGCTGGAGCTCAGTGAGCACCTCATGGCGACAGAGTGACGAAGGGCCGACATTACCCAGGTGCTCATTCAGGGCCTTCCACTAATCGCGGTGGTTTTAGGTTTAATTAAATGTTTCCTTATTTAGAAAGAACGAACAGGAGCACAGATATTGGGGTAGTTAGATCTTACATGCAAAAGATTAAACACTAAATACAAGTCACCTAGACAAGCCCAGTACTCCCAGTATGAGATTTTGAAGGGATAACCCTGAAATCAGCCAAATTTTTGGGTGTCCAAAGCTAAGTCATAATGACTTTCAGCTGGCTCTAAAGGCCTTTTAGAGGTTGGGCTCGTTTGTGTGTCTGTAAATTTCCACTCCAGACCAGGATGAAGGACCATCTGACTCTGGGGTGAATTAAATTACACCGAGGGAAACACGGAACTTTTGGCTCATAGGATGGCAAAGGCATGTTTGTATCCAAAGCTTAAAACCGGCCATTAATCATTCTGAACTGGGAGAGAACATTCAGCTCAGTGTACAGGGACAGCGCTGTTCAAGGACCATGTTTACTGCTGCAGCAGCACCGTGGGGCGATGGGAGTCACGCGGACATTCAGACGACACGTCTGGCCAAGCAGCGTCACATCTGTTTTACACTCGGAAACACAGCCGGCCGGGCAGCCCAGTAGCATCTGAGAGCTGGCATTATGTGCCAACATTCACTACCACGCTGACCCAGTACCTGAACAAATATTTCCGTGTGTCTTTTTAAAATAAGGACTAAGCTATGAGGACTGAACACTGTCAAGACACGCCCCTCTGAAAATGAGGATAGAGATTGGTCAGAAGTGACCATTGTAAAACGAGGTCTAAGGACACACTGTTACTGATATAACGCAAAAAACTGTTCGAAATGTACCCACACATTATTATAAATAGATGTAAACAGTAGCTTTCAAGCTCTCACACATGGGCACCCTGAAACTCTTTTCTCTGAAAAACTCCATCTGTGTAAATTTGGATTAGGAGCAAATTAAGGGATTCTGCGTACATCTTAAATGCCCAGGATGGTTTGAATGCACGCCACGATCCTCACACACATTACCCAGGGTGCTCAGCTGGCTAATTTTTCCAGAGTGTCATATATAATCTTGTATTAAATCACCTTGGAGGATTTGAGTGAGAATCGCACACAACTTTGCAATAAATCACTAAATATTGAGTAATTATACCCATTCAAAAAGGATCAACAGCCTATTCCTGGTGATCATCTGTCTGGTGTGAAAAAAGCTTAAGTGGAACGTCTTTACACTTCTTCCAGTATATGAAATCAATTGGTGATTCTTCAGTCATATTGGTCTCCCTCTAAAGTTTCCAGTCGAAATGCCAAAGTTACACACAGCTGCAAGACAGACATGTTCCCACATGTCACATATCTCAAGGTCTTGCATTCCTCTCTGTGGAACATCACCTACAGCGAGAACAACACACGTAACTGTTTTATGATTTTAGAAGCAGCTCGCCTTATATGAGGCCATTAAGTTGAACTTGCACATCAAATATGCCAGTAAATGAGTCCATATAGCACTTTCCGAACCTGTTCCGAAACGTGGAATCCTCTATGGTCACCTGCTCTGACAATTTACGGACAGTGATGTCATACCGACGTGAATTAATAATGTACTAGAAGTAGTAGTTCCAGGCATTGTGAATATTGGTAAAATCATTTTAAATTAAAAACCCGTGCGCATGAAATACTGCTGAAAAACGTCTTTCCATGCCTTCATGTAAAGATGGGAATCGCAGACATCCTAATTCAGTTGCAATGATTCAGCACAGATTCATGAGAGGCTGCATTTGGTCACAGTTGCAGTAAAACCTTCAACTGCACAACAAAAAGACTTTGTGGTGTTTGCATTGTTCGTGTCAAAATCATGCATTTCTCTGCTCGTAATTCCACCGCACATTTCTATCTTCCGTAAGAGGATGGAGGAAATAACCATGAATGAACATGAATCGGCATGTCAAGAGTGACCTGTAACAGGATACAGGAGGAAATAAACACGAATTAACAGTTAACATGGAACGAGAGAGGGGCCTCGCAATATTAAGAGGAATCTCTAATACCGTACAGCGCACCCCCAGCTTCATACAGGGAGACGGGCGAGCCTCACCCTGCAAACTGGGGACTGCATGGACAGGCGCTGCTCATACATACAGAAGCAGGCTAGGGGCAGCACGGGCCGAGCAGCAGCAATTCAGGGGACATCGAAACATTCAAACGCGACAGATGAGCGGGCGTTCCAGTTTCAGTAGCCGGAGCGCACGGAGCCTCCCCGCGCTGGGGCTCCGTCTGAGACTCGCAGACTGGAGCGGAAGTGGGGCGGCAGACCGAGGGGATAAAAATACGACTGACGCCGTTGTAGCCAGCAACTTTCTAATACCCATACCTCGTATAATAACAAACTGAGGGGGGCACTCGATATAAACAGCCGCGTCTCTTAAGGAGGCGCTTCCCCGGTTAATGAAATGTCGAAACCGAGCATCCCTACCTTCTCGTCGTCAGTTAACTGCTCCTCATGATCCGCCATCTTCGCTCTGAATGCGGGGTGACGCCACCGAGGGGCGGGCCCCGGCGCGGCGCGCGGACGCCTCACGGGCGCATGTCATTGGACCGCGCAGGAGGTGAGTGAAGCTGCTCGCGGATGCGCTGGCTGGAGCGGCCACCTGTGCGCGACGCAGACAGCGCCAGTGATTTTATTGTGTGCTGTAATGCATTGTTTCACTATAGCAATGACAGGACATAGCCAAAAACACGCTGTACGGCTGATATTGCTGTTCTAGACAAAGGAATTCTAGCCGTGATATTTTACCACAAATAAAATATGACATAGGAATTTATATTTTGGCCAGATTGTTGTGTTCTCAGTGATTTTTAAGACAAAGCACCTCGATAATATAGTCCGTGCGATAACCGTATTTTGAACCGAAAATTATTTTCAGTACCACGTACGTTTCAAAGACATATCCCATAACCCGAGTATAAAGATGTTTATTTTTAATATTTTATTAATGTTTTTGTACGTAAGTGTGTTATGTTATGTGCAGTTCTCTTAAATTAAGTTTCTTTGGGAACGAATTTTCCCCTGGGTGAAATGATTCTCTCTCTCGTTCTTTCTTTCTGTTCACCTATCTATCTGTCTAATCTATCGCCTTGCAGCTAACTGGCCACACTGCATCCAGTCCAACTTTGAGTGCACATACAAACTGACACCATATAGGCTACCCTCACAAATGCGTCAGTCAAACAAATAAGTGCAACACGAACAGCATCGGATGATGACGTGTGACATTTACAAGTAGACAACTCTTCACTTGCACTCTCGGTTTCAGAAGGTGGCATGTGGTGCTGCTGATATTGATAATAATCACGCGCTTATTCGCCACGTGGTGCTGCATAGAGAAAACACACGGAAACAGGCGAGGTCTAAATTTGTCTGCAACCGCATTTCTCGTCTTGACTAGTGTTGGCTGACGCTTCTGCAGCTTTGATCGTGCATGTGCTCACAAAGTCACCATCACAGTACGGTGCGTGCATCCATTTTAAATCATACTGTTTTAACTTGTTCACCGTTTTACAAAGTGATTGTTTACCCAGTACTAAAACAAGCTATAGCTAGTTTCTGCCGCTAGATGTCAGTGCCTTTCCAAATAAATGCGACTGTCCGAGCCTGTTTAGTGGTTCGACAGTTCAGATTCTCTCTCCATTCATTCATCATTCATTCATTCATTCATCCATTTTGGTTTCTCTCCTCTGTTGTCATCTGGCTTTCTTTCTTTCATTTCTTTGTCTTCCCTCTTTCCCTGTTTTTACATTAGTCTGTATAAATGATGAAGAAATGTATCACAAAGCATCTTGGGGACGAATCTGTTGTGAAAGGCACTATATAAAAATAAATTGTATTGAATTGAAGTTGAATGATGACATTTGGCACAAAGGAGGATCCGAAACACTCAGTTGTGCAGTTCAGAGTGAAAATCCTGAAGTCGGTGCCCCTCAGCTGTGCCAACTCTTAGTGGAGAGGATGGCTGTCATTATTCAGAACTGAGTACAGTTTGGGCACTATGTTTCTCCACCTCTGCTTGCAAGGAGTCCTAACTCAGTCCTATGACAGAGTCAACTTTCAGCTGAGGTGTCTGTAGTGCTCACTTTCACCTTGATATTACCTCTGACATGAACCACATGACATTAGCTACGACAGCCTGGTAAAATGGCTGCTGCAGTATGCCGCCAACGTCTCATAAACATCCTCCTTTGTATTTTCTTGTAGCCTTTACCCATGTTGTCATGCCAGTCCAGCTTGTCTTTGATATAAGGGTCAAAAATACATGAAGAAATCTGTGCTAGCTTCATCTAACCATTAAATACTTTGGTTCTGCTTATTAGTATGAACAGGCAAATGAAGGTTTGTTCCTGCCTCAGATCTATATCAGCTATGGGGTTATTCTCTGCCTTTGAACTGTGGTTTACCTCAACAGCGAAAAAACAACAAAAGCCCTGTTCTTGATTCTGTGTACAAATGACAAGTTATGCATTTTCATGATGTGGTGGTATGATTTTCATGGTGGCTCAATGGATGGCAGTGGGTTGGCGTCCCCCCAGAAGATGCCACCCTGGGCATTTGTACCTCTCGACCTTGCCAGGATTCACCCCTGGATGGACTGGCATCCTGTCCTGGGTGTATCCCTCAAGTTCAGGCTTCTCTGTGACTCTGACCAGGATAAACATTTCTCAGATGGATGAATAATTTGTCTAGAGAGACACTGACATGTCTCTAGATGTGTCTTCTCTTGTGTTCTTCCAGTCCTTTCTTGTGGTGAGTGTCTCCCTCTCATGGCTGGTTTTAATACTGCCTCCTGGGCATTTCTGCTTAAAGTCTCCCCTTTGGGCATTGGTGTTAGGGAACAGCTGTTATTTGTTTATTTATTGAGGAAGCCTCCATTGGAAAAACAGCAGGGAAAATAATGAACAACCAGCATAAGGTAATAAGGCATTAGTTCCATATTTAGGTGTATGACATAGAGCTGTATTATGTCTTTTTGAATAATGCATTTATTATACATGAAGGTAATGTAAATAATATAGGTATCGTCATAACACATGCTTGACACAGCGTTGGGTAATTCAGGTCCAGAGAGTAAAAGTCCAGACCAAGATTTTGTTTTAACCAACCAGTTGAGCATAAAGAGTCACAGTCACAGAGTATTCAGCTGGTTGGTTGAAACAAAATCCCGGTTTGGACTTTTACTCTCCGGACCTGAATTACCCAACTCTGCTTGACATGACACCACATGTATTCTCAAAATCTGGGGAATGTGCATTGGAGATGCAGATCCTTCTGTCTAAATACTATTTTGTAAATGTTTAGGTATTCTTCCCCAATATTTCATAGCTCTCCTACATTCATTTACACTTATTTTTGTGTAGCAGATGCTTTTATCGAAAGCAACATACAAGTGAGGCAAATAGCATTACAAGCATATGGCGGTCAAGGAATCTGCTGGGCACAAGTGCAGCTGGGCGGAGCCTCCAGTGAATGGCCAGTGAGCAGTACTGGAGCAAGAGCTGCACCATGTCTTCCAAAAAAGAAAAAAAAGACAAGAATCTAGTAAGAGAACTCTACATGTCAACAGACAAAGTGCAACATTAATAGCATTCAGTGAACGTGTGTTAAGTAGTGTTTTTAAAAATCTATTTTCCTGTTAAACGCAGTCAGCACCTGTTTCTTCCATCTGCATCTCGGTCTGCTAGTGGTTGTGTTCTTAACAACTATGTGGTAAGTTACTCAGACCTCCGAGGGCTTGGAGGTCAGACAGTGAAACTGTATCCCTCTGCTTGAAAGACGCGGGATGCCGGGGGCAGCGATTTCGTGACAGAGCGGTTCTGCGAACAATTAATTTTCGGCAGCGGTCGACATTAACAGCACCCAGTATTTTTTTACAGTGTTCTGAATCTGACCGTATGCCGTCACAGTACGATAAGCTAGCTGCCCCGGTACGTTCATCAGATTTTCAGTGAAAAGTCATGGAGGTGTACGGCTCTGTGGGTTAGGAGTTGGGTGGTCGCTGGTCCAAATCTCATGGTCTCTAGATGAGTCACATATCACTGTACGGCCCTTGAGCAAGGCTCCAGGGTGCCGGATAAATGGAGGATCCTGCACTCTGACCCAAAATTTTGCTCTCACCTTACAGTATGTGTCACATAAGAGCAAGATGGAATATGCCAAAACTAAAGAATTCCTATCTACCTATACAAAAGAATTATTATGCTATGAGTGTACATTTAACTTTAGATCAGACGAGGGCGAACAGCCTTAATAATAGTCTTTTTTTTTTTTTATAAATTGGGAAAGTATGTTTGTGCAGAAGTACAGTATAAAAGAGAATTTCCCCACGGGGATTAATAAAGTAATTCCGATTCTGATTTGATTGAAATGTGACTGTTGTCCAGAATACATATGTTCCCCAAGCCTGTTTGTTCTTTATTAGACTTAAATGTCGACTTAAAGAAATTCAGCACCACATGAAACAGGAGAGAAATAGGAATGCATTAGGAGAAACTGGAACACATTGGGAGGAACAGGAATGCACTGGGAACGCATTGGGAGAATAGGAACGCATTAGGAGAAAGAGGAATGCATTGGGAAAATCAGGAATGAATTGGGAACACATTAGTTGAAATAAGAACATGTTGGGAGAAATAGGGATATATTGGGATAAATAGGAATTCTTTGGGAGGACATTGTGAGAAATTGGAATGTGTTGGGAGACATAGGACCACACTGAAAGAAACAGGCTTTGGCAAGTGACAGAAGAGCCAGCTGATATAAAAGCAGCTGATGCTTGGTAACACATGCAAACATCACATTACCAAACTAAAGATTATACTGGGGGGAGTAAATGAAACGTCTGGAAAAATCGAGTAAAAATATTTAAGTACACGGAAAAAAAATTCTGATGGCTAGAGATCAATAAGGTAATGACAAAAAATAGAAAAGAAATAGTGCAGACAAGTTCCAGGGGTCACTGGACGAACAGGAAGTTTTCTGAAGCTGCATCTTACCTGTCTGCCCGAATCTGCACCCCGAGGAACAGTGTTGCTCTTATGAGTGAATCACAGGGATCTCGTCCCAGATTCACTCATCCAGCATGAACACTGATCACTGGCAGTGTTTGTACAAGTCATCTTTATTACATGAAGGCATACTGACCACATGACACAGGAATATGTACCAAGCACATCTACAGCTACATACTGACGTTTAAAAAGCTTCCATATCAAAGCCACGGGATGCTGATTACCTGCTAGAACAGAAACATTCTTGTTCCATTTCTATGATGCCAATGGCCATAGTTCATGCTTTATAGTAAAACAACACCTTTTACTTCTTCTTTTGAATGAGATCATGCTATTTACACATTTTAATTTACAAATGAAAACTTCTGCTTCGTGGAGACATAAACCTCCAGATCCACTATGATATCAGGGTCTGAAATGTCACAATAAACTGCTTGAAGTACAATAGCATGATGAAAAATAGATCAAAGGAACTTTGGAAATAATGACACAAAATATAAAGTTGTATCGTAAGATTATTACTTGCATTCTACAGTATATGTGTCACAACAATGAACATGCCCTTTGGATGCTTGAAGACCCTGACAGAAGACAGAAAGTTCAGGAGGAACCAAGGAGTCAGTGTGGACTTCATGACATCTAAGAATAATACAGCTTATGTGGCAGGTTTGGTAGATAAGGACTGATAATAGTGATCACTGACTCTGCCATGAAGATCATTAGCAGTCTAATATCTCCTGTCCATATAAGCCCTCTGACTGCTCCAAGCCAACAACAGCTGCTTATGAATAACTGCTCTCAGGAGAGCTTTCAGCAGCACCAGGCAGAGCTGGAATGCGGTATATATGTGACGAGCAGGACACAACTCTGGCAGATGGGCCGCTCTTATTGGCAGTGACATGCCAGTCCCTCCTGGGACAACTCAGCAGAAAATAATCACGAGTATTATTCATTCCCAAGCTCACAGGCTGACTGTAGCTCTGCTCCTCGATGATCTTTGCAGGGTTCGCCTCCAGCGTCTCTCAGTCACCTGGAAAATGTAGTTATTTCTTTCGTCTGGCACAAGCCTTGAGAGTCTCAAGCAGAGACTTTTGTTTGAACTGTTCCTGACGCCCCCATGAACTTGAACGTCTCAAGTGCAACACTCTCGCTCCAGCTGACAGTGGGGAAAAATGAGAGAGGGGTAGGGTGCCATTTTCTCGATGTTGACGTACGCTGTGTTCAGGAGGACATAGTGCTCTCCACTAAAACTGGAGAAAATTGCAGTAATGCTGGAAACGAGCTCTGCAAACGTGGGCCGTCGCTCTGGCTTGGGGTGCCAGCACTCAATCATGGTGTTATACCTGTTGGAAACGAGGAGGCCTTTTTAGTGTCCTAGCAAACGATAATTCTGAGAGTTATACTGCAGTCAAATCGAGGGAAGGCATTTAGTGATGGTCGGCATGGCGACGAGCAAAATCACCACTATGGAAAGTACACTATACATTACAGCATTTCCTGCATCATTCAAAAACAGATTTAAGAAATGGCTATAATATGACGATTTACCAGGAAAATGGCCATCAAAGATTTTGTTACATCGGGAATTTGGGGTAATATAGGACAATCGCTTTCAGGTTGCAGGTAATAATCTGTACAGTCCTTTCCTGTTTAATGTGGATGTTGTGCGTCTCTTACAGGGAGTCGGGGCAGAATTCCGGCTGCAGCAGACGGCGCCCCTGCAGGAGGAACATGGTGATGTCAAAGGAGCTGACATCGGAGTAAGGAGGGGCGCCACGGGTCATCAACTCCCACAGCAGCACGCCAAAGGACCACTGCGTGGGAATAAATCACACACATCTCCATGGTTACTCCACAATTACTCACACATCTCTACTGTTATGCCATAGTTACTCAGATCTCCCCTGTTACTCACACATTCCTTTGGTGACTCGCACATCCCCGCAGTTACTCACATACTACCTCCATTACTCACAAAGTCTGCAATGTCACATGTCTCCACAATTACTCAGGTGTCCCTGTAATTATGTATGTCTCCACAGTTACTCACACATCTTGCAGTTACACACCTGTCCCCACAGTTACGCATACATCCCCACACATACTCACAAGCCTCCGCAGTTACTCACACGTCCCCACAGTCACTCACCAGTCTCCACAGTTACTCACACACTGCCACCATTACACACACATCACCACAGTTACTCATGCATCCCAGCAGTTACTCAGACATTCCCACAGTTACACATCCCCACAGTTACTCGCCAGTCTCCACAGTTACTCACACACTGCCACCATTACTCACATGTCACCACAGTTACTCATGCATCCCAGCAGTTACTCACATGCCCCCATAGTTACTCACATGTCCTTGCAGTTACTCACATGCCTCCAAAGTTATTCAGTTATTCGTATCGCAGTTATTCGTCCATCTCCACAATTACTCACACATTGCTGCCATTACTCACACATTTCAACAGTTACTCAAACAACCCCGCAGTTACTCAGACATTCCCACTCTTACTCACACGTCCTCGCAATTACTAGCACACTTCCACAGTTACTCACATGTTCTTGCAGTTACTCACATACTTCTGCAGTTACCCTACGTTTTCACCAATGCCAGGGATGGATAGTTCAGGTCCAGAAAGTAAATATCCAGACCAAGATTTTGTTTCAACCAACTTGGTGGTGCACAGAGATACTCCGTTACTCTTTTATCATTCTGACATAAATTGGGTATGTTCAGACACAGAGTCTAAACAGGTCTCTATGTCAACTGCTGAGAAATTAAAGAATGTGCTGAAATGTTACAGCGTTCACTATCTTCTGATTCATAGATTTAAAGGCACCGTTTCTAAATCTTCCCCAAGGCAAATCTGCAGCTGTTGAATTGTAATATTCTCCAACAGACAGTCCACAGTGCTTTAAACATTGTTGAAATGAAGGTAAGGAAACGTCTAAAACAGAGACACTCCTGTGTTGTTTCCAAAAGTATTGGTGACCTTTAGCCCTAAAAACACAGAGCACAGTGTGACCAGTCTAATGACTTGAACAGACAGACTTGATGTACGGAGCATCTCTGGCCTGGAGGTAAAGCTGCTCACCACGTCTGACTTGGGGGTGAACTTGTGTGTCTGCAAGCTCTCCAGCGCCATCCACTTGACAGGCAGCTTGACGCCGCTCTTGTTGTGCACGCTGTAGTACTCCTTCTCGTAGACGTCCCGTGCCAGCCCAAAATCGGCCACCTTCACCGTGTAGCTCTCATCCAGCCTGGGGGGGAGGCGGTAGAGTGCAGGAAATGAGGTAATTCAGTGGCCAAACTGACTTCCTGTAGAGGGCCTGAAAACACGGACCCACTTCCTGTTTCAGTCACCACTGAATCCCTGATGGGGGTGCTTTTTGTGGCTGGCTGGTACTCACATGCAGTTCCTGGCCGCCAGGTCTCTGTGCACAAACTTCTTGCTGGCCAGGTACTCCATGCCTTTGGCTACCTGCAGCCCGAAGCCCATGAGGTCTTTGACCGTGGGGTTCTATGCGGATAGAGTGACATTTGGAGGTCAGACACTGGCAGTGTGCTCACCTGCGTACGCGATCAGACTGCAGACACATGAAACACACATAACAGACAAAAAGCAACTGCAGAATAGTTCAAAAATTCAGTATTTATGGCGCTCAGGATGCAGTAGCTTTAACGGCTGGGGAAAATCAGGACAGAAAGCGAAGCTTTCAGTCAAAACTAGTTATGAAAGGAAGACAAAGGAAAGAAGAATGTTTCAGAGAAGGAGAAGTGAAAGGCAGCACAGGGAGACAGAGCAAATCAGAAACAGAGAGGTCAGCTGCAGGAAAATGAAAGGAAATGAAATGATGAATGAAATGACGAATGAAATGACGAATGAAATGGCTTCTCTGTGCCATTTGTAGTAGGTCAAAACTGTATTGATAACAGTTTCAACCAGTTAATATCTTTAAGTACCATGCAGTTATTTAATTTTAGGGAAGGACGGAACCTCCGGTTTTTAGCTCATATAATTCTGTATTAAGTACAATGTTATGGTGGTACAACTGAAGCCACACTGTTACTGTGACACCACATCCTGAGGGTGTCCCGTGCACCTCGGGGATGCACGTCGGCCGTACGTACGTGCTTCTCGTCCCGGATGAAGTTGCACAGGTCACCGTGCTTCATGTAGGGCAGCACCACCAATGGGGAGCCCTGAGGGGGCAGGCAGATGCCCAGGAGCGACAGCACGTTGGGGTGGCTGAAGTCCTTCATGATGATGCCCTCCCTTAGGAACTGGGACACCTCCTGCAGGTCTGTGATCCCTGGACGACAGCGGAGAAGAGGTCCACTTATCCCCCATGCAAATCCCCAAATTTCTACAGCTCTCACTCAACTCAACAAACAACAACAAGCCCAATAAAAGTTTAGCAAAATACAAGATTGCAGCAGTCAATATTCAGTACCCATGACTTCCAAAACCTGCTGCTAAGATTTGGATATATTTATAAATCCTGACTAATAAGTAATAACCAAACTGCACCATTATTTCACCCCTTTCTATTCAAGAAAAGAACACTTTAACAAAATAACTACAATAGTATTGAAATCTCATTTCTAAAGCTGTTGTGTGTGCCTAGTATACTCAAGGCAAGCTTATCTAAAATATCATTTGCAACATGAATTCTAATGAAAAACAATCTGTAGCAGTATCCCTAGATACAGAGGAGCAAGGAGCAGTACTGTGACAGCAGGGCTGTGGGTCACTATCCTGTGACCAGTAGGGCTGCTCTCATAATCCCGTGACCGGCAGGGCTGTGGGTCGCGATCCTGACTGGTACTCACTGTTGAGGGACTTGACAGCGCAGTGCTGCTTGAGGCCGTTTTTGTCTAACAGAGTCCCATGGAAAACACAGCCGAAGTGTCCTGGATGACACAGAGGGGGCCATGAACACACACACACACATAAACACGTATACACACACACACACATTTGTATTTTTATCTTTGTGGGGACTCTCCATTCATTCCTACTGGAAAATCCCTAATCCCTACAATGACATTAACTCCTACTCAGCCCTAATCGTAGCCATATGTAACCAAACAAAATTTAAGACTTGTGGCATTTTTAGTTTTTTACTGCAGTCACAATTTCATAGCAAATTGAATTTCCCCTTGTGGGACCTGAATAGGTGGTCCCCAAAAACATCAAAATAACAGGTTTTATCACATTGTGGGAACATTTGGTCTTAACAATGTAATATATGCAAAATCCACACACACACAAGCATAAATAGCTCTGTATGGATGTACAGCTTTGTGTGTATGCTGGAAAGGAGCACAGTTCTATATGTATGATGGGACAGAGAACAGCTCTGCATGTCTGTCGGGAGGGAGCACAGGTCTGCATGTTTGCTGGGAGGGAGCACAGCTCTGCATGTCTGTCGGGAGGGAGCACAGCTCTGCATGTCTGTCGGGAGGGAGCACAGCTCTGCATGTATGTCGGGAGGGAGCACAGCTCTGCATGTTTGTCGGGAGGGAGCACAGCTCTGCATGTTTGTCGGGAGGGAGCACAGCTCTGCATGTTTGTCGGGAGGGAGCACAGC
>JAODJU010000001.1:8118946-8133870 GCA_026776725.1 Gnathonemus echidnorhynchus
CAGCTCTGCATGTATGTCGGGAGGGAGCACAGCTCTGCATGTTTGTCAGGAGGGAGCACAGCTCTGCATGTTTGTCAGGAGGGAGCACAGCTCTGCATGTTTGTTGGGAGGGAGCACAGCTCTGCATGTATGTTGGGAGGGAGCACAGCTCTGCATGTTTGCTGGGAGGGAGCAGATCTCCGCATGTGTGGACACAGATGCCAACAGGAGGCCCAGATGTGGCTCTTATTTCATTATGCACGGTGATGAAGGGCAGCTTTATACACACACATAAAAATAATAAAGCATGAAGCATCTCCTAGGCTGAGATCACGTTCCGTACATGCCAGCAGGGTCGGGTTACTGCGTCTAGCACAATGGGCCTGCAATCTGAGACGGTGGCAAACCATGTGACACGGCACAAAGTGCCGGCTCTCCACCACGCAGCCCCACATCACACGCGGACGTGGGCAGAAGTTTATCTGCAGCAGCCGGACAAAGGAGATGCCTTATGGAGAGGTAATGAGGCCCACAGGCAGGCTGGCCCGGGACAGCTAGCAGAGACATCACTGAAACACCACACCATCTCTCTCTCAGAGCCAGCAGGGGGGTGGTGTGTGGTTCAGTGGATTAGGCTGTTGTGCCTGTGATCAGAAGGGTGTCGGTTCAAATCCCAGGGCCAGCCGAGTGATTTCACCATTAAACCCTTGAGTGAGGCTTTTAGCCCCCAATTCCTCCAGGGACTGGTTGACCTTCATCTCTCAGACATACAGTACTGTACAATAGTGTAACGGAATCAAAGAAAACGATGCGTAAATGTTCTTCATGTTTGTCTAAAACAATGCTTGTCAAAGTGTGTTTAGCTATTTCAAAACCTCTCCCAGTAAATCAGCCCAGTATTTCTATCCAATACCTTGACGCATTTTTTGATTCAACCACTAGCATGCCATGTGTGGCTAATCAATACTTCATTGAGTTATTTAATTAAGTTCATTAATTGAACTGGTGGCGAAAGTTAACAAATACATGGAATGGCTGGGCTGCCCCTGAGCAAAGATTTGGGAACCACAGTGGTGTTCAAGACCTCCAACATCTCAGTAAAGTTTTTGGAGAAGAGATGAAATTCTTGTTAGTTTATTGTTACTGCTAATTTGTGTACGTTCTAATGTTAAATTGTGTTCTTTTTTGCTGAGCAAATATACACTTAATGCCATGATAAACAGCTTTAAGCTTTTCCTTTGACCGCCTAAGACGTTTGCACTGCACTGCACGTCGCTTTGGATAAAAGCCTGTGCTAAATAAATAAAATGTATGAGAGAGAGATTTTGCTGGAGCTTGGCAGCACATCCACACTGCAGACGGGGAATGATGGTGCGTGGCGAAGTGCGTGTGCAGTGGTGCGTGTGCAGTGGTGCGTGTGCTCGCGCATGCGTGTCCCTACCTCGCCCGATGACCTCGTTGAGGTGCAGCAGCAGGTCCTCGCAGGCGATGACCACGTTCTGCAGCTCGGCCATGAGCTCGGGGGGCAGCCCCGCCAGGTCGATGTGGGCACCCTCTGGCCTGAGGGGCACCACCACGTCGCGGTCGCTCTCCGGCAGTTCCGAGTGAACATACAGGGGCATCCTGCAGGACTCGGCCTGTGAGGCGGCTGGGCTTTGGTCTGGAACAATTACAATAATTACAATTACAATAATTACAAACTATATAGCATGTGCTTTTATCAGCAATTGGGATTAAGGGACTTTCTTAGGGGCCCAAAGGTGAAATCATGGGATTTGAACCGATGACCACCTGATCACCGGTACAGTGTCCTAACCCGCTGAGCCACACACTGCCCTCCACAGGTCAAAGGTGGAACAGGGGTCAAAGGTGAACTCGAGTGAGACTGAACTAAGGAGGATGGACTCCCAACACTTTATTCAAAGGACAAGCCTGAAACCTGAGCCCAGCCTGTGGATTAAACTACATTAATGTTTCAGAAAGAACAGCGAGTGGACAAAAGATGGTGACATGCATGAAAGAAGATCGTTTTTTAAACGGGGCGCATAAAGGCAGGAGTGTGGAAAAAAAGCGTACCCTCGAGCAAGGTAGTCCTGTAGTCCACTGACTCATGGGAAACCATCTCGTTGGTGGGGCTGATACTCCGTGCATTAGCCAGCATGTCCAGGTGGGGAATGTGAGCCCGACCGTCACACCAGACCATCCCCACCGCCACATCTGCAAGGGGGCAGGCGGGACAGCAGTGTTACACTGTGACATGGTGACATGGTGATAAGAGAGCAGCTTTTCACAGTGACACAATGACAGGAGAGCAGTGTGACATGGTGACAGGAGAACAGCAGTACATGGTGACATGGTGACAGGAGAGCAGCTATACACAGTGACACGGTGACAGGAGAGCAGCTCTATACAGTGACATGGTGACAGGAGAGCAGTGTGACACGGTGACAGGAGAGCAGCTCTATACAGTGACATGGTGACAGGAGAGCAGTGTGACACAGTGACACAGTGACAAGAGAGGAGTGTGACACAGTGACAGGTGAAGAACGCTACATGGTGATCAATATCTAAGAAAATTACTAATAAAGGCTCAGAAAAATAACTTTAAAATAATCTTGACTAAACTAGAACCGCTGAAATAACCTGGGGGCGCGGGGGGTGTCACAGCACCGCTCGCTTACCCTCGATTCGCTTCTTCTTCCTCATCCAGGCGAAGGTGGTGAGCAGCAGCAGGAGTAGCAGGCTGACAGACAGCACCCCCCCCAGGAGGCCACTGTAATCCTGCCCCTGGGCCAGTGCCACCCTCCCCAGGATCACGGAGGAGCTCGCCTGCTTCCACTGCACCGCCGCAGTGCCGGGCAGACGCATGCAGGGAGAGAGAGGGGGATGCATAAGGATGAGTGTGAACACATAAGATGTATCACCATTCAGGTTTGTTCTGTGGTCTGTAGCCTCTCTGCCTAAAACCGCCATGAACGGCCGGCAATGGAATCATGAAAAAACGTAATCGCTCATCATTTCTGCAAGGTTACTTCCGTCAAGGCCACGCCACTGGGAAGGGGGGCAGCCAGGCGGGCGATATTGCTGCGTTTTATCTTGAGCGGTAGGAAACCTTATTACATGTGGGCGGGAAATTAAATTGCGTCTGATCTTTTGAAGTACCGCGGTTCATGAGAGCCAGCATATCTGTCAGAAAGACCAGTAAGTCAAGAAAAATCTGACTCCACAGAGACGGGATCTGCCTTCTGGGAAAATGCCCGCCCGTGAAGGTAGGTAAGGACACGCACACAGATCACATGCTAACAAGCTGCAGCTGCCTTCAGCATCTTCACAGAGCTGGTCAGAGTGAAGGCAGCTGCACATATAAAGCACTAGTCCAGAAGTCTAGAAGATAATCGTTCACCAGCACTAGGGCTCCAGGCCCTGTGTGTGGGCCTCTTCTCTTCATGCTTGTCCTCTGGGTAAAGAAATATGCAGTAGCTAAAACATTATATTTTGTTTGCCCTCAGTGTGTGAAAACGTGCCCTGTGACGGACTGGAATTCCAGGATTCCCGTACGTCCTGGCTCACCATCAGGGATAGATGGATGAGGGATTGTGTGTGGATGGATGGATGGATGGATGGATGATGGATGGATGGGGGAGGGATTATGTATGGGTGATGGATGGATGGGGGATTGTTTATGGATGGATGGAAAGATTGTGTATGGATGGATGAATGCATTGTATATGGGTGATGGATGGATGGATGGATGGATGGAGGGATTATGTATGTATGTATGGATGGATGATGGATGGATGGATGGATGGATGGGTGTGTAAGATGGCAGCCTGAAGAGCGGGTAGATGACACGTGCTGAAGGACTCTGGGGGAGCATCGCGAGGGGGGGACCCACCTCCACCTCCAGCTCCCTGGTGGCAGTCTTCAGCTCCGGCGGGACGGTGCACTCCAGCGTGTTCCCCACCAGGAAGATGCTCTCGCAGCTGCGGTTGCTCACGCGCAGGACTTCGCCCCGCACAGCCTCCTGGTCCACGCGAGGCACCTGCGGAGGAGATGAAAGGCATAACAGGGGCCATCATTCATACAGGGGGGCTGGCTTTATCATTAGCCAATGATGCACTTTGAATAGGTGAGGGGAGGGGGCACTCTGGTGGCCAATCAGCTTTCAGCTGGGGCCAGTGCCCTTGTGGCCCCGTCCCTGTATTTGCCCCTGCCAAGAAAGGCCTCAGATTTCGCGTCTAGTGGACCATTCCTGCCTGATCACCGACTGCACATGAAGCAGAATTTAAGCATAAGGCATGATAGAAACAAGGTTCTGGTGCCAATCGAGACAGATAAAGGTTGGCTCAGACTGCCCGGTTCTGGTTTCCTAACACAGCAGACGGCATTAGAGGGACAGATCGCATTCCTGCGATGACAGCACAGGCTTCTAGGATTGGACACACGATTCGGGGCTGCACCTGTTCTCTCCCTGTAGAGGGCCAGCTGGCCCGGCCTCTTTCTCATGCCGCATATTCCTGAGCTCAGCTGAAGAAAGAGCTGACTGTCGACCAATCAGCACACACTGACAAAGAGTTTTCGTGAAAGTTAGACACATCCTGAAAGGCTTCGCCTTTTAAACGTGTTGTGTTTGTGCCACTCACAAGCTGCCAAACATTTACGTAACGAGGACTGACTAACACTATTTTTCTCGTAGACGACCTGATGTTAGTCACGCTCAAATAAAGCCGCAGAAAACACAAACAGCGCAGACCTTATCTGACCAGATCCCCGCAGCTGTGACAATATCAGTGCCCCCGCCCACCCCCCCTCCAGATCGAGTGTTGAAAGCATGGCAAATCGCATTAAACAGTACAATGCCGGCTTCCTGTTTTGATTGAATATTGTTTCCTGAGCGCGCTAACGGGGGAAGACTGAGTTACCTTGATCTCCAAAATATTCCTGTTGCCTTTCGAGGTGACGGTGGGCTTCTCGAACTCCTCAAACTTGGGGTCCTCCACGTACATCAGGTTGAACTGCTTGGTCGAGAAGCCATCCAGGACGAAGGAGACCTTGGTCACCACTGGAGGCTGAAGCTTGAGGTCCTTCAAGGAGGGTGTGGTACACAGGATCACGTGTCTGTCCTCGCTGAGCGTGCAGGTCTAGACGGATAGAAAGCAAAAACCGTTAGACTGCTAAGCACTGAGCACGAGTAACATGGTTCTGTGCAGGTAACAGAGACACCAAGCTGGGCACATATATCATATACAGGTTACCGGGGTATTTTATCACAAGACCACCATCTGCAATCACTCTGTTTCTACTTTTCATTTGTTTTCCTTATATTTCATGCAGACTCACACCTGCTGAGTATGAACCGAGGTTTGGCAAAGTTCTCACTGCAGGTGTCCAGAACCTCCAGCCCGGGGGCCATTCCAGGATTTTTTTTAAGGTGGGAGGGACATAAGACAGGCCATAATTCATAAAGAAGAGCTAACCATATTATTAGCCAATGAAATGTTTCAAATCGGTGAGTGACAGGAGAGGGGCACTCTGCGGGCCAATCAGTTTTCAGCTGGGAATAGTGACCCTCCTGCTCCAGCCTCATTTACAGCCCCTGTTCTCCTCTTAGAACAATGATGTCAGTTTTGTTCCACCCACCGTGGGCTTATCCCACAGCCTCCTACGTACAGCCATGACGAGTGCCTACACTAAGCAGAACAGGCCCTGAACATCTGTCGGAGAAATCAGTAGGACGTTTAAACAGCAGCATGCGGCTCCATCAGGGATGAGATGTTGAATATATGGACGCATTTCTCACACGCTTCCGATGGAAACATCCTCTGCCAGTGCATTATGAATGAAAAACAATCACCAGCGAGGGAAACATCATCTGCCCCTTTTTTTCCACCACTAGTCATTAGATCTCCAGCCACACGGAATTCCGCCGCTAAAATACCTGGAATCTACGCTTACATTACATTTACAGGGCGTGCTTCACATCCTGTCCATAGGCTGTGTTTTTGTCATCTCTCTAAAAGGCTTCGCGTGTTTGTGTTACAGAAGGGAGCAACTGCGCCCAAGAACAGATAAATAAACCCCAGCAAATTGGACTTTGTTGGGCAATCTGGTTCAGCAGCCTCACTGGCTGGAGATCACAGACTCTCCAGACAAAACTTGTAGCAGGTCCCAGTTAAGCCATTCAAGGTCTGCGCTGGTAAGAGGTAAATATTTGAAGTGTAGCTGCAAACACTGTTACTGGAGACACTGCAATTTCCTTCAAGATGTATGCATGCATGCATCTGTCTGTCTGTCTGTCTGTCTGTTGTTTTATTTTGTTTATCGTTCACCAAGAGAGACATACCCTGCCCAGATGGGTCACAAACACTGCTGCTTTTTATTATTTCTAAGCGAAAGGACTGATATGCACATGCATGCAGTACAAATGCCTGGTTATTACGTGTGATGTGGTGTGCAGTGTGTGATGTGATGTGCAGTGTGTGATGTGGTGTGCAGTGCAGGTATCCAGTGGGATTTCTATCCTACCTGATGAATTACTCTCTGCCTGAGATCAGGTGTGGCCCATCAGAGACCAGTTAGGATGGAAAAACTGCTGGATTCCAGCACTCCAGCATCTCAGCAGCTAATTCCTGTGTTTGGTTAACACTGGTTAAGCCAGGCTTAGGAATTCATTGTGGATGAGACTAGCTAACTGCTTCAGTCATTGTTTGGGTTAATCTACTAGAAACTCATGAAATTCCGAATAACTGGTTATTTAGCTAAAACTACTACATGTTTAGTTAGAAGGGACGACAAATCCCACCCATCTGGGTTAATTAACAGTTAATTAACGAGAGCACACAGGCAGGTCCTTTAAACTATGGCTATGCTGCACCAAAGATAAACAGTTTCTCTAGGTGCACAGACCCCACAGCTGAAAAAGGGCACCTTCCAAACTGCCATTGTGCACGTGTGAAACTCAACACAAAAACCACTAATTTGGCACCTCCAGCAATCACACCTGAGCTGATAACATGATTTACAGCCAAGCGAGGCAACCGGCTCCGATTACCGCGCCACAGAAGGTGTCTGCAATGCAGAAATCCACACAAAAACAAAACAAGAAACATCATTCATCACGGCGCGCTTAAGCAGTTATCGGATTTCAGAGAAATTACGAAGGTACTTCACATCGTGCCTTCAAGATGGAAGATAAACTTACCTTCATTACTGTCATTTTACTACAACCCTAACCCCGAGTACTGAATCATACTGCACCGAATCTTACACAATACATGATGTCTCACATATGCTGGTATACCTCCTCTACTTTCCTGAGGACAGCTTTAAGTCATGCAGTGCTGGTACCTTCATGTCCTCAAAGCTGTGAAAATACCCCGGAGGACCTACTGGAGCCGTAGAGAATGAAAGGGCCATTTGTGGATGATGCATGATAAGAGGATGGACTCAATATACAGCAGTGTCTGTGTGTTTGGGGAAAACATCTCCCAAGTCCGTACAAAACAAGCCCAGACGAGCCATGGGGCCGAAGTTGTGAAAAATGGCAATCTCACGGAAGACTCCAGAAAACCACCACTACAGTCCACAGGCCTGCATCCCTCCCCCCACTAACATGGGAGAATCTGGAGCAAGTTTCAAGCTATTAGATTTCAAAACAACTGCAATGAAATCCAAGATGCATAATTGAACTTTTTATGATACCCTTTTACACCCTGAAGAAAGGGCTGAATCTCTGAAGGTCCATTAGTGCCCTTAAGACTGAGGAGCGTCAGGAGGTCCAGCAGCACTTGGAGAAGCTTGACGTGTGGGTCCTGCACATTCATCACTTCATACTATCACACATAATTACTGTGCCACACAATTACTTGCCTCTGGTTCTTTAAACCAGTCGCATTTATCTTAACTCACACATTACTGACACATTAACCCTTGTCTTACATGTAGACACAGTACATTTTTATTGCTTTACACATGCTACAGATATTTACGTCTTTTATTTCGCATATACTCTTATCCAAAGCAACGTGCAATTGAAAAAGCAGGGTCAGTCAGTTCTTGGAGTAATTGGCGGTTAAGGGGCCCAGCAGTGACATCACACTACAAACCTTGGGATCTGACCAAGCGACCTTCCGATCACAGACACAGAATTCCGACCAGCTGAGCCGCACAGCATCCCTTTACACGCTTGCTGCGCAATGCGAATCACTGCTGTGCACACATACACGGACGATCCATCAGGCCGCACTGGCTATAAAACACCAGTGACTGTTCGGCGCACTGGGTGTTGATGGGAACATATAAAGCAGGTGTGGGAGGAGCCAGGAGGTCCAGTGCAGCCTCTGCAGCGTCTACAAGAAACTGGGGTATAGAGCTAGACACAGAGATGGACATGAGGGGTGGGTGTGTGGCACTGTACCCATGATCGGAAGGTTGTCGGTTCATATCCCAGGGCTGGTAGTATGATGTCACTGTTGGACCCCAGAACCCCCAACTGCTCCAGGGATTGGCTGACCCTGCTTTCACAAAAATGTATGTGACTTTAGATAAAAGCGTCTACTATATAAATAAAACGTAATGTAAACATCAGCAAAGACACTGAAATAGTGGCAGCGATAGTGTGTGCGTGTGTGTGTAGGTGGCTTTCACATTTCAGTCTTCTGGCGGATGTTTTTTTTTTCTGCGCTGGGGGCCTAATAGTAATAACACACCCCAGCTGGGGGGGGGCGCCGCACTCACCACTTGGAACACCTTCCCCTCGTGGGCCGGCGTGACGAGCATCTGGGGCTGCAGCGCCGAGCGCAGGAAGGCTCCGTGTGCAGAGAGGGTGCTGCCCCCGCTGTGGGGGCCCATGGAGAATCCTGCTGTTAGGGAACTTCCTGGCCTGGTGATGAGGCTAGCAGAGCCCCCACCCCCAAACACACGCCCTTACATGCAGGCCTTAACCCCCCCAAACACACGCCCTCACACACACGCCTTAACCCCCCCAAACACACGCTCTCACACGCAGACCTTAACCCCCCCCACTGCCCCCCCCCAACACAAACACCTATCCTTCCTCACCATCCCCAGAGGTATTACTGCAGCACAGGGTTATTAACACCAAAGTGTGCGTGTGGTCATGGGAATATATTATATCAAATGTCCCCACAATGTGATCATTTTGACCCTCTGGGGACATTTTTTTGCTGCCGATGAGGTCGTCACGCCCGGGAGCTGAGCGGCTCCCCTTCCCCCTCACCTGATGAAGGAGCGCGACGGCTGAATGTGGGCGATGAAGGGGTCCTGATTGTAGCTGAACGTGCCGGGGGCCTCGATCGGGGCAGAGTCGATGCTAAGCGAGACAGGGACCTGGGCCAGGGTGCCGTGGGGCGGGGTCCTGCACGTCAGCATGCTGCGGGAAGCGCTGCAGAGGATGGGAGGAGCGTCAGCCAGGCCCCTATGGCGTGCAAAACCTCCCCGGTTTGGCTTTAGCGAGGAACAGCCTTCCCGCTCCGATCGGGCCCAGGCCTTCGCTATGACACCCAAAGGGGCTTCCTCACCTCTGCAGCTGACATGGGGCGTTCCCGATGGAGACCTGTCTGAGCGTCCCAGTGTCCAAATAATCCCCCCGGATCGTCAGCATCGTCCCCCCGGATTTGGGCCCGAAGTCCGGGAAGATCTCGGTGACGATAGGCTCCTGTACAGGCCAGCAAGTGGACGGAGAGTTTAGGTGCAGCAGGAACATGGGCAGGAGACAAGCAGTGTACGTGAGAGGTCTTACCACGAACGAGAAGCCGTCTCTGTGAGCTTGGCTGTCTCCGCTGTTCACTGTGATGACGCCGTTAACGAGCGGCGTTCTCGCCGCACTAGGTGTGCAAACGAGCCTGCAAACAAGCACGGTGAAAAAACAAAGTAGAGCACGATTTTTCTCAGATGAGGTCAGCATCTCGGCAATCGACGATAATCGGATTAAACCACAAAATAGCAGTTCTGTGGGCAGAAAGATTATCCCGCCGCATTTTAACAAAGGTGATACTGTGAATATGCTAATTATAAAACACGGAGGTTTTTGAGCTAAGAAAATGAATGTTAATACGACTCACTGGCTGAACGACTCAAGGCAGCCATTTATAATTAAGTGCTTAGTGGAGTCTCTGTGTTAACGCAGGCTGTGGAATGTGCAGGCGTGTAACGGCCGCTCTGGGGGGACAGCACGTAAACAGCCAGGACGGCACGTAGCATCGCATGAACATCGTACCGATTGCTGCTGCTCTCTCTCACGTCCAGCTTGCACGGATTCCCGCCAATATGGACGTCCACGAGACTGGCATCGAACCTTTCGCTCTTGTTAAAGCCGAACTCCCTCCCACAGATGGTGACGCGTGTGTTCCCTCCGACGGGGGCATTAGCAGGGGAGATCTCCAGGGAAGAAGACACAAAGCAGGGCAAACCTCACTGAGAGAAACAGATTTCAGCTTTATAATCATTGCTTACAGGGTACATGAGGGATCCATGTACTGCTCTCCTTATGTTCATTTATCAGACGCTTTTATCCAAATCTACATACAATTAGAATTAGAATTAGAATTTAGAATTTAGTGATCAGTGGTCATTGTCAACACACCACAGCACACAGTGCGCAACAACGAAATGTGACTTCTGCATTTGACCCATATGTGACTTTCGTGACATAGCAGGGGGCAGCTAATTCAGAATTAAGAAGGAGTCGCACACTCCCAGGAGCAATTGAGGCTTAAGGGCCTTGTTCAGGGGCCAAACTATGAAGCTACTCTGCTGACTCTGGGATTTGAACCGCCAACCTTCTGATCACAGTCACAAACTGGCCCCCAGCATGATTTTGGTTCCCAGAATCCTCTTATCAAAAGGCAACTGAGCCACAAGCATGCTAACAGGTATCACATTTCTGGCCCTGAAAGAATGAGAGGTGATTCACGTTCGCGGGGAAAAGTCAGAGAGACATCACGCCCCCTCAATGGCTTCCGTAAAGTAAAAGCCATTGTGCGGCTTTCCTTCCCCCGGGCTCGGTTTACCGAATGAAGCCCTTAGAATGAAGCAGTCTTAGAGCCCTCGCTTCCGGTCCATCTCAGGTCCTTCCACACAGAGCCAGGCACACAGAAGGCCACCTGCTCGTGTTTTTCACTCACTTCAGATTCCATATTACAGTGCAGTCTAGTCATTGGGTGCTTTCACACTACAGGAACTTTTTAAGGAACCAGAACCGTTTTCTGGAACCAGGAACTTTTGTCATGTTCACACTGCAAGAATTTGGTTGTAGTTTTTAAATTCCTACTCCAGACTCAGTACTTTTTGTTTGAACACAAACTACTGTGGAAAGTCTTACAGTGATATCTTGCAGACTGATTGACCACAAACACCACCGCTAACTAGGAAGGATTGTGGGAGTGTGGGGAAATGATGTTTAAGTAATGGAACGAAAAAATGAGCAGATGGAATCATTTTTATATTTCAGTGCATCAGTGAATAGCTCTTTGCTTACGTATCCATATTTCTGCAATGGAAAATGTAGATAACCAATATACATTTGTGAAAGTTGCCAGCGCTTATTAGCCGGACACAGTTCTTTTATTCTGTGGAAACGGAAAGATCTATCTGCTGGCCAGATTTAATAAGAATTATAAACATGTTGCAGGTCGTATAAATAAAATATAAATGAAAGATTGTGTCCCATTTCGAAACCTACAAACTTTTTGTGTCTCCTGTGCGTATTTAGCATAAAGGACTTAGATGGCCCAGGAACTTGTGTTGAAAGCGCCCATTATGAATTTTCAGCACCTTTGGTCGAAACTTACCACGGATATAGAGGGGGGGCAGGAATCCCGGGTCCAGCGTGAGGGGGAGCACTGGCCGGACCTGGAGCAGCGGTCCTGGCACCAGCCGCAGCCCATGAAGGCCGGAGAGAGCAGGCAGGAGGTGCAGGTAGAGAGGGGTTCGCAGCCCGGACCCTCCAGAGGAACCTTGGTCAGCTAGAGCCAGAGCGCAAACTCGTCAGAGCCGAGCAACGATCCAAGGAACACATCAACGCAGCAAGAGGGTCTGACCTGAGCAGGTGCTTCTCAAACCAGGGAAAGCTGCGGGGGGGGGGTTCATACACTCACTTGACTTATCATGACTTGTTTGAACTTGCTAAGAATTTTTTGAACAATGTCCTTCAAGTATGACTCATAAGTCTGACCTCACAGAGGTCCCTCCTCAGCTGTGCTTTCATATTCATAAAAAACTTTCAGCGTCCAGGCACTAGTGAGATGGAGACTGATAGGTTAACAGGGAGATGTTTGGCAGCATCTTTGGTCAAAGTTGTAGGTCACTAAGACCTTGTCCACTTCTGTGAATCAGTGTTGGAGCAGCATTCTCAGTGTAGCAATGGGCTGTCATATCCTGTTGTTCTACTTCTTATGAAGTTTGAGCTCAGTGGCCAACTGAACTGTAACTTTTTCCATGGAGTTTATGGCTTTATGTACAGTTTGTATTTATTTAGTGCACTGCACTGCAAATGGGGAACACTGGATCCTAGACTTTCACTCACTAAATCACTCATTCCAGTGATGTGACAAAAGTGACCTGATCTGATCATACACAGTGATTAATGATTTTACACAGGCTGAGAATGACTGAGAACATTCTTGCATCACATGCACAATTAGTGATGAGATGAATCCCTCAGATTCTCTCTGATGCTATCTGACCTCCGCAAAATGATGACAGCCACTCACTCACCTTGTTTCCTGTCACCAACAGCAGGGCGCCCCCTGGCAGCTGGGTGGAGAGCAGCGCTATCTCACGGGACACAGGTTTGGAGTCCAGCTGGAAGTTCACGTGGGCAGATCTCTGTCTGGAGCGCGAGACCACGACCTGAAAAGACGCCACAGCGTCTCACTTGGCCGTGAAAATCCACGGCTGCTTAGTAGGAACCGGCAGAGACAACATCACCTGCTGTGCCTGCAGTAATGTTATATTTGGGATCAACTCAGTAAGGACTGTATTCTTCCCAAAGATGGATTCGTGGGTTCTGTGAGCTCAGGATTTAGACCAATCAGTATGTCCCCTTTCTGAGTATCTCAGCTGGGGAAGAACTCTTCCGTCACTCACTTAAAGCCATGTAATGCAGACTGGACTCTAGTCAATCTAGCTATAGTCACAGCAAGTAAAATATAATAAAAATCTGCAAAAACAACACAGGAAAAACATAAAGGTCACAGACTTCAGCTGACGAGCCAGTGCTAGGAATCAAAGGCGAATCCAGTCACCCCTCATTCTCGACGGTTTTGGGGCAATTGAAACCCCAGACACTTGGAATGTCACACGACACCGATTTCATGAGCCAGGAAAGAATACCGTTCCGACTGGGGGGTAAATCTCCGTGAACAGGTTTACGAGTTAAGGAGGGAGATGTGTGAATTCGAGCATTTCGGGGAATAATGGCGGGAAGGAAGCGCTGCTTGCGAGTGCGGAGGCTGCGCGATTCCCCATGCGACGGCAAGGAGCGGTTTTCGAGGGCTAAACACTTCCTCAGGCTGCACAATGGCCCCTGCGCTCCTACATTCTCACACGCTGCCCCATCTCTCTCTCTCTCCCCCGGACCTCCGCGGCGAATCGCGACAGCTGTGCCCGCTCGCCGCTCCCCTGAGCCTGCGCGACAGCTGCGCCCGCTCTGAAGCATGGCGTGCGGGCCTACGGTGGGCACCCGTGCTGGTATTAACCTATCAGGGGCCTCGGGGTCCGCTCCGGCGCAGCTGTCGTGCTTCACCCTCCTCTAATCGCGTTTACAGAGCGTGTCGGAAAGCCCCCCCCCCCCAGATCCAGACCGGGGCTGCATTTTCGCAGAATGCCTCATATTTGTTTCTTTGGCAGGTCATATAGCGACAGAGCTCCCTGAAAACACACCGACACGCGAAGCGCGGCTTTGCCAGCCTGGACCCGCGGCGGGTGGCTGCGATTGGCCAGCGGCGGGCGGCTGTGATTGGCCAGCGGCGGCACAAACAGGAAGCCCACGCATTCGTCCACCTGCTCCCGCACCTCTGAGCCTCCTCATTCCGCTGCAGTTTTATTGGCTGCGGGCCAACATCCTGCTGCGACGCACGCACGGCAAAAGCACCAAGCTGGGGAGCTGCAGGAATATTCTGGAATTTATGGGGCCAATATTTGTACAGCTACACCGCCCCGGCTAAAAAAAAAGTCGCCTTTTGAATTTTTTGTTAAACCGCCTTTAGCTTTGATTACGGCGCACATTTGTCATGCCGTTGTTTCCACAAGCTTATGCAACATCTCACCCTTTATTTTCATCCAGATTTGCATTAATTTTTCACCAAAATCCTGTATTTACAAGTGAGTTGAAACAATCCATAAAGCCTCCTTCAGCACATCCCAAAGACCTTCAATGAATATGCCCATGCCAACAGGGAAGAAAAAAACCCACTGATGATGGATGGAGGTGTAACCTGGCCATTCAGAAGATTCAGGTACTCAGCTGACTTCACTTTATTGCTGCATAACGTTGCTGAGCCGTAATAATGATCCAGTCTTTGGCTCTTAAGTATTTGCTGATATAAATTCAAATGGCGACTCTTGTTTTGGCCGGATAGTGTATATTATCCTTTAATTTATTAAAAAGTCACACTGGTTCTGTTTAAGATATAGCCTCATATTTCTACATCTCTGCGATTTCTGGTAGGGTTTGGGTAGGTTTAGGGCAGAGGTTCTCAAACTCTTTTGATCAAAGGTCCACATCAGATGGTATTCAGTGGTCTGAAACAATATTCAGTAACAACACAGCCTTTCATTAACCTTGTTTTTTCTAGCGTTTCATGAACTTTAACAAATTAATGAAAATAACCATTGATATAGACCTTAGTATTTAACAATAATGGGAACATTTCAACACTCGCTGATTGTTTCGACTCTTTGTTATGGGGGGGGGGGGGGGGCAT
>JAODJU010000001.1:8136487-8148882 GCA_026776725.1 Gnathonemus echidnorhynchus
CCCACCCCCCACCCCCCCGCACTACCTGTCATCGGGCTGCTCTGCTCTTCCTGGGTTTCCGCCTGAGAAACAATAACCCCATGGTCCGTGCTTCTCCTGACGACGTAAATTAAGGCTTGTTGAATGAATGATAACCGATTGTAATTTTCAAGAAAATGGTGCTTAACCACCGCATGCAAAGTCATTCTTACCTCATGGCAGAGGAGAGGCAGAAAGCATTTTGGATCTTAGGGGGGAAAAGGGTCAAATCGCAGCAGCGGCCTCACCTGCCATCAGCCAAGCGGCCGCAAGTCGGCCTCGACAAAAAGCGCATGATGACTGCAGACGGGGAATCTCACCGTACTGGTGTCACACCACCCTCAGCTAAAAGGGTTATGGGCCAAGCACTTCAGGCTGGGTCTGCACCGAAACTGGGGAGGGTCAGCATCAGGGGTGCATTAACCCCGGGGCCCCCCAAGAGGGTCATTTCAGTTCATTTTTGGAGCCGAAATTAAGAGAATTAAAAATGATGTAACGTCAATAATCCACTTATCAGGGAGTCAAGATGTCAGCAGTAAAAAGTGCCAATAAAGGGATCGACTGGGCAGATTTAATGCATTTTACCATTCCATTTTCCCAGCTTGGGGTGGGGCCCCTTATTTTACCAGGCCCCTACACCACTGGCCCTTACTCAGCACACTGGGAGTGCAACTATGCCAATTGCAGCTCATCCAGGGCTTAATATCTGAGGTCAGGCCCGTCAAGTGCAGGCGCTTAGTGAGTTACAATCACCGTCCCAAAGGGGGCGCTGCAGAGAGCAGCAGCTGCACAGCAGAACACAGCAGGTAGCACGCGGCGAAGCAGCACGAACCCACTGGCAAAACACTGCGCTCCATCAAGACCAGCACCTCATGGCACTGGAAGGGTTTCTTCCCACTGGCAGTCAAACTCAGTAACATGGTTCAGACCTCTGGGACACACACTAACTCACCCAGCATCTCATTTATCCATGTATATGTAAAAAGTTCAGAATGATTAAGCTATTTCTCCATTGTCTTGCTTTTATTGCTGTGCTGCAAAGCATCAAACTCATATACTATTGTCTGCTGTTATTGTATTTTTGTTCAGTGTGGTTATATTTTATGCTTTATAAAACACACACACACACACAAGTTGGTCTTCCTATCTAAATGGGGACCGTCCATCCATTTCTATGGGAAAAACCCTAATCCCAATCGCAACACTCAACCTCTACCCATCCCTAACCTTAACCATAGGTAACCAACCCAAATACAAGACTTTTGGCATTTTTACTTTTTTGATTGCATTCACAGATTTTTCTAAACCTGAGGTTATCCAAATGGGGACCTCAAAAGTAGGGAAATTTCAGGTTTTACCACACTTTGGGGACAATTTGGTCCTCAAATGTGATCTATGCAAACCCACACACACACACACACACACTGGGCCTAATAAAACTGATTCTACAGTAAAATCTCCAGCATGGACACCACCAAGCTGTCCAAAGTAAACGGTGCTGTTGGACCTCAGCTCTTAGGAGGAGAAAGTCATCCAGGGGTGATCACGGCCACAAAGTTCTCCAGGTGGAGACCGGGTGGAGGCTTTGCGATTTAGACAGCAGGAAGGGGATTGTGAGGTAAGTATGGACCAGAGCTCATCCGGAGGATGGGAGAGGAGCACCGGGCCATATTTGGGTTAGGTGTGGGATCGTGGCTGGAAAGATGATGACCTGTGATGACATCAGCATACTTAATTGTTCCTGCTGCTAACTGGCACCAAGCAAACTGCAAGCTTTATGTGAAACAAACCGAACACTAAACACTAAACACGCGGCTCGAATGTGAGGGTCCCCAGTTCTCTGTAGCTCCTCCCACGGACAGGATAAGAGGCACGGCGGCAAGGTATCCGGGTGTGAAGCCATATCCTATTACGGCATAATTCTGGGCTTTGAGGGGTGTTTGGGTAAGACTGGAAAACAAACACGCTGAATACTTAAGCACACAGCCAGATAAACCCTGCGAGTGCCTTTGGACCTCAGACCACAGACAAACAAACAAAACTGAACAGACAAAATCAATACAAACATGATTTACTCACGCTGTAACCTTAACGCGCAAAAGTGCCACAAGAGAAAGACTTTCTTCCTTCCAGTGTTTTCACACTGTAAAATCCATTTAGCAGAAAAAACAGCATTTTATTCCTGTCTGCCTGAAGGGTCCTGCCGTGTTGCTGCTGCCGCTATGGCTGACTGAGTTTGAGCAGATCTCGCTGCGAGGGCCCGTATCCCCGACCCGCAAGGCCATTCAGCCGAACGGGGGAGTTTCCAGAGGCTCTGCTGAGGAAATTGGCTACAGGAGGCTGAATGAGAGTTAACAGAGCAGAAAACTGAAGGCTTTTATGTGATTCCGAGGCCGAAAAACCACGAAGGGGAAATTGGAATAGAGAAAATGTCAGGGAAGCAAATGAAAATGCCTCTGAGTCAAAAATGTACACACAGTGTGACAGATACACACAGTCGTCACTTTGCAAACACATCTCCTCGCGTCCAGCATCTCCAAGCTGCCACAATCTGCAGAGAGTAAACAACACGTCCACTTCAGGCTATTTATGGGGCTTCACTTGCTATAAAAGAGACATTAACTGGCTGGTGTAGCTTTACCTGCAGGGGTTACGCGCCTCCGAGCTCTGGCCAGACGGGAGCTCGCACACACGTTCACCAAACGCCGCGAGTCTGTGCACCTTCACCAATGATTAACTGATAACAAACACAAGATATTCTGCTCTGTCCTCCACCGGAGAGCCGCTTCAGCTGCTCGTGATAAACATCTGCGCTAACTGGCCCATTACGGCTGAGCAAACAGCACGGGGGCCTGGCTTCCTGCACAGAGCAGCTCTCTAACGTGAATGTGTTTCAATGGGCCACTTGGCTGAATTCACTCGCACTGGCCCCGCATTAGTGAACAGACACTGCAGGGACGCAGCTTGGAAGCAGCTCAGGTGCCTCTCGGTGGATAATGAAGGGCAGCTGGGCCACACCTGTACAGCTTCCATCAATAAAGGGGGCACCGGTGATGCCTGTGACTCACGGTGAGGGGGGGGGCAGCTGTGGGAGGCTCTGTGTCGCCCTCTGGCTGAAGGGCAGAGTGCCACACTAAACATCCCCATGGTGAGTCACAAGCAGAGGATCAAAGGGAGACGCGGGCCCCAGACCGGGGAGGGCGGCACAGGTGTGGAGCCTCCCTGCTCAGCTGGAGGAGAACTGCCCCCAGATTTAGATCACCATTCCCTCCAAGAAGATGGTGCTTCCTAAAGATCCGACCCACTTACAGTACTATAGGGAGTACCGGACAGAATGTAACAATCACTGCGTACGACAGACCCCTTATCCTCAAGGGAAACATTACCGTTATAATTTGCAGATGTTCTAAGACATTTTGATCTTTGATCTATAAAAGGAGCAATTTCAGTAATTCCCCCTTGTCATAGTCACTTATAATAATGTGTGGTCTCCCCGCTGTTGGGTTTCTGGTGCTCGACATATCGAACACTTGTTTGTTTGAATGTTCCTGTAATTAAGCTACAAGCTGAGAGTTATTTATGCCTGATTCGTTAAGTGATACCACTGGGCAGCTGCAGGCCCGCAGATCAATAGTGAATTAAGCATGCCTGTTAGCCTGCAGCCATTAACCTGCCTGGGAAATCCTGCCCTCATCCCCTTTCTGGAACTTTGCTTAAATTACCAGTATATAAGAAAGCAAACAGACATATTTCTTTTCCTAATAATGCAACATCACCTGTAACCGTACAATACAAATATGCTTAAAAAAAAGAGAGAAAAGAAAACAAATCTAATCTACTGTCAATAACTTTAATCAAGCTAATTAACTGCCATGTTAAGCTATGTCTCGCTAATAACATTGAAGATTAGGATGGGACCAGAACTCAGAAGGAAATTGCAAAAGCGAATATAGCACTGTTTTCTGAGCATTGGCCCCTTTCAGCTGGAACATCGCTCACCTTCAGCTCCATCAGCACTGCTTACACAAGACGCCAGCCTCGAGCCCTAAAAGCAGCGTTGGCTATCTTCTAATCAACACACACACATTAGTCCACTATGACCGTTATAACAAATGAACATTCTCCAGAAACAGACGTCGTTCATTTTTTAATTTGTTTATTAACTAATTAAAAAATGAACCTGAAATAAATCCTGGGACGAATCACCAATGACAGATATCATGATTCTCATATTAAGAAATGAAAAGTTTACCATCATGCCCATTGGGAAATGATTCATTTAGCAAATCCTCCATCCTACACTAATACTTGCCAGAGCCTTTTAAGGTACGATGTTGATTCTTTATTTATACAGTCTTGTCTTGTCTTCACCAAAGTGGGCAACGTGTTTAACTGGGATAATGGATGGGCTGATTCCTAAATCAGGTCCACATTCCTTCAGATAGCGATCATCTTCCTAAAATTATTCCACATCCTGTCCTTCAGCCGTTGACTGTCATGATTCGAAAGCGATCTGTAAGCTTGCTGACAGTTACTCATACATTTAAATTATTAAAAAAGCAAAAGGAATAGAGTTCCTATTTGTTTTTCAGATGTCCTATGTGTGTACTGTGTCCTTTATAAATTAGTTTGCACCACATGTATTACTGTCTTTGCACTGTGATTTCTGCTATGTTTTTGTATTCGGTGCACTTTATGTACCTGACTGTTGTATGCAAGAGAATTTCCCACCTGGGATCAATGATCTTACCTTAAATGAACACGTTAAAACCAATTCACAACTGAAGGACAGCTGGTGAAATTAAAACAAAAAAACAAAAATTAAACTAATTCAGATATCGGCAGACAGAGATTGTCAGCAGCTAAATCCCAGTCAGTATCGATCAGCTGATTTAGTATTTGGCCAATCGGTACTGATGGACGGCACACATGAGCAGCGGACTAAAGATCCATCTATCCAGGTGATTTAGAGAGGCAGGAAGCTGAGTGATGCAGGTCTGCAGTGAGGTATCTGTGACGGCCGTTTCCTAAATCAAGGCCGCTCT
The DNA here is from genome assembly GCA_026776725.1 of Gnathonemus echidnorhynchus. Lineage (NCBI taxonomy): Eukaryota > Metazoa > Chordata > Actinopteri > Osteoglossiformes > Mormyridae > Gnathonemus > Gnathonemus echidnorhynchus. The sequence continues at coordinate 8,141,551 of JAODJU010000001.1, forward strand.
CTGCATAGTGACAGTGTTTCGATCCTGTGATGGACCTTTAGAACATCTCCATGAGAGGAAGTATGAGAGATGTGATACAAAGTCCTTACTTCCTGTGGGTCACTAGGCCAGCAATAATGTTTAGATCCGCTGAACACTGAGAAACGCAAACCTGAAACAGCAGATTGATCAATGAAGTCACAGCACCAGAGAGCCTGAGAACGTCTTCCTTACCGAGTTGAAGCAACGCTTCTCTTCTGAGCCTTTGAAGTGGAACGGCTGCCTCGTGTGGCACTTCTGCATGAAGTCCCTGAAGAAGATGTTGACGTCTCGGATGGGGATGATGCAGACGGCTGAGCTGGCGGAAGTTTCCGGAGAGTCCGGCCGGCTGCGCGCGAAGGCAGCGAAGAGCACGTCCTCGCCCTCGTCCAGGCCCATCTCCTCGCGGAGCGCCCGCCCAGGCCGGGCCACGTGGGCGGCCTGCAGGACGTTGAAGACCTCGACCCGGGCGGCCCGGCGCCTCCGCTTCTCCGTCAGGATGCACTCGAAGGGCAGCTCGGCGTAGCGCCGCAGCTCGGGCTCGGAGGCGCACATGCGCACGATGCGCGTGTGGAATGCGCGGGAGCTGCGGTCCTCCGGCTGCACGGTCAGGAAGTAGGCGTGCGGACCGCTCCGGAAGGCGTGCACGTACCGGATCTGGAAGCTGTCAGGCAGCTGGGGCACGAGGTCCATGTATGACTGGTTAGAGAAGAGGTGGAACCCGTCTTGGGTCTCCTTCATGCGCCGGATGGAGATGGCATGGTGAGACATAGGGGGCGCCACAGTGTTCCCCACGAAGAACCTGACGACACCCCCGCTCTCGATGCTGAGGATGCGGGTCCCAGCGGGGCTGGCGATGCAGTCGGGACACCCGCGCTGCCCCCCGTTGGCCTTGGGGGTGTACATGCACTCTACCTGCGGGGGGTGCCGCCCGCCATCCAGGACGTACCGGAAGCAGATTCCGCCGTGGGCGGAGCCACAGCTGAAGAGCTCTTCATCGTAAAAAGTCTCCATGAGCAGAGCTATGTTGATGTTGTCCTTCAAGCCGATAGCAGAGGTGTTGGTCTCCTGGCTGCAGTCCTGGCAGGGGGAGCAGGACCTTCCCTCCATCACAGGCCCCGTCTTGTACTCAGAGACTTTCCGTAAGTCTTCATCCAGCAAGTAGATCCTGTTTGTCGCTCCCACGTAGACACGGCCGTCGTACGCCACGAGACTCTGAATGGGGGCGTCTGCCGAAAAGCTGGGCAGAGTGTACTTCATGGAAAGATTGAGCCTGGAACCCTCTGAGGTCTCTTCACACTGCCCGCTGGCCCCGCACGGCAGCGCCCCCAAATGCAAGCAGACGGAGATGCAAGCGGACAGCAGCGTGCTGGTCCTCATGTCGGCCCTGAGGAAAGGGAGGCAACACAGAACAAAGAGTCAGTGACTCAGGAAGACCATTAATCACCGGAATCAGCACAGGTTTCTGTTGCAGTAAAAATGGATCCGTTCCAGATTGTACAAAATTGCAGAAATACTTGACAAATCAATAAATGACCAAGTCACAAAATTAGTCATTGAAGGTGCTTGTAAAGATGACAAAATTAATTATGCTGTGTCCTGACTTTGAACCACTTATTTAAATTATTACAGATTTGCGATAGTGAATCGTCCACGCTCGAGGAGCAGTGGACTAAATCGGGAATGACGGGATCTGAACGTTCAGGCTGTTAGTAGAACTGGTTATCTGCGTTTAAAAGTGCTTAAATGGTCCTCTATCTGGGTGTTTTCTCATCCAGTGATAGGGTCTAGCTTCGGCTGGCAGAGTTAAGGATTTATCAGATACTAAACATGCTCAGATTTGCCAAAGTGAGTTTCGTAAACGCGCTTTTGAAACGCCATAAACAGACTGGAAAGATAAATGCCAACGCAGTACTTAAAATATGAGTATTTTTAAAGTACCCCTTTTCAGTTTAACCCATTATTCCGTTACAGATTAATATTATTTATATTTTCTTTGATTAGATGTAAATGTGCACATAAAATATGCCCAGCATAAACCATAAACCAACCAGAAATATCCAAAGTGATATGATTACGCAAAATTCTTAATTTCAAAGTAAGGCAGAGATGTCCATGCTTCGTAGTTTGTAGTATAAATATCCAACATTTCAGTGGAGTTAAAATGCATGAACGTTAAGTCTCCTTATGAAGCCCGGGAGCTGAAACTACAGGAGCATTAATACAGAAACACGACCAAACGTTAAGTTTTTATAGAAACTCCACGTGCCCTACCTCATTTCTGAACCTAATAACTAGTCGGTATTTAGCCAGAATAACATAGTCGAAAAACTGCGTAAAATGTTAAACCGAGAGCCGCGTCGTTAACGCTTTTTGCAGTTTAAGGTTTAGCAAAAAAATGCACATTGGAGTTTTAAAACGCCTTTACCTCCGCATGTTGTTTGCAGTCCGCGCAGTTTCTGGGTTCGGGTTCAGATCATGCCGAAACGCAGTAGGTGCACAGCGAGCGATCTGGCTCCGGGATGCTGCGCAGATCATTCATAGAGTTTCCCTTTCTGGTGGCACTATCTGCAGCTCAGATCCTTAACTTAAAGCTTCCCCTTCTGGTTACCCTATCTCCGCCTTTCGCTCCCGTCTTGCTGGCGCTCGGCACTCTGTCAGATGCAGGTGAAGTTGGGGGGGGTCACCCTCAGCTGGGGGTGTCCACATCGGCACAAAACCAGCCCCCAAAGAGACTGTGAGGTGGGACCTTCAAAGAAGCATCTGTATCTATGGACTTAATGAGAGAAAAAAAAACTTTTGGATAAATTAATCAAACCTTGCGTATATAAAATATCTTAAAGGTGTAATTTCACACTCCGCATCCGGGGCTAATAATGGTGTCTGGGTTCATATCAAATATGCGATCTTGTAAGCTCTACATAAAGTACAAACATGACAAAATGTAATCGAAACACCCTCTTTCTGAGGAGGTGGTATCAAAGCACACATTCTCCTTAAAAGTACACAAGTCGTTTATCAAAACTTGAGTTTTATGACAGCGCCATATGCTGTGTAGGACTTTGCAGCTTGGTAAATATTTTAATTACGGTAACCTTCTTATGGGCCCCGCTAGCAAACTGTTGTTCTCACTCAGTTTTACACTGCGTGCCAGATCTTTAGAGCAAAACACTGCTAATTCTTTACATTTATACAAATTAAGGCTCATTACACAACGTGACTCCAGTTTAATATTCCCTGGAGGCTGTATTTCTACAGTCGTACCACAAGACGTATATCAGCGACATGTATAGCTTACTGTGCGTCCCTGTCATTATCTGTCGAAATTTTTTGGCGCGGGTATGTACTGTATGACCTGCACCACCCGTTTCAGAGGCAGGTTACCTGTACCTGTCTGTCCCGTTGTATTGCACAGTATTAAATTGGTAATATACCCCCTGCACTGTATTATTGTCAGTTTGTCTATTTGCACATCCCACAAACTACCTCATCCTCGTATCGCACTACTTATTATCAGGGTTGCCAACTTTGGTCAGCTGGCTGGCGTGAGATTTTCAATTCGAGACAAGTCTGCATACTCATTTACATATAACAGTTTTATTACCTTGTTAATTGTCTGTAGGGTTTGCAGACTACCCGAACGATTGCGATATTTAGCTCATCTTAGGTTTATAATGGAATAATATACATTAGCCATAAGGTTTCTTGCGTGAGAGTGACAGTCTGAAAGAGTGAGGGTCACGCCAGAAACGTGTGACTTGGCAACCCGGCCAATCCCTGTATTTATTACCATGTCTTTTTATTCTTATAATGTCTTGTGCTGTATTGTACTTCTGTTGGTTTTATCCCCACATGCTTCCCCCTTCCAAAAAAAAAAAAAAAATGTGGCCGAAAAATTTCATTGTATTTCCCAAATGTAAGGTTGACGACTTTACCAATTTCCAATTTCAATATGCAAACGGAATGATTTTCTCTGTCGCCATCTACTGTTGAAAATGTGCATAGTCCAACATATACGCTATTTTTCCAAATGTATTAAGACACCTCCCTTGACTTACACATGGACTTTAATGACATCCCATTCTTAATACATAGGCTTTAATATGGAGTTGGCCCACCGTTTGCAGCTATAACAGCTTCAACTCTTCTGGGAAGGCTGCCCACAAGGTTTAGGAGTGTACTTATGGTGTTTATGGGAATTTTTGACTATTCTTCCAAGAGAGCATTTGTAAGGTCAGGCATGTTGAACGAGAAGGCCTGGCTCGCAGTCTCCGCTCTTATTCATCCCAAAGGTGTTCTATCAGGTTGAGGTCAGGGCTCTGTGCAGGTCGATCAAGTTCCTCCACACCAGACTCGCTCATCCATGTCCTTATGGACCTTGCTTTGTGCAGTGGTGTGCAGTCATGTCGGAACAGGAAGGGGCCATCCCCAAACTGATCCCACAAAGTTGGGAGCCTGAAATTATCCAAAATGGCTTTGAATGCTGCAGCATTAAGAGTTCCCTTCACTGGAACTAAAGGGCCAAGCCCAACCCCTGAAAAACAACCCCACACCATAATCCCCCCTCCACCAAACTTTACACTTGGCACAATGCAGTCAGGCAAGTACCATTCTCCTGGCAACCGCCACACCCAGACTCGTTCATTCGATTGCCAGACAGAGAAGCGTGATTCGTCACTCCAGAGAACACGTCTCCACTGCTCTAGAGTCCAGTGGCAGTGTGCTTTACACCACTGCATCCGACGCTTTGCATTGCACTTAGTGATGTAAGGCTTGGATGCAGCTGCTTGACAATGGAACCCCATTCCATGAAGTTCTCTACGCTGCTCTTGAGCTAATCTGAAGGGCACATGAAGTTTGGAGGTCTGTAACTATTGACTCTGGAGACAGTTGGAGGGGAATTCCAATACTTTTGGCAATATAGTGTATTTCATCCTTCCATCCATCTCCCAAGTGACAGAGACAAGGCTGCCTGACACAGGGAGAGCACAAACACACACACACACACACACGCACATACGCACATACTCATGCACACACACATTATTCGTATATTTCTATCTTTGTGGAGGCAGGTTTGACCACATTGTGGACACATTTCGGACAGTAGATGAAAGTGCAAGTTTACCTTTTATTTTATATTTCTTTATATACCACCTGGCCAGGTGAGTAAATACACTGTAAAATACACTGCTAAGATAAGATAAGATAAGATAAGATAAGATAAGATAATCTTTATCGATTCCAGGTGGAAACTGTCTTACACACAGCAGCAACATACGTAAAGTGCGCAAATGCAAACACATAGTTCGCATCAAAGGCAAAGAGCAAAGACAATGATACACACTGCAAGCACATATTAAAAGTACACATTGCGCAAATAGAATACCATCCAGGAAATAAATATTTAAACATTAACGGGTAGTCTATGTCAAATTAAAAACCGAAATCACTGGAAGTCATAGACGAGATGACTACATGATTAATGGGGGTGGGGGTGGTAACCCAGGAAGAGGCGCTGTAGGTCCTGATGACAGCAGGGAGGGAAGCCAATGGGTAATGGCGCTTCAAGATAGCGCCCCCTGGAGCGTGTGGGCAGTATTGCTTACAATGTTGCCCAGTTATGTCTGTTATCGCCTATTCAAATACCCGTTCGATTACAGGTACTTTTCGCTTTTCTCAGCTCAGTGGGGTTGGGGCTGCATCAGGGTTTTGCAGCGTGATGCCATGACGATTCATTTAAAAGTGACTGCACGTCACTGCTGACTGATTACGACGGGCAGCAAATTAATCAGCATAGATCGATAGATTAGACACTCAGCAGGATGTTCCTGCCACAGTTCACCCTGACTGATGTCTCAGCCCTTTGGACTTAATCAGGTTACCTTTGTGGTTTAATCGTCTTTGTCAATATAACCGTGATTTAATGAGTTTCTGTAGTCAGCAACGTTAGAAAGGTTAAATTAAACGTGAAATACTTGACTTGATCATTTAAAAATGAACTTAAAGTATACATGTTGGCTGTGTAACTGTCATTAGGGTCAGTTATGCTGTTTTAAGTTTAATTCATTTAAATATAAGAATAATTTAAACATAATTCAAATTCCAGCATTATTTGACTTGAAGAATTTATTAATTAACATAATTATAATTAAAGGCATATCTTTGTAAGGACTTTTCTAGTAGCCTATTTCTATAGCGGAACTAACCTTGGGGTCTGGTCAATTTTGTTGGTAACATTTTTTTTGCTCAGTTAAGCGAAGTACTTGTTATGCGGCTGAGAAAATATTTTAAGTTATAGTGTAGATATTCATGGAGATTTCAGTTATTGGATAAGCTGCAATCATAAGTTTTCTTTCTTTAACTCCTCTTGAATTAACGCGGCCAATGAGGTACGAGAATTTATGTCAGTTTTGCAACTTGCAAGTTAATGGCGTGTGCGAGCTGTATTTATGCTTGTATTCGGTTATTTCTAGGAAAATGCCGGTGTTTTTACTGATTCATTTTATGATTTATGTGCTTTATTTTATCTAGTTCTCACGGCGTGCCTGCCCGGATGGATTTACGAATAAATGCCCGTGATCAGAGATCAACTTGTGTTCGTACTTGAGGGGAGTTACAAGCTCTGTCAAGTAAAGGATCAGTAAAAGACTGAGATGTACATCAACAGACATTAATGTGTGATTTACATTGATAATGGGGCAACTGATTAAGATGCAGCCCAGTATGCTTTTGACTGTGTATTTTTGCACATCCACACATTAATCATTACATTCGAAGCTGGAGAGTGACGCAGGTTTCAGCTCAAGATGAAATTGACAGCCAATCGGGCTGTGCAGACACACCAGTATTTTTTGTTCGAGGTTAGGAATGGCTCGATGAAAAAGATGCTTTGTGGACGGAATGAATGGTGAAAGCCAGCAAAGGCCTGTTTTCTAGGGTGAACAAAAACATCAATCAAAATGTCTATCACGTGGCTCCAAACAGATGATACCTTCCAGAATCAGCTATAAAAATAGTCTGCATAGTTGTGTATGAAACATTCCTTTCATTCCTGAGTCACACTTGGAAGATATTAGACTGAGAACATAATGAACGTGCATGTTTCAGGGAAATCAGCCCTTTAGCCTGTCAAAGGCAGTCCATCAGGGCATTAGACAGGAAGTGATGTCATGGTGCTATGGCATGATGGGACAAGCTGTTCCGTGATACAACATAGCTCATTTAACCACGCTTTTTTGACGGTCAGTACCAGCGAAGATGCTGGACTTTTTGCTGAACAGGGTTGTGAAAGCAGATATAGGTTCTCAGGAT
>JAODJU010000001.1:8163744-8177245 GCA_026776725.1 Gnathonemus echidnorhynchus
ACACACACACACACACACACACACACACACACACACACACACACACACACACACACACACACACACACACACAGAGTCACATCTATAGAGAATTTGGCTACTCCACTTCACCATAGCACGTTTTTGGACCATGGAGGAAACCTTGGAGTCCCCGTCCGTGTTTCCATCCTGTGTTGCTGGGCACTGGTGCTACACGCAAAATAATGAAGTTCATTGTTAATGAGAACAGAGCCTCCTCTGCTCGCCCAGGTCCTTCCAGGTAAGTTTCCAGTAAATTTATAAATGGGACAATGTCAGTGTGTCTGGGGGAGGAATGTTCTGAGTCCTAATCGGACTCTGCCATACTTATACACTTTAAGCACTTGCTAGTCTCAATCTCCCTGTGATATACAATAGCTAAATAATAACTATTTAAAGTGGACATGTTGTACAGAGACCCTGTTGAAAGTGCTTTCTGAGTGGTATGCAGCGCTGGATCTGAATTATAAAAGGAATCGGGTCTTGCCGTTAACTCGAAGCGGCACATGAAGGGGGGGCATCATCAGCAGATACACAGAGCCCCCCCCACATGTAAACAGACATTCCCAAGCCCTTCTGGACCACCCCCTCATATGACCAAAATAGGCACTGCAGTGGAATGTTGAACTTCCCAATAATAGAGTTTAATGAGCAGTTGGTAAAAGTCTGATCTTTTGAAGACAGCACTGGGTCTGCCAGCACTGTGCAGCACTGACCAGCTCCTGTCAAACACGGGATGAAATACAGGGGAAATACATTCAGCTTCCTTGTTCCCACTGATCTGAATATACTACTATTAATTTTAGTTAGCTGTGTTCCCAGAGTTTGGTAATTCAGGTCCAGAGTGTAAAAGTCCAGACTGGCATTTTGTTTCAGTCAATCAGTTGAATACTCTGTGACTGTGACTCTTTATGCTGGTTGATTGAAACAAAATCCCGGTCTGGACTTGCATTACCCAGTGTTCCTATAACCCTTGCCAGCAGCACCCCTGTTTACTTACATTCACTATTTATTTATGTTAGCCCATGTTGCTTCTGACTTGGTAGACAGTGTAGTGTAAAAATATGTGTTCAAATTTCATGTGAAAATTCTTGTAAATTGTCTTGAAATCGTCTTGCATGTTGTTTGTTTATACCAGGACACACCCATCAAGACAAATCCCCTGTATGATGTTTCTGCAAGATGTTTCTGATTCTGATTGTGAAGCAACATAAACAGGATTTGCACGAGATGATGAAATTTTGCAGTAATTGACCGAGCAGGCGGTTCCCTAGGAGATGAACGTCTATGTGCGGCGACGTTTCAGTGAATCGAAGCCCTGGTGTATCTGTCCGTCCTGCCTGGTGATGGTGCAGATCCAGTGGCTGGAGCGCAGCCTCAGGTCCATGAGTTTGCTGGCCTCTCCACCTAAAGTGCTGCATCCGCGTGCCTGTTTGTACAAGGCACCTTTGTTCCCATCTCATCTTCCGCCTGAGGAATGCGGAGTGGGACTTGGCAGCAGCGCCCTGCCTGTCTGAAGCTTTCTGCGGCCCACGATGGCTGGCGGTATCTCCTCGTGAGTCATAATTACACTCAGTTGCATTACCGCCTGACCCAAACGGATGGATAAAACAGACCGAGTGGAGTTTATACGTCTGTTTCACATTGTTTTACATCTTTTAAAAAGACGTCCGTCGTAAATCTTTTAGGTCCTTGGACATCTTGTGAACTAAACAGAGATAGTGATAATGTTTAAATATTCTGTAAGTGTTCTTTGATCAATATTTCTCTGCATCTAGCAAAGTATCACTGTCCAAAACAGTGACACACATATGGAAGTATCAAAAGACACTTATGCAAGTAGTTTTTTTTTATTTTATTTTAAGAAAAATGCTTGACTGTTAAGCACAGCAACACAATGACACCAGAGATGAAGACCCACACGGGCATTACTTATCAAATGCCCTTGTTTCTGATTCAGCTTCACAATTAAATCAAAAGGCAAAATGCCATTTCCCCAACATGGGATAGTCCAGCAAAGCAAAAAGTAGATTAGCCTCTTCTCAGGTGCTTTTAAAGCTGTCGGGCAGTGGCTTGATGCATGGCTAGTGTACCTCTATTCATTGCTCTAAAACAGAAGCCAAATAAGGAAGTTTCCACTGCTGTGATACCACACCACTGTACAAACATGCACAAATTGGTAATGGACCTAAACCAGACGTTCCACTATGCCTGCTGTAATGTGCTCTTAATGATGCCCCATGATTTTAATGGGGAAATTACGGTAAAGGAAAGTGACAAGTGCCCTACTGTCCTACTGTCCCCTGTCTGGCCAAGCAAAGTCCTGCACAGCTCAATTAAATTAAGGGACAATATGTGGGCATTCATTTTATTAGTGTATTGTTAAGTAATTTACTGCACATACCGCAATGTCGCACCGTTACAAAACAAAACGTTTGGTTAGTTTCCATTTTAAAACACTGCAAAATCAGTAAAATGGACCGGAGAAAGCAAAGGCTCTTTTCAGGATCAGGGCTCTGTTGATGTGACACAGATGTGGATCATCTCTGTGCTGCCTGAAGCTTTGTGACACATCACTAACACGTAAACATTACTTGCTGCAATCCCTCCACAAGCCGGGTGTGACATAAGGAAAGATGACCCTGTTCCCAGGAAAGCCACCAGCTGAGGTTGGTGTCCTCTACTGTCACACTGTTGGAGGCAGAGACTGTATATACAATACAGTACCAGTCAAAAGTTTGGACACGCCAAGCCATCTACAAAGGAGAGTGACAGAGTGTCGCATCACATGGCCTGACCACCTCACCTAAACAAAGCAGAAATGGTTTTGGAGGAGTTTGACCAGACAGTGAGGGAAAAACAGCCAATGAGTGCTCAGCGTATGCGGGAACTCTGTCAGGACGGCTGGAGAAACATCTCAGGAGGCCACCTCATGAAGCTGATGTAGAGGAGAAAGTAGGATCAGCTGGTCCCTGGAGCAGTTGAAGCTAAGGACCTTGCTCAAGGGCCCAATGGTGGCATCATTTTACCCCCCCAGGGATTTAAACTGGCAACTTTCTAAGTCTCAACCCACAGCCGCTTATCCTGCCCCACCCAACAATTTTTTTTTATTTAATACTTTTTCGGTCAGTGCATAATTCCATACATGTTATTTTATAGTTTTCATGTCTTTATAATTATTTTAAAATGTAGAAAATAGTAGAAATAAACCTTCCTGTGGGTAGGAGTGTCCAGATTTTTTACTGGTACTGAAAATAGCTGAAAATTCCTACCAAGTACACTTTGCGATATCCAGTACTCACCCTAACAGTTTGCACCTTCATGCCGTGAAACAGCAACCTGAACACACAAGCCTGCACTGGAATGAAGGGGGTTCCTGGGTAGGAGGAGGGAACCCTGATAAACGATGAAACATCTGTGTGACATCATACGCTTCATGAGACTCCTTGCAGATTTTCTAAGGCTTCCATCCTTCTGGGTGCGGAGGAGGCTCCTTCCGATCAATGCTGTGCAGTTGTAGGTGCTCATGCTTTAAAAAGTGCTCTGTCCATGTGACCTGCTCTGCTATTAGAGGCTGTATATAGCCTTGGTCTGTGGGCAGCTTAGTTCCATGATACCTGCACTCTGATTTTTTGTGGAAAAACGGTATAATGTTTTGAATAAAATACTTCCATGTGTCTTTTAAAATCGACTTCATTGTTTGCATCTTTTTAAAAGTAAGTTGTATAACGTCAAAGCTCTAAACTAAGAATATTGTCAAGGCCGAGTTCTGTCCTCTTTGGAATGTACTGTGTTTTGCACAGTAAAGGAAGATCTGCGACGTCATTTGACAGGGAGGTTAACAACCACTGCCGCTGGCACTGCATACCTTCTGCATGAGCTCATTCGGCTGCAAACTGCACGGTGCCAAGAATGTCCATGACATGTCTGAGGGTGACAGGCCTTTCAGACCGAGCTGCCCAGGAACCGCTACGGAGAAGATAATGAAGCAGGCAGAGGCCGTGGAGCCAAACTCAGCACGTGGAAAGTAAGTCTGATGGCTAATTACTGTGGAGAAGGAAGTGTGTTGGGTTTTGTTGTGCTGGAGAATAGGTCATTCCAGCCTTATCTCATCCTGTCAGGCCTGACCTCAGTAGGAGTCCATGACACACGGACCCCATGTACATGTTTAATTGTTCTTGCAGTACTGGGTTCTTTGTCAAACACAAGTGGATAATCACATTCCCATTTGTACGGGGGTCATGGTGGTTATGGTGCCGGACAGAGACTCCAAACAGCCTTAGGAGGCAACCCCCCAGGTCACTGAATGATGGGACACATGGTCACCTTCTTATGGGAGCCCAGGTCACCTAACAATTGGACCTCAGCTCATCTAATGATATGAGCCCCAGGTCACCTTCCTATGGTTGCTTGCTTCTGTAGCCTTCAGACTTTCGGGGGAGTTGCTCTGGAGCCATTTGCACTAAGGTTGGTTTTCAGGGACTCCAGGCTATATAAAGCTCTCTGCCTCAGACCTCAGGCAGCTCTTACTATGTCCTTCCCACAGTTGCCCAGCCAAGCCAGCACAGATTTTCCTGGCACCGGTTCAGGAAAGGGCTGCTTTAAGCGGGAGGATGGAAACTAAGAACAGCCTTTGCCTGGATACAATGAAACACACACAAACACAGGACCTGATGATTCAAAGAGGGACAGAGCCTCCTTTATCATCAATAACGCTGCCCTGGGTCCCCCATAGCAAACTGTCATGTCTACAACAACCACAAAAAGAAAATGCCAGTACTCAGTCATACTCTAAATGCTCTGAAATCCACACAGCCCTTAGCTTTCTTTTATGCCAGGTTCCTCTCCGCCGTACACGGAGCCAGCATATCTGCTACCCTCTATCTGTGCCAAAATGAGTCAGTCTTGCCTCAGAAAAACAGAATTCCCTTCCTGCTTTCCGCATCGAGCTAGGAGGTCCCTCCACCGAAAACAAGTGGAATACCCCAGGCAACGAAACGCGAATAGCAAACCTAAACAAGCCAACCACACTGAGTACAGACATCTGGATCATTTTTGATAATATATGTTGGCAAGTTTTCCTGACCTAGACTGAACTTGATTGATGGAATTCTCCATTAAGTTCTCCTGACCTAGACTGAACTTGATTCATGGAATTCTCTAATGGAATACTCTATATTTTGGATTTGATTCATTGTTAGCATGGCATGCTGAGACATGCGGACAGTCTCCTCTTTCCTTTGTTCTCTAGTAACTGGTTTCTATGGTGCTTGTCTCCAAGTTTCCCTTCTGACATTTCAGTAGAGGAATGTCTGTAGTCAACAGCACTTGGATTTTGCTTCAAGCCAGTGAAAAAAGTCAGCTTTACAACCTTACGTACATCGGACCTCCACATCAGCAAGGGAAACCTTGATTCTCCACCATTCACAAAATATATATTCATCTTCCAGATTTTAATAACAACATTCAGCAGTACCCACAGTCACAAGTAATGTAATACTATATTATGAAACATCAAATAATGTTCTGCTGTTCAAGAAAAAAAAAAATGATGGCAGGTCTCGTAAAGAATGGAAACTGCCAAAGGACATTCCTGAAGTCATATTCCTGTGCTTCAGAATTTCATACCCTGCTTAGCTCCAGAACTTCCTCTCCTAATCGGTGAAGGCCAGGCAGAAAACAGGATAATTGTGGAAAGCCTTCCTTTGAGCCTGTAAGAGGCACACCCTCATATCTGGGCTCAGATTTTCCCTTTACACGGAGGCATTGTGTTTTCAATAGCCAGAGGAAATCACGGCATTTTTTACAGCATGAGTCAAATCCAACAGAGATTGTCCTCCAGTCACGGAATCACCTGCTGACAACAATATCCTTGCATTGACGTGAAAGGGGCTTCCCTCGTTCCAAAACAGGAGCCTTAAATGAGGAAAACATAACATAAGGATGAAGGGGAGGTCCCCCAGAAGAACTGGCAACAGGACCTGCATCATCAGATCCTGGAGGAGGGAGTTGAGGAGCAGGGAGGTACATAACTCATGATGTAAGGACAGCGGCGTGCAGGGGAATGTTCAGGAGGCATAGTGAGGAATGACAGAGTCAGAGGAGGGCACCAGAAGGCAAAATCTGAGCGCCAGGTACAGATTACCCCCCCTACCGAGAAGAGTTATGTACTAGAGATTCTCAGAACACCAAACGCTTGCTTGGTATGTCTCCAGCAGAAAAGCACCAAGGTGCTGCAATCCATAGGCGAGGAGACTATCAGGAAAGACTCTCTGTGTGATGAAATGTGAAATGGAACTTCTGAGAATTCTCCTGGAAGTCTGTGACACAGAAGAAAAGCATTTCAATTGACACAATGTGGTTTTAAGTACTTTAATGATCTCTAAACACCTTTGACCCTTCCTGCTTTCCTTAAAGCAAGTCACGGTCAATCCAAACCACGCCTCTCACAAACAGTGTAACAATGGCGAACACGATAAACACAAACGCACATCTGCTAAAGCCTGAGGAATGTCTCCCAGGCTGCCAAAGGAAATATTTGAAACGATACAGTAAAGATAATGCTGAACAGAAGCTCATGAAGCAACCCTCTGACAAGGACCTGACATTAATCAAGCCCTATTTTCCAGCACAGAATAAGAATGCCGGTTTCTTCTGGAAGGACTTGAAGGAGTAGCGTTTTTCCACTGGGTGTGGCTGCAGGACCCACCAAAGATCTGCAAAGCACACATCTGTGTACACACTCCTCCACTTCAGTACAACTCAATAACTAAACTGTGAAAACATCATCTGATTTGGAAATGAATTTATGAATGCATAACTGTATAACGGTTTCAGCACTGTTAGCGTTAACGACTGAGTGATTGAAACTATTCACAGAAGATAGATAAAGTCGCCTTTTTTCTTTAGAGGAACACTGCTATTTCATTAGTTTCTTCAAAGAAAAACATAATTGTGAAAAAAAACATAGTTGACTCAAAACTGATGACTCTTCTGGAAAGAATGTGTAGTCAGGATTCCACTGGCATTGTTTAGTCACACTTAAATAACTCTGTTCATTACAGAGGTGCCCCTCTCGAGGAGCATTAATTCATCACTTATCAACCTTAACAGATGCAGATATTCAGCAGATCTGTGCAGTGGAATCAACCTGCATGACGACGGTCTGTATCTCCAGCTGTCACGGTGCTGGCAGCTGTTCCCCCCCAGGTCACCAGCCCCCAGCCGCAGGCCAATGGCTCACTGCTCCCCAGGCTCTGCCGACACAGGCCCCCGTATCTGAATCAGCCTCTTGGAACGTGGCCTGGATGCAATGGGAAAGCTGTATAAGGCCGGGTCGCTGGCTCACACTGCCACCTCCCCCAGTTAGCAAAATGTGGAAAAATTAAAGAAGCCAGAGGGTGGGGTGCTTCTAAGGGGGTGGCTCTAAGGAGGTGGCTCTGAGGGAGTGCCTCTAATTTAGGGGTGGGGAACCTGATCCTTGCAGGGCTGGTGTGGGTGCAGGTTTTTGCGATAGCCTCTCAATCAGCCAATAATGAAGCAGGAGCTCTCAAATCCAGTCCTGGGGACCCACTGTTATTGGCTGATTGTGTGGTCATTTCAAAAACCCACACCCACACTGGCCGTCCACGGAACAGATTCCCCAGGCCTGCTCTAATGGGTTGCCTGTAATGGGGTGCCTCTAAGGGGATGGCACTAAGAGGATACCTCTAAAGGGTCGCCTCTAAATCGATGCCTCTAGGGGGATGGCACTAAGAGGATACCTCTAATGGGTTGCCTGTAATGGGGTGCCTATAAGGGGGGTGCACTAAGAGGATACCTCTAATGGGTTGCCTCTAAATCGATGCCTCTAAGGGGATGGCACTAAGAGGATACCTCTAATGGGTTGCCTGTAATGGGGTGCCTATAAGGGGTATCAGCCCCTGTTGGACACATTTCGGGCTGTCCCGGGGTTTCTGTCCGTTTTGGCCTCAGGATGACACTGACGCTTTGACATGGATTAGCTAAGAATACAACGCATGACACTCTTTGCTCAATGTAGGCCTTGAGGGTAAAACTGGAAATAGTGGAACAATTTAATGGAAATGAAGCTCCTGTAAGTGCATATGGCTTGTTGAGAAACCATGGGTGTCGCTGCCATTAAATCGGAGGGGGACGTGTCCCCCTCACATTTCATAATTATTTGATTTGAACCCCCCACATTCAACATAAAATATTAGTTCACCCAGGGCTGTGTCCCCCCCACATTCAAAATGCTTCTGACGCCCTTGTGAGAAACATTTAGATGGTTTTTTCTGTCTGGGACAGAGTTCACCCAATGGCTGTTTAGTCTCTGCTAGCTGTGTCCGTTTGCAGGCAGTCAGGGACATTCTGGAAAGTGCATGATAAGAGCAGAGGCCATTTCCTCCATTTTAACAGTGGGCCTCGACTGAAACTAAGCTGAACGCATCGCAGTCTTAAAATGTCTTAGTTATGGGATGTGAAAATGTAGCATTAACCGTGTATAAGTCAGTAGATACAAGGCAGTTTGATCTAAGAAAAGATCAGAATGCACTAGAATTTCAGAAATTGCAGGCCCCCTGACAAAATGACACCTTGGGCCCCAATGTACCAAGTTGGGGGGGGGGGGGGGTGTCCTTCACCATAAAAATTGCTGGGGTGGGAGAGAGTATATTATATGGCCCCCATGGTCAAATTTGCAGAGCAGAGGTATACATTACCAAGTGTATACATTAGGGCCATTATGTTTCATATTCTGGGGCCCCTATATAGTACGGGGCCCCCTGAATCTGCCACACCTGTCTAACACTCCTGGACTCAAGCACACAAAGAGTTAACATATTTGCTGTAATTAAAGTATAAAAAGCAATAAGAGGTAAATAATGAACGGTGCACCTCCACGCATTGTGATCTGAGGGGTCGCTGGGCAGCGGCTCTGCGGTCAGCACCCAGAACATTCCAGCCTGGTGTGTCTGTGTGCGTGAGTGCATGTGAGAGATGATCGGTCTGTGTTTGTGAGTGCATGTGAGAGATGATCGGTCTGTGTTTGTGAGTGCATGTGAGAGATGATCGGTCTGTGTCTGTGTGTGTGAGTGTATGTAAGAGATGATCGGTCTGTGTGTGTGAGTGTGAGTACATATGAGAGCTGATCGGTCTGTGTCTGTGTGTCTCTGGGGGTTTGTATGCTATTTTTTAGCTTGTGGTGACATTTTTCAGTTCCCCACAATAGTAGCCTCAATTTTTTTTAACATCCGAATGCAATCAAAAAAACTAAAAATGTATTTTGTATTTTGTTTGGTTACTTATGGTTAAGGTTGGGGCTGGGTAGGGGTTACGGTTGTCATTGTTGCGATTAAGGTTATGTTCATAGAAATGAATGGAGAGTCCCCACAAAGATATGAATGATTGGACTGAGTGTGTGTGAGAGCGTCTGTGGGAAGATGCAGAGCTGTCACAGTGTCATGGACACATTTTAAACACATCTTCCTTCACTCTCTCTCACTTTCCTCCATGTAAACACATCCCAAAAAAGCCCGGCCTGCATGCAGCCTGCCCACTCGGCTGTACGGCCCGTGAAAGGAGTCTGTGCGGAGCGTGTGCAGTCTGGTGGGCCCCGCCAGGGCCCGCGCCCGGGCCCCCGCAGGACACCCTGACATTCCCGAGCAGTAAATTCGCGCTCCGGATAATAACCAAACAAGGCCCATGTCATTATCGCAAGATGTCCGTGAGCTGCTTGGAAAGCTTTCTGGGGGTCTTGCCAAACTGCAGCCTCAAGCTCGCGGAATGTGTATACTCAAGTCTGATAGGGGTGGTGAGACAAAAACCATGTTTGCACATGTTTTCAATCTCTGATTGGGTGAAAAAGTAATCGGTAATCCTACCCATTCGCAGCCCTAAAGACAGGCGGATGAGTATTGGGATACTTACGGCTGCTGATCCTCCTCGTAAACATATTATGACAGATGTGCCAGTGTTGTACCATTTAGCCTTTATCTTAAGCCTAGCCAGAGCTTGATGTGGGCCGGTACTCACCAGTACACAGTACCAGCACCTCTCAGTATCTGCTGGTACCGAATAACAAGGGGAATACTGGCACCTGGTACCGAATAACATGAGGAGTACTGGCACCTGGTACCAAATAATATGAGGAGTACCGGCACCTGGTACCGCATAACAGGGGGAGTACTTCATAACAAGGGGAGTACCGGCACCTGATACCAAATAACAGGGGGAGTACTTCATAACAAGGGGAGTACCGGCACCTGGTACCGAATAACAAGGGGAGTACCGGCACCTAGTAGCAAATAACAGGGGGAGTACCGGCACCTAGTACCAAATAACAGGGGGAGTACCGGCACCCGGTACCGAATAACAAGGGGAGTACCGGCACCTAGTACCAAATAACAGGGGGAGTACCGGCACCTAGTACCAAATAACAGGGGGAGTACTGGCACCTAGTACCGAATAACAAGGGGAGTACTGGCACCTGCTGCTATATAACAAGGGGAGTACCAGCACTTGGTATCACATAACAAGGAGAGTACCCGCACCTGGTACCAAATAACACGGAGAGTACCAGCACCTAGTACCAAATAACAAGGGGAGTACTGCCACCTGGTACCGCATAACAAGCTAGGTACAGTACCAGCACCTGGTACCGCATAACAAGCACTGACCCCTGTTTTTCCCCCACTAGCACTGTAATATTACTGTAGAAAATTATGTTTAGCTGAAGCATTACATAAACCTGGTGGCCACTTTATTAGGTGCACTTAAGTAGCACTGAGTAGGACTTACTTTTACCTTCAGAACCTCTTTGTGGGTATATGAGTGCATTCTGGGAAGCCTTACTGGCACAGAAATGCCCCTGACTGGATGCTTTTGCTTCATCGCACCAGTGTCTGCAGTGTGTATCTGCAGTGTGTATTGTTGGAGGTGGGCTTTTACTCTCCATAGCCAGAGCCACCACTTCAGTTGCTACCAAACCCTCCATATACAAAATTGCATATAAGAGGCATCTTGGCTGTTTTACTGCTGTCAGTCAGTCAGTCGGCCTTGTCTCTATGCTGCATGTTTTCAGCTGCAGCCACACGATTGGCTGTTGGCCACTGAGTGTATTTTTGACAGTATTTTAGTTGGTTAAAATGTAAATAATTATGATAATTATGGTGTCTATGAATAAATTGCCAGGGTAGGAGAATTATTTTGAAATGCTCACTTTTTTATGCACTCATGAAACAGATATTTTGTTCTCCATGCCCGACTCAGAGGCATGATTTGGCTTGCACGGAATCATCCGTCGCTTTCTCGTATCTGCTTCTGATGAATTGCTTACATCATTCAGCCAGAGGTGTCAGGCCCTTCCTGTCAGGCAGAGAACAGCACACTTTGTTTCGCTAAGTACGGCTCCCCTGAAAGGCACAAAGTGTCTTTGGTTATCCTCAACACAGCAACTATGTCACTCTTAGAGAGCAGGGGAGTGGCAGAACTGACCCCCCCTCCCCACCCCTTCAGTGCTTGCATGTTTGGATAATTACCCAGAATTCCCAAGCAGCAGGGAAACCCAGCCGGTGAAGCTCTGCCCAGCTCCAGTCGCCATGACGATGAGGCACTGACTAACCACCGGTGTAAGAGACACCCTATATGTGCAGCTGTTTATTTACCAGGAGAGTTATTGTTCAGAAGCCTTAACACCTTCTGCACACCCTCACTGAACACATCCTGTCTCTTCCTACATAAGATTCAGTAGCTGAGTAGGAGTTTTGTCAGCCATAATATCTGCTACATCTGCATGTGATTTATACTCTTGAGACGTCATGCCTCTGAGGTCTGCGATGAAGAATTAAGAGGCTTCTTTAATGTTGGTACAGGACCTTCTGTGGGGAGGCGGGGGTGTAATGATCTCCCATTTACAGACCCCCACATTCCCGCGTGTCGCCCTGACAGCCGTCACCATGGTGCTCAGCTGGTAAAAATCTACGACCCCGAGTGTGGTTTGCTGTCCAATCCCCTGAAACACTGAAAAGAGTTTCCCAGTTATCGGGGCTATAAATATCCCGTCTCTGACAGGCAAAGGGCGAAGAAGGCACTAAGTATAAAAAATAATATGTCGGGATGAGTGAAACATATCATTCTGAAGAGTGTGCAATCATCAGTGATGTTCTCTTTTGGTGCTGCTATTTTTTATTAAAAATCAGTTTCTGATGAAGGGGAAAACACAGGCAAACAAGGTATTTTCTTCTTGCTTTTGCGGTTAAGCTAGACAAACGAATTCAGCCCTGCTATCATAGATCATGTGCGGCATTTTGTCTTCAGGCTTTGCTTCTCTGAAACCTTCTCAGAGAAAAGCCTCACGCATCTGGCAGCTGCCTCACCAAGTTGTAAATTACAGCAGTCGACGACAATCCATTCCTGTCGCAACCAGTGAGTTTATGGTGAGCTCTCGTGCTAAAAAAACGGGCTCGTTGAACGCAGGAGTGTCTGAGAACCTAAGTTCTGAAAACAAAGCATAAAGTTACTATGAATGTTTCAATGCAAAGAAGTGAGATGAACGTGAACATGAATACACACGAAACCTGGCATGAGCTCAGCCCATTTAAGAACAACACAAATCAGCGCCCCACAGTGGAGAGCTGCGGAAGTGTTTTTCAAGCTCATATAAATTTAAAAGTTTCACTGCTTCAGATTTCCATCAAAGTAATTATATAGCGCAACTAATTAGGGGGTTGAGTTTAACGTTACGGCGCACATTTACCATCCCATAATTTCACTGCACATCTTTTTACATCTACTGATGTCTTTGCTCATGGTTTTTATTGTATGTTTTGCAGTCATTTTGTTTTTGTTAATCATATTAGTTTTTAATGTTTCGTGTTTCTTTCTATTGTCGATTTCCTTTCAAGCACAATTCTGGCCGGCAGATTGACCAGCATTTCGCTACACGGACGCACAGTGTACGTCTGAGCGTGTGACAGAAAATGTGGAGCACTTGTATACATCCATATCCATTTCGTATGGTGAACGTACACTTATTAAGACACGCTTTCTTTCACTAGTCTCTAACCCCCTTCCTTTTAGTAGCTGAGAGAAAACATTCGTGTCTATTTCAGGATAAAGTGTCCCAGAGGAAGTAAAGAGGGACCAGGGACTTTTAAGAGAATGTCACAGTCCTCTTCAAGTGACAGCGGTGACATATACTTAATGGGCGGCTGCCTGCCAAACAGGATTCCAACTTAAAAGAGAGGCTTCCTTTGCAAGAAAAAAAAACTTACCACGGAATCCTCAGAGTGTCTCTGGGTGAGACGTCAAAGGGACGAGGAAAAGGACCTTCCTCCGCACACTGCCCCCAGCCCCCAGCTCATCAGCTGGGACGACCAGGGGCTGTGCCGTCACGTCTGTCTGCATGGGGGCAAGCTGCTGTCTGGGTCAGTGCCACCACGGAGAAAGGCACTTCCTGACTTTGTGACAACAAAAACTAAACGGA
>JAODJU010000001.1:8182677-8208014 GCA_026776725.1 Gnathonemus echidnorhynchus
CCAACCAGTTGAGTTCTCTGTGACTGTGACTCTTTATGCTGAACTGGTTGGTTGAAACGAAATCCTGGTTTGGATTTTTACTTTCTGGACCTGAAATATCCACCTATGCTGCTAACACAAGGTGAGCGTGAACATTACCAGGCTCGGGTTGGTCACTGGCGGGGCCCACTGGTACGTCGCCACCTTCAAGAGCGGAGCAGCGTCCTTCTTGACTGCTGCATCAGTGGGGAGGGGGCCTGTGTTGCCCGGGGCGGGGGGCAGCACGTCT
Source organism: Gnathonemus echidnorhynchus (assembly GCA_026776725.1). Taxonomy (NCBI): domain Eukaryota; kingdom Metazoa; phylum Chordata; class Actinopteri; order Osteoglossiformes; family Mormyridae; genus Gnathonemus; species Gnathonemus echidnorhynchus. Next base: position 8,182,946 of record JAODJU010000001.1, read on the forward strand.
TTCTTCAGCTTGGCGATGAGGCCGGTGTATTTGGTGTCCTCGAAGAGCTTGCCCACCTTCTGTCTCTCCTCAGAGCCCATCTGCACGTCGTGGTCCTCCAGGCCACATTTGCAGTTGCGACAGATCTTTCTATAGGGGAGTGACATCATACCATAAGCTGGGGGGGGCCCAACGCTCAAACATTCAAAAGATACATCAGTCATACACAAAGGCTCACTTATACGGAATTACAATATAATGCAATGAATTCTCTGTTATTTGTTGTGCTAAACTTGCTGCAGAAAAGGTTAATTCACACTTCACATTTCCATGGGTGCTTTTAGTTGCGCGCAGAGTGAGGTGACGCAATTCTTTTTCATTGGGGGTTTTGCACCGGATGGCTGCAGATGGTTTGCATCTAGCCCATATTTTTTTGTCCAGAGGAGATGAAGCGTGTCCGTGCACATGGACCGCACGTGCAAGATACACTTTATGGACAGAAGTATTGGGACACATGGCCATTAAACCCACAGGAACTTTCATGACATCCCATTCTAAATCCACAGCCATCAATAAGAAGTCGCCCCCCCCTTTGCAGCTATAACAGCTGCTGCTCTTCTGTGAATTTTTGCCCATTCATCCAGAACAGCAGAGATCAGGCACCCATGCCTTTTCAAAACACCCCTGTTCTATCCATAAAACTATACCAAAAAAGCATACAATTCAGCAGTCATTACTGCACACATGAAGACTAACGGCTCTCTGTGGAAGGTCATGACCTCCTGGCTGCATGACATCACACACACAACATCCCATCTGAAACAAGTGATTCATCAAATATACCCCTATAGCCGTCTTCCCCCTATAGATTCCCCCTATTGGCCTCTGATGGTAAAATTAAACTTAAGCTCTGGATACCTGGAAAACACAGTGCATGTTCACTATATGGTGCTTTCTTGTGTGTTATCTGAAGATAAAGGGAGAATTACCAGTTCCCTTACAATCTGAAGAGTAGTGATGTTTTGCAACAATTTTATTTATTTTTTTTTTGTTTCACAACTACAGACAGGATGCTCCTCTCCTTTGGCATAAAAAAGAACAAACCTCAGCCCAAAACCTTAAGCGGTGACAGTGACACAAACCTCCAGAAGTGCAGCTCGAAGCCTTCACATTTATCTTTGCACTTCAGACATGGTGCTCCAGCTCCAATCTCGTGGCCCAGAGTGACCTGCGGAGAAAAGGGCCACGTTGAGAGCGTCAAACCCTAAGCAGACCCTCTGCATGCAGATGATATTCATACATTTACTGTTACGTGTTCCGATTAATTAAATACTACGCATAAAATCCACAAGTGAAATAATGTCATTGCACACTTCAGAGAAAACCAAGCTTAAGATTTATCTCGATTCCGTAACTTTCCTAACGGTTTTCATTCTATTCATGCCAAAGACCTTTGTCATCAGTTTCTTGCCAATTCATGACTCAATGCAGCGCTTCCGTTTAATGGCCACGAATGAATGGAGGTGTGTCTGTGAACCGCGACAAAGCCTCACCAAGAGCAAACAGCAGCACGTACGCAGGGTCACAGTATAGCAGGATACTACTAAAACTTTGTATTAAAGCTCAGCTTCCGTGTTCATTTTGCTATTAAACTGGCGAATTAAGCAGCCAAAGGCGTTTTTCTTATGAAAGTAAAACGGACTGCGCAGGGCTTCCTTGTGTCACATATGACTGTTGAGGTTTTGCACTTTGATTAACACTTAAGACAGCCTGAAAGGCTTCGGGCCATGAATTCCTAACTAGAGGAAAAACTCCAGTAAAGTCCGCAGATTCACGTCCACATGCCCACTGGATCCAAAAGTTCCGTTTGGGAGCCGCATCTTGCCATTCACGGGGCTCGATGTCCGTACGTGTTATCAGTTTATACGAGTAAACATTATAAATTTGCATTTTGTTATAAAGATAAGAATATCTCAGAGTTTTCACAGCAGCTCAAAGGATGTGCAAACCTGTACGGCACATGCTTTACTGATCACAACTACAGCTCGTGTCTAATTGAAAGAAACATGTCATGTCAATAAAACAAACCATTTAAGGGCACCTAAAATATAATATAAGTGTCTATAATGTAAAGATAAGGATCGATCGTATTTCAGATGGCTTAAATATATAAGCGCACTCTGAGGTCATTTGACGGGACGCTGCTAGACTCCGCCGTGCACCTACAGGGCGTCGCCACGCTCCGGGGACACACACGTACCTTTTTAAGCTCCCGCTCCACTTCCATGGTCCGTAGGCTCACTGACTCTGCAACCAAGCGTTGCTCTATGTATGTATTTTTATTTTTATTATTTTAAACGCTGACCCTCGTCCTCACACGGAGCGCAGACCGACGCTCCTCACTCCCGTCTTATTGTTTGCAGGCACTTCCGCGGCTGCGGCGCCTCTGTTGGCCGCAGAGAGTACAGGACGCCCGGGGAAGCCGTGCTGTCAGGCGGGGATTGGGCGTTCCAGGTTCATTAAAAGGCTTTTAAAGATAATATAGACTTTGTTGATGCTGGCGGGGTCTGAATATTGTATATTATTATTAATAATACTATTATTATTATAAAATCACAATCTGCACTCGTGCTTCTCAGGATTTATTAAAATACTGACGGACCTTAAAACAATGACAGCGTTATGTTTTACCACCCCGACGGAGCCCAAGACCAGCTCCATAAAGGCACATTGGGTAGCTGACGTGACGTGGAGTGAGATCTGCTGGCGGATGCAGGGCTGGAGTATAAACTTGACTGCAGCCAAGTTGCACAACTTCTACTCCTCGTAGTGTGCGAGACCTGACTTTTCGTGGCAGACGAAATCGAGATCGTGGAAATCCCCGTGTTTTTGCATGAAGAATTCGGCGAACAGCGAAGGTAATTTAAAGCTGTCTAAAAATATGCATCATATCATATTTATAACCTCATCATTTTTACTCATATTTAAGGTAAGACGTGGCGTGATTTTAGCCTAGATAAATAAAGAAAGCTCAACCTGCGAGGGGAGGAGTAGCTGAGGCTGTGTCCACGTGTGTTTCAGACGTCCTTTTTCCTACATTCAGGTTGACAGTACAGTTCTAGAGGCTTTCATTCCTCTAGAGGCTACTTAACCAAAGGAAAATATTTTGTTTCAAATATGTGTTCACAAGAAATCTCACAACAAATAAATCAGTTCTTATTGAGATCCTTCCTGTGTCTTTTAAGGAGCCCATGAGTGAAATAAGGCTAGATAAGAATAGAAAATACATTTATTCTATCCCCTTCTCTAGGCGTGTTCCAAAAATGATTTTTTTGTGGATGATGTCATCCCTCTATACCAGGGGTCACCAACATTTGTGAAACTGAGAGCTACTTCTCAGGTACTGAGCCATATGAAGAGCTAACAGTTTGAAACGCCCTCCTAAACTTCGTGTATAATAAACAGGTTTTAAATGCTATTTTTAAGATATTGTCATTTTCAAATCCATATAAATGCAAATGTGATTAAAGAATAGCAACAGGATAAAATTAAATTTTAGATGCTGCTCACTGGTGAGTTGTGCTATTTTTAGAACAGGTCCGCGGGTGACTCATGTGGTCCTTGGGGGCATCCTGGTGCCCGCGGGTACCATGTTGGTGACCCCTGCTCTATACAATCTGTCAGAGTTTAGGAGTCATTTCCGGCTTTCTAAAGGACAAGTGGAGGTCCGTACAGCATTTTGAGGCTACTTTATTGTTATAGTTTATTATAATAATGTTTCCATGTTATCAATGACCTGTTTTCTCATATTTACTATCCCAGGATGTCATCAGCTCACTCGGTCCTGTTTACCAAAATCCCCTTAAAAGACAGTGTCCTGGCCTGTTTATGGACCCTGGCAAATCACGAGTCCTATAAGGGTGTTGCAAGCTGCTTTAATATCAGCAAGTCCACTTTGATGGTTCATTGCCATCGGTTCTGTGTGCTGTTAACACACACATGGCACATCATGTTACCTGTGGCCCGTGGGGGAAAGTCTTCATAGGTCAGAGTTGGGATTTGCTAGGGCAGGTTTCCCAAGCACCGGTTTGGCTGTCGATGGTTCCCACATTAGGAAGCCACACCTAGAGCACCCACTGGCATACCAAAACCGGAAAAAATAAATAAATAAATAATTCTATTATTCTGATTGGGTTCTGTGGCACCCAGAGGAGATTCTGCCACGTGAGTGTGGGCCTCCCTGGTAGCTGGCATGATGCCAGAGCAGGGGTCTCCAACTCCAGTCCTGGAGAGCTACTATCCAGTAGGTTTTCTGTCCCACTTGGCTTCTGATGAGCCATACCTGGCCCTGGTATTTACCTGAGAACAGGTGTGGCTCATCAAAAGCCAGGTAGGATAGAAAACCTACTGGATAGTAGCTCTCCAGGACCGGAGTTAGAGACCCCTGTGCCAGAGCTTTCCAGCACACAGCAGTTGCTCAAGCTTTGGCGGAGGATCCCAGATCCCTCATGCCAGAGGGTCTGCACATCATTGCAGACTCAGCCTTCCCACTCTTGCTTCAGTTGCTGAAGCCATACCGGGACAACGGACACCTCACAGCCCGGCAAAAAAATTATAACAGGAAACTGAATGGTGCTCGTGTGGTCACTGAACAGGTATTTGGAGTAAAATCCAAATTCCGCCGAATGAAATACCTGCAAATGGTCAGTATACAGATTAGTGCAGCAGTGTGTGCCTGCTGTGTCCTATACAACCTGTCCTATGATCCTGGGGATCAGCACCCTGACATAATTAACAATGAGGCCCCGGATGATAACATTTATCCACCTCAGCTTCAAAATGAACAGGCACTTCATTACAGAGACACAATATGCGATAGTTTATAAAGGCCGAATCACAGCCAAACACACACCTCAGCCTGTTACACGTGCAAGCAACTGTTCATAGATATTAGCTCCGCCTTTGACACATTCATCCCTCAAAAGCTGATTGTGAAACTGAGTGGGTTATTGGTTAGGCCTGAACACCACTCTCTGCAAGTGGATTCTGGATTCCCTGAGAGGCCCCAGTCTGTACAGTTAGGATGCAACACCTCCAACACCATCACAGTACAGGAGTACAGGAGCTCTGCAGGGCTGCGTACTTAATCCTCTGCTCATCACCCTGCTAACTTGCATACAGTAGCAGCACACAACACCAGTCACATCATCAAGTTTGCAGATGACACTACTGTGCTGGGACTGATAAGCAGGGACTGAATACAGGGAGGAGGTGGAACGGCTGTCCACATGGTGGTGCCATAACAACTTATCTCTCAACATTGAAAATGCAAAAGAAATACAGTAATTATGGATTTTAGAAAGACTTGTCCTGTGCATACTCCACTCAGCATGAATGGGTCAGCTGTGGAGACCGTAAGGAGGACCAGGTTCCTCGGGGTGCACATTACTGAGGAACTTATATGGACAGACACCCCCTCCTCCCTAACCAAGAAAGCCCAGCAGAGATTACACTTCCAGTGGCGGCTGAAACAGGCGAGGCTCCTCCCTTCCATCCTCACCACGTTCCACAGAGGCACCGTCGACATTATTCTGACCGGCATCAATACCTGGTACGTCAACTGCAGCACAGTCGATCGCAAGCGCCTGCAGAGGATAGTGAAAACAGCAGAGAACACTATTGGGGTGCCTCTTCCTTCACTGCAGCACACATTTCACAAGCGCAGTGTTTGCAAGGCCTGCAGCATTGTGCAGGACTCCTCACATGGACTGTTCACCTGCGGAGACTCTGCAGCATCAGAGCCAGGTCTGCCAGGTTGGAGGACAGTGTTTATCCCCAGGCTGTCAGGCTCCTCAACACCGTTTGCCCCTTGGGATCTTCCACACTGCCTCATTCACCTCTTAAACTGCTATGCAGACCTTATACACATGCACAGCCACTTTACCTTAATGTCCGGTTTGCACATCAACCAAAAGTACTGGAAATCACACACCACCTTTAAATATCTCTTGCACATTGCATTTGTCACTTTGTCATGCCAGCGATATGAAGAATCATCATTGTTCTGTAATTTCTATTGTTATTATTTAGCTGTAAAACACTGTGACTTGTCAGCTGTTTACACATGTTCTTAAACATATCACACACTGCTTTCAGGACTGCAAGTCATGCTGCTATTCTGATAAACTTGATGTACATATACTAGGATCATACATTGCATTAATCTACACATTACTTGCTATATGTCACTGCTGCTACTTTTTGTCTAGGTTTCCACAGTCTTTGTCTTTGCAATGTTAGTTATGTTTTTAATATTTAAGTATTTGTTACACTGTGGACCCCGAGCTGTGCTATTTCATCTCACAGTATAATTCTATATGGTTGAGATGACAATAAAGTTCACTTTGACAAATTTGCCATTGTGGTATTGGATCACTGCATTGACTTTGGCTGCTTTAAAGGGGGTGGTGGCAACATGTAAATGTAAGTACATTTTTATTGCTTTTCATGCAGACATTGCATGAAGTTTTATATTGCACCTTGTAATTTACCTTTTAATTGCAGTATCTCACACTCGAGAACCCTGCTGTACCTACCTGAGGCAGGTCATGGAACCTGGGAGCCACGAAACCTGGACAAATCAGCAGGGAATGTCAGTAACTATTGGTCCCTAGAGATCTAGACTGACCAAGCAACGGCTGTCTTTAATGTAAATGTTATGAGGATGGAATCCCCAAAGAGAATGATGATACGTGCCACACAGTTTTATTTATTTATTCATTTATTTTATCTGTGCTGCACATTCTGCAAGAGTTTAACAATTTCTTGTTGGCCTTTAGCAATCTCCTGCAAGTTCTTTGAAATTTGCCCCAGACTTGTGACAACTTTCTTCTCAAAGCTTCTCCTCTTCCTCTCCTTCAGCCTTCTGAACCTCTCCAGATCTGGGCGCACAAGGGCCTCCAGCACAGCAGTTCTCCGCTCAGCATGGGCTTCGTATGACTCAAAGAACGATCCAGCTTGGCTTGCCGGCTTCCTACCCATGGCACCATCAGTAGCCATTCTGGTTAAAATGGCAGAATCAGGCCCTGGTGCTGAAGGATGAGGGGTAGTGAGGGGCGTGGAGGTTATCAAGCCCTCCGCGGCACTGCCAACTCCTGACCGGCCAAATATTTCATCCATAATCTGTGGAAACAAAGACAGGTTTAAGTCCAGCAAAGTAACATTAGCTAGAAATTCTGTAGTGATTGTTGGAAAACTCATACTACACAACCTAATTAGCAGTGTACAGTTAAAATGACATAATGTTAACATTAATATCAAGACTGGTATACATTATTATACTTACTGTGTAATAGTCCCAGTTGATTTTGGCCTCTCCGGTGGTCTGACATCTGTCTTTGACCCTTTTGTATGTCCCCAACATGTTAGAAATTTTCTTCCTTATCTGCTCTGCTGAGCATGTGTGGTCCTTTTGTAACATATCTTTATGGACTCTTTTATAAAAAGCTGACTTATTTGTGTCGTAAAGGGAGCGATGTTTTTTTATTGTTGTAAGCAGAAGGAGCGTGAGCCGGTGTTTCATTTCTGAGAGGAAAAGATTACACTGTCATTTCACAGTGTAAAATTTAACAGTGATTTATCTAATAGACACTATACCTGGTTGTCCCTCTGAAATGTCCTCGTTTGAGTCCTCGTCCACAGCGCTAGCGTCTGCCGAGTGGGCTGCTGGTGGACAGGTGCGAATGGCAGGGTTCAGGGGCCCAGGTGGGGTTGCAGCAGTGGGTCTTTGGGACTCAGATGGTGCTGGCAGAATTAAAACAGGAGGCAGAGCAGATGTGGTAGTTATAACTATACTCTTTCACTGGCCTCCCATTGTCTAATAAAGTGTTTTCATAAACACTTACAAATACAAAAAGGAATTTTACCTTGCAACATTGCAGATAATCTAACTTGATGTGCTAGACTAGCCAAGGACTCCTTATCTGGGGGGGAAACACACATTTCCAAAGAGTTACTAACAGTACTGTTTGACCCTACTTGCCTTAATTAAACAAGTATCAGCAAATGAAAGATTATTGTGTACTTACCAGTCTTTAGCCTTTCTGCAACGTCTTTGGGCACATGCAGTAACAATGAGCCTTGCGAATCAGTTAGTACGACTGGAACGGTTTCAGTTGCCATGGTTCAAGTAATGTATATTTGGAGGTTTAATATAAACCTAACAATCTACCCAGAAACACACAAAACCTGTTCCACTGCAGAAATGCGTAATCAAGTTGACAAACTATCATTAAAGTTAACTGGATGGAAAATGGGTGAATTCTACTTAATACAGACGCTTAAAGCGCTGGCTTAAAGCAATGCATTCTGGTCCTGACGCAATGCATTGTGGTTAATTTTTTTGTCTGAAAAAAGCGGCGCTGCAAAACGTCACCACGCGTCACCATGTCACATGGTACAAAAACCTCGCGAGAGCAAGACGACAAGACAGATCGTGCGGCATAGAAATAAATGTTGTAATAGTACACGTAAGTTAGTTGTTCATTTATTGTTATTGTAATGTTGCGCTGCTTTATTTGTTTAATCGTCTAGTCTGTGAAGAAGGCATTCAAGTAAGAATTGCATTGTATTCTGTACATGACAAAAGTTTGAATCCTTGAAATAAATGTATTTGATCTTTTTCCTGGCAACTATCTTTTTACACAGGGTCGCTATACGCAATCGTTTATTTTTTTTCACTGCTAACAGTTTGGATCAGGAATTGGTTATTGGAAAAGAAGTAATGTGCGCGCAGGTGATATTTTTATAGATTTATCTACACCCTTCTGGCAGTGCTGCCATTGCAGTCAGGTCTCGCACACTACGAGTAGAAGTTGTCCGACTTGACTGCAGTCAGTTTATACTCCAGCCATGCAGCCGCCGGCAGATCGCGCTTCACGTTACATCAGATGCAGACAGATATAAGCCCAAGTCAAACGCACCCAATATTTGATTCTGCCATTATAGAACTGGTCAAGGGCTCCGTCGGGCTGAGACCCAGCAGCTGGAAGAGACATGCGCTGAATCCTCGCCTCGCCCCCCCCCCCCCCCCCAAAAAACCTTGCAACTGCCTTCACGGAAGAAATTTATCTACATCCTGGACGAAGCTGGGAGGGGTGGGTGTTGCAAAAAGGAACACAGCAACATCAGTCCTCCTAAATTTATACTCAACATAAAGCTGTAATTTCGTAATCTCCTTTCCGCTGTATACGGAAATAGGTCGATTTCACTAACGTTCTACTCTGCGTAGTAGGCCACATTAACCAAAGTCTAGGTATGGAAAAAGGTGATTTTCTGTGTGTGTTTTTTTTTAGGAATTATCTCAACTCGATTTTAAGAGGTAACACACTGCCCCTTTAGGATATGATTGTATCATTCATGGAAATAAAGCAGAGTAAGAACTATTATGGCAGGATCACTGAGACCACAGATATCTGATTTATATTCTTTGAATTCCACCTATTCCAGTATTTAATCAAAGCTACATACCCTTAATCTGAGGTTTACTTCTTTTCATCTTTTTTGCATTACCACTGATGGCCAATAGCTATATGTCTATGAAGAATTTCTGGGCCCTATGAAACAAAACCTGCCTTTTAAAGTTAACTTTTGATCTCTCGGATTTTGCTGACTATCTCACCTTCCCTATCTAAAAGTGACAATGTTCTTAGACGGGATATATAGTTTCATACTTACTCCCTGAAGGGCTAGTTTGCATAGCAATTCTTCTCCTGTACCAGGTGCTAGGAATACCCATCGGGCAGCATGGTGGACTGATGCCAAGTGAGCATAATATAAATAGCTGTGTGTATTTATCATGTATCGTGCTGTTATTGTGTGTATGGTAATAGCAAGTTTAGTCATATGGTGTGTGAGTAGTCAGGGTGGCCAACACAGTGTGCAGTGTATGTGAGCTGGAAGTGTGATTGGCATTCGTCAGTAAAAGAAAAATAGTTACAGACTAATGTATATGAATAATTTTCTCGACATCTTCTGCGAGAAGCCAATCAGTGATGAGCTTACTGGGACGTGCAGGTTTTGGGAAAATAGTTGTCTAGCAACAGTGACCAAACGTTCCCCTTGTTTCCTTTACGGTGGACGGAGTTTGATCAAAAAAAACAAAACAAAATCACTTCAGCTAGTTTATCTGGGTAACGAGTAGTGTCTTTGCTGGAGTCTTGAGGCGCTTTTATTAATCAGTGCAAATTTGTTGTATTACGCTAAAATATCTATACATTTTTAAGTGCGCGTGGAAAGCCAACATCTTCAGAGAGGCTTAACGTTAATGTACTTCTTTTACTTCTAGGATGAAACCAGTGTGTCTGTCAAGTAAATGGATGCATATACCATAATAGAGTTGGTTTCTGATATGTGTACGATGTTTCCGCTGGTGGGTGACTCGGTCATCATCTACTCTAGCCTGGGGAAAAGCGCGCCGGTTTGACGGTGAGCGCTGCTGCGGCGCTAACGGGCTAATAGGCTAACGGACTAATCGTCCGTGAACTTATTTGCTGCTGAGGTCTCTTCGTACATCACACACACCGGAGCCTCGCAGGTGGTGCCGATGGCGTCCGTGCTGGTAAGAAGGCGCTCAGGGCGGCTCCTTTCCGCTGAGTGGCTTAGAAAACACGGACTACCGTATGTCTGAGTCACCAACCCCTTAACCATAGCCGATTCTAGACCCTGTTTAGGGGGCGTCAGCCACTCTGTTTTTTCCTCATTTTGTCATATATGCAGGGTTGCCAACTTTGGTTAGATTTTATGTAACACTTGAGGGGACACAAATAATTCAGTATTATGCTATTATTTATGTATTAATTAACCACAAAATAAGTGTTAGTTACTACTGAAGGAACAAGTTATGAATAATACATTTGAAATAATTATAATTTATATATTGTCTGTTCATCATTAATGAATCATGAAACATCTTTCATCTTAGTAGCTACTATATTTGTTCATGATTTGTACTTCGGTAGTAACTGAGTTACTACTATGTATTTGTGTCCCCTCAAGTAAAGTATTACCAAATTTTCAATCCCAGAGAAGTTTGCAAACGCATTTACATATACATAACAGTTTTATTACCTTGTAAATAGTCTGTAGGGTTTGCAAACGGCCTCAACGCTTTTGATGTTGCTAATTTAGATTTATCATGGAATAATATAGATTTAATATAGATAGAATTTCTTGCGCAAGAGTCTGAAACCGTGAGTGTCGCGCCAGATGTGTAAAAGCCGGTAACCCTAAATCCATTCAGCGAAACCTTTCATACAAATTTTACGGGGATCCCCCTCTGAGCTAATGTTATCATCGGGGATCCGGCGGGGTGTGGGCAGGGTAATTGCCCCTGCCTTTAACAAGCCACCATTCCTGCTAGTGCACTAGTGCTAGTGTCTAAAACTGATCCCTTCGTAGTAAGTAAGTACTGTGTCCCCCGTTTGCACGCAAAAAGTGTTGTAATATTTGCTCATTATATACAGTAACCGTGACTTTTATCCATCATATGTCATGTTCACATGGATGTGGTGCTGCAGGTTGTGGATGCTCGGGTGTAATTGTGTTTCAGGAAGATCCTTCCTTGGATCGACAGTTTAAAGGTCACAAGGATGCCGTCACCTGTGCTCACTTCAGCCCAAACCGAACACAGCTGGGTACGTGTGTGGCCTTTAAATCCGGCGCTTATTTTGCTCCTCCCGTCACTTCTGGAAATGCCATTTCTCGTGGTCTGATGCTCTTCAGCCACCAGTTCAGCTGACACGGCCGTCATGGTGTGGAACCTGAATCCCAAGGCCCGGGCGATCCGCTTGGTGGGCCACACACTGGCCGTCACTGGAGTCGAATTTTCTCCTGCTGGGCACCTGCTGGCCTCTGCTTCACTGGACAGAACAGTTCGGCTGTGGACCCCCAGCACGTGAGTGGGGAGGAGAAACCACATGCTCTTTATTCCTTAAATACATCCTGGGATCTTCAAAGCCAAATGCCCTGGACCCCTGTCGTAATACTGGGTGTTTCTCAATACCAAGAATGCAGCGATCATACTTGTGGTCTCAGCAGGATCGGTCTTGCTGACTTGCCTCCGAAGAATGAACTTCACAATTAATCATGGGATTTGTTTAATATAGTAAGGAGGCAACCTACGTATCCTTGATATTTGGGGTGGGACAAGAACGACATCTGGGGATTTTTACTGTCCTCTGTACTTCTGTTCTTGAGTATTGGAACTGATCTTCAGCGATGGAAGATGATGTATAACGGGTACGCGAACACACATACGGTCAAGTAGGGTTATTGAGAAACACCCAAGGTGTGTTTTTTTTTCTTTCTTAGCTCGGTTTGAGTTGCGTCTATACTTGCTACTGTAGGAATGATATACATCTATGCAATAAACCCTTGTGTCTAGGTCCCCTGCTTCACACTGAGCTGCGCTTTACTCTGTAAGTCCTGTAAAAGCTCTCCCTGTCACTCACTGTCTGCATGTCCCACCTTGACCCTGCGGGAACGCTATTTCGGTGGCAATGGCACCGATGTGACGTGTCATTTCCTGCCCAGGAAAGGCCAGACGGCGGTGTTTAGAGCGCACACGGCTGCAGTGCGCAGCGTCAGCTTCTCCCCCAACGGCCAGCAGCTGCTCACCGCCTCCGACGACAAATCCCTGAAGGTGTGGAGTGTCCAGAAGCAGCGCTTCATCTTCTCCCTGAAGCAGCACACCAACTGGGCTCGCTGTGCACGGTACAGGCCGAGAATCGCCCGTCACTCACAGTGTGTGTACATACGGGGTGGGGTCAGGTGTGGTGTTAATACACAGCCTGGGTCGTCATCTTCAGGGATTGGTCAGCGACCTGAAGCGTAGGGGGGGTGGGCTTCATTTATAGCCTGCAGAGTAAACCTGTCTAGCGTTCTGCAGTTTCTGTGAGCTAGAGATGAGGATAAGCGAAGAGGTGGCCACCTTTGGGGAGGGCCCCAACTTTAGGGTGGTCACATGGGGTCACCAGAACTTGTTGGCTTTTGTGTGTGGCTCATCCAGACTCCGCACCCTGCTTTTTCCCCAGTTTCTCACCAGACGGACGCCTGATCGCCTCGTGTGGTGACGACAGGGCAGTGCGCCTGTGGGATGCCGCCAGCCGCCAGTGCATAAACACTTTCACAGACCATGGCGGGTAAGCTGGGTTCTCATCTGCACTTAAGCTTCGATCTGCTGCCTCGTCATGTGCCCTGTGCTCACGGTGGGATAAATGAAGGCCGTGCTGAGGCAGCAAGCAGGGAAGTGCACCCCCAGCAACACCCTGGGCTGTCCATACTGCCCTCTGCTGGGTGGGACAGTACAGCGCAGTCCTTATGTGTTCAGAGGCAGCTGATGTTGGGAGGATTTATAAGGTTATTGCTATGACCGGTAAAAGGGTCTCAGTGCATTATCCAGCCAAAGGCACTCTTCCGGTTGGTAGGGCAGCAGTCTGAACATTTATTCATTTCATTTATCTGGCATTTTTTTTTATTTTACAGTAGAAAGGTTACAATTTATGTGTATTCTCTGGGATTTGAACCCATGACCCTTTGTGCTGTTAGTGCAGTGCTCTATATGTTGAGCTACTGGAACTTAGCAGGGATGCCCCAGCCACCTCCTCCTGCTGCTCTGGTCTGCCGAGAGATATAAACTCTCCAGTGTGTCCAGGGTTTGCTCAAAAGTCTCATGTTAAAATTTCCATGGAAACGTTCCAGAAATTCCCCACCCCTTTGCTGCCCTGGTCTTATCATTGTTGCAGTTCTTGACTTCCTCTGCCTTCACTGAGACCAAAGCAATACCCCGTGCATTGATATTCTCCAAGGCAACATGAAGCGTTTCCCAGCCCATGTGATCAAAACAGCCTTGGAGCGTGATATCTGATTGGCTCAGCCAGTACTGTTTGGTCCTAGTAACAGGAGGTCCTTGTTTTAATTTCTGCGTGTAAGAATTGCTTTTCCAGAAGGCGGGATTTCCAATGATGGAGTGTCCAATCCCAGCGAGTGACATGTTAGTCATATTTAGAAATGACTTCTTCCTAATTTAAATTTTCTAATTTTGAACCATATAGGTGGCCTCCTGGCCTGAGTTTTCCTCTCCTACATCATTCCTTGAGCACCACATCAGTATCAGTTCATGGAGAGCTATGAATGGTTGCCATGGTAACCATTGTGAATTCCCTAAGTAGGCCAAATGGCTGGCACATGTCCATGAGGTACCCCAAGGTCAGAAGACCTTGAGGGCTCGTGTGTCTCTCTAACATCTCCATCTCCATCTCCCTCGCCAGGCCTGTCCCCATAAACTGAGCTATATCTTTATACCAGCCACTCGGGAGATGTAAGATTGAGCTGAATGTGAGAAAATAAATGGAAAATGCCATAACTTTCATTTTTTAGGTGTGAGACATATGTGGGTTTTAACAGTAGAGGCACCTGTATCTGTTCTTCGGGGACAGATAACACTTTAAAAATATGGGACATCCGTACCAACAAGCTCCTGCAGCACTACCGAGGTACGTGTATGCGAATAACCTTTTACTTCCATACCGAGTGTGCATCTAAACACCTCTTTCTGTTGTTGTTTAATCAGCTGTGATTCTAAATACTCTGTACTAATGAATTTGTACTGAATAGGATAACAATTATTAAGTCCTTTAGGGCAGGGGTGGGCAATCTTATCCACAAAGGGCTGCTGTGTATGCGGGTTTCCCTTCAACTCCATAATTAGATTACTAATTAGAGGACTGATTGGCTGAAGAGTCCTCACACCTGGGTTTGAACAACTGACCTAAAGGTTTTCCCAAAAACCTACATACGCACCCGCCTTTCGCAGATAAGATTGCTTAGCCCTACTGTAGGGTCTAAAACAGCAGTGATTCAGCATAACTGTCCTTACTGAGGATAAAACACAGGCAGTATACCAGCCCTAATCATTTCCCGCATATTGGACTTGCCCTTTATCTTCTAGTGCTGCTAGATCGTACAGGCTGTGTCTTATTTTGTAACAGTTCACAGTGCTGGGATCAATTGCTTTTCATTTCACCCATCGGACAACTACCTCATCACTGCGTCCAGTGACAGCACAGTGAAGATCCTGGACCTGATGGAGGGGAGGCTGATCTATACCCTCCATGGCCACAAGGTTGTGCTGTTGGGCAGGGAACGTCATTCCCTTCGAAGACATTAGGGTGGAGTAAAGATGGTTGTAGTGTAATTGCTGCTGGGAATGTTTGGCATTTCCCCAGGGGCCGGTGCTTGCTGTGGCGTTCTCCCCTGATGGTCACCTCTTTGTCTCCGGAGGCGGTGATTCTCAGGTACGTGTGGGAGCTGTGGTATCCGGGGGCCGTAGAGACACCGGGTTTGTTTTGGTCCTTGATGGCGAGGTTCGGATCACGCTCGTCTCTCTGCTGATCCAGGTTCTGATGTGGAAGACCAATTTCGATGCGTTCGACTATAAGGAAGTACTGAAAAAGCATCGCGGCCGCATCGATCCGGACCCGGCCCCCCACCTGATGGATATCTACCCGCGAGCCCCCCACCTCCACTCGGCCCAGTCCAGCTCGATCGAGGTTACCCAGCTTCTGTCGCTGGCTCCCCAGTGCCTCACCACCTGCAGTACTAACAGCTGCACTAAGTCCCGTGTGCCTCTCCTCACAGATCAGCCCCTGTGTCGCAGACACACAGAGCCCAGACCCGCACATCGTGGAGCTGGGTCAGAGCCTCACCTCCAGCACGGTACTCCTTTCACTATATTCTTTGGCCAGAACCTGTTGGATAGTAAGTGTCTAGTAAATTGGAAGCTTGCTGTATCTTGTCTTCAAGCTACTATATTGCTATTAAAAACATCCTCAGTTTACAGAGGGTGTGATAATCCTCAGGATCATTTTGGTTCTCTTATTTTATGACACCAAAAATAGTACTAATTAAATAAGAATAGCCATCATTGGATGTCCTGGTTTAGTTTCTGAAGCATAACGCTTGTGTAACGTGTGTAATGTCTGGAGGTGTCCAGCAGATGGCAGTGTGTGCCTAATGTGCTGCATGCATCAAGATGCCCCATGTGACCAGTCCTTTGAGACTTGAGCTGCGTTTTATGTGGAACGGCTGCTAGCAGCTCCTGGGGATTTGGGGTAATCTTGCTGTGCTGTGTATTGGCCATTTCCCTTGTTCCGAAACTGGGTGACCTTTCAGTGTTAAAATGACCTGGAAGTAGTAGTGTGCTTTCTCACTGGTCCAGGGAAGTACACAAACTTGTATTTGTGTGGCTCTGAGTTCCCCTCCCAGGGTGTTGTGTCTGGTCCCCCCCCCCGGACAGAGACTATGCCTCTATTTCACTATTTCACACATGCACCTGTAGAAGTACCATGGACTGTAGCATATAGTGTATTCTCACTGTTAGTGGTGGTAATGTGTAGGTTAGGGGCAGCCGCACCTGCAGACGCTTCTGGTTTGCAGAACCCGCTGCTCACCTTAGGATTATTCCTGTTTCCGGCAGGGTAGCCGGCGCCTCTGCCAGCTTGTCTGGCCAGAGGAGCAGCAGGTGTTTTCGTGTCTCAGTGCGCGGGGAAGCAGACACGATCGCTTCCCGTGGCGTAACCTGCGAGGTATCGGATGCCGGCGAGGTGTGGATGCCGGCCTTATGGGCCGCGGCTCGAGTGACAGGATGTGGTCCTCGTTTCCAAAGGCCACTTCCCCCAGGGAGCCGCGCGGCATGGGCGACGAGCCACAGCCGCCACTACACACCAGGGGTGACTTTAAGCCAGGAGGGGGGATGCCTTCAGTGTCTGATCGTTGGGAGACGCTGAAGATGCTGGAGAAGCTCAAATGGGACAGTCAGAGACCAAGGCGGAGGTGGAGGAGTCACCGTGGGGGCCAGCAGCCTTGGTGTTGTCAAAGGCTCCCGCCGCATCACTTCCTGTTCCCGCACCGCAGGCCATGCCTCTGGCCAGCAGCCTAAGTGCTGACTGGGGCTCCCTCCGCATCACTTCCTGTTCCTGCACCGCAGGCCGTGTCACGCGGGCCGTGTGGGTGAACATCAGCCTGCCCCATGTTCCCTGTAAAACCACCCTCTCTCACCCTCCCTGCCTTTCTTTCATCTTTTTTCAAGGGTATGGAGCTGTGCCTTCTGGGGCTGCTAAAAATACCCTGACAGAGGGCTGACACCAGGCCTATTAATAGCTGTGTGGGGGGGTTATTGCAGGTATCGGGGACGCCTCAAAGGCGAGCACTGCCTCTGCGCACTGTCCGCCGCGGCGCCTGTGCGTTACCTTTAAAGGCCTCGTGCTGAGTGAAATCCGCGGCTGTGCACTCCGCTTCATCACCATCAGGAAGATCTTTATAGGTGTATGTTCAGCACAGGAGGAGCTTGTCCAGGGCTTTTCCCAGATGTAACATAGAACATGCATGACATTTTATAAGTATCTACACATGAAATTTTTGCACATACTTCTTATGCTGGATTGTCTATTGACAGTCAGAAGCAATAGAGGGTGACATAAATAAATAGTGAATGTAAAGCCATTTTCACACGTGAATTCCGGACATTGTCCGCAGAATCCGGTCTGGACATTTTTCGGAGTTGCCCTTTCACACATGTGGCACAGAAGCGGACACTGTCAGCGTCAGATGCATTCACACCTACTAGAAATACTCCGGTGGGTTTAAACAAGGGGTGGCGCTTTTGTAGAGCATGCAGGAGGTAGGGCATGACGCAAGAAGTGCACTGCGGAAATCAGTGTTTTGATAGCACGTCGAAAATGTTCGCTGCTCACCTGCACCTCAGTTCAGATTACCCTGCAGTCACGCAGCCGTATTGTAATCTGATCGCACACCATTGAGTCTCTTGTCATTCCTTGAATCGGTCAGATGACAGATTTCAGCATAATGCCCTATCTGACAGAATTTTCTGGCTGCTTGTATTCTTCTGTTTTCCTGCCATTCGCATGATGGAGGCATCATCAACACACCCGCTTGCTTGCGGACGCTTTCCTGCTCCATTCACACATGGGGGTCAGTTGGAAATTACCTGGGCTTTATCCTAGGAAGTTACCAGGGAAAAGTCTGTTTAACGGTACGACCGATTGAGACATTTGCTTTCACACGTACAGCCTTTCTGTGTGATGTATAGGAAAGTTAAGAGTGGCAGTGACTGTCTGAAAGTGGCTTAACAGGGGTGATGGCAGGAGGAGGTATGGTGTGTGCCGTTAGCAGACCAGTCATTGTCAGTGAGGAACACTGATGTCTGGTGGTTTGGCTTTGATGGCTCTCAGTGTCCTGCCAGACCATAGAGGATGGAGGAAATGGTGTCCTGCTTGTCTCTATGGCAGCTGAGCAAAATCTCGACTAAATCCCGGTTCCTTGTGGTGCCGTCGTCCCTTTGCGGGTCGCAGGAAATGCGCTTGACTCGAAGGGCCGGCCGTGGCTGTTAATCGTCAGCTATGACATCCTCCGAGGCTCGTGGCTGGTGATTAATATGACAGAGAGTGGTATTAATAACGCGACACTGTGGCCAGTTTGACGTGAGATACAGTGTGTGTTTGTGCAGGTGCCTCTCGTAATGTTTCTTTCCATTTCCGTGTTCGTCCATGTGCGCTCAGAGCCCCGTTCGTTTCCTTTTCATATACTGGCTGTAAATGAAGCTCGCCCACTTGCCTGAGGAGAGTAATTCAGATTAAACCCAAGCACAGAAACCGGACACTAGCCTATTACATGTTTTACTGAACTAGCCCAATCAGCTAGTAGCAAAAATTTTTATGTCACAACACTGGTTATACGGGTGTGATTTTGATAACTGATTTTTGGCTGGAAACTGGAGCTCAGAACGTTGTGTCATGGGGGGATTATTAACATAGTCCAGTGGGTTGTATAAACAGGAAGTGAAATCTTCACATCTATAAATCTATTCCAGTAGAGCCCTTCAAACTGGGCTTAAAGTTTGGATCCCTGAAACATGGAAGCACGGAGCTCTCTGAGGGACGTGGTCTTCTGCGGTGCTGAAAACAGACACCTGGCGATCAGGGATTACTGAGTGCCTCGGTGTCTGGGTCACATGGTAACGAACGGATATATTTCTGCTCTTCACCAGGGACAGTGTCTCTGGCTGTGAGTCATAGCCGAACGGCTGTGAAATCCAGGATCTGTCTTTCGCCATGTGGCCGGGGCCGGATCTGCGGTCTCTTCGATCCCATTCCCCTTTCATCTTGCGTGTTAGCCCTGCCTCCGCATGACCTCCTGTTTCCATGGAGGCGTCAGCGGGCCCATGCAGCTGATAGGAAGGCATGTGCAGAATGCCCGCGCCCTCGTCGCCCTTTACCCCTGACAGCCGCTTCCTGTTCGTCCCGAGGTCAGGCCGCCGTGGCCGAATCGTATGTCAGTGACGACACACTGCGAGGTTCTGTTTCAGTTTTAGCTGCCGTTTTCCTGCAGTTAAGCGTCAAAACAACCAATGCTGGTCTGGCATATTATTTCTGTGATGGATGTTAATTACCTGAGAAGTGTAGCTTTCTGAGAAGGTCGTCTCTCGCACCGATTGTGCCATTATTAAGAATGTTCTTATCAGCATAGGCCAGGCCTGCTGGGGACACTCCTGGCACTGGTCACTTGGTCACAATTTCATCATGTGTTATTTTGAATTCCAGCAATTCCCGCAAAGTAAGTTGCTTCAGGGAATGAAACGTCCGTGCATTTGCAGTCAGGACCCTCTAGTGTGAAATGGCAAAGGAGGATTTTCAAGGAAGGCCCAAGTGCTGTATATGCTCCGTAACTTACCCAGTTTCTTTTTTTGCATTTTGAAGGATTTGTCAGAGGTCTCTACTCGCTGCTCTGTTTTGATAATCCATAATATTTTATTTCTCTTTGTTCCTTGGTATAGATGCAGGTTAGGATTCTTTAAGCAGAGTCATTGCCAGTTGATAGTTTCTTGGCACAGATGCTGGTCACCTTAGGAGGAAGATTCTCTTACCCAACTAATTGACCAACTTGTTGACTAATTAAGAGCTTGTTGACTAATTAAGAAGGTGGCATCAGGCCTGGTGACCCTCCAGGGTATTTGGGCTGGGGAGGGTGCAGGGGTGCAGGGTGGACCTTCTCTAGAGAAGCTGCAGGACGCAGACAGTGGATGATGAGCTCCTGTCTGCTTGCAGCTTTGGCTGGTCCATTAGCCATTAGCATCGGGCTGGGAAACGTGTCCATTTTTAATATATTGATAGCACAGAGCGCATGGATACACTGCATGTTCCTGTCATGCCTTTGAGAAGCACCAGGTGACTGAGTTTGTTTTCCTAAAGGAAGTTCCTCCCCCCTTTAAATTACCTTCCTCCTTTTCCTGTTTGGGTCTCTCTGCTGGATCTTCAGTGAGACATTGTCTAGACAGTCTCACCAGCCCTCTTCCTGGTGTGGCCTTATTACCAAATCATGGCCGTTCCTTTATTCCTGCTCCTACGTGAAGCCCCACGTCGCACAGTTTCTGTAAAGGTTATTCTCCCGGCGAGCAGAAAATTCAGATGTATCGTCCGACGATCGCATCAGTAGGCGTCTTCCTGCAGTTCAGGTGGGCGAAGGTCATTTGTTTTGTGCTCTGCAGTGGTTCCTACTGTAACATTTGCCCTTCTTAACTGGTCATGTGATCTGCGGCATTCTTAAGGGGAGCCACACTGTGAAATGTCAGGCTGCGTTGGGTGAGGAGACCTTCGCGGGTCCACGGCGGGAGACCCGTCAGCGGAGGGTTGTTGTGAAGCCTGGGTGGGGGGGGGCTCTTTGCTCGGGCTGTAGGCTGCTGCTGCTGCTCTCCTGGTTGGGGTTATACATACTGAGGGGTACGTCAGACAGCAGGTGTGCCCTGACATCACAGCCCACGCCATCCCTCTGTGTGAATTATACTCGCAATGTGTTCCCTCTTCTCATAGCCTATTCCAGTATTCAGACGTACTGGGGAAATCACCAGGTCTACATACCTGCTGCCGTAAAACAGTTTCAAAGAAACGTTTCCTTGAGATCCTGAGTCACTGACTCGGGCGCTTCGCTCTCATTGCCGTCCCCCTTTCTCCTTTCAGCGGCATTCCCGGGAACGCTGTGCCTTTCCCTGTCCCACTGGATTCCTGTCGTTTGTCTCCTGAGCTGCACCTCTTGGCAGGTGTGGGTCCCTTTGTGGGAATCTGCTCTTGTTAGACGAGGGGAAGCAGTGTTACTGCCCCCAGCTCCTCTTACGGCCCCCCTGTTGGGGGTAGTGTGTCAGACCCTGGGCGGATGTTCCCCTGCATTCCCAGGATGCCGTGCAGTTACTGTAGGCTTCTTCCTGTTCTGTTCCGGCTCTGTCTGGATTATTTACGACGATCCGCAGAAGGCCATCCCTCTCTCGCTCTCTGCCGGAGGTCTATTTTTAGGAGCACCAATGGCATCCTTTCTCACCTTTTAGAAAGCAGGCATATTTGATAGCTGCTGGCCCTCCGGATCTTTCCGCACTGCTCTCTCCCTCACCCCGGGGCCTCTGGGGACTGGTTTGTTCCGGTCGGTCGTAGGTTCATGCTTCGCAGGCCTGCCCGGGCTTGATGGACGTTACCTTCTGTATATAGCCCTGCCCTTGACCTCTACGAATCTCTTTTTAGGATCTTCACAGTCACCCTGCGCCTACAGCATGTGATGCTTTAATAACCAGACTGAGTTGAGTTTACTGGAGTCCCATCCAAAATCACTGCTATGTGGATCATTTATTCCTTTGTCTAATTGTTTCTTTACTAGACAGCTTAACATCAGATGAAAAGAGTACTCTGGACCACAGTGCAACTCATTTCCTTTAAACCAGTGTATCTTTTACAGACTTGAACCAGTGACTTATGCTTTTACTGAATGGTTTTGGGTGGTTTTGTTTGTCAGCGAAATGCATATTCACTGTTGCATGTAACGTTGTGCTGGGTGCAGTCTGGCCTCTGATAAACTGGAGATGGTGGGGCTTCAGAAGAACCTTCTCGTCAATCTTCATGGCCAGGGCCACCGGATGTCAGATAGGATGTCGCTGTGTGCTGGCTTTTGTCAGCAGATTCCCGGCTCTGCAGAGATGTGGGCGGCATCCGGTAGGTGTGAGGAATCCTTTGTTGGTCAGGGCTGCACATTTCTTCGTGCTGCTCTGATGGGGAACATGCCTTTGAGCCTGCACCCACCCCACCGGACCTGGGGGCCCCATGCTGTACAGGGACCCCATTAAGCTGTTGCATATGTTCCTGCTTACGGGGCCCTATCTGGCACATGTGACGTGTGTGGACTGGCAGAGCCCTGTGTGGAGCTTTGGCTGTTATATACTGTGGTGGTGCGTCCTTTGGACGGGGAGGGGGGTGGCTGCTGTCCACACCCCATGTGTTACTGAATTTCTCGGTTACAAAGAACTATTTTTAAGATGTATAATGGCATTCAGATTTGTGGAAGAAATGTTACTGTAGGCTTTTGTGACTACCTTAGATGCTTATGCTTCGCCCACCTGCTCCCACAAGCTCACCTGGGCGTGTTGGCTGTTCGATGGAGTCTCTCTTGCACTATCCTCCCTGCGGTGTGGGTCAGAGTGCGGGTGGTTCGGCCTGCTCTCCGGACCCTGGTGTGCGGCGCATTTGGTCTGCTCTCTGGAGATCGTGTATGACTGGATCGGTCTGTTCTCTGGATCCTGATGTGCAGTGCGTTCTGTCCCTCACAAAATATCAAAGTAGACATATAACTAGGAGCTGCCTAGGTATATATTTATGAAATTATTATGACAAATGAAAGAAATGGCTGAAGTAGGAGTATGGCAGAGTAAAGTCTAATGTACAAAGTGTCGCACTGGTCACTGAAGTGTTCTGGGCATTGATGAGGTTGGAGTATTATCGCTTTCTCCAGTGAAGTGTACAGTGTGTTTATGAGGTTGGAGTATTATCACTCTTTATTAAGCTGTCGTTTTGCAGAGCGGTAGAAGCTGTTAGTTGCTTGTAGCACTGGTGCTAACGTAGCTCTGACAAGACCCTTTATATTCAGTGGTGCCAGTGCAGAAACGGCAGAATGGGATGCTGCATATGGCTTTATCGCTTATGCACGTGGGCAGCAGGAGAGCTGAGTAGGATCTTTTGGAGCCTTTGCCTGGTATTTTTGCTTCTGTGCTGTCAGTGGTGATCAGCCAGATCCCCGCGATCCTGCCTTAAGGGGTGATCCTGCAGAGTAATGGCGGCGAACCGTCCGTCCATCTGTCCGTCCTCAGGGAGAGTCAGGCTCTCCAGGAAGCCGGGGCCAGTCGCCACCACGAGTAGCCGAACGGATAAGTGTGTCAGGGGGAGTAAAAACAGAGCCAGCCGGCCGGGGAGGCGGAGTCCCACACAGGAAACGGGGCGGCGGCCAGGGGAGTAACTGAACGTCCCTGCCAGGGCGGAAGTGGCTGGATCTGGAAGGATCTAAAAATAAAGGCAAAACGAGTGCGTGCGAGGGTGGGAGTGCAAAGAAAAGGACACTCCGGTCAGAACAGGTGGGGAGGAGCAGCAGCAGGGACGCCGGGCAGCCGGAAATGCGGAGGGAGGCGGCAGTGTAAACAGCAGGCCGCTGGAGGCCTGCTGTTACGCGTGTAGGCCCCGTCCACAGCCTACCAGCCAGCTTCTTCCAGTTTCTACAACTTTTCGGCTGTTACAACTGGAGCTTAAAATAATGAGGCGTATCACTAAACGTGGGTTTGCTCTGGGTGCCTTGGGACGCTGGTGTGGTTCTGAGATGTGGTTCTGAGATGTGGTTCTGAGATGTGGTGCTGCTGTGTGTGTCTGCCCTGTGCTTGACACACACAGTGAAAATGAATCATTTCAAATGAATGAAAACAGCGTTACCTTAAATGTACAGCATCTCCTCGGAGTAAATGAAACGTCTGTCACCTATTCGCTCGCTGCTTAGTGCGCACAGGCAATGTGTCTATAACTAGACGGACAGTGGTGAAGTCTGGATAGCAGGCTGATCTTCATCCTCATGACCATCGCTGTTTGATCTTTCCTCTTATACCTTGGCCTCCACACCAGTCAGTCTTGCCTCCTTGCCTGCCCCCCACCCCCCGGACACAAAGTAATAATAATCAATTTCCCACAGAGAGTGCTCTGACATTGGGTTCCCAGACTGCAGGATGTTATTTCCTGCCCTGCATCCGCTTCGTAATTCCATGTTAATGGCTTCCTGCTCTTCTGCTTTATGCCTGTGCTGCTGTCCTGAGAGACCTTCAGGGCAGCCGCTGGAGCTCCGAGCACCGATACTTCTCCACCTCCCAGCTTCCCCTCCAGGGGTGGGCTGGCTTCCTAGTGTACTTGGCTGTTGTGCTCAGCCAAGCCTGAGTGGGTGCTGCTCACCCATGAGATTATGCAGGAGACCCAGCGTTTGAGTCTAGCGCTCTGTTAGAGGTGTTAAGGGTCATGCTGCACACAGTCATGCTGAACGCTGGCTTGCTTGCTTAACATCAGAATGTAATGCAGTGAAACCACTAGACAGAGGAGTCCATCAGGGTTTGTACAAAACGAAGCAGAAGGTTTCTCGGTAGGATTATTATTATTGTTGTCCTCGCATTTAATGCGACGGCCCATTTCTCATGCTTTCTCGCCGTTCTCGGGATTGTGGCGCCAGGAAACATGCTCTGGCTTAAAGCCCCTGTGTGGCGATGAGTCATCGGCAGGCTCCACCAAGGATCTCACAGCTGTTTTGTCATTCCTAGAACTGGGTCAAAACACAGCCCCGTGTCTACTGCCATATTTGGAATTCCCTCTGCCTCACTTATTTGCTGGAAATATTTAGTGTGGCTGTCAGCCCTCTGCTGCGAGTGAGCGCATCACCCTCATTCCTTCAGCGTCCCCCATGTTCTCTGTGCGTTCCTCTGTGTCCCTAGAGTGTTCCCCCATGCCCCGAGAGCGTTCCCCCATGTCCAGAGAACGTTCCCCCATGTCCAGAGAACGTTCCCCCATGTCCAGAGAGCGTTCCCCCATGTCCAGAGAGCGTTCCCCCGTGCCCCGAGAGCGTTCCCCCATGTCCAGAGAGTGTTCCCCTGTGCCCCGAGAGCATTCCCCCGTGCCCCGAG
>JAODJU010000001.1:8209507-8224022 GCA_026776725.1 Gnathonemus echidnorhynchus
CCATGTTGTAAATTTCTCTTAGCCCTTCGTTTGAAGTGAGGTCCCGAAAAATCTTCGTTTCGAGGGCTATCTAGCCCATCCCCTTACCCCTACCCCTCCAATCAAAAGAGAATTGAGACACCCCTACCCCTACACGTGAACGTGCCAAACGGAGGGGTAGGGGAAAGTGTAGGGGTAAGGGGTAGAATTGGGATTGAGCCAAAGATGTGGACTGTTAGTAGTCGCATACACAGATACGGGTCAGTGAGAATAGGGAAGTCATACAGCTAAAATAAGCCTCTATGTTTGGCTGCTGGGGGACACTCAGCCAGCTTTGGCGGTGTGCGAGTGGCAGTGTGCTTTACCTCAGCGTAACGCCATAAAAGCAGGAACCCAGCATTCATTTGCGTTTGAAAAAGAGAGGGTGAAAAATGGCTTCGTACATCAAAAGCAAATTTTGGCCGGATGTGCGGCTCCTATTCACACGGCGCCTGCAGGCGTCTTCCTCACCTGAGCCGCGGTGATGTCACACTGCATCCTCTTTCACGCGTGAGGTTGGTATGTGTGAGTGTGATGCCACCTTCCCCCCCGCAGCCCTTTTCATGCCTGAGCTCTGCGTTCTCACCTTGCAGCACTGCTCGATATATCTTTAAAGATGTATATATACACACCAATGCTGGGTCTCAGGGTTCTCCGGGTCTCAGGGTTCTCCGGGTCTCAGGGTTCTCTGGGTCTCAGGGTTCTCCCAATGTCTATTCCTTTCTTCATTTAAAACCCTTTTTCATGTAATCTAATGAACTAGCGCTAGGCCATGGATTTCTGTAGTGAGAGCTTTTCTAGACACCGTGCTTTACCCGTTATATTAAACACTAGGACTCCCCCCCAAAAGTCGACGATTTGAATATTCAGTCAGAGACTCCGTGAGTCGACCGATTCTTAATCTGAACAGTCGTTCATTACAATAACAGTATAGATCAGATGGAAGCTTACAAAAGGGATGACATTTCAATGAGGAATTCCAAAGAAAGGGGATCAGAAATATATTTTTATGTTCTAGCAAGGTGCTTGCTTAAAAAAAAAGTCCACATTAGTAATTATCTGGGCAGTAGTGAGGCGTGAGTCTCGCCTTAACCTATGGGCTCTGTGGGTTGACATGCGTTCTAAGTACGGTATATATAACATACACCTTGCTAGCTGTTATGCTAAACAGTTTGCTGTTACCTGTATGAAATGCTGTTCTCTACACCATGCTAACTTTTATTCTAATCAGTCTACTGTTTGCAGTGCTGTACACTCCACTAGACACTCTGCGGTTTGTTCTAGAAAACACTTTGCAAATCACGCCCCGCTAAGTGCTAATGCTCCCTTCGCTCATCTCCTTTATGTTTTCAGAAGTGGCACATTTCGCCATGACAACAAGATTTCCGTTGCAGGATTAAAAGCAGCCTTTTCTTCGCCGCCGTCAGAGTGGGGTTTCCCGAGAAAGGGGGCCGGCGCGGTGGATATGATGGCCGCGGAATGACAGGAAATGTGTCCCCAAGGCCTCGCCTTTCCGCTTGGACCGTGCTGTGAACGGCGCCTTGCCCTCTGCTCAGCTGCAGGACGGCGGTGTCGGCCTTGGGAACAGAAGGTGGCGCGTCGGTGACGACACACAGGCCTCAAAGGGACCCGGCTCGAGGCAGGAGGAAGAGGAGCAGATGGGCGCCGTGACCTTCCCCCTGGAGGAGCGCTCCGGCCTGCCCTCGGCCTTCTCCAGCACCCTGGAGAACATCGTCCAGCAGCTGGATGTCCTCACGCAGGTTCGACGACATTCAAGCGTAACGTTACTTCCTCTTAGCAGGGGGCTGGAAGCATTTGCCAGCAGTCACATGTAACCCCAGGAAGCCCCTCACGGTGAACGGGCACCACAAGGAGCCGCACTACTCCTGTCCTGCTTTTGCTGTGTCCAGTCCTCAGGGACCCCCAGCAGTCCACAGTTTTGCTCCCTCCCAGCTCCCAAAAGTGTGGTCTCTCTGGGGGTCCCCAGGGGCTGGGTTGAGAAACACTCTAAACCATGTGTCTCGATCTTTGGCCCTTTATCAAAACATACAGTGCTTTGGTTTGGCATCATTGCAACCTGATGACTCTCCTGTAAGTGCAAAAAGTTTTGCACAGAAACTAAAAATTTTGCTCTAGATTGGAAGTTATTTGTAAATATAAAATCGTAGCTGTAGTGTGTAAATGCTGTACTGTAGCTGTAAATGCTGTCACGGCCATATTGAGTAAATGCTGCACTGTAGCCATAGTGAATAAACGTTGCACCGTAGCCATAGCAAGTAAATGCTGGACCGTAGCCAGAGCAAAGAAATGGTGGATCGTAGCTGTAGCAACTGAATGTTGGACTGTAGCCGTAGTGAGTAAACACTCGATCGTAATGATAGCAAGTAAATGCTGCACTGTAGCCGTAGTGTATAAACAGTGGACCGTAGCTGTAGCGAGTAAACTGTGGATCGTAGCCATTGCGTGTAAATGCTGCATTATAGCTGTAGCGAGTAAACTGTGGATCGTAGCCATTGCGTGTAAATGCTGCATTATAGCTGTAGCGAGTAAACGCTTGATCGTAATGGTAGTAAGAAAACCCTGGACCGTAGCCGTAGCCTGTAAATGCTGTACTGTAGCTGTAGCATGCAAGTGCTGGACACTGGACAGCCTCTCTGCTCGCTCTCTTCCTTCATGGGGGTAGTGAGTGCAGCGTGACCCTGGCTGGCCCCTAACCCCTCTCCTCCAGGCGTGAAGCAGGCGCCCTGTGCCTCACGCTCCCCCACACCCACTCACCCACACACTGAGCGCCCCAGCTGCCTGTCCCGTCTGTCTTGCAGGCGGTGTCCATCATGGAGGAGCGGCTGACCCTGACCGAGGACAAGCTGCGGCAGTGTCTGGAGCAGCAGGCCAGGATATTCCAGCTGCGTGCAGCGGAGCCAGAGGCCGACAGCAGCTCCCTGAGCTCATCTGCGTAAAGACCTGGCTGCGCCTGCTTTGCCCCCCCCCGCCCCCCCCGAGCTGCGCAGGACAGAGCTGACTGACAATGGTTCCCTGAGCTTAACGTAAAGGTCTAACCTCCCCCCCCAGATAATACCCGCTGCTGCAAAACCAGCTCCTCTTGTTTTGTCAGCAGCAGAAAGGCAGCGAACATGCGGATCTGCCCACTTCCTCAGAGCGCCTGGTGCAGGTTCACGCAGACGCCGCAGAGCGTCATACTGTCCTCCTAACCCAGCACGTGTCTTTGTACTTTCTGTGGGAATTAAAGCACCCTGTTCACCCTCCTCGCAGCGCCGCCTCGCTCTGCCGTCTGTTGTGTCTGTGCCGAGAGGAACCATCTTGTTTACTCATCCGCCCGCATGAAAGTGGGTTTCCTGTCGCGGAAGCCATACAGAGCATGCAGGCCTGTGCCCTTTCAGTGCGACATCCTTCCTCACGCCGATGGCCTCTTAACTGTGTGTGTGTGTTTGTGTTTGTGTGTGTGTGTGTGATGGAAATAAGCCAGTTGGGGCCAGTGAACTTTCACGCTGAACTGAAATATTGTTTTTGCACGCTGAACACAGAGCCATAAGGTCAGGCTTACATTAGAAGAATCAGAATCTGCTTTATTGGTCGAGTGTTAACACGTACAGACAATGGCGCAAGAGGAAGCTGAGACTGAAAGGGACACAACTTCATACTTTAAATATGAAGGTCTTTATTGGTGTGATGAAGCCAGATTAAATATTGGGGGGTGTCATCTCCCCCACCCCCCCCCAGTTCCTATACCCCTCCATACAGGAAGTGGGTCTCCAGGTGTCAGTGGCTTGCAGATACACACACTGAAGGCAAAGCAGTCGGCACAGATAGTCCAGCTGATATTTAAAGGGCTGCCATGTGTAGTATCTCTGCAGCACAATGCAGCTCTGAAGCTCCTCTCAAGGGGCTTTGCTCACATCCCCTGTTGTGTCTGACTCTCCATCCTTGGGTCTGGGCCTCGCCTGCACCACTGTAGAATCTTCCAGACCTCAGTGGCGTCTCCCTGGCGTTTGCCTGATCTGTAAACACACACCCTGCTGCCTCTGCACATCCACAGGAAAGGGGGGGTGACGGGTGGCGGCAGAGGACAGGCTGAGCCAGCGGAAATCCCGTCTCGAGTGCCGCCGGCCTTGAGGCCCTCAGCGGGGCCCGTGGCTCTGTGGATCCGACACGGCATGCAATCTGGGCTCGTTTGCGATGTCTTTTGTTTGCAGAGACCTCATGTACAGGAAATGAGGTGCTGGGGGACATGCACAGTAGTGGTGTGAGCGGGGGACCAGCAGGACCAGGCCTGTCTCTCATGGTCTGGTGTCGCACTTCCTGT
This sequence comes from Gnathonemus echidnorhynchus, assembly GCA_026776725.1. NCBI lineage: Eukaryota > Metazoa > Chordata > Actinopteri > Osteoglossiformes > Mormyridae > Gnathonemus > Gnathonemus echidnorhynchus. Next base: position 8,213,847 of record JAODJU010000001.1, read on the forward strand.
ACAGACTCGCGGACCTCCTGAAACAAGGAGACCCCTGCCCTCTTCAGCCTGTGGTCCGGGTTTCTCCCTCTGCCACAGCGAGAACACTGCAGTAAGCAATCACAAGGCGATGGCCAGGAGGCGACAACGGCAACATGTACATTTCAGGGGGATTCGTCACCCGAAACAGCTCATTGCCCGTGGAGACGGATCAGGGTAACGGCCACGGGATTGACCTGAAAAATGGAAAAACTTTCTGCCTTTTTCTGCAAAGCAGTGGCTGCAGCAGGCCGGCCAGCAAACTTGGCGTCTGTAGTCGAAGTCCTGCATGCGCGGCGCCTCGCCCACCCGGTGGGGGGGGGGGTGACCACACGAGGGGTGTGTGAGCTGCAGGTGTCTGGTGTCTATGTGCCGCATGGTGGCTTTGGCAGCTGTGCAGGAAGGTGCCCACCTTCTGCAGCCGCCTCGTTTTGTGAATGGGGTCACGCTCTTCGAACGCGTCGCGTCGAGCCGCTCCGGCCTCTCTGTCGCTTGCTCCATTTCACTGCGGTTTTCTTGTTGTGCCTCCCTGCTGAATATCGCTGCACGCACGTGGGTGTAGCACATTGTTTATTTTCTGGTTTCTGTTTGACAAAGGAAGTGTGGGATCACTCTCTCTCTCCAGCTCCGCTGCTGCCTGTGGCTGCACTGGGGACTCAGGAGCTGCACCTTCTCCACATCTATACGTCGTACATTTTTTGAGAAATCAGGTATAGACAGACCCTGGAGCAGTTGGGGATTAAGGGTCTTGCTCAAGGGTCCAATTGTGACATCACTTCATCGATTCTGGGATTCGAACCAATGACTTTCCGATCACAGGCATAGCATTCTAACCCACTGATCCACACAGCGCCCCCTTTCTGCTGCTCTGCATGCATGTGGGTGCGTGGGCTGGGTGCTGGGGTTGCCAGCTGGCGGTTGGGATCCACTAGTGTGGTGGGTGTTTTCTCCTGTACCTCTGCCCTCCGCATGAGATGCTGTCAGGTGTTCCTGCCGCATCGGCGACTTTCTGCAGCCTCACCCTGGGTGGGGGGCGTGTAGTGGAAAACCGCTAATCCCCCCCCCCCCCCCCAGATCAGTGGGGGACTCTCTCAGTCAACACAGCATATCTTGTCTCAATTTTTCATTTTTCTTCCAGCTTGTGCTGGGTTTCTATCACCACACTTTTGCCAGTGTGCCCACGCTTAGCCACGACAGCACAATCAAGGTGATCAAGGCTTTGTGGAACCTGGGCAGGACTGCCAGCCCTCCGCTGGAGAGAGTGCCACATTTGCTGCCCATGTGGGTCTTGCATAATAGAGGTCCTTCTTTCAAAGGATTCTCCTCCATTGTCTTCTCACGTCCTTTCTTCCTCTCTTTCCCAGTTCTCGCGCCATTTTGTTTAATCAGTGTTGCCACACACTCTTGTCAAGTGCCTTGTGTTGTGAGAGGCGCTATATAAAAATGAACTGAGTTTGAATGGACTGTTTGATTGGATTGGACCGGCAGCCACGTTGCTTTTGTCGTGAGCTCTCTTCTGAGTGTGGGATCTGTGCATGGCTGCTTCAGGCTGCAGCTGTAAGCACTTTTCATGCTGACACACAGGTAAAAGTCGGTGGAACAGGAAGTCCCGAATGAGCAGGTCTGTCCGCTAAGCCTGGGGCTCGCGTTTGCTCTGCAACGTGGCTGAACGGCCGCACCCCCTTCTTTCATGGGAGGGGCCTCATGAACCCAGCGGCAGGGTTATCCGCGGGCCTCCCTCGGACGCTTCGTCCCGGCGATAGCATCAGCACTTCCATGCCCGTAATGGCTGTTGTCTTTTCCCGATGACTTCCTGGCGAGTGGAGCACTTACCGGCAGAGACTGGGGGCGGTTTGGAGCCGAGGAAATCCACTGTTTACTTTAATGATACTTTTAAGAGAAGAAAAACACACCTGCTTTCTCTTCCGGAGTTAAACTCTGCTGAGACCTTTAGCAGCACAAATGATGCAGCATAAGTGCAACAGAATGCAGAATGTTCATGTTTTTGAGATAGAAGATATTCATTCATATATACTTTTAAGAGGGACTTTTGTTAATAATGTTGTTAAATTAAGTTTCCTTAGTATATAACACAGTATGAGCCATATAACCAAAGAGCTGAGCTGCTTTTCGTGGTCAGGGCTTCTAGGTGAGGCTGGATTGTGGTTTCTGAATGAAAAAAAAACCTAGAATAAAATGGAAGGAAAACTTTTTGAAGATTTAAAGATATTTTGTTCCGAGCCACTGTGACTCCGAGATGAACATGCTGTGTCTTCATGCTCCAAAGCCTGGAAGCTCTTCAGCCAAGACTGTCAGCAGAACCGTACATTTTTTCCTATACATTTTGTTCTTTGTGGAACTGCAAGTTATTTAAATAATTATGGGATGGGATATGGTTGAAAGATGGATGGGTATATAAAGTATTTTTTTTTGTATGATTAACGTGTACAGAGATCACACCTGGTCTGCGCATGAAGTTTTAGCAGTGAACGGTAGATTCTTGTAGATTTTGGAAATGGACATTATCTCCCAGGTGGTTCCGTGTGACCCAGTGAATGAGTCGAATGGACAGCTGGTCCACCTGCGTGGTACAGAGCTTCTAAGGCTGGTGCCACAGCAATGCCTGCTTGGCTCTAATAGGCATGACTCAACCAGGTTAATGCCTCTTACTGGGATCCGGTTAAGCACAGCTGACAGGTGACATCCAGGAGTGTCGGGTGAAAAGGATTGTGGGGGATGACCTCCATCATCAGTTTCATAACAGGTCCGTGAAATCGCACAGCCCCGGGATTGAGGGTTTGAATTCTATCCCTGTTCCCCCAGTGCTGTGCAGGTTCCCTCCCAAAGCCTGAGGCCCTGCAGTTTGGAGAATTGGTGTCTCTAAATTGCTTGCAGTATGTGTGGACTGAGCCACTAACCCAGTGAGCCGCACAGAGGGGTATAAAGTGTGGCACTCAGTGACATATCCATGGTGTGCAGAGGCCTCTCATTGGGCATCATCAGCACATGTTTGAGCACACAGATCTACATTTACACAGTCCAGTCTCCTTTCTCCCTTTATCTCTGACATCGCCCATCACTATGCAGTCAAGCCTGTTGTGAGGCATTGCAGCCCCCCCTCCCCCCCCAGGCATCCTGATAAATCCATAAACCGTCATAGTTCCAAGCCCTCCCTGAAGAGACGCATTTGAGTGTGCTTGTCTGGTCTTCACGCCATTGAGGGACGCCGTTAGCGTGTGTCACGTGATTAAGGAAGCGGCCTGACACTGAAGTCGAGCTGCTGAGATGGCTTCCTGCAGGCGGTGACTGTCCCCAGTGTGACAGCGGGCAGCCGGAGTGACCTTTTCACAGAGCCGAGGCAGAGGTGGTCTTGTCAGGATCAGCCTTTAGCTTTCCATCTGTCACTAATGCTCTGTGTATAGGCACAGATATAGGCCATCCTCGAGTCTAGTTTTTACCTCAGCCTCCATGAAAAATTATTATTCTAAACCAGTGTTTTCCAATCCGGTCCTCGGAGATCCACAGATGGTCCATGTTTTTGACCCTCCCAGCTCCCACAGCAACAATGTGAACCGTTCGGCAAGGAGCTGGGAGGGAACAAAAATGTGGACTGTCTGCGGGTCCCTGAGGACCCGATTGGGAAGCACTATTCTAAAACGATTCGGCGATTTCACCTTGTATTTCTTTGAGGCTGAGCACCCCTAAAGGTCAAATGCCCCTGGGCAGAGGTACTGGCACACTTGTCAAAATCCACCTTCATGACATTGACCTTTCAAAGCATCGCTGACATATTCTAGGCAGGTTCTGAATGGCCAGATAAAAGCTTCTGTTTGCCTAGCTGACCCAGCCGGGGCGATTATAGCTAAATATGTGGCATTTAGGGACACCCATAATCTCACTAACTACAAGGAGGCATTTTCAATAGGCACTTATTGCTCTGTGCCAGGGTCATGTGTGGGCATCTCTGTGGCGCTCTGGAACCAGAGGTTCTGAACATATTGCTGAAGTGGGCCCTCCTGGCAGCCTGGTCTCGCCGCGGATGTGGTTCCCCTTGGCGGGCCACCGCCGAACACCGAGACATTGGTAATTATACTGCAGGAGCCGCATATTAACAATCCTCCTGCTGTCACTAAATTACAGGTTCAGGACCATTACCCAGAATGCCCTGTGTGGGCTGCGCTGATGCGTAAAAACATCCTTTCTGTGTTAAGGATGTTTGGGGAGCCTGTAGGAAACATGCATGTTTTAAATGTGAGGGAATGTGGAGGAACGAATGGGTGTCACCAGTGAGAAGATGGAGAAATGAATGAAAGTGAGAAGGTCTCTCTACCTGGGACCTTGAAGAGTCATGAGATTAATAAAGAACAGAGTTTAAACTCATTTCTTCCATTTGTTTGTTCAGGGTGACCTGAATCATTTAATATTACATTTGCTTTTGTTTGCTTGATGAGTCCATAAAAAAATGAGGCAATAAATATATTAATTATATGACATCACAGAGTCCCTGCAGCCAATCATGTTCCATGCCCTCAGGTTTTGTCTCCGACAGGCTGGAAATGAGCACTGCCTGTTCGTGATGTGTTCAAGTTTCCTCATTTTAAAGGTTAAAAGTGATCAGCCATTTTTTTAATCGCTCAAGGAGAGAACAACAACCTCCAAAAACAAACATCCAATGACAGAAGCAGAGAGGAAGTGCCTCGGTGACAGGAAGTGAAAGTTCACGCTGCAGGAACGTGGCTCCTGGCCTGACCCCATGGAGGGTGGGGGGGCAGGAGGCAGATTAAAGGCCCTACACACCACTGAGATGGCCTGAGGGGTCAGCTGATAAGAACGGAGTCGCCATTATCTGGCATCTGTGCCAGCAGCACAGGAAGGCATGAAAAAGGCAGCCCGCAGAACAGACAGACAACAGGAAGTGACCCGGGTTCCATGTCACATGATGAAAAGGGGCCTTTTTGTTTTTCTGTGAATGTAAGTGTGATACCCCACATTGACAGGTTTAGGCAAACAGCTGTTCAGTGTATCTTATCCTGTAACCTTAACCCTTATCAACCATACATTGGCATCAATAAACATTTGTGTATATGGAAATAGGTACAGTCTTACATTCCTTTCTGTCATATTTTGCCGAGATAAATTACACATCTGCAATCTTTCACTCTTCATGTGATTCATTCCCCCCCTCCCAATGAGTGATGATCCATGCCAGTACAGCCACCACCCCCCCACCCATGCGGGCCCGTTGCGTGACACTTGTGACCATTCTGGCCCTGCCTGTACTCCAGCTGAGAAAAAGACAATTAGAGGCATCATTATTCCAACAAACTAATTACCAACAAAAATAATTATCCAGCAACATTCTAATCCTTGGGGGGTCTGAATTTTCTCCAAATGCCCCTCAGAATGGGTCAGAGACCTGTGCCAACCTGTATATAGGCCACATTTATATTTTAATATAGGCAAACACATTATATAGTATCATTATGTAGTATTCAGTCAAAAATGTTTAAAGGATTTTGATGTTGGTGATGTTTGTCAGTCAAAGTGTCTCAGCTTAATCATTCCAAAATCACTCCTGAAGTCACTCCAGTATTTGCAGCAACCGTCCAATACGTCCATGAACCCTTCCGGGTTCATCTAGCTATCCAACAAGATGTCAGGAACTTTTTAGAGAACAGAAGAAATTCTTATTTGTTTTTTATTGTGTTACTGTTAATTTGCATATGTTCGTATGTTAAATCGCGCATGTAAGCATGATGGCACACATGAACCCTAGCCCTACCTGTAACAGTCACCACGGTGCATGTAAAGGAAGCCCTTGTGTCACGATTCTTATGTTAATAAAGCTGAAACTGCACGTCCTGTGAGCCGCGATGCGCGCTGTTAGTGTGCACGAGCGACAGCGATGGAAATGTCAGCGTGAGAGGCCCAGCCCACACTCCTAGCTTATAGCAGGGTAAACGTCGTCTTAGAGGCACCGTGATTCAGTGATTATTTCAACCCACTGAATATGGTGGAAAGAGGCAGAATTCTCTCCGCTGAAGAAAAGGGCTTATCTGAAATATGTAGATTACTGGTAGGTTTTTTTTTACGTTGAAATAGAGCAGCATTATCAGATTTTTCGGTCTGGGTAAATTAAGTGAGTCCGGAAATGCCACGGTTGCTCAGGGTCAGCTGGGTAAACAGAATCAGAAGCGACTTGATTGGTTTGACTTTTCTTAGCCTTGCAAAGATGGAGTAGCGTCTGCAGAAACGCACAACTACCGCAACGCGGGATGATAAAAACTGCGCCCCACACAAATTTATCAGTGTCTTTAGTGGTTTATGTTTGACTGCCCTTCTGTAACCGTTTATCCAGCACAGATACGGGGACACCCAGGATGGTATATGCAAGGCCACTCACAGTGATTTAAAATACAAAAGATATTTTTATATTTGTGAAAAAAATATTGTTATAATATGTAGTATTGTAATTAAAAGTAACGACAGAATGGTTAAGCAACACTATATAGACTTAACAGGTAAAAATACCTTTGCTGTTCTGCCTCAGTCGAGTTAAGTTACATAAATTCTGACTAAAGATTTAGTCAAACCTAATCAGAATTCAGGCCACTTAAATGGGGGTGCATGGTCACCGAGCCGCGTCATGGAGTAACCAGGGTGCAGACGTACAGAACCAGACGGGGCCGGATGTTTATGCGCACATATTCGGAACAGTTCGGTCATTTGCTCATATTGCTGTACTGAGGAACCTGAAGTGTAAGTGTGACCCCCCCCGAACTGCATGTCCACAAAAGGAAAAGGAGCTGATATGAAACTGTTACTGCAACATACAGACTGTCCGACGGCGCTACCTGCAGAGTAAAAGACGCAGAAAACGGTCTCCTCTATCACACAGCTGTTCTCACCTCAGAAAAGGCCGATAATCCCGCACATGTTTTGGCAGCATGTTACACTGAACTTGGCAGACTCTGGGGTTAGAGCTTGAATTTCATCTAATGTGCCTGAAATAAATATGTGTGCAATGAGGTAATCACGCGTTTGGCCGCAACTGTGAGGTGCCGAACCCCACGTGAGCGTTCGAACTCTTCAGATGGGTCTCAATTTATTGATTAGCTTTTAAGTCTAATATATCATCATCTGTGTGTCACTGTTAAAGCATAGTAAAACACTGCTTATCAGTTTATAAAAATGTAAATGCACCGTCCATCAGAATTCGTATTTCTGCTTTTACCTTTCTCCAGACTTCATGCTATACACACAATATAAACACTAAAACGCTATATCCATAAATGCATTGAATACCAAAGGAGATCAAAGAAACGTCGGTGCCTCAATAAACTGGGGCTGAAGCCTCCAGTGAGCGTGTCGGTGCGAAGCGACTTCTCCTTCTGCACGTCTCAGTCTCTCGGTAATGGATGCCGCCCACACGCGCTAAAACCTTAGAACGGGTCGTGCGGAAAAAGGACAGCAATATCATGACAATGAGGCTGCTTGGTATTGGCGATAAGCCCACGCTGCTGCAAGTGATTCATTATCCCAAATAATTATAATCTTACTTCCTGGATCAAACGGAATCCACAGCCGCCTCAGACACCAACGCGTCTGGGTTCTGGTGGTAGATGATCATGAATTAATCTGATTACTTCAGAACAAAAATAGATAAATTTATGTGGATTGATACACGAAACACGTTTAATCTAAAAACATAAAACCTAAGTATTCGTTTTCGTTTGGTTAAAAACAAAGGCTACGTCGAGACCGCCGTGGTTGGCTTATACATCGTTACTTGTTATTATAATTAAATACATGTAAATAACCAGAAATATCTAATTAGAATTTATTATGTACGGATATTATTGGTGCTCTCATTATTGCCTGTTATTTTCACCCTTTTTACTCAGTACAGCCACAAAGACCATTAGGCTTCCAAATACGACTGAAGTCCCAGCGTGCTTGAGACACCAGGAAACATGATCGCTAGGAAGGGGCTCCGATCCCCCCCCCCCCTTCCACTGAGACACCGCTGTTTGTTTGCGCTCGCCTGATCCGGAGCGGAAATTCCTTTCCGTTTTTGTGAATGACAAACTTATTAACAATTCATCAACACAGTCTGTTCCATCCGGCCCCGTTTCCAGGACGACCACTGCTCGGCGGCCTCCTATTGGCTGGCGCACATAATGTAACCATTGAAACGCTTCATGTTTGTATCCATTCAGGAGCTCGCCGCTGGTGAGAGCGCAGTAAAGGGGTCGAGCCGCCGTCTGGAAAGGATCTTTATTCAAGTAAATGGATTTGGGGGAGCAACCGTGATTCATCGAGATACGAGCAGCATTTGAAACAGTATATCGTGCGAAAAGAGCCCCTTCGGATTTTAGCTACGAGGCGCTGCGATAGTGTGGTTCGGAGGCGCGGCAGCGTTCAGTGACTCATTGATAAATATACAGGCGATGCGTGCGGCCGCATGAATGAGGCGCCGAGAAGCGACCACACTCCGCTATCGGGCTTTCCCAGCATAACCGGATAGGTTCGGCGTAAAACAATAACTATTCCTGTTATAGGTGTTTTCCTCTGAATTATTCGCATTGTATTTTTGCAAGGAATTGTTGCCTTTGGTTACCTTGAAGCTTAGTTTCAGGGGAAAAAAGGTCTCTATCTAAAATACAGGTCCTATTAAGGCCGCGTGAAAATATTTCTTAAGCCTTGAAACTAGGCTTTCTACTAATGCTAGATACGGTGAGACCCGTTCATTTGGATTCGGCGATGGCGATCAGCAAGACAGCGGAGTGGCTGAAGGAGCAGCTGGAGACGCGCAGCGGCCGCCTCCTGCTCATGGACTGCCGCGCGCAGGAGCTCTACGACTCCTCGCATGTGGAGACGGCGATCAACGTCGCCATCCCGAGCCTCATGCTGCGGAGGCTGAAGAACGGGAGCCTGCCGATCAAGTCGCTCCTCGCCAGCGGCGAGGACCGTGAGAAATTTGCGCGCAGGTGCAAGACTGACACGGTGATCCTGTACGACGAGTACAGCCGGGACTGGAACGAGAACATGGACCGGGGCTCGGTGCTGGGGCTGCTGCTGCGGCGGATGAAGGACGAGGGGTGCAAAGCCTTTTACCTAGAAGGTTCTTATTACTTATTATTATTTAATATGTGCGTTGCAATGCGTGCTTACCATTGAAATGCAGTGGCATATGGTTAATCTGTCAGGGTCTTGGGGGACGTGTTGCGTGACTGTGGCTTGAGTTAATTTGGGTCACCAGTATTCATGTATTCATGTATCTGCTTCTGCAGGGGGTTTCAGCAAATTTCAAGCTGAGTTCCCGGGCTTGTGTGAGACCAACCTGGACAGCCCCTCATCCAGCAGTTCGCCCACAGCCCAGGTCCTGGGTCTGGGAGGCCTGCGGATCAGCTCTGACTCCTCAGACATCGAGTCCGACGTCGACCGCGACCCAAACAGCGCAACCGACTCTGACGGCAGCCCTCTGTGTAACGCCCAGCCCTCGTTCCCGGTGGAGATCCTGCCTCACCTTTACCTGGGCTGCGCTAAGGATTCCACCAACCTGGACATTCTGGAAGAGTACGGCATCAAGTACATCCTGAACGTGACTCCGAATCTCCCCAACCTGTTTGAGAATGCCGGGGAATTTAAGTACAAGCAGATTCCGATATCGGATCACTGGAGCCAGAATCTGTCACAGTTCTTCCCAGAAGCCATCAGCTTCATCGGTGAGAACATGCATGCTTTTGAAAGTTTGGGCCATTATGGAAGAGGATGCGTCTCTGAGAGGATCTTGTGCAGTGTGTTGTGGTGGCAAAAAGCCAGAACACCGCCGATGCGCAGTGTAGGGCCTGATTATGGCCGCTAATTCTAGCCATATGGTTCCTAAATCTGAGTAAAGGGATGAGGTGCAATCAGGAGGTGCTTAAGTCTTCACTCGACAGTGCAGATTAGTCAGGGTGTCCGGTGATGTGCTGAAATGCTGACAAAAAGGCATTTTCACCAGCCGGCTCTGCTCTCTGCGTCACACACACGGCACTGACGGCCCGAAATGTACGTGAAGACAGCGGCCATTGTTAGTGCTTCTTGTGTGTGTGGGGGGGGGTAGCTGTGGTACGGAGGCTCGTCATGAATCCCTGTGTCGGGGGGGGGGGGGGG
>JAODJU010000001.1:8247735-8258103 GCA_026776725.1 Gnathonemus echidnorhynchus
CCCCCCCCGAAGCCCACTGGCTTTCACTAACTGTGAGAAAACAAAATCACAGCAAACATGACAATAAACAAAAGGAAGGAAATCGAGGAAGATTTATTCATTTATTTGGTTCAGGCTGCCAGTATTAACAAGCCCCTTTGCTTTCCTCGTCAGTGTGTGGAATTGGCTAATTCCGGGGTCAGGAATATGAGCAGCACCAAGGCAGCATTCCAGCCCGCGCAGGGAGGTAGTGACATCACAGAAAGCGAAAGGCAGCCTTCCAGCTACGTGTGAGAGACAGACGATTAGGTGTGCGATACCACCTCGCTTTGTTAAAGCTAAACCCTGCTGGCAGCAGAATCAGTAAAGGATAAAGGGATATCGTAAACTCACTCTGAAACTCAAGAGTGATCTAAGCCATCCAAGAATGTAATTAGAATTTTTATTTTTATTTATAATATATTTTTAATTATAAATGCTTTACTGTGAACAAAAAAATGCAGGGGAGTTGTTTTACCTGTTCAACTACTTGTCAGTATTTGGAACCAAAATGCTTTTTTTTCCCATCAGTGTTTACGTGCGTGTGTGTGCGTGTGTGTTTGTGTTTGTAGGGGGAAGAAGCGTTTTGTAAAGTGACAGTGTCTTGTCACGTCGCTGGGTGCTCGCCACTCTAAAACAACCGCTTTAAGGCATGATACAGAAAAGCATGAATATATCCAGACATGTCAGCGGTTGTTCCTTGAAACTCCACTTATGTGGAATGTAAACCGTTAAGATGCATACGTGAAAATGAAAACAAAAGGGGTATAATTAAACTGGGAAAACACTGGGACCTGACCTTTACAGTAAACAAACCAAAATAATGGATGGAGACAGACAGTCCAAATATTCCTCTCAACTTCCCCCTTCATTTGTTTACCTGTCACTCTAGTAAGTCATTTATTCCTTTCATCAGAATCTTCATTTGCCAGCAATAATATAATTTTTTGTTTATGGTAAGTCTGTCTGTATGCCTCTATGTTCATCTGTCTGCTAAATATCCCTTCATTGTTTTACTGGGATGGTTGAGTTCCTTTACGTAATGGTACAACAACAGGGCTTCTGCTAAGACTTGAGCTGATGACCTTCAGATTTATGTCCTTAACCGCTGCACTGCCTTTCCACACCTATTGTATCAACCCTGCATGGAGCTGATTTTCTGCTATGCTTTTATTTTCATACTGTGACAAACATTTTAAGAAATCAAAAGACTAGCAAGGCTGGGTATGTAGTGCTGCTTAAATGATTTGTTTACCTTTGTATTTCTACAGTGGTACCTGTAGAAATTCCCCATAAGAAATAATGGAAAACCAATTAGTTGGTTCCCAGCCCCAAAAAATTACACCTTTATGGTTTTTTTTTTTTTTAGCATTTAAACACAAAATGAACAGGATAAAAGAAGAAGAGCATTTACTGTACTAAACACATCTAAGCATATTTATCAAAACAGTAATTTGTAAAGTAAGAAAATAAATGTATCCAAACAATGTGTAAAGTTAAAAAGAACAATGTGTCCTGCCCCGATCGTCCGCTCCTTCCGTGTTCCACGCCCCCTCGTTAACCCCGTGTGGAATCCCCGTGTGATCAGCTGTTTCTAGTTGCTGTTACAAGTCCTCTGTATTTAGTTTGCGTCTCATTTTGTTTCCCCAGTCCGGTCATTGTATTGTTTTGCCTGCCTTACCTGTAATTAAACCCCGTATTCCCCAATATCCTGACGTCTGTGTCTTTGTTTTCATTCCGTCCCCACTCGGCAGGACAATATTATTAAAAATTAAATATATTAATGGTTTATTATTAACAACATTAAAATAATTAATAAGAAATCTTTTTAAAATGCATTTTATTATATAATAATAATTACTGTTACTGTCTATCATTGTCTAAATGTATTTTTACTAAGTATATGTATTCAGCTAGTGTAAACATGCATGATGCTGTCACAGCGAATGAGACTGAAGTGTTACCCTTTGTTTCCGCTGAGAGACATGCCGCGTGACTCGTTTCCCCGTACAAGTTCTCTTAAGTTGGCGTTCACGGTTCGACTTCTGAGATTCAGATCAAGTTCTAGGTCTTTTTTTTTTCAAACTGTTTGGTTCAACTTTTAAGAAATTTGAGTTCTAATGAGTTTGAGTACTGAGGTACCACTGTATTATGTTTTTTATATTCATGATTCATTGCTGTCCTGCTGCTTTTAATTTTAGTGATCTCAGTAATTTCAGAATGGTTTACAGCACCTGTGCACAAGCATTCATATGATACAGCACTTATTTATGCTTCTGCAGGTCTACAACAGCACTGTAGATGGCGCTGCAAATGCAGATTGTAAAAGACAAAACACTTGGCACAAATTAAGTTTGTCCTTGAAAATATTGCTTCTAGAACAAGCTCCAAAGCACTAGGCAATGATTCATCGGACAGCCTGTTTTTGGTTATCAGGGGCGGGTGCAAAAAGGTCTAAAGTCTAATGGTCTGCATGCTTCCTGCCCCGCTGCACGTTGACGTCTAGGGGCAGCACAGTACTAAAGAGAACAGGTCAGGACCAATAACTCTACAAAACCCAAATACTGCGTTTTGTTTGTTTCAGAGAAACTAACATCTGGCTCACAGAGAAGCTGATGTATATAATCCTGAAAATACTGCTTGCTGTATGTCTCTGCCTCCCATGATGCTTTGCAGCTGTCTCTGCCTCCCATGATGCTTTGCAGCTGTCTCTGCCTCCTATGATACTTTGCAGCTGTCTCTGCCTCCCCAAGATGCTTTGCTGCCTTCTCTTCTTCCCATGATGCTCTATGGCTGCCTCTGCCTCCCATGTTTTCCTGCAGCCATTTCTACCTCCCATGATGCTTTGCGGCCATCTTCCTCTGCCTCCCAAGATGCTCTGTGGCTGTCTGTGGCAGCTCCTTCTTCCTCTATGGTCGTTTTCACCTCCCATGATGCTCTGCAGCCGTCTCTGCCTCCCATGATGCTCTGCGGCCGTCTCTGCCTCCCATGATGCTCTGCGGCCGTCTCTGCCTCCCGTGTTTCTCTGTGACCGTCTCTGCCTCCCGTGTTTCCCTGTGACCGTCTCTGCCTCCCGTGTTTCCCTGTGACCGTCTCTGCCTCCCATGTTTTTCTGTGACCGTCTCTGCCTCCCGTGAGGCTCTGCAGCCTTTTCTGCCTCCCTCTGCTTGCCTCCGTTTTCCTACTGCTGTTCTAGTCTGGTATATGAACTCATTCTTGTTTTTTTGTTTATTTATTAATCCCATTTGATGGTCTATGCTTTGGAGACTTAAACCTGACAGGACACACAAATTAAATTAAAAAGACAAACAGCAGGTAGTTTTGCAAACAGGCACACCAGATGTAACACGATTGGCAAGAACCACGTGCTTCTGTCCGTCCGAGTCCAGATGACAGTAAGTAGCCAGAGAAGATTGTGATGGATGACAGCAACTCCGACAGTGCAGAGTCAGGTCTGGAGATCGTGATGTGAACTTGGTCTGTTATTTCATCACCAACACCCTGAGGTACTTCTGCATTTGGCTTCAAGGTACAGTTCAAAACACTTGTACTTGAACTGAGCTGCAATGAGGAGGACAGGCAATGCCATGCAACAGTAAAGCAAGTGGAGATGCACTAGGGGCAAACAGTGCTGCACCATAGCAATGCAGATGAAGGCACATTGGGGGCAGGCATTGCCGCACGATAGCAGAGCAAGTGAAGGGGAATCAGGGGCAGGCAGTACTGCACAAGAGCAAAACAGGTGATGGGACACTAGGACCAAGTATTGTTGTTTGATAGCGGAACGGATGAATGGGCACCAGGGACAGACAGTGTTGCATGATAGCAGAAGTGGTGAAGGTGCGCCTGGGGCAGGCATTGCCGCACGATAGCGGAGCAAGTGAAGTGGTATCAGGATCAGGCAGTGCTGCATGATAGCAGAGCAGGTTAAGGGGCATGTCCACTATGCAGCGTGCTTGTGCATCTTGTGGTCAAACCAGGAAATCAAAGACAGACTTGAGCTTGACCAAACAGAGGCAGTTCCCTGGGAGCTAATATTTGTTTAAACTGTTAAGATTACATAATAGAAAATCCTCTCCTACTAATGTGAGAACATTGTTTGCTAAAATCACAAGCAACATCTAAGAACAGCAAAACTAAAGGAACAGTCTTACAAATGAGCACTACAATCATAAGATTTAAATCATATTACAATATGACATAAATACCATTGCACAATACCAAGTCTTAGCACTTGAGGCACTGTTGATTAGTTCAAGGCAGAGCAAGGCGCCGCAGATTCCCATTCCGACTGGCATAGGATCTGGAAATCCAGCATGTATGACATGTGAGACAAGACATGTGAGACAACTGTGCTAGCCACTGCACCGCCATGCCACCCCAGCTGTTACCACAGACTGTACTAAAAACCACAGTGACATGTATGTTCCAGACATGTTCCATTTGAACAGTATGCTGTAATAGTTACAGGGGGTCATTCCGGCAGTTTCTTTGCTCCAGTTAATGCTGAGCTTCTCCGGTCTGCTTAGACTCCTACTGAAGTTTATTAGCCCCTTGACCATCTGCACCAACTGCTAACCACATCGGACTCTCCCCTTGCGTAGCTGCAGAGGGTCACTGGAGATCACTCCATGGTGAGTGAAATCCACCCGCATCCTGACCTGTCCTTCACCCCTGATTTAATGCTGGCGTTCATGGATGGGGTATCTTCTCAGATCCGGTGACAGGATTTTTCATGCTGTCCTTCCGATAGCACACAAAGTAGGAACGATGATGCTTCTTTAACGCCAACATCGCACATGTGTGTTAATGTCTCCAGCTCAGCCCAAAATATCCAGAGCCATTTCTGCAGAGACCGTCTCCTTTTAAATAGTACGTTTCACATGTCAGAGATTTAGAGTATATATGTTTTGGCTGGGGGATTCTTATACATATTCCTCATCAGAATACTGTTATATGAAGATTGAACATAGCTCAGTCATTTACTTGTGTTTGGGACAGAAATATGTCCAGTAAAACCCAGAACTTAGGGGCCAAGTTGAGGGAAGCAACCTTAGTGACCTACCTTGGATTCTGAGTCCTGGTACAGATACCATGTTCCTTCACTTCCTCATAGCGGTGGAAAAACCAACAGTAGGACATACCAAAGTGCTTTCCCAGAGCTCCGAGGAGCCTGTTTCTTGGAGTCACGGTGGGAAAATGACATATGTAGCCAGACTGCATAGTTTGCATAAGTGCACATGTGTGTTTGTACTGGGAATGATTTTGCTATTAAAGATGATGCACATGCATGTTAATCATAGATCTGACGCACATGTGTAAGGCTGGCATGTGTGCTGTGGGAAAATCACTTTTCCTTCTTTTGTGCTACTTTAAGAGTAAATCCATGCACAGATGAGGGCCTGCCTTTGATTAATCAAGAAAAATGTGAGCAATGAGATGCAGATGATATATGACCTCTACGGCCTCCATTTCTTCCCATGTCTGCCAGAGATAAAGGTCCAAGTGAGTTTTAAAAGGTGCGTTTATTGAATTTGTTCATCTAATAGCATTGGGTTAATGTCTAGTGTCAGATAGATGGTCCAGACCCTGGAAGTCCTTCCCCCAAGCCTCGAAGCTGCTTCACATTCGACTGCCAACAAATAGCAGTAAATCGACAGAGAATTACACCCTTATTTCTGCTAATGGCTGATATAACTGTACTGCACTGCTTTTTCCTTATTGATAACCATTGAGGAGTTCTTGCATAAACAGGGCCTCTGCTGGCAAAGCAACAGCAGACTGGGGATAAAATACTGCGGGTATGCAATCTAAGATTGGCAGTTAATAGGCCAAGATGTCTGCAGGAGCTAACTTCAGAAGATCCTATTGGTGCATAGTCATGTCAAGCAAGTTATCATGTACAGTAAGAACCGGCTTCAGCAAATGTTAAGGAAAAATAACAAAAACTAAAGGAAATGAAGTCCATTACCATGACATAATAAATTCATGAAAGGACATACCTTTATAATGCTGTTATTAAGATGTCTGCAGAAAGTGATTTGTTGATGTACTGTGCTTCAGATCAACAATTCCGTTCGTATTTCCATGGGACTGTAGGTCTCACCCCGGGCTTTTCGCCGTACAACGTTCTGATAATCATCTGCAACACAGGAAATGATTGGTTCATTACCATCTGCTCAGACTCCTCTCAGTGAGTGGACCTGTCAAGCCAGCCCCCTCTGGCAGACGAGATGGGACAGGGAGGTTATCCTACCAGCATGTTCCTGACGCTGATGGAAGCACTCCAGTCATTGTTAGAAATGGCAGCGGGTAAACCCGAGACCGTTAATGGTCCTCAGCACCAGGCCACGATTCTGCCAGGCTTGTGGTTAAAAGTGCTGGTTCCAAGAAGGAGCCTCTAGCTGCTCTGAAGAACTTCCTGCCAACAGATGATCTGAACTGTTCCTTGCTGGCTAAATAACAAATCGAGGAGGATCAATGGCCCCCTTCGCAAGGAGGAACAGGAGGCTATTGAACTTACCAAAGCATGTTACATTGTATTATGAAACCAAACACACACACATTGTTAAATCTTACAGATGTGAAATAATATGGACTTTTATAGCCTTTACATAAAAAAGAAAAAAAATTATATATATAAAACAAGACTATAAAAGTGTATGTTGTATACCTTATGGATCTTTCACAAGTATGTTTATGTTTAAGGGTACAGAGGCTCTGTTTTTTTCATGCATGGACAGAGATGAGGAGGGGGGTGGCCCAAAAGAATCCTGCACTGGGGCCCAGTTTAAGAAGCTTAAACCACGGGAATGAATAAGGGCGTTTGGTGATGACAGGCCGAAGCTACATTAGTCAGAGTCACTCAGAGACAGACATGCAATCGCTTCCCTGCTCTCTGAAATGAGAGTCACACACATTACACTGGTCCCCTGGGCAACATGCCACATCTGCAGAAAGACATAGACCTTCACTGAGGAAGATCATCTGATTCATGTGTCCTGTCCTTATATGTAGTTTCCTGCTAACATACCTCAGCATTAGCAGAGCATACTGGACACTTGGTGAGGACAGATATCAGCCAGGACGTTAACACCACGACCCACCTGCTCCATGTGTGTTACCCCTGTAATGTGTTATGGTGGGGCATCATGAAGGAGAGAAGATCCACGGAGCGGATGTCAAAGATAGGGGTTTATTAGCAAACAGAACACAAATGGAGAACCAGAAAGTAACAGACCCACGAGGGGTTAAACATGAACTAACTACAATCACAAGGGAAACTAACACGAAGGCTAGGAAGACATGTGGGAACTGAGCTAAATTGGAACATTCTGGAGATGTGCGAGAGGGCATGACCTTGCTGTACTGAGAGGTCTGCGGGAGCTGATGAGAATCTGGCTTTTGCATCTTCACTTTATCACCAACATTGATCTTCCCTTCCACCTTCTTTCTGCTAGGTTCCTAATTCTTCAAGTCTTCTTACCTGCTTTGAAAAATACCCTTTCCTGTCCCAGAGAGCCGTGTGACGCAAGGACGGAAAAAAGGAAGGAGAATTTCATTCAGGGCCATGGCTGGAGGGTCGCTGAGATGAGCGCATGAGGAGCAACGAAATCAAAAATCGGCCATTGAGACGTCAGCACAAGGAAATCAGATACCCAGAAAGTGAGAGGGACCTCGGGTCATGGCATGCGGGCACAGGCATGCGGGCACAGGCATGCGGGCAGACGTAGACTGCAGGACAGACGACCAGAAGCTTATGCAAGGATCAGGAAGTAGAGGCAGGTGAGCTTTGCGTGGGGGCTTCCCCTCAGGACGCCTGTGTGTCTGCATGTCTTTCCCAAAGTGCTGTGGCGCTGAGACATTTAGGCCAAAAATGCAGACACTGGGTGAGGCGCATATTTTGCTTTTTATTACAACTTGGCAGCACAGGCTTCACAAAAACGGTCAAAGAGCCTCACTGAACTCAAATCTAGACAGTCAACTCAAAGTGAAGTTGACAGTTTCTGTGCCTGAGCCTGGCTGTCTGTAGCGAGGGCCAAAACAGTCCCCTCAGACACTGACAGACACTATACAGTCATGATGGACCACAACAATCCTACCCCCTAGCTTAGGTTGTACTCACACTAGCTAATTTGTACCATGCCTGAGCACGTTTACCTCCCAGTCCCGTTGGTTGTGATCGCTCTGTACCAAAGCCCGCTGACAGCAGTGGGCCAGGGCAGGGTTAGTTGGACTTGGGCACAGTATGCATGACGTCAATGCTGCGACTGGCACAGGCATGCACACAAATACACAAATGACCTAGACCTAGAAGGAACAGATCAGGTAGGGTGTACAGATAAGGTAGCAACAAGTATTTGCAGGGCTTTAGATGGGCGTTAAAATTTTTCCAGACGCTGGCTTTTCCGTATGTTTCATAAACATGTTGGACTTTAAACTGCAAAAAATAGCGTCACATCACCGACATCTCTTTACCGGGTTTATCTACTGCATCTCTTCTTTTAAAAGATCCTGTGGTTGCTAAGCTGAGTCTCACTTCACCACCACTTCAGTGTCTATCGCTTCCATGATTTACCAAATCTGTAGTCTGTGCTGTGCTCCGCATACCGAAATGAATAAACTTAAGGAGACACCAAATTTATACAGATTACTATCTTTTAAGCATCACAATTCACCTTTCATTAATATTTTATGTGTATAGTACTGAAAAGCCCCTGTCCATCAGTTTTTTAAACCCACTATATAAAGCCCTGATTAAAAAAAAATAAAATGAAAAACATTTAACAAACATGGCGACAAAGGGAAAACTTTGGTCTGCAGCAGAAGTGCAGTGTTTGCTGGAAATTTGGGCTGATGAGAGCATCCAGGAACAACTGGATGGAACACACAGAAGCTTTGAGATATTTGGAAAAATACGGAACTACTTTCTTATACATGCAGCACGATTAAATGAAAATCACTGCATTGCATACTCAATAAATCTAGAAGAGTGCTGGGGACTGTTTCACAAAGCAGGATTTGTTGCTTAGCTGGATAACTTGACAGATTTAAGGTAGTCTGGGCTAAATGCCCTTTATCTTCATTCACTTATATACTTCACTGCGTCTAAGACAACTCCAAATAAACCACAAAATAAGGACATTACTCATGAATGTCATTGTTCTGTGCGATAGAGCTTTTCTTTCTAAAAAGTCACACGGTGATGATGAAAACGTGCTCGGGCCCAGAACATTCAACACAATTTGAATACAGATCAGCAGGTGGTTGGGGTGGGAGGGGACAGTCGTGCTCAGGCACATACACAGCAGACCAGGGCCCAATGCTTTTCAGGGCCAAAATTTGATTAACCTAGATGACATTTGTCAGATTCCTTGCCATTCTGACAGGCTGATCCAATAGGTGGCCCCCTGGTGGCCATTGGGTCCCATGCAGCTTCTTAGTTTGCCCGTCTTCTGCCCAGGCAACTCGCAGCATGGTCCCGTCTTCCCTTACGGGGTCATACAGTCACACAATAACAGAATAGTTGCCCTCTGGACTGCTCGGCTGTTGGCTAGAGTGCTCCAGCGCCTCTCCCCATCCTTGGAGAGCACGCCCGCATTCCTAGCATGGTGAAGGGGGCCTTTGGGCTGGGGCAGCTTAGCAATGGTCAGCACCTTTTTGAGTCCTTGCAGTGCTGTGTCATACTCTCTTGTCCAGTGGAACTTGGTCCTCTTCTCTGTCAGCTAGTGTACGGTAGGGATGCACCCAAGTACAGATTCATTATTTGGAAAGGCACAGATAATGTATTATAAACAGATGTTATTTTCTCCCTTAAGGCTCACATTATTTGGCTGACATGTCTATGTTTCTCCAAATCGATGCATATCATTGTGGACGACCACCAGATATAAAGGCCCATTCTGTTCGAAACACGGGACTTTGATTTCACTAACTAGTCATTTAACCCTCTGGAGTCCACAGCATCGTTGGCTATGCCGCGTATCTTTCTCATGTATTTCAGTTCATAACTTGTTGAAATCTTATTGTAGAAACATGAAAAAAACGCTGACTAAATCTGTAATCTGTCTTCTTTTCAAAACGTCCATTGTCGGAAGTATTAAAGTTTTTAAAATTAGGTTAAATCAGCAAAAAATTAAACCATGTCACCTTACTTTGTTTTACCTGCATCGGGGGCATATAGTACCGTTGTCACCCGAAGATCGCTATTCACATTCTAAATAGCCGCATTACTGCGTATTCAAATCGCATTCGCATGGTAATTTGATTAACGGCGCAACGGTGAAACGCGATCCAGATACGTCCCCATCAGCGCCATAAAAGGGGGGTAGGGACGTGGCCAGGTGACAA
>JAODJU010000001.1:8277374-8310240 GCA_026776725.1 Gnathonemus echidnorhynchus
GTCCACAGAACCCTTTGCACTTTGGCTCGCTGATTAATGCTTAATGTGAAAAACACAGAAGGATCCCTCAGGTCACGTGACACGACACCATCTCCCTGAATATTGATGGACTTCCCTCATGCCCTCAGAGAACGGGGGCTGGACCCCTGGGCTCAGTGCAGTGGTGCCATCTGGAGACCCTGCACTCTGTTACTGGCAAATGTACAGTCACTGCACAAACTAAAGGATGCTGCTAGATTCTCTGTCAGAGACAGATGAGGGGTCGTTGTGTTCTCACCTTCAGGGAAACTTCCGGCAAGCCCAGGGGAGGTGGAGAGAGTTTTCCCATCAACTGCTGCTGGTGGATAGACACCAAGTTACCCGCAATCACAGGGCCTCATGGCTAAATGCTAACCCTTCTACTTGGGGTGGAAATTCAGCTCCGTCATTCTGCCGGGGACCATTGCGAGCTGACAAGCAGCGTGACGAGCGGAATGTGCCTTTGCTACCGCAGCCTGCGAAATGCTCAAGATTCAGAAACACAGACAGAAGCAGTAACATGCTGGACTGCTGTCACACGGCCATGTAAGGTTGTGAAAGGTCATACTGTGCCCAGACTCTGTCAGATCAAACCACGCTTCCACAGAGCAGCTGAAGGCCCCCTCCCCCCACCCAGAGAGAGAGTGCCGGTCCAATGAGGTGGGGCAGTAATTCGCTGATTGCTTTTAAATGCATGACTGGAATGTGTTCAGGGACTCACCCATGGGCATTAGGAAGAATGCAGAAGATGTTACACAATATATCAAACTCTCTCACAATATATCAATGCAAAAAAGGATAGGGACTTATCTGAACTAAGAAACTGGTCCTAAAATCACACAAAAAGCAAGCTGAAGGGACAGCCCAACACCTTCTGCTGTGAGGGGTTCAGGGGAGCCAGGACTGGCCTGGATAAATGATCTAACACGCAGAATGGAGCTAGGAGAGTGTCTGGAATCTCAGAATCTCAGAAAGCCCAGCTGGTCACTGCCAATGGCAAAGGGCAGGATTGTCAAATTACAGATACTGATGTCACCCTACAGTACCTAATGAACCAATGACTTTTATGTGAGTATTAAAGCTCGTGGATCCAGCACATAAAGCCACCAGCGAACTAGCAGAAATTAAACTGGGGATGTTGTGTGGCTCAGTGTATTATGTCACCGTGTCTGTGATCAGTAGGGTGCCGGTTCCAATCCCATGGTCAGCAAAGTGATTTCACTGTTAGGCTTTTTTGGGGTTAAGGGGAGGCCCTTAAATGCTCCAGGACATTTGGAGATTGTTCAACAAAGTCACTCATTCCAAAACACTTCTGCACATGATCAGTAAAACGCCTTGAATCGTAGTGCTAAAGGAGGAGGCCGGACATCACTAACAGGGATCCACCCAGAACTTTGTGCTACTGCAGGTTATTTGAGGAGTAGTAATTTAAAAAAGTGACCTGTAATTTTAAAAAAGTGACCTGTAGCAGGTGCATAACTGCTGCCATAGGGACCGTGGTTACTGTGGTGAGTATCAAGTCTCAAATCTCACCAATTTTAGGCATTCAGAGAAGCAATGTGTCCTTTGTCACTGGTCCTGTGCTTCCTGGGATGGGTTGTAGGGTCACTGGATAGATGGTGGAGGAACAGGGATGAATGGAACATTGATAATGTTTATGCAGGTTTTTGCCTATTTGCCTGATGGCCTTGTTGAATGACATCGCTCACGGTTCAGCTTAAGCTGCCTCTCCGATGAATATATACAGTAAAATTGACAGGACCGTTTGGAATGTGCTGTCATATCAGCCAGATTAAGCAGAAGAAAGGATGTGTCACTGCGGCTGTATGTTCATCACGGGGGGACTTACTAGCTCAGCATGTGAGACTTACAATGTGAGTCACCCTCATTTGTCCCGACTTGAAGCCAGCATGGAGGATTACATTTTCATCTGCTTGTCATTGCTTTGTCTCCTAAACCAAACCAGGGCAGGATCACATTCTGTTATATTTATTTTTTGTAGACTTGGCATCTGTGTTTTGAAATAATTCACTGTAACAACAAAAGAAGAACAAACATATTTGGGCTTTTTATGGCGTTTTGACACATGCTGTCTGATGTGAACCAGATGTCAGAAGACGCATCACATGGTGCACCATGGAAACATGACCAGGAGATCAATACTCACCAGGGGTGGGGCTTGTTGGATTGGAATGGGGCTGGATTTGGGCGGGTGGGGGGCGCGAGGGCTTGCTGTCAGAGGCAGGGCTCTCTGGATTGCAATCAAGCTGGATTTGCCGGTGGGGGGGGGGTTTCGATGGACTGAGTTAGGTCTACGTGGACTGAGCTGGCTTTGGGGCAGGGGTGGGGCTCAGTGGTGATCAGAAGAGAGTCAAACTAATAATTATTATGGAAAGGTCAAATCTATTTAAAAATCTGAAGGGCGTACATTTTATTCATTCCACCTTTGTAGAGTAACATCTGACAAGAGAAAGAAGGCTTTGAGGACTTTAAGGTGACTAGATGTCTGGAAGGAAAGAGGAAGCCTGGCTCTGAAGCCAGTGTTAGGCTTAGGGGATAATTTAATTGCTTGAGATAATTTCAGTTGTAACCATAGTGCCATTATATATTAAAACAGCTACTGTGTGTTTTATTATAGCATATTTTAGTACTTGAGTAAATCAATATGGTCACTAGGCAACAGAAATGTCACGCCGGCGTTGCCGTCAAAGTCCCCCGAAGGAGCTTCTCCACGAGCGGCCTTGATGCTGAGGCTCCTGGGCCCATCGTCACCTGCAGAGCGCAGGAGGGTTTGCCAAAGCCAGAGGCGGAGCAATTCATCAGCGGCAGTCAGCAGTAAGAATTTACTCCCCCCTTTCAGGTTACCGTGACCCAGAATTTGTCAGGGGCAAGAAATGTGGTAAGGTGGCGGAGCATTCTGGGAGGTACGTAAGGCATTCTTTGACGAGTGACTTAAAGTCAACAGAGGTGCAAAATCTGGCTGTGAAGACTTTGCCTGGGGGGCGGAGGGCTGGGGAGGTGTGTGCGATGTTCTACAAGGTTGGAAGTGCTGTGAGCCAAGAGAAAAACTTTTTAAACAGATGATGACAGACTCCATTTGATCCCTTGAGAACCGTGTTCTCCTGTGTTTTTAGATACATTGTTCCACATAAAGGAATCGCTTGCCTTGGCCAAAAGTCAAACTGAATTTTGATGGAAACTGACAGCATGTACAAAGCCGTCCTGCTGGGGGGCATCTACTCTCATGGCTTTTTAGGTTCCACAGAGAACTGAGAACTGAACGAGAACTGAAGTTGGTCAGATTTGGCGAAATATCTATCTGTTATTGGCTCCAAATCATTCAACTCTATTGGAACTCACCTTCGTTCTTCAGCTGGAGTGGAGGGGTTGATAGTAAGCTGCCCCAAATCCACCTTGATGCATCATGGATAGGGTAGTTGTACAAGCGCAAGGTAGGTGAGTGCTTCCTGAAGTCGTCAGAAGCAGAATCCTCAATTACGAAAAGCACAAGCGATTTGTTTTGGTGCAGGTTTGGCCAAGATGTGTACAATCAAACTTAGCATCAAAGCAAAAGGACAAAACACTGACTAAAGATAAAAAAGAGATTGAAAATAAGAAAACATGCTATTAATAAATAGACAAATAAACATCCATCCATTGTCCAAAACCACTTCTCTTATTCAGGTTTGCACGGGGTCCAGAGATAATGGTCACGAGGTGAGGAACAACAACCCATCAGAGGACATGTTCACACACCATTCACTTACACCTATGAGCAATGTGGCGACTTGAAGTAACCTCAGCACGTCCTTGGTCTGTGGGGAGAAACCAGAGTACCCAGAGGAAACCCCACGACAACACAGGGAGAACGTGCACACCCCACACACTGGCAGAGACTCAAACCCAGGTCCCAGATGTGGGAGGTGACAGTACTAAGCACTGGACCACCATATCACCACACACATACACGTCTACATATATAAACTGTCACATGTAACATTATCCTACTTTTGTGAGATTGTATCTAATATTAGAAATGAAAATGTTTTGAATATCTTTCTAATGCTAAATACACCCAGTAGCTTGTTTAATTGGTTTTACCAAGTGCTACATTCTTGCCTTGGGAGTACTGCTGAATGGCACTGAATATCACTGGAACATTAGACTCCCAGCACTGCACCATAAAAATACAGTGCGACTTACATGCAATCGATATGTGCTGAAACGAACTGAAGTCTTCAGTGTTGATAAGTGTTCAGCAGACATTTAAAACCATCCATCTTCCTGCCAGTCATGCTTGTCTGGCTGGTTAGGAAGCATCAAACCCTAAACTATAATTTTCTTAAAGTTTAATGTCAGAGCCATTTATTTATCACTGCAGACATAATTGATTTGGTGCTGGAAAACTCGGTCTTCTGGCGCTAGTTAGCAGTATAGCGAGCTGCCTCCCAGTATTAAACACAAGCAGACATTTTCCATCACTGCACTGGCATCTCCTGCAGTTTATGAGGTTTCAGCGCTCTTCAGCAGGAGTGGATCAATGCATAGACTGCAGCAGAGAGTCTTATCCGGGAAATCAGGGGCTCCACCCCACATAAGGAAGAATGGAAAGGTTTAACTAATTAAATCTGGCCAATAAATATGCCTGCATGCCCCCCCCACAAATTAAAGCGCCAGCACTGCCTTCCCCCCACCCCAGTCAGTAAGTTCTACTAACAGCACCCCATGCACTGATGAGTGGATTATTAATGCTGCATCATTTTAAATTCCCTCTCATTTCTCTTTTGGCTCCAAAAAATACATCGAATGGCCCACCTTGGGGGCCTCCTGGCCACATCAGCCTGGAACCATGTTCCAGTACAGCAAGTTGGAACGCCATTTAGCAGTACTGGGGACCTGTTTCAAAAAGCATGATTTCTTGCTTAGCTGAATAACTTCGGATTTAATTTACCCCAGTTTAAATGGCCTATATCTTCATTCACTTACATTTAACCCAGTTATCCTGCTTTCTGAAACACGCTCCGGTTAGTTGTTAGCCATTGTTAGCAATATCAGTTGATAACAACACATTATGCGGTATTTTGCACATAAAAACACCATAGCAACACTTCCACAGATAGTGGTCGGACAGTACTGTGTGTACAACCAATTTAATGAGCCACAAACAAGACAAGTAAGTGCTAATAAACAGTATAAAACTACAGCTTTCACTTCTATTAATAAAGGGCGCAGCCATTTTGAATTCTGAGGTCGGGGTTGTGTAGATGCCTCTGATTTTTCGAGTAGGAATTCCGACTTCAGGGGGCGTTCCAGTAAGAACTCGGAACTTCCCAGTGACGAGTACAAATGGAACGCAGCATTAATCTTCTCAGGCCTTGAGGGTCTCCTCTGTGCTGACTAGTAGTTTGCAGGTGTGGAAGGTAAGTTTGTTAAAGTCTGTCACTCAAAAGAGCAGCGGTCAGCTGGCTTCCCGCTACGGTCTGACGTCGTTCAACATGAATCCAGTTGGGGTTAATCAGAGGGGGTGTCTGGCTTAACATGTTAGGACACGGTGCATAGGCCAGAAGGTTACCAGTTCAAATCCCAGAGTCTGCAGAGCCATTTCTCCATAGCAAGACCTATAGCTGTCTGCCACATGCAAAGCTTTCAGATAGCTGCCTTACTAGCAATAGCAAGGTACTTTTGTATGTTTCATAACTCCCCCCCCTCCCTCCACAGACTTCTCTGGAAATTAAACATGTCTACGTGATCATCTGGCATACCTTCCATTTTCATCTGAATGAGGCAGTAGGAAATCATTCCAAGAAAAAGTTTTTCCTTTCCCTGAAAGAACTGTCTCCTATTCTCTCTTACTGTCTCTGTGTCTTGGTGACAACATTAATTTCACATACATAAAACAAAATTAGTCTTTTGACTCAGACAGAACGAAACATCTGCTCTCTACATCTCAGGTGCAAAGACACAACAAGCACCAGCTTTCAAACTGAACTTCTAAATATTCATTCCTCTCCCACAATGTTCTGGTCCGCGTTGGCCATAATTTTTTTAAATTCAAACTGTGATCCTCCCTCAAACTGTTCTCTCATTTGCTGCTCTGAGAGATTATATACAAATGAGAGATCTGAGATGTAGTCAGAGGGTTGTGACTCAAGAGGGCAACAGTGGAGGTCAGGGTGCGTTACAAAAAGAAAATCTTTGTCTTTTTCAAGACTTAATGTGTTGAGCGATAGACAGTGGAAGTAAAGTTAGTGTGAGAGTCCAGGAGACATTTTTTCATCCTGCTAGATGTGCCGGCCACCTTGCAGCAGTAACAAGCAAAAAATTGTCGAAAATGAAATGAAAGAAAAAAAAACAAAAGAACAAAAGCAGAAGCAGTGAAAGATACAGCTTAAGAGGGGCAGGAAGGCTATGAGCATTTACTTTTAGAACCGTGATATTAGCAGATCCACCCGCACTATGAGCTCAGTGGCACCTGTCTGTGTTCAGTACCAGTTCTTCAAGATGATTCTCCCCGAGCTTTCTTTGCGACGAGGTTCCTTGTCAGGCATTAAAAGCAAGCAGAACAATATGGTTGAAAGAACCTTCAGACTGTCAGTAATATAGTCATTGACAAGAAAATGAGAAATAATATCCCCTGGGCCTCCTTCACTTTACATGTTGTATATCAATCATCAGTGCACCAATTCTGCAGAAAACAGGCTCTCTAGCCATAATAAACACTTGATTCACAGCTTGGCAAGACACATGGTAATTATGATATCTCGAATTGTGTAATAGAACTTGAGAACTTGAGTGGGGTGGTTCTATACAGATAAATAAGTCCACATACTCCAATTTCAGTGATTCCCTGTTGATTCCAAATGAAGGTTATGCACCAAACCCTAGAGAAGATGAAACAACCAGCAAACAATGGTTCTTATGTGACTAAACCCAAATCAGTACTTCATGAAAAAGACAGGATTGTTATGAAATGTGAATTACATAAGTTGTGTGTTTGTGGGAAGAGGGTAAGATGGAGAAGGTGGGGCCTGAGGCATGCAGCCAATGAGCTGTGAGCATGTTGAAAGTATAAAGGGCAACCCCAGACATTAGGCCCAATCCGATCCAAAGGCAGGGCCCAGTGTCCCAGCTTCTGCTGGTCTGATTTGTATACTTGAGTGGGGTAACAACCTGATCACCAGCAGGAGAGCTAGTCAGATGGAACATCCGTACTTTTGAACAGGTTTCGTCTGAGATGATCTCGAGGAGACCTCATTGCATATTATATCTTGCATATTTAGATTTTAGCGTCTGTTTCCTTTAACCGATGACATCACAGACAGTGTCTCTTTCATTCGATATGACGATACAAAAAACCTTTAAAATGAGTTTGTACTCTTATACACAGCCTTGTAAAATAGATGCAATAATAGTATAATAATGAACAATGCACATACACTATATTATTGAGTAGCCTTATGAGGTGGCAGGTAGGACACACTTTTGCTCTCAGAATTGCTTCAGGGTTGATGAGTTGTCCAATCGGGACTGTCCCACTGAGCCATTGTATCCGCACTCAAGTCCTTCCTGTTAGCTTTAACAAGAGTCAAGCCACTGAGACCCCTCTCTTTAACACTCCCTAACTATGCATTCCTGCCCCTGATTTTCTCAGTTATTGAGCCATCCTCCGTAAACTCTAGACACTGTAGTGTGTGAAGATCCCAGGAGAGCGGCTGTTTTTGAGATGTTGAAAGCACCACATCTGGCACCAGCGATCATGCCATTTAAAATAACTTCAGTCACATTGTTTTAAGCCTTAGCTGCACAGTTAGTGAGCCCCTTGACTGTGTCTCTTTGCTGTATGCATTCAGTTGCAGCCATATGATTGGCTGTTTTGGCTCTTTATTCAGTTGCAGCCACATGATTGGCTGCTTGCCTCACTGAACAGTTCTCTCTGTGAACACCAGGTGTAACAATTTTCATGCAAGTTAAATAGCAACTTGAAAATGCTATTTATCAAATAAATTCATCTAGATAATATAGTTAAATAGATAATTAAGTCTAAGTTTCAGTAGGTGTAACCCTTTCTGTGGCCTGGCTGCACTTAAGTTTCTTACACTTGAAGACAGCTGAATGCTTCCAGATACAAACATCCAAGCATTTTATGAGATCTTATTTAAAAAATCATAGGGCACAGTAAGGATTTAGAACTGGTTGGGACTATGAATATATGACTTTGGAAAACAGTTTGCTATTTCACAACACTATTTGACAGAGAATTCGATTTTCAAATGGAATGCAGGTGCCTGATACAGACCTGCCAAGTTTCACGCATTTCACAGGAATTTCACCCATTTGGAATGATTCCCCTGTACTCACGTAAGACCTTCATTTTCTCATGCAGCCATATTTAAGTTTTGCCCTAAGAAAAATATTTTGTTTTTCTGTTTTAGTGCATTTCTCTAAAACGGCTATATGGCACAGGTAAAGTCAAGAACCGGTTAAACTTGAAAAACATTTCTCTCATCTAATTCTTTCTGGCCAGTCATGGCTTTTTGCTGTTGAATATAAGACCATGCTTGGTTGATTAATTGATAACCTTCCTTTTCAATGATTGTAGAAATGCATTGGTAATTATTATTTTCTTGTTCAAAACCAATTTCAGGATCAGTGCTTATCTGGCCCTGTCCCATGTGTCTTGTCCCCATTTGGCCAGCAGGTGTCACTGGTCATCCTGTTCCTACCTCTGCCTTGTAGCCCCTCAGCCCCTAGTATGTTTTCCAACTTCCTGGGCTGCTGTGTGGCTTAATGGGCTAAGCAGTCAGCCATCATCTGGGCCACCTTTTGGTGTGAGTTTGAGGCTGGCCAGATTCCAGTCCCAACTAACTGTTTTTTTCTATGTTCAGCATTTGTTCTTGTATGTTCTCTTGGTTTATTATGCATATGTATTCTGTTTACAGTCCCTTGTGCTTGCTCCCAGCTCTCTGGTTGTATTATATTCGGTTGTTTTAATTTCCCTTGGTGTTTGAATCTATTAATTGACCTCACCTGCTCCTCGTTGTCACTATAGTTCTTTATAGCGCACACCTGCCCCTTGTTAGTTCTCATTTTCAGTGTATTTAAGTGTCTGTCTATGCTCTATTCCTGTCAGTCATTCTAGTGCACTTTGTGTTTGTAGCTGTAGTTGTGTCTTAATCTTGCTCTGTTCCCTAGTTGTGTTACTTTGTGGTTCCTTTAGTTAATTCTTATTATTCCTGCTATATTCTTGTCCCCTCGTGGTCCCTTTATTTTCTGGTTCCCCCCTTTTGTGTTCTGTTTTGTTAATAAAGCCTGTTTGTTGAGAGGCACTCTGTGGATCATCTCTCTCTACCCTCCTTCATCATGCCCTGCTGTAACAGGCTAAATCTTATCTAAAGACTTCCATGGAAACCAAATTCGTAAAGTCACTATTTTAATCAAAAGCAAGTTTGCAAACAACAGCGTACAATTACTATACATGCAGCTGCTAAAAGTTTTGCTGATGTAATTAAAAGAATAAATCTGTTTATGCTTAAGAATGATGTATTTTCTGCCTTCAATCATTTAGTCTGATGAAAAATGGCCTGAGATCAACCAGTTTGTAAGAAAAAATCTTCAGAAATAGGAAAAATTTGGAAATTTCAGAAGCTCCAATATGGCAACCTTCAAAAAAGCCGATTCTTCAGTAAAATTTAGCCAAGTTTCCAACAAACTGGCACAACCAGCCTGGCAGCTCCACCAGTAGGATGTAGACTGTTACCTGGGGAAGAATGGATGCTGGACCAAACCCCCAGCTTGCGGACCTAGAGCAGTGATGCTGCAGCTGCAATATCAGTATGATCCCACTGTCAAACGTGTGGAGTCTTATACATTGTAAAGCTGAAAAGACGACGCTCATATTTCTGATGTACAATTAAATTATTCAATGCATAAATTACTCAATTCGTAACTGAGCGATGAACGAGGGTTTCCACTGCCCTTCCTTTGGTACAATACTTCCATGGCCAGGGTCATACTTTACCAGACTGGGGACACCATGGCCCGTGCAGACTTTACAACACAGTAAATGCATTTTTTCCCCATCGTAAATATATCGTTAACAAGCCTGGATTACCGCGCACAATTGAAAGATGTCTATCTAGCTGTTGATTATAGGCCTAAATATGAGAGCGTTTCTAACTGCAGAGTTTTACTACAGGCTATAGATTTGGGGGTGAAAGTATTTAAAGTAGTGCATGAAGACAAGAGGCTTGTCACGGACAAAAAATGAGGTCCTACGTTACACACGCTATGAAACCCTGTTGGTGACAAACAGAGCTGGCGGAGCCGCTGTCGGCTGGGCGGCTCCTCCGACCGGCATAAATAGCGCGTAGCTGGAAGCGGCGCTCGCACATTCTGCGCAGCGCGCTGCCGTCGCGTAAGCCTCCGTCTGTAGCTCATCCGCTCCGAATGTACATCCATTAACGTCCACATTACAGATTTAACTCTATTTTTTGCCTGGACAATTGCCGATAACGTTGGATATGCGCAAGCGGAATTATGAGAGTCCCATCCTACCGAACAGAAGTAAAATAAAATAAGTTTTTCACACATTGGATTAACTCCTCATTCCTTATGAAGAAGGCAAAAGTAAGTTGACTTAATTTGTGCTCTCTTGCAGTGTTAGTTCACCTGCGTAGTTTGCCAGCATGGTTATACATAATATAAGATATTCATATTTCTTTAAACTCTAAGATCAGAAAGGTTTATTCCGACAGAATTACCAATAACCATACTCGTGTTGTTGCTAGTTAAAGTTCCCTCACGCGTTTCTGCGTTAGCAATCATGTTAGGAATCATGTACACATCGGCCAATTAAAATGAATTTAACTGCGTACAACTTTTCGTGCGACCTGCAGACAGATCGCAGTGTCCAGCGGTGTTCATGGTCGCATTATGACAGAAATGGGATTAACGTGATCTGTGATCGGCGCCTCGCTCTTTCCTGTTTTTCTTGCGTTTCTTCGGCAAGTTGGAATACGCTCCTTGAGAAATGTGACTCTGCTTGAGCGTTTGCACCACCGACAGAGATGCCTGTGGCAGCCGGGGCTGAGGTGCCCCGGTCGGTAACAGGCGAACTGCGCGCATGTAAACCGACGGAGACGTCTGCGAGAGCTGGGTAGCGCCGGTCATAGCCAGTGTGGCGCCCTAGGCGAGCATCGACGCCGGCGCCCCCAGTCCGAGACAAATGGAAATTGTCTGACAAGTCGGCGCCTCCTCAGAAGTTTTGCGCCCTAGTTGGCGCCTGTGTCGCCTATAGGATTGACCGCCCCTGGAGCCGGGTATAAGAGGACGGTCGGTGCCCCGGTCTGTAACATAGGCTACATACTGCATGCATTTGAACCTACGGAGACGCATATGAAAGCCGGGTATAAGGTCGGTATATACGATCGGTGTCCCGATCTGTAACTTAAATACTGCGCACATGTCCTAGGGAGCTTTCGTAGATTAACGTGCTTAAAAAAGAGCATATGGCATAATTGCCGAAGCTTTTGAGGCTCCTTTAAATCAGACCTTAGCAATTATGCTGATTACATTACATTAAATTAGGGCAGAGCCGCTGCAGATCTTGGAAACGCCGCTTATCTTGAAGTCGCTGCGGCATTTGAGGAAGACTTGCCTTCTCATTTGCAGTGAGATAGTACCTTCCATCTTTCTGCTTTTTTATAAATATAATTTATTAATGTCATACGCAAATTAGAAAGACGGCACATCAAACAGTACAGCTCTGTGTAGTGTTAACATTCGGGATGTGAAATCACTTTGTGGGGTAAATTCTTACGACGACACTGCACGGCACTGTTTGCTTTCTTTGTCCACATTTGGAATATCTACATGCCATGCATGGTTGGACTCATAACACTAGTTGATAATTAAGTAACAAATCGGCTCAGAGCCTCGGGGCGTGTAATTATTTTAAATTATTAGATCCCGACACAGTTCAGAAAAACTCCTAAGGCAAAAGTCCTTTGTATCTGTAGGACTTTAAGTGTGAATAGAAGAAATGCGGTCATTTCTGAAAAGATCGTGTTTTCCTGGCGTGGCTCTTCAGAACTCCTTAATAGCAAAGGCAGTACATTTAGCGTAAACTTGTTTTATTTCTACGAATTGGCATAAATTTAATTTCTTTATGCTTCATCCCTCTGCGTTGTGATAGTTCATAGAATGTACGGGAGTCATGAAACTGCTCGACATCCCGTTTGGAAGCGTCAAGATGCGGATGGTTAATGAGGGGATTCTGCTTTTCAGTTTCTGGTTGCTGTACATTTAAGACTCAACTGGTTGTGTGCTGGCCAAAGATTTCGCGTGTAAGGTGACACAGCTGAGGAATAGAGTCCTTTTGACTAGGAAGTAACCGACTTATTTACATTAGGTATTTAGCAGATGCTTTATCCAAAGCACATTTTTGTCAGAAAGCAGGGTCTGGCAATCCCTGGCAGTTAAGGGCCTTGCTCAGTGGCCCAATGGTGGAATCACTCTGCCGACCCTGGGATTTGAACTTGCAGTCTTTTGATCATTGCACCCGTAGCTTCCGGGATAGGCTCCAGACCCCCTTGTGACACTTAACTGGACAGGCAGGTTCAAAAAATGGATGGATGGAACTTTCGATCATAGACGCGGCATACTAGGAATGTAATGGTAAATGAGATTCACGGTTCAGAACAAACTCTGTTTTGGGCACAATTATAGTACAGCGGGGAAAATAGAATTTGTTTTGAAATTATTCGTTAAAACTGTAAACACAGCTGGGAACAGCTGTAAACCAAAGACAAAGCATCTGTCGACGAGTCTGAATAACAGAACCTACAAGATGCTTCTTTGAACATTGCAAAAATATCTAAAATAGATATAAAATTATAATGAACTAAAATCCACCTATAGCCTGTGTTTTCTAGGCCTAATACTGAGTATGGTTGCATATTTGTTATGATAAACACCCCGAAGTTTCCAGCAAAATACACGGGTTCAAAATAAAAAAACGCTGACAGACTATCATGGTCTTATAAACTGCTCTCATCCCCAGTGGTTCTGTAATTGATTTGAAACCCACAAGGTTCCACAAACGACTGATTATGACTGACTAACTAGCATTAGCCGTAACTAAGTCGCAGTCACCATGGTCATAATGTTTTCTGTGTTAAATATCTCCTTGTGAATTTAGCTTCCACCCCTGTCATTAAATGCATTCATTCGTTTCATTGTGTGTATTGAATGGTACACAACAAATACATGTACTGATACACCCTTAATCCAACCCACTGAAACCATATTATGTATCCATTTAGCGTATGTGACTGGTGATAGTTATTTTTTTCCTGTTCAAAGTTTAGTGAGTGCTTGACAAGGCTTCACGAATACGTGGGGAATTAAAGTTACACCTGATGAGTTATTTGCGTTCAGTACAGTGACTGTCCCATCAAACATCCAACTCTTACACATCTCGTAAGTCTACTATAGCTCAGGACTCAAGCATATTTATTGAGGTTTCTCAAAATAATTAGGACGAGTACAGCACTCATACTGGCTGTTTGAGGTAAGGGATACGTTTCCTGGTTTTTCCTGCAAAGTGGCTCGCATCAGTTATGCCCATATTTTTCTGCTTGCAGTAGTAAGGTTATAGTAAAAATGTTCATGCATCTAGCTATAGTCCATCATTGCTTCAGAAAGAGGTTTGATACTTGTTCAAAGATACCTCGCACATGAAGGCCTGTGATGCTCACAACAGGGAAAGTCTTATATCCATATGTGCTATGCATTTTTGTAGATAACTGTGTATTATGGGGACGGATATGAAAATTGAGGTAAAGAGTCAAGGGGTGTTCATTTTGCACTGTGAATGAGTGTCATCGATAATAAAATGACCAGTTAATTATATTGTGACTGATAACAGTAGTGAGAATTTGGTCAACTGTTGCATTTCAGCTGAGAATATTTATATAACTCTAGGAAGTTTGTCAGATACATTAACCCAGTGGTTAGATTACCCCATCACTGTGTAGAAACTGAAACTATCTCTCTGCTGGTCACTGGTGTGAGGCAAACATTTGAAAGACAGCAAAGCATTTCACTTCATTTAGTATGATTATTACTGAAATGATCATGGAATTCAGTGTATAAAAATGGTCAGATATTAGTTCGTATACTCCATACAGTGCCACATATTCAGTATTAGATGTTGTACCATAACCTGGGATGGATATATCACATTCACTTAGACCAGTGGTTCTCAATCCTGTTCCTGGCGCCCACCTGCCAGAATGTGTAGTTCCAACCCTACCTTAATCAGGCTCAGATGGTCCTTAATAGGCTAAAGCCGGTTTCAGACCGAACGCGGCGAACACGACGCTGCACTCCGTGCCGCGCGCCGCTCACGCACCTTGTGCGAGCTCTGTGGTCAAAGATGAACTTTGTTGAACTTTGACCGCTGAGCGCTGTGACGCATTGTCGCGCGATCAATAGAAATAAGGCACTGAAATAGAAATAGAGGGAAAACTGGGAAATCAGACACGGACAATATATCACACAAGCGTAGAATGTTTTTGAACGGGAAATATACATCGTCGCTACTGACCGCGAGCCGAAATGACAGGAGAGTTTTGAAAACCACGCTTACTCTTTGCGCAGAAGCCCCGCGTGAGCACAGCGCGTTGAGCGGACACCGCTGTTTTTTTGAATGGGGCGCGCACAGCGCATGCCGCGTTCGGTCTGTAACCAGCTTTAGCCTATTATGGTAGGGTTGGAACGAAAACATTCTGGCAGGTGGGGCGCCAGGAACAGGATTGATAGTCACTGACTTAGACAAACGCTTTTGTAGATAATTGCATATGTATGATGAATAACAGGTACCCTGGAGTAGCTTAAGAATATGAAACCTTACGCCATGAGTTAAGCTCTGATTTAAATTACTCTTCAAGGTGATCCCTGAGTAACTTGAGGAAAATTGAGCAAAAATTCCAGGAAGAAGAGCAAAAAATGTTACTATCCTGTTAGATGAAACTTACGCTGATGAGCTGCCCATGAGCGTCGTGTGTAACCTGAACTGCTAAAATACACACACTACAGATATGTGCCGATTTTTGCTTTCATAAAAAGCATACAAGCATCCTTACTCTCTCATGGAAGACGAAGCAGAAGAGGCAACTGGATGCTTTCTTTCAGAGCAACGTCCGCATCAGCTGGCGTGGAGTATGTTGGTTGCCACCAGCACAGACATGCAGGTCTTTCAGAGAGCTCACAGAATGCAGGTCTTTCAGAGAGCTCACAGAATGCAGGTCTTTCAGAGAGCTCACAGAATGCACCTTCGCTGCTGGACAGCAGCAGTCTGTGAGAAGCAGACCCCAGGCAGTTGATGGTCACATGACCTTTATATAAACACCACGATTCAGAAACCTGTCCCCGCTGGGTTTTCCGCTGAAACTGTTTGTTTTTGTCGTCATTTAGTTTTATTTATTTGAAGCCATTTGCTCTTTTATTTAATCCAAAATATAATTGATTAATTTAAGATCACGATGTGTATACATAACAATGACGTGTTTTGCTATGCTGTTACAGATTTGGATAAGTGTCTGCATCCATTTTATGTCCTTCATCACATTTGTAACCAGTGTGAGTGAAATCCGAAGCCCCTTAACCGATGATGTGGACAAAATCTCCATACTGGTAAGTGATTGTGCTAAAATTAGTTTTGTATGCTGCCAGCATCATATAAAATAACAGGTTAGAAAATAAATGCAAACCTCACATATGTGAGCAAGACCAGAACTGGTTTAGTGTGTTCATGGAAATGCAGGAATCATGATTTTCCGTCCTCTCCCATAGTCCAGATAAAACCACAATAACTAAGCTGTAGTCATGAATCATTTTGTTCATTTGAACCAATCATCATCTTAAAGGTGCTTCGATTCCCACGCTGGCATTTTAATGTAAATTGGTGATCTAATCAGTCTCTTGTTCCACTCAGAGGCACATTCTTTACTCAGTATGAATCGATTCAGTTACAGATAGCATAGAAAAAAGGTTAAATGTGTCACAACAATGTATGTATGAATGGATTAATTTTAATGGAATACCTTTTTCTTTGTTCCACAGAAACAAAATATACCCAAAGATTACAGGATTACATTACGTCACATTCCTAAAGAAGTGGTAAGCTGTGAAAACTGTTTGTTGTGTTTGAAGTTTTACCATTAAGCTAAATTTGAAGTTAAAATGAAGTTTGTTTCAGTTTTTTCCAGTATGTCACAACGTAATAATGCAGACATTAATTAAACTGAAAATCCTTTTTTAAAAAAATGTATTTTGAAATGTCTTCTGATTGTATCATTTCCGTTTTATCTCAGAGTGGCATGTGCTGGGTTGATCTCAATGTTTATCATTTGGAAGAAAGCTTGAAAGAACTGGCACAAAAGTTTGGAAACATTTCTTCTAACAGAGATAACATTGCTATATACATTCAAACTCTACAAGATATACGCTACAACATTGTTAATGTTAAAAAAACTGATCTGGTAAGTTTGGGTGTTTGCCTGTGCTTTTCCCACAAAATGTCTTCTAAGGTCTATTTCAGGTGGTTCTTTTTGCTTTGTTTTGTGTGGATTGAGGATAAATACATCTGTGTTTCTTTTATTTGTATAAAAAGGGCTCAATAATGGAAGAATTTCAGTGCCATTATAGAGAAGTTAGATGGCAAACAGCAAATTATTTTGACTATGTTAAAGATTTTCTGAGCGCTGAGCGCTCTAGAAGAGGAGACGCTGAATGTGAATCTCCTCCCTGTCCTCCGACAACTCAGGCCATCATAACAGGTAACAATCAGTAACAATGGAATCTTGGACTCTACTTCTGCAATCTGTCTCTCAATCAGTTTCCTCTTGTCTGAAAGTGTTTTTCTTCTGCCCAAAGTCCGTTTCCTTATTCCAGCCTGCTTGTAATGTAATTCCTTAAATCCAGCTACACAGGTATTTTCAGTTTTTGTCCTTCTCAAAATAACAGTTAAGAAACAGCATTAAGTTTGGCTTGCCAGCCATGTTCCGATGGCTAGTGTGTCACACAGCAGGTTAGGACACTATGCATTTGATCGGAAGGTTGTTGGTTCACATCCTAGGGTCGGCAGAGTGGTATTGCTGGTGGGGTTGTGGCTTTTGGTTAAAAGCGGGTGCTAAATAAATGATTGATAGCAGAGACATCCTCTGTGGAGGCTGGGCAGTCCCAGAGCTCAGTCAGGCTGGTTATCTAATCGCATGGTTATCCATGATTATTGGGAGGGAGAAATGGGTGGGTCTGTCAGTAACATTAATGCTGTGCATTTCCTGTCCAGAGCGTCTCTCCAGGCCCCCAGAAGAAGATGGGTGTGATGGACTGGTGCCGAGTTGTGGCCCAAGTAAGTCAGCAGCATCCAAACCTGAAGGGTGCAGTGTGCACATCCATGGTGTCATCAGAGGAAGAAAATGAACGTGCCAGGAACTGGCCTTCTAGAAGGTTCCATGTGACTCCCTATATCAGTGAGGGCCTGGCACCAAGAGCTTCTCCACGTTAAGAAACAAGATAAATAACTAGAGAGCGTGTTTCTGTCTGCTCTGCGCATCCAGGGATAGGTTAAGGGGTCGTATTTAAGAGCCATGTTATGGCCCTGTCCTCACTCGCTCCCTCTGCGTGTCACTAAATGAGAGCTATGCCTTGCCCATGAAAGGAAAGTGGATTTCTGCATATCTCACATAAGTAAGGTACTTTTATTTTCAATATGTTGCTTTGGACCTCATCTGCTTAAAGAATTCACCTGAATTAACCAAATTTGGCTAATACTCGGGAGTATGAATCCTGTTTGATTCTGACTGGACTGATTCTTGCTCTGTATGACTCTAAAGTCTGGCTCCTTTTCTCAATGACAGGAACAGAGCATCAGTACCTGCCGCGAATATCAGATAAAGGCCTCCTGTTACTGCTGATTGTTCCCCTGGCTGTAGGCCTGCTCTGCCTAGCATGGAAGGTGAGAACCTTTCGCAGTGACGTCACAGATGTGCGTCTCAGCGATGCGCCTCCATCTGAACTCCCGTCCCTTTGATGCTACAGATGTGCGGAAGGCAAAGACTCGCACCCGACACAGATGCTGAACATGGAGCACAAGTCAAAGACCCCACGGCAGATACTGACACGTCTGAGGAGAAGTAAGGAAGGGTTATTGAGTATGTTTGTGGGGATGTTGAGTATGTTCGAAGGGATCTTGAGTATATTTGAGGGAATCTTGTGTATGTTTGACTATGTGTGAGAGTATGTTAATGTTTGACTATGTTTGAGCACATTTGTGGAGATGCTTATGTTTGAGTTTGATGAGGGGCTCTTGAGTATGTGTGTGGTGTTTGTCGCATCTGCTTGTGCACTTTCAGCTCTATTTACGATTGATCATTCAAGATGATCTCGTGAAGCTCTTGCCTCAGTCTCTCACAGACCCCCCTCTCCCTATGTCAGGAAAAGATTTACTGGATATTAGGAATTCTGGCAGAAAGCAGGTGATGGATGTGTTTTCTCAGTTATTCAGTTTATCATTTTATCATTTATCATCACTGTGTCAGACTGTCAGGATATAAACCTCTTGAATTGTTTCCATCTTTTTTTATAGAAGGAAATTTTTGACGCTGCCCCTGGGCTTCACATTTTCACAGGACGCCAGAACCAGTCCGAAATTTTCTTTTAACTGCTGAGGATATCCATACCTATAACTATATATCTTAGCTATATCTGTATAACAACATTTCATTTTCAGCATTTCATTCTGGTTTTAAACTGAAAACATCAGATGTCTTTAAGGTCTCTTTCCCTCATTCATTGTCCGTTTACTGTTCCAGAATAACACTGAATGTTGACACAGTGTAGGATCTCCTGGACAGCAGCGTTTGGTAAGAAACATTCAGATGTTTGTATATTTATAGTGTATGGCAGCAGTAGTTCCTGATTCCTGTCTGCTGCTCCTAGCTTAGGGGACCAATAAGTGAGGTGAACTGTCAGACGACAGGCTATCAATTAAAAATAGAGTTGCAGCCTAAGGAAGCCATTTTTAGCCGTTTATTGGTGCTGTATCTGTGCTGGTGTTCGGCAGGTCGGAATCCTGAAGCACTTGTTCACACAAGAAGTAATATTCACCCTTTGCCTCTGAAGTAACTGAAACATCGTCACACGGACTCCCGGCGTGATCTGCTTCTTTCCAGAGACAGACGTCATGATCACTGAGGTGGAGAAACACGGTCAGTCCAGAGAATAAACGAGAGTGCGGACCTGCTGTTGGAACATGTGGCCGGCATGTGGACCCAGCGTGAGAGCAGGAATGGGGCTTCATGCGGTGGATTTTTAAAAAGCGTCCTGGGAAGAGTCAGAGAGATGGACCCATTTGCTGCTGAGTAAGAGGGTGGATCCTGTGGTAGCTCCTCATGAACATCTCACCAGCCAAAGCAGTAACATTTGACTAATGAACGACTTACCTGTTCCATTGTATTTGCACTTAAGAGGTTTGCGTGGGTCATCTTTCTCTGGGAAAAGCATCCATCATGGATATTAAAATGACCTTTAAAAAGTTGTAAGGAAAAGGCGCTTGACTACCTCCAGTGAACATTGTCATTATTCGGTTTTTCAAGCATATGTCTTCAACAGTCACAAACACAAATGTTGGAATATGTCTGTACACACTATAGTGTGGGCTTGAGGTTGAAATGTCCTGCTATATTATTATTTTTTTAATGGAGAGTATTGCATTTATATAATATGCATTAATTTAATTTTTTCTCTATGTCCCTCTTTAAAAAATGTGAATATCAAGTTACCGGACGATCATGAAAACTAACTTCATCTATTAACATAAACTTCAAAGCTCTGTTTCCTCTTGGTCTAACTGGGTTTTAACTTGGAAGCTTTATTAAGTTGTTAATTATTATAAACGTCATTATTTGAAAAAGATTTTCCTTCAGCTTCAGAATGTACTAATTTCAGGGAAGCCCTTAAATGGCCCTTGCTGCCTTTGAACCGGCAAGAGAAGTAAGCTTGCTTAGCTGAGGAATCCCCATCAGCCAAGGAACCCCAATTATCTAAGGAAACTTCATCAAGCAAGGAACCCCCAACAGCTGTGGAACCCCCATCAGCCAAGGAAACCCTATCAGCTGAGAAACACTTGTTGGCTGGGGAACCCCCAACAGCTGAGGAAACCCTTCAGTTGAGGAGGCCCCATCAGTCAAGGAACCCCAATTAGCTGTGGAAACCCCATCAGCAGAGGAAACCCCATCAGTTGAGGAACCTCCAACAGTTGAGGAAACCCCATCAGCTGCAGAATCCCCATCAGCCAAGGAAAGCCTATGAGCTGAGAAACACTCGTCAGAACCTCCGTTAGCCGAGAAACCCCTACCAACTCATAGGAGGCCCGATTAGCTGAGAAAACCCAATCAGCTGGGGAAGCCCCATCAATCGAGGAACCCCCATCAGCTAAGGAAACCCCGTCAGCTAACCATGGTCAGATCTCGCTTCTTGCTGAGCTGTTAATTCTTACCGATGTATCTCCTGGAGGCACAAAAGAACTCTTACATAATCATATTTCCAATGTATACCAAAAGTTCTATAAATCAATAAATGTGTAATGCTGTACAGTGTTTGTAGTTATCTGTTTTTTTTATTATTTAAACCAATGCACACCAATGCACAGAGGTTCAGGGTTACATTTCACTGCATGTTGTGTATGTATAACTATGCATGTGACAAATAAAACTTCTTGATCGATGTACCTATGTTGGCGCTGTTGAAACGGCCACACATAAGCACAATATAATACAATATCGCACACGTCTCCACTTGTTGCTGTTTCGCTAGTCTACTCTCAGTAGTAAACATTTGTGGAATTTTGCGGAAATGAGAGTTTTCCCATGCTGGATGCCGGTTTATGCAAATGACCTGATAGTTTTCTAGGTTGCCAGGCTGTGCAGGGTTACATGGGGGATTTCTAATGCTTACATCATCTGGCTGAATTACAGCTCTGTCAAAACACGTATGCGTGTATTTACCTGAAAAATCTACTTTGCACTTTGATGAATACAGACATCCTTTAGCTGCTCTCCATATAGGAGCATTTGTTTTATATAAACAAAATCATATAATTGTCATTTGGTTTTGAAAAACCAAAGTATGTCATCTGTTGCAGTTGAGGAGTTAATCTCCTGCAAACAGACATTATGATATTTGCTGATGTCATGAATTTTAAAAAATGGTTTTAAAGACTTCATGGGGGAGTTTGAGGAATCTTCTGGATCCAGCTATTGAAAGTACTATTCCTTGATTGAACGTGGGCAGATAACAAAAACTCTATACCATGGTGGGGGGCGGAGCATCAGTGTGGCTGGAATGCCAAGCCTGTAAACATTTCATGATTGGGTGAGAGGAGACTGTTTGGAGGTGTAAACATCTCAGATCGGGTGTCTTCTCTGGAGCCACAAAGCCAGCTAATGACAGTTGTGTAGTTATGTGGTCACGCCTTCTCTTTCCAGAAGGAGGGTCTTTCCATCTGCTTGGAATTCATGAAAAAAAGATGTTATTTAAAATTTATAGTTGAGGCAAGGCATGTAGGGCTGGAATTAAGCCTGGAGTTAGGATTGGCAGACAAACGTCAGTTAAACTAGGGCAAATTAAGAAGGACTAGAAGATGGGCTGCATTGCAGATCCCAGGCCAGGTCCGGCACGACATCGTTCTGCTCTGAGAGCTTCTACTCGTAAACCTGCCAGCCACAGCAGCACAGGAGTTAGCCGGCCGCCTGGCATACGTGATAACTGAGTGCATCTTGTATCTGCACGTTTTCATGAGAAAGTGCTTACTTCAAACAAAAACGCATGCTGGAATATAAATGCACTGAATAGAGGTGAAGCCAGATTAATTCAGTTTTGCTTCTGCAGATTGGTTTTTCTGGGGTGTGGCTCAGCTACTTAGGATGCTGTCCCTGTGATCTGAAGGTCATTGGTTCAAATCCCAAGGCCAGCAGACTGATTCCTGTACTGGACCACAGAGTAAGGTCCTTAACCTCCAGTTGTTCCAGTATTTGGCTGGTCCTACCTTTCCTCAAAAGTGCACATCACCTTCGAAAAATGCATCTGCTAAATATGTAAAATGTAATTGTCTGTTTGCACAATTTATCAAACAATCAAGCCATTCTGAAGCTTAGTTCATGTGAGCAGTTCTAAGGTGATTTATTTCTTCGCTCAAGCTTAGCAGCAAGAGGTTGGCTGGATATAATGTAAATGTCTGAGAAATAATTCTATGAGTTGATTATTCTGCTTAGATTTTGCACGGCTGTCAGGCGTGACGGTAAGTGTGAATCACAGCGTGCGTGGCTCAGCAGGATGAATTTGCACACGCTTTTCTCTCTCAAACATACATACATACTCAAGTATACTGAAGAACATACTCAAACATACTCACGATCGCTTACCAGCCTGAACTCCCTTTAATTTTCAGTACAGGTGAATTTATGAAAGCTATAAGCATGTTGAGTCCCCCTAAAACCCAGACTTACACTCACTGATACTGTTACACTCAGTGGCCACTTTTTAGTATGATCTGTTCACCAAAATGAAGAGCTCATTCAAAAGCAGCCGTGGTAAATTTTTTAATGATAAAAAAAAAAAAAAAAAAGAAACATATATACCAGATAATCTTTGTCACAGCACAAGGCAGGA
Source organism: Gnathonemus echidnorhynchus (assembly GCA_026776725.1). Taxonomy (NCBI): domain Eukaryota; kingdom Metazoa; phylum Chordata; class Actinopteri; order Osteoglossiformes; family Mormyridae; genus Gnathonemus; species Gnathonemus echidnorhynchus. The sequence goes on from JAODJU010000001.1 coordinate 8,300,127, forward strand.
CTGAAGACGTGGGGTCGGAGAGTCACAGGTACACAAGACTGGAACTTCAATGATAGAACTGACTAACGCAAGACGGGGAAGCACTTATAAGCAGGGCTAATAAGGGATCAAACAAGGGCCAGCTGGAGTGAATCCCACAAGGGCTGGAACTAGAGGTAGGACAAACGATTAGTGGGCGGGGTTCATTAGGGCCATGCCAGGGAGGAAACAGGGCGGTCAGGCAGGGCAGAACATGACAAACTTGGAAATTAAAATTGCAATGTCTGCAAAGTTTGTTTCCGCTGACAAAGTAAAAATGTTTTTGTAAAACTTAAACCCCCAGCACAGCAATGTCCATACGGTATGAAGGTATGAGAAAGCCTGATCTCAAACCAGCTGACAATCGCAGTCCTTGCGATGTGAGAATTGCACACAGATAACATAAGATGTTGATATTAATATCGCATATCACCTTATAATATACTACAGCAATTGTTCGAATTCAGTACAAAATGCCCCGCCTTGTGTTGTGATGTCATTCGGCACTGGTACCAGTTTTTACGCTGGTGGAAAACCAATACCTTTAACACAGCTCGTCAAAACCAGAAGAATTCCAGGAAGTAAAAGTGTGTTGTATTTGGTTCTTGGTTGGTGTCCCTAATAAAGTGGTTTTTAAATGGGGTCTGTTGTGGCCAGGAGGTCATCAGCAACAGAATAGTCCTGAATTTTTAGCCTGTGGTGTGGAGGTTCTGGTAACAGTGTGTGTTTTATATCTACAAAAGGCTTAGATAAAATTTTGAGAAAACGATATATATACATATATATGGATTTCTAAACATTATGTTATTATAAAATGTCTCCAAGCCATGAAAAGTATCGACCCCCCAGCAGCAAAGAGCAAACTCTTCCCATGAGAGCCTGTCAGGCTGCCAAATGTTCGGTTTATACTCGTGTGAAAAACTGGCTGGGCCGTCATCTCCTGTTGCCTGCTGGAATAGCATCTGGGATGGAAACTGCCCCAAGTGAAGTAGGCGGCATGCATGGCTCAGTGTGGCTCAGCGTGGCTGAATGTGGCTCAGCTTGGGTGAGTATAGCTGAGTGTGGCTCAGTGTGGCCAAGTATTTAAGGATGGCCTGAGTGTGGCCGAGCATGGCTAAATGAGGTTGAGTATGGCTGTGTATGATAGAGCGTGGCTGCGTATAGCTGAGTGTGGCTGATCATGGCAAAACATGGCCAAGTATGGCTGGGTTATACTGGGTGTAGCTGAGTGTAGCAGAGTGTGCTGTACCCCGAGCCTTTGCTATCCATTTGCACCTTCATGTTGAGCCCCCACCTCCAAAACCCAGACTAACACAAAAGTCAGCTTCAAACAGACCATTTGCCGTGTTTCACATGTTAGCAGAGCAAAGCTGCTATAAAGATGTTCTGGAAGCTTTTATGTTGTGTCTGACCTGAAAATGACTGAGTGCAATAGGAAACTTGTTGACATTATTTACTTACAGCCATATGTGATCAATTAGTTGAGCAATGCAGTACATGCATATTTTATTCCCAGATTGAATTGAGTTAATTTGACTCAAATTAGCATGTACTTTATAGTAGTATCTGAATCACTAAAATTTCTTCAGATTTTGTAGGCTATGCGTGACGCACAGGAATTCTTGGAACGAAAAACCTTCCAAATAGCAGAAACGTCAATTTCAGAGAATGAGGATACAAACATTCCTGGAGGCTAAATGTCCCCCCCTCCCCAGGAACCACATTTTACCACCAAGCATGATAAGTGCTGTCCTCTGTGTAAATCATGTGGATTTGCTAAAGATCTTTTTGCTGTTTTCTTCTTGAAACATGCGATGGGCTGCTCACTGCTGGTCATACTGTCCGCTGGGCCAAAGAGTCGTCTGAGATCCACTACTCTCCCTGCTTCTTCTTCCCTCTTCACCTTCCTCCTACTTTGTTAAAATTCAAGCCACCCTCAGCTCAGCACAGAACAGTGCATTTTATGGCTTGGTACATATTCATGCTTTAGTGTGTGCTTGATAGAGCAGCACATTTCTACAGAGATTGTATGGATAATATTCAGGATTCCTTTATCTGTATACAATCAGGTCAGTGCTATCTGATTCTGCTCCAGTGGAGCGAAACGACACGCAGAGCCTCTTGTTGTCCAAGGCTGGGTCGAGAGATGCAGATGTGGTCCCAACTTTGCTCCAGACCTCGTTTTGCTCTTTGCTGCAGCTGCCCTACCTGGGGTCCCTCGATGTCCTCCAGGAAGACATACAAGCCAGCCACCGCTAGCACTACAGTAGCCACACCCACCGCTAGAGTCCGTCAGCCAACGCAGTTACTTTCAAGCACTTTGGTCTGCCATCCGCAGCTGAAAGGCTGTCTGTGGGAGAAGATGCCTGCGGTATGGTGGATCACGGCCCACGCACCACACCTCAGGCCTGCTTGCATGCTAGCCACACCCTCGATTTCAAGTCAGGGTCACAGGGTTGGTGGGGGGGGCAATGCTTCCCCCCCTCACACCCTTGATGTCGGGCCAAGGCGGCCAGGGCTCGGGGTCAGTGGGCGAGGCGCTTTTCTGAATGGCCCGGCAATAAACTGGGACGATAAGAGCGACCAGAGGTTCCTGTTACCCTGAGCTGCCCTGGCTGGTGCAGGCATACACACGAAAAAAGGTGTAACTAACTTTAGGTGCCAGCAATGAACGCCTCTTTATGACCAACGCGAAGAGGTTGTGGAACGGGCGGCTTCTTCAAAGGCAGGTTTCTGTTATGCTCAGCACACAAAATTGCTGGAAAACTGGTGGAAGTCTTAAATATACATTAAAGGAGCAAAGAGTTCAGTATGAAAATATACTTTCCTCAAGCTCTATGTGAAAGAGCAACAAGCTGAAAAGAGGAATTTGTTATGTTATTTTAAAGAGGATAATTAAGAATTCAAGGCATACATTTGACAAGCAACAAAGGTCTGAGATATGTGTGTCTGCTTTATGCTTTTTTTTGGTGTAAATTTGCATTTTGACATTTTTATGTTTGAACAAGGCCACACTTCCTAAACCAAAATGCTAAAGACCTCGGAAGCGAAGCCAGCTGAACGTGATTGACTGGCTCTCGGCCAAGACGCTTGAAGAGTACTTACACCGATACTCGTACGTGTGTTTGAGCGTGAAAGGTTGACGTGAATTCGAGGCCTCAAAAACCACACTCTGGAAAAACGGGACAACATTTTTACTGAATTGAGTCTTGCTGTGAAGAGCTGTTATGTTTGCATACGTAACTCTCCTCTAAAAGTAGACTCAAGCGCCAATAATCAACGGATAAGCACTGATCTGAGATACCGATCACTGAACTACCAAAACGGAGAACACATAGTCCAAGAACCTCTGGACTGACTGCGTACAGATCATCATCTATCATACTCACAGATCATCAACCATCATATTGATGCTGCTTCTTACCAGTACCAGAGCTGGGATTCCTGTTTCATGATTGAGGTTGTGGGCATCAAACAAAATCTCAGTTTCCTAAAAACTACATTGTTAAATGGAGGGGGAACATTGAGATGACTGTGGGTGCTACAGAAACACTGCTAGACACTGATAAGTGTCCCAGAGCAGCATTGATGGATATCAGCTGAGAAAATAAACTAGGACGTGAGGGATAAAGAGGTCATGGATTGATCCACTCCTCATGGAAAAAAGTCATCAGCTCACACGGACAAGTAAGCCACCCAAAATGTATAAGCCAAACATTCCTGGAAACCACCCAGGCTGATCCTATTCCCAGTGGTTCTATGGATTTGTGGGCCAGCAGAATACATGATGAAACCCCACATCCAGGGCCAGTGTAGGGATGTGTGCGTCTGGATGCAAAGGTCTAAACGATAACCTTGTTGTTTCATAATTACAGTGTGGACTGTATCTGGGGAGTCAGGTGAATCACGAAAGTGAGGTGAGGTGACTTTGACGGAGGCGAAGGGAAGAAGTGTGTCTGAAAGGGCTGCAGAAGCATGATCGCATGTGAGACTGCATGCAGACCCAACCTCAGAAAGGCCATTGTAGTGACTACCAAAAACTACCGAAAAATTGCAGAGAGGCTGAGTAAGGAAGTGTCACACTGTATGATGCTTATCCAAAACCACTGAGATCAAAAATACTTCATTCATCCATTTGCAAACATTATAATAGTATCATCATTTCTTTGAGTCCTTCACATGCAAGAGAGAAACCTGCCAAAATATCAGAACAACACCATAATATTACCTTCATCCCTACTCACCCGCCCTCCCCCACCCAATACTGGTGAGCGAGGGCTGTATTATGGAAATTTTGGTAACACTTTGTATAAAGCAGTCATCATAATGCATTATAGATATGTTCATCATGCCTTATAATGCATTCATAAAGTATTATAAACATGGCAATAAATATTTATCAAAAGGTGTAACGCATGATAGCCATGTGCGTTATGCATTATGAATGCTTTATGAAGCTCTCATCTATAATGCACTATAGATACCTTCATAATGCATTATAATGGTGAGTCCTTCTCCTCTTGGAGACTGTATGCATTGCAATGAGCAGCCAAGTTACTAAGTCCTGTTGCCACTTCAGTTAAATTGTGTGACATAGTGGGCTGAGATTTTTTTTGCTATGTCGGCCACTTCACTTTGAAAATATCCTTGACTGGTATAACTGGTATAATTTATTAGCATTATTTTTTGGTAGAAAAGAAGACAGCTGATGAACAACAAGATATTTGAAATGAAAGGAAGATTTGAGATGGGTCTGTAGTTTCCTAGGTTCAAGATTTGATTTCTTTAGGACAGGTCTAATAACAGCTATTTTAAAAGGCTTTGGAACACATTCAAGTCTAAGAGACAAGTTTAACAAGTTTAACAAGGTAATGCTAATCAGTGGTGCAATCTCCTTAAGGAATTTTGTAGGAATTGGGTCTACAAGGCTAGTAGAAGATTTGCAGGAGGAAACCAAGCTCAAAAGTTCTGATTGTTTTATAGGAAGGAAAGATTCAAAGGTGTCATTATCAGTATGAATAGGACTAGCAGGAGGCTGGCAGCTATATGTAGCTACAGATGTTCTCTGGATGGTCTGTCTAATCTTAGTTATTTTACCATTAAAAATGTAATAAAGTCACTCGTAGGAGCTTGTGTGACTTGCGAGTTTAACATTAAATAATTCTGTGTTAACCTAGACATGAATTCAAACAGGAATTTAGGATTTTTTTTGTTCTCATATTAATCTGGAGAGGTACACAGATCTAGCAGCCGCTAGTGCTTGTCTATGCTTAGAGGCGGATCTGAAAACTTCTAGTTTAGTTGAGCACCATTTGAGCTCTAGCTTGCTTAAAGCATAAGTCCATGTGTATGATCAGAGTATCAGGGGGCAGGTTTCCTATCTGTATGTTTTATTTTCTTAACGTTTGATATACAGTATAGCCTCCATTGGGCCCCAGCTCCAAAGTACAGATCCGACATTCCATAGCCTCATTATCTACAACAATGCTTCTCAACCAACTTCCACAGTCCTACAACCTTACATCTGAAGCCTTGTGTTGGGTCGAGGGTTATTCTTTAACTGTATTCAGCTGGAGTAGATTCATTTAGTGCCATGAATTCATTCTGTGTAAGTCGGGTCTCAGTAAGGCATAAGGACCAAGACTAAAATCAGAAATCATTTCATTTACCTATAATGCCTTAGGAGCCAGTGATCTTACATTTGTCTCTAACTGCTATTTTCCTAAATTAAGTCCTAACCACAGTAACCATGGTAACCAAACAGTTAAGATAGGATCTGCAAGTCAAAGCACTTTCTGAAATATGGCCCCAAGTAACGATATACCCTATAATCACATTGATTACATTGATGTTTCTTTTCGCATATAGTGTGTGTGGTCTGAAGGAGACACCTATGGGATTCCCTTATGCTGTAAGCTCATGAAAACCTTATATTAGAATGAACGTGCAGAACAAGGTCCTGCTTGAATCATGTTGATCCTCTTTCTTATAAGCAATATCTGTGCAACCTACAGATCAAAGTTTTTCACTTCTATTCCTTTCATAACATCTCGGTAGCAGTGAAATTGTGTCACGTGTCATAGATGTTGAAGAGCATCAGGCTACAAGATTGGACCTACTTCTGATACATGTGGACAGACATTCAGGCTGGGCTGCAGGCCTGTCTCCTGATTCAGACAGATTCCCATGGAAAAAAGATGGAAATGACAGATAAAAGCAAATTATATTACAACATGCCAAGGTCATATTTAGGAAAGCTGAACTGATTCGCTGAACACTGCAGCTTCAGTCGGATTGTGGACAAGAACATGCAAGAGGGGTTTAGTCAGGCATGATGTAGTGCTAACCAGCTGGAGGTACCACAGAAACCTATGAAGGCGTTCAGGGATTAGGAACATCATTATGGCATTAGTCTGCATTGTGAGTGCTTGGAAAATGACAAGCAGTTAGATAATATGTTTTCTCAGTGTTTATCCAGGAAGAGCCTCAGTAAGACTGGGCAAGGCTATTAGACATACAAACATATGAAAATAATTAGAGCCTTCCTGACTGTTTATGTTTAGCAAATGTTGGCGTTGTCCATATAGGAAGTCAAACACGCGACGCGAGCAGCCCAAAGTGCAGTTCAGAGACAGAACGACTCTGCATAAAAATGAGCAGGTTCAGGTTCAGAGATGCTCTTCACTACGGTGGGGAAATGAAGACTCCTTTTCCCTCTGCTGTTACGGAATATTATGTGTAATATAGAACTACGTAACACTAAGAAAATGTAATCTTTAGAATAACACTAAAAAGATGGAACCTACAGAAGGTAATGTAACCAGTAAATATTGCATCCTTGAAACCTTTAAGAGTTTGCAGGCTAATGACTGTTGCACAATGTAATTATATAGGTATGTATTTGGTTTGTACCCTAATTAGCTCTGTAGTTTATCAGTATGTTGAAGGCTATAAAAAATAATTAGCTTTGTAGCTAAGTACTGTGTAGCCAACTGAAATTGCCAAGGTTTATTGCTGCAGTATCTTTCAAGAGAAGGGAATCCCTTGAGCTCTGAGTTCATTGCCACATATATAAAAAAAACATGTCAGGACATGACACATATAATATACATGTCAGGGTTCCGGGCGGCTCGGGCACGAGGACGGGGCATAGTGCACAAAAAGGGTGGAAGACCCATTGGCGGCTTCCAGGAACAAAAATGGGGTTTATTAAATAAAACAGAAAACACTACAAACACAACAAAACCAAAAGGACCACGAGGGGTCAAAAAACTAAAGGGGATAAACAAAGACTAAAGAACAAAAACTGGGCAGGTAAGCAAAATACACACCTCACAAACTTCTAAATACAAATCAATCACAATCAACAAACCACTAGGGAACAGAACAGAAGCAGGGACTTAAATATAGAAACCAAAACTGGGTAATAAGACTAACACAGGACAGGTGAGACTAATTAACAGACCAAGAAAACAGGGCACAGGTGAAACTAATAAACTCAAAGGAGCAAGACAGGGAAGCTAAGAACTAACCAAGGAAACAGGGAAACAGAAACCAACACTAGGGAATTACAAACAGGTAAAGACACAAGCAGGGGCACAAGGAACAAAACAAAAACCAACTACAAAATCAGACACCAGAACTAGAGAAACTCAACTGAAACACTACGGAGCAAAATACAAAAACAGAGAAGGTAGGATTTGAACACAGGACAGAAGGATACACAGACAACTGGCTGCTCAACATGTTGAGCCATGAGGCCAACAGAGACCAGGGGGAAAACACAAAGACTAACATGAAGGACGGGATGACCAGCAACGCCTGCTGGCCAAACGGGGAAGGGACATAGAGTAGGACCAAAGGGGCTGACCCTGACAATACAAACCATCTGAAGTATGCCTCTCTATGCATAAACTTACTCCTGTATGCACTGGGAGCACTACGATTTGAACCCATTCTTAAAAATTATAAATAAACGACTCTGATAAGTTTTTCAAGTTACTGTGAGAAATGTAAGATTCCATAGTTACAAAAACAGCTAATGACAGCACATGACTGGGGTTGGTTGCCAAGACAAAGATGCACAGCATACCCAAGCCAAGGTCTGCGGATCCCAAAATCCTTTTTTTCTTACACTGTCAAGTATCAAATAGCACTAATATTTTTGTATCATATGATTTTATGTGATCCAAATAATTTTCAGTGGGGCTGTTTTTTTTATATATTTAATATTTGCATTTAATTGTTCACGGCCAACTGACATATAACCTGGAGGAATGGCTGAATATGTAGATTCATTTAGTGCCATGAATTCATTCGGCCTAAAGAGACAGAACGATTCAGATTCAGAGATGCTCTTCACTACGGTGGGGAAATGAAGACTCCTTTCCCTCTGCTGTTATGGAATATTATGTGTAATATAGAACTACGTAACACTAAGAAAATGTAATCTTTAGAATAACACAAAAAAGATGTAACCTACAGAAGGTAATGTAACCAGTAAATATTGCATCCTTGAAACCCTTAAGAGTTTGAAGGCCAATGACTGTTGCACGATGTAATCATATAGGTATGTATTTGGTTTGCACCCTAATTAGCTCCAAAACTTATTATGGCATAATTAGCTCTGTAGCTTATCAGTATGTTGAAGGCTATAAAAAATAATTAACTTTGTAGCTAAGTAGTGTGTAGGCAACTGAAACTGCCATGGCTTATTGCTGTAGTATCTTTGAAGAGAAGGGAATCCCCTGAGCTCTGAGTTCATTGCCACATATATATAAAAAAAATCTTGTAGAGACGGTTTCACCACAATTATGTTCACCTGAGGTACAAAGCAATAAAAGGAATGATTGACAGTCTTATCACACAGGGGCGGGAACACCGAAACCCCATAAGGGAGAAAATGATGAATGAGTGATGAATGGGTGAGGGAAAGAAGAGGATTAGCATGCCCTGCTGTTAAGAGATAAGGAGAGTGTATATGAATTGGTATAAACTATAATTAGAGACACTTATGCAGAGCACCTAGTCTTGGTTGTTCCTTTGTTGGTTGTACCTTTGTGGATGCAGTAAATAATGAATCTGCAGATCTACACAAGCGGCTCCTGACTCCTGATTGACTGGGAAGGAAAAATCACATCACTGCGATGTGGCTCTCATTTTAAGAAAGGGGATTAGAAACTACAGTCACCCCTTCACGTTTGCGAGGGTTAGGGGTGGGCAATGCCCCCAAATGTGACAATTCGCAAATAATACTTGCCCCACCCAACCTCAGTCTATAACAGTCTGCTGGTCTGAGTGATACCATAAAAAGTTATTACCAATTTCTAAACATAACAGTACTGTACTGTACACTTGAATTTCTTTATCATTTCCTATCTAGATCTTTTTATATAATATACAAACCATCTGAAGTATGCCTCTCTATGCATAAACTTACTCCTGTATGCACTGGGAGCACTACGATTTGAACCCATTCTTAAAAATTATAAATAAACGACTCTGATAAGTTTTTCAAGTTACTGTGAGAAATGTAAGATTCCATAGTTACAAAAACAGCTAATGACAGCACATGACTGGGGTTGGTTGCCAAGACAAAGATGCACAGCATACCCAAGCCAAGGTCTGCGGATCCCAAAATCCTTTTTTTCTTACACTGTCAAGTATCAAATAGCACTAATATTTTTGTATCATATGATTTTATGTGATCCAAATAATTTTCAGTAGGGTTGTTTTTTTATATATTTAATATTTGCATTTAATCGTTCACGGCCAACTGACATATAACCTGGAGGAATGGCTGTACAGTGGTACCAAAGTTCTCGAACTCATTAGAACTCGAATTTCTTAAAAGTCGAACCAACCAGTTCGAAAAAAAAATTACCCAGAGCGCGATCTGAATCTCAGAAGTCAAACTGTGAACGCTGACCTAAGATAACTTGTACGCGTGTGGAAATGAGTCACGCAGCACATCTCTCAGCGGAAACAAAGAGTAAAGCTTCAGTCTCAGCCTCGCATTAGCTGTGATAGCACCATGTATGTTTACACTAACTGAATACATATATTTAGACAGTAAAAATACATTTAGACAATGATA
>JAODJU010000001.1:8316292-8328470 GCA_026776725.1 Gnathonemus echidnorhynchus
CTGGGGCCAGTTGTTCTGTTGGGGGGGGGGGGGGGCAGATGCATTTCACCTTAATGTCCCCCAAATATTACTTACACTTGATTGCCAGCATTAAGAAGCAAATGACAATTCTGAAAAAACGATTTTACTTATGCAGGTCTTCGCAGTCTACAGTTCTTACAAATACGTATCTCAGTCTGATTTCTTGTTTAGACCGTCTTGCTTCCACAAGCTTGATTATTTTTTTCTGTCGTTATCTTGGCTGTTCACCACCTGAAGACATTCAACCACCCAGCACCCAGAGTTAAGAGTCCGTGTAGAAAATGTGCTTACATTTGTGTTTCACCTGTTCCCAGCACACAATATTTTAGCTGACATATATACATAATAATAATAATAATAATAATAGTAGTAATAATAATAATAATAATATATTTGTTTCCAACCCAGGTACCATACGTATTTAGGGGGGGCCACGTGGGGGTGGGGGGCAATATGCATGCCCTCTCCCCCCCCCGAGAACCGTGAGTGTAATCCACTAAATCCACTTTTTGGTGCTACAATTTCAGATGCAGGGACATATTCTGGATAGTTACTAAGTAACGCACAAAATACCATTTAATTTCACATGAATGCATGTTTCTCTCTTGAATTCTTGAATTGAAGTATCATCTTATCTCATCTTGGCTCTCAAATCGTTAGCTGAAGGATAATTGTGAGCTAAGATAAGATTTTATTGTCACTGAATTGCTGAGAACATAAAACAATAAATGAAACAGCTGAATTCAAAGGTACAAGCAGTCTGAGAGAGAGTGTGACCCTTACTGTGTGACTTCACAGGTTTGCTGTGTGACCTCACAGGTTTTACGTTCATATCTGGGTCTTCATTGCCTGCTTTTACTGCCATGTGGTTGTCATTGCAATCACGTTACTAAAATGTCCCCACTGTGTCTTTTGCTGAAATACAGCCCTCAGCACAAAGCCAGGGCTCATTTTAACGATCACTGTCGTCTTGAAAGCAAATAATCTGACTGTTAAAATACTACAGCCTATTGTTGTGAATTTCATTGCTTGAGAAATTGATTTTTGTTTTTATACACTGAGAAAACATTAAATGCACGTGATGTTCCAACATTTTAATGCGTCGACATTCCTAACCCTGAGAAAACACTCTTACGAGAATATTCTGAAATACGGTTAGGTGAGCACACTAGAATAAACAGACCTTCAACAGCAGTAGATATTCCAGAAAGATAACAAAGTCAGGCCAGGCGTCAGAGCATGGGAGTTCATTCATCCTTCTCATGTAACATCTGATTTCACTAAATCAAAACAAGCCCTCACAGCACCTAGAACTGGCTGCCTCACCATCGTCTGCTAGATTATTGGCTTTTGCTTCCCAAGCGTAAGAAAAGTTGTTTAAATTTTTAGGATAGGAAATGACAAAACAGTTTGACTTGCAAAGTACACAGTACAGTACTGGTAATAACAGGGTTGCCAATTTTATTACCTTGTAAATAGTCTGTAGGGTTTGCAAACTGCCCCAATGCTTTTGATGTAGCTAATTTTAGGTTTATAATGCAATAATATAGATTTGCCATAAGATTACATGCATGAGCGTGAGAGTATGAAAGCGTGAGTTGGCAACCCTGTAACAAATGGACTTTTTATGTTATTGTTCAGGCTAGCAGGCTGTTTGGTTTGGGGTTAATGAGGGCCAAGTATTATTTGCAAATTTTTACATTGATGGGAATCTTCCGCGCCTAAGCTTTACAAATGTGAAGTGGTGGCTGTAAACCGATATAAGTTAAAAAAAAAAAAAATCTTGCTTTTATGATAAAATCTCATCAGCATGTGTCCACGTGTAGGAAAAACTGTGAATTAAATTCCTAGAACCAGGGCACTGTCACAGCCTGCATGCCTGGTGCTCCTGTCCCCTCCCCATCACATGGCCATGATGAGCCAAGCCTGGTGCTTGTTACCCCTTGTTTGTCCTTGTATTTAAGTACCTGTTAGTCTTGTTAACCCCAGTCCAGTCATTGACATTGAACCCTTGTGTTGCCTGTGTCCTTCCTTGCTTCACTTCTACCGTTTTTGATCCCTTGTGATCCAGATTATTTCCAGTCTCTGTTCTTTGAGTTCAATAAACCAAATTTTGTTTCGTACAGCGCCTGCCTTCCAGTCCTTCATCCCTCGTAATGTGACAGGTAGATTATTTACAATGGTTTAATGTGAGGGTTAACATCAAAAAGAGAAAAAACATGCAGCAAAGATGTTAACCCAGACTGGGAAAAATGTTGGGGTTGTAAAGCCTAGGTCTGTTTGAGTTCGGTATAAGTGTAATGTGCAGTGACTCACAGTGCCCTGCTGCTAATACAACAAGTAAGTTTTACTCTTTGGTTACACACCCTGACCTGTCTGGTGATTCTCTGTTTTTTAGTGCTGATAAATGCTGGAATGATGATCCACTTGAACTGTCTTAATACAATTAAGACAATGATGAATGCAGATAAGAAATGTTTTTGAATGGATTTTGGAAAACTATCAAATGTTAGAGCAGAGGGAAAACGAGACGGATGACGTTCTGTTCCAGACACCTCATTTGTCTTTAAGAAGCGGCCAAAAGTGAAGCATTATGGGAGAATGAGGCAGGTGGCGTGACCACGTCTCCGCAGATGCACTGGAAAGCTGTCAACCAGTGACTGTCAGACCCTGTAACTGCAGATCAATTCCATGAAACAGCTGGGCACCTCAGAATTTTACTGCATGTGAAAAGTGGTATTTCTGGATATGTTATGTGGCAGATTTGGAAACGAGAACTGGAAAATTGTCAATATGATGATAAATCTACAAAGAATTTGGAAGAATCTGTTTCCCTGATTCGCAGCTTTGAACATACAAAGATAAAGGATTTCTATATGGATAACATAGCTGTCATCACAACTGCATCAGTTTCTCTGTAACTATTTTCTAAAATGCTTTGGTTCCAATGAACAGATTTGTGAAAGCTTTATATAAATAGAAAGAATGGTTTATGAGACACCACATTTAGCTAAACTCTTTATGACACCCACAATTAGTCATTTAGCTACTTTTATTCTGCTTATTTCAAAAGAGGTATCTCTACTGTATATAACTGTTTCAGAGAAAATCACATTTTAATGAATGAAATCCAGCACACAGCCACACATAAAGCACTAATGCATTATTGTCTGTGCCAGAAGGGGGATTTTATCAAAACTAAATTAGTGGTTATAGTAATCTTATTATTCGTCATAGTGACTTCCTGTTTATACATAACATTTCTCTTTGAGAAATTCAGAGCATGTGTTTCAGTTATGCCAGTTGCTCTACAGTGACCAGTATGCAGTGGTCAGTACCTACCAAAAGTGGTCCAAGGAAGGCCAACTGGAGAACTGGAGGTGGAGTCATGGGTGTCCAAGGCTCATTAATGCATATAGGGAGCGAAACCTAGCCTGTCTGCACCGATCCCACAGAAGAGCTACTGCAGCACAAATTGTTAAAAAAATTGCTGACCTTGATAGAAAGGTGTCAGAACCCAGAATGTGTTGCAGCTTATTGCACATGGGGCTGCATAATAATAGATTGGTCAGAAAACCCATGATGACCCATGTCCACCGGCAGAAGCACCAAAATTGGGGATGTGGGCATCAGAACTGGATCATGGAGCAGTGGAAGAGGTGGCCTGGTCTGATGAGTCACATTTTGTGTTCCATCACATGGATAGTCGAATGCATGTGCGTCATTTACCTGGGGAAGAGATGGCACCAGGATGCACTATGGGAAGAAGCAAACCAGTGGAGGCAGTGTGACACTCTGGGCAATGCTCTGCTGGGAGACCTTGGGTCCTGGCATTCCTGTGGATGGTACCTTCACATGTACCACCTACCCAAACATTGTTAGAGACTAAGTACATCATGGCAGCGGTATTCCCTAATGGCAATGGCCTCTTTCAACAGGATAACGCACCCTGCCACACTGCAATAATTGTTCAGGAATGGTCTGAGGAACATGAAAAAGAGTTCAAGGTGTTGAATTGGTCTCAATCTGATTGAGCATCTGTGGGACGTGCTAGAGAATATTAGGCAAGTTATAGTTTAGTGTTATGGCTGATTGGTAAAAAATATGCTAATTTCTAGATCTGTAGTATCTTGAGGAAAAGTCTGCAGTTCTTTGAGGGATGTGCATATGTAATTTGCTCACTACTTTCCAGAACTTGTTCAGTGGAAAGTGTTTGACTTGAAGTTGTTTATTAGGGTCTGGGGGTATCGTCATTTTGGATGAGGGAGCAACATTTGCACCATATGATACACTTGCGCCTGTAAGAATTGCCTCTTATTTCTTGCCCATTTTTATCAGACCTCATCCGATTCTCTTTGCATATGCAGTTTGTCTGTGTTTGGCAAATTCCATTATGATCTTCGAAGCTGTTCCCTGTCACACATTAAATAATTTTGCATTAAAGTTGCTTAATTGCTCACAGCTGCACAGCTACTATAATGTGCATACAATTATTGCTTCACCCTGAAAACACACTATTGTGGAACAAAGCAGACCGCAGACCGGTGAGCCTTATCTCTGAGCAGCCCAGTCTGACACTTTGACCTTTGCAAGGAAATTGCCACAAAATGGGTCTGTCTATCCTACATGAATCACTCTTCTTATCTCCAGAGCAACAGTGAAAAAAACCAAGTGTTGTCATAGAGGGGGAATGGATTTGGCACTCCAGCCTACATATACATCGTGGCCACTTTTTCAAAATAACAAAAGTAATTGCCAATATTGCAAAAAAACACTACCAACTAATCATCAACAAAGTTATTTCCAATCACTTATTTCCCCCCTGGAAGCTTTTTCAGATAGAGAATTACTGCTCTGAGAATATGTTAAACTAGAGCACACTTGAGTTCCACTCTATTTTACTTCACTTTGAAAGCACAACCTGCAGTGTACCTTCTGACCCTCCATTGTTACTATTAAAAGGCATAAGCCATGTGCCCCACAGGGTAGTTAAGGGCCCTGCACTTAAATGTTGGGCACGTCTGCCGCCATCTGGTGGAAGAATTTGTAATAGTGAAGAATGATAATGTATGAGTACAGTTTATTGGAGGATACTAGATAACAATTATTATTATATTATAATAATTGCTTGGGGGGGGGGGCTGCAGAACCTATCCCAGAGACCATCCATATCTAATGCTAAATTTTGTGTAAATATGGCTCTGACTCTTAGGTATATCATAAAAGTATATCAAAATTTCTTTTGTTTAGATAAAATCACAAGAAACCCGGCAAAATCTGATTCAAAATTTTGTTTCTATCCATCTTTTAACCGCAGTGTGACCTATCCCAGGCACGAGTATACAATATCACACGCAAGAGCCATTTACAGATGCCAATTTAGCTAACCCCCTGGGAATCCTGTGCCACCAAGAGTGGAAACTCCCCTCACACACAGAGGAGGTGGGGATCCTTCCAAAGGAGAGGTGACCCCCACTGGACCACCGCGCCACCCCTTCTACTATCACAACTACAATGTTAATGCCACGTTCATATGAACGACACAGCCGTAAAGCAGCTGCAAGCTTCACGACTGGCACATTTTACGTCTGTTTTCACTGCAACCTAGCAACGACAACAGTTGTCCATGGAGAGAAAGCCTGAGTGATTACCAGGTTAGAGTAATTTTATTTTACAGCCCGAATGCATTTTATTTCGGTTTATCTTTTATCGTTTTAAGTGGGCAACTAGCTGCTGTAGATTGGTGCACGTTTGTGTTTTTGCATGGCGTCTATGATTGTGGTTACACTTTGAGGCTAACGTGTTAGCTTGGTACTTCAGTGATTATCACTGAGCCATGCACGCAGATCGCTCTTCGCCACTTTCCGCTAACGTGATTTTATTGTATTACAGCAGCATGTGATAATGAAAAATACTATATTCAGCAATGACCAATACATTTGTTAGCGCTTACTCCAGTAGCTTTCTCTGTGACGTGCTTAAACAGACACTAAGGTAAGATAGAAATATAGGTTTTCCCCCCCCTTTCATTAACACACGGTGTTTTGAAGGATGTTGTGAGCAGGCAGAGAGGTTAAGTGCGGTGTGAGAGCTGCTACTTATTGACAGTTCAGCGTATGGTACAGATCGGCTGAGCGAATTAGTGCTTTTGCCTGTTCGTCGTGTTTTCTTGCGTTTTGCCCTTAAAAAGTGAGGACAGCCCTGGACTGGGATGTCTGTCAGCAGGTGGCCGCTGCCTCACCATGGCTCCCCAGCTAGATTGGAACAAGCTGATGGCGGTGGACCCGGGAGAGCTGGGTGGGCAGGACCAGTCAGATGAGCTCTTTGGTCTCATATCCAAGGTGCTGCACCTGTGTCACTTTTTGTTTTTTTAAAATCTTGTGCAATCTGTGCCCATGTCATTTTCGGTTACATGCAAATTATCAAAATAGTCAAGCAAATCGTTTAAATTTGATATGAATATTCCTTACAAATATTGTAGTGTTGTCCTGTTTTTCAACAAAAATAGTTCTGATAAATCATATACAAATGCTCCCCTGAATATTAATAAAGTCTAACTTTTTTCTCACCATTGAACTTCATGGATCTATAACATAAAATAAACAATGTACCAGTTAAGCTAATCACATAAACGTTTAACTGGTGTTTTTACATCCCATGAGTGACAGGGTAGTTCTGATGAATGGAACTATACAGTTTGTGTAAATACCAATACTAACCCCAAAGCATGTGTCACTTTCAGGTTGAACCAGACGATCTGAAAGATGATGGTACAGAAAAATTAATCCAGCTCTTCAGGATCACACAGTCCCTCATGAAGGTTTGCTGCTTTCTTTGTATGTTACTGGTTGTATTGTTTTTCAGGTAAATACAGTTAATAATCTTATGTTATCACGTATAGAGTAGCTTAGTACAGTTGTGTGCTTCTGAAAATGTGGCATGGATGTTTTTGGTCTGTCTCTAATGTCCTCTTCCTGATGGTGGGTCCGTCATTTTAGGTGAAGGCCGCAGAAGCAGAGTGTGTGTATGAAGTCATCGATAAGGCCGGTGTTGAACAAGCAAGAATTGGTATGTAGCAGGGAGTGTATGACGTCATTGATGAGGCCGGCATTCAACAAGCGAGAAATCAATGCATAGCAGAATGTGTGTATGACATGATCAATAAGGCTGAAATTGAACAAATGGGAATAGGTATGTAGCAGAAATAGACATAAACAAGGTGCTCATGCACAGGACATAACATTTCATTTTGTCAATCAGCTAAGCATGGTGGGTAATTATAAATAAAAAAACTAAGATAAAGACTAGAACAAGTGGCAGTACTCTGGTTATGGACTATTTGCAAACTCCTTGATCTGCTTTTATCCTGTAGAAACACAGCTGAAAGCCCAGCTATATTCATTGGAACAGGAGCTGCAGGTATGGCTTGATAAAGTGAAGAAGTTGTGTGAAAGTGTTTATTGTATTATTTGTTGCTGTATGTGCTGTTTATCTTCTGTCTTGCCTGAAACCTCAGCCAACGAGATTATCAGACACTGAGAGACCATGCTAAGGAGATTACTGGCCTAATTCCTCTTTGCAGCTTGCCGAAAACAACCGCATCTGTTGTCCTGTTGCTGTTAATTGTTGCCGTTTGGTTTATTTTCATCTGTGTTTGTGACTGAGGATTCCTGCCGACGGCCACGATTTCCTGCTGGGGTGTGAATGTTTGGTGGGCCGGTTTGATAAGGTGTCGCTGTGACTTCTCTGGTCCAGATGGCTCAGCGTTCAGCAGGGGGACGCGACACACGTTTCCTCCGCGATGAGCTGCGTCAACTGGAAGGTCAACTGGAACGGAAGGAGAAGGAGCTGCTGCAGTTGGAGAAAGAGATAAACAAGGAAAAGAAAGTTAATGAGGAAGTATGTTAATGTATTATTCTGCCATAACAGCTATTGTCTATAAATCATACTTTCAGATATTTTTAGTATATTATATGGATACGTTGTCTGCAGAATATCAGTGCAGATATGAGTTATTTACCTTTTACCTACTTGCTGTTTTTCGTATTGTGGTTTGAATGAAACCATCTGGTTTATTTAGAGCCAAAATTTTGCTTGCATTGTAGGTTAGAAATATGTCTTATTTTAATATGTCTTTCATCTTAATAACTCACTGAATGTTAAGGTATTAATGACATTTTCATTTTTCTGGCTTAAATATTCCTTGTTCATACTTAAAATGTGCAGCAGACTCTTCAGATTAAAAAAAATATTTTAGTAGCTTGAACAAGTAGCTTCTTGGAACAGCATGATTGTCTTTTGTATAAGTATCTCGTTGTTCCTGAAACAGGCTAGGTAGCGTGCTTCAGTATCGTGACAAAGCTGTGGCTTTGTTTTCCTCTTTGTCCATTTACCTTCCTAGAATTTTTTTTGACCTGGAACTTTTCCAATATAAGGGTTTTTTGAGTGCACTATTTAATCTTCTCAGTAGATCATCGTCAGAGAACACAGTTAAACAGCTAACATACATTTCTTCAGAGTTTGGTAGTGATTCCATAGCACCTCTTCAGTACGAACCAAGGTATTACTATGAATAAATCGAGTGCAATGAAATTGTTTTGTTGCAGCTCTTGTCTTCATGCTGTTTTGGTCCTATACTTTTGCAGATGTCCGTGCGAGTTGAAGAAGCAGAGGAGGAGAACAGGAAACTGAAGAGAGAGGTTAGTCTCAGTCGGTGTTGCTGTGAGGTAGAGCATGTTGTGGGTGAACATCTGCTGCTATTTTGTGTCTGTGTGTTCATAACTGTCGCTGGTGACGAGCGTATGAAGACATGGGCCACTTTCTCATCATCTTCTAGACCTGCGTCTCTCCTGCTGCTTTTTAATCGCTCCATTCGTGTCTCATGATGGTGTCTATCATCTTCCCTTTCTTCTCTCTGTCCTCCTCGTGACATTCAGATAAAAGTGCTTAAGAAGAAGGTAAGTCATTCGCTGGATGTGTGAACTAGTATGTAAGATACTTTTGCGAGAGTTAACCAGTCAGGTCAAACTCTATAGGCTCTTTTAACGTCTGTTAATGGATTCCCAAAATTCTTATCTTGCAGAACGAGCAGCTCAATCAGGATGTGACGTATTACAGGAGGGAGCTGGATCAGAAGGAGCCTCAGCCGTCCCGTGAAGAGAGCAACGAGGCCCAGAAGCGGCTAAATGCCGCCAACCGGCAGCTATACCACTGCATGGAGGAGCTGCAGGTACCCACAGTTATGGAGGACCTAACTGTGCTTGTCTAGGGTAGGGAAGCCGGTCTCGGAGAACATCAACAGTCTTTCCTGTCTCCTTCAGCGTGCCGAGGATGAGATAGCTCAACTTAAAGCCCAGAGTGACCAGATGCAGAAAAGTCTGGAGGAATCAGTCAAGGAGATGGAGAAGATGACAGATGAGTACAATAAGATGAAGATCGTGGTGCAGCAGAGTGACATTATCATGGATCAGCTGCGGAAGGAGAGGGACCACTGCAGACTTCAGGTAAATACTCCATGAACCACCCAGCGGTGACCTTGTGTGACTTTGACGCTACTATCATCTGTTATGTCTGAAGAGACATTTCAGTCTATTGGCTTGGTTATCTTCTACTTTAGATATGCTGTTAGAAGGTGAATTCAGTAGAATTTAATTTAATTATATATGTTAGTTTGCCTTGCGCATCAGATTTAATTTCATCTTCATGATGAGTAAGGTGGCCCATCAGCCGTCAGGAGCTTCCATGCAAAATCCTAACAGAAGTATTTGCTGTAATGGGTGACTTTTTAATGGGAGGTCAGGTCTGTACCCGTAGCTTTCATGTAACATAGTTTTTCTTTGGTACACTGATAAAGAACATGTAGTTTTTGGAAGAAGTGGAAGTTAATGGCTGGACAGGGAGGTGGGATCAAAGGTCACAGGTCAGTGCCTGGTGTGTTGGGCTTTTCAGGTGAGAGAACTCGCCGAGCAGATCCGATCCCGGGCCGAGGAGGACGACCCCGTAATGGCTGCCGTCAATGCTAAGGTGGAGGAGTGGAAGGTAAGTGCGATGTTGTGTGTAGATCTCTGCTCTGAGCTTCTCCAAGGAGCTGATGGATGCAAACAAAGTCAGCACTGCCTGATCATTGAGTAAGATTCAGATATACCTCAGTGGTATTTGAGAAATACAAGATTAAATCCTTTTGCAGAGAATATTATCAGCAAAAGATGAGGAGATCATGGAGTATCAGCAGATGATTCGAGACCTCAAGGAAAGACTGAGGACGACTCAGATGGACTCTGACAAAAGTCACATCCTGGGGCTCCAGCAGGTACCTGGCAGCAGACACCTTCAGCAGGCCTGTGGGGGATCCTCTCCTGGTCCATCAGCTGCTGCTGTGCTCAGATGCTTTTTCCCTCGTGTTGTTTTGTTAGCACTGCATCAAGGTGGAATTTTTGTATTTCTGACTAAAATTCCTGATAACTGGCTATCCTCATAGCACCACAAATCTATTGATACTGATACTGATGACGTTTTTAACGTCATGACTTTTTAAAATCTCGTGAGTGTGTATAGCACCCACGTCATATAATGCAGGCAGTGGGATGTCAGCGAAGCAGCCCCCACTTGGGAGACTGTAACCAGGTTCTAAGTGGCAATGAGGCAATAAAACCTTTCGTCCTCCATGACAGAAAATGGCTGATAGTTCAATGCAAGCATCTACTGGTGCTGGTGAGTTTGAATATTAACGAAAACCTCAGTATTAGCTGCCAATATCGACCAACTGTGACACATCAGGCCAGTATCTTTTCAACGAACATTGGCCAATATCAATATCAATGTTTCCCCTAGCAGACGGACACTGACAGGATTCATGGTGTTCATGTGTTTCTTTTAATGACCGCAGTCAATATAACAACTGAACTAAACATCAGAACATTTCTTTTATTATATATAATAGAGGTATTTTTGTCTGCTCTTCAGGTGGTTGACGTGGCATATTTTCCGACGTGTGCTCCCTGTCCGCTAGTGGGCGTGTGCTCACCTGTGTGTGTGTGTGTGTGTGTGTGTGTGTGTGTGTGTGTGTGTGTGTGTGTGTGTGTGTGTGTGTGTGTGTGTGTGTGCACGTGTCTGTGCGTGTGCATCGTGGCGGAACTCCGCCATGCGCGATACAGAGAGCGGAGGAGAAATGTAAACGCGCGACCGTGTAGAGACAAAAATGACAAACTGTTGTGTAAATAAGATAACATAAGGCTATTTAGTTTAATAAAAGGACAATGTATAGACCTGTTCTATAGGAAAGGTGACCTTAAATGACTTCTGTTGTGATCTGGCACTATATAGAAAATAGAATTAAATAAAATTAACTTGACCTTCAAGGGGGGGCAGGAGGTGCCGTTGGGGGGACGGGGCTCCCCACTAATACTAACTGATTTATCGTATGTTCTGCCGTCCTGCGCATCCATTTGCATTTTCCCTTTTCTGCCTGCTGTACCACTGACACCATTGCTATTAGTCTCAGGGTATATTTTTTTTCTAAATTAATCCATTAAGAGAGAAGTGACACATTACAGTCACATTACAGGCACGTTTTAGACGGCTGCCTGGGGTCCAAGACAAGTACAATATTTACTGCCTTAGTCTCTCGGGATGAAATAAGACTTGCTACTGTTAACCTTTTAAAAGTTCTTGCACTCCTGTGATACCCGAGTGCATGTTTTGCAGAGGCTGAATATCAGCAGAATAAGTACATCAGCAGCGTAGCCGCCTGCTTGGAGTCTGCGTGGGCTTGTTTATCGTGGATGGAATTTGTGGAAAATCATGATGTGTGACTTTCAATTTCGCAGGCGGTGCAAGAGCGAGACAATCAGATCAAGATGCTAACTGAGCAGCTGGAGCAGTGCACAGGAGACCTGGAAAAAAACACAATGCTAATCGAGGAACTTAAGAAGCCCTTCAGCAAAGATGGAGGTAGGGCTCAGCGTTTGGGATAAATTTTAATTTTGTGTACAAGGAGACTATGAATGATTAATTTCCCTGTTTCCCGCTATTTTCAAAATGATTCACTATGGGCCGGTTTCCCGAACAAGGATTAAGACTATTCTTGGACTAAATTGCCGTTTCAATGGAGATTCACCATTGTAACTCAAAGCTAGTCTAGGCTTAGGCTTAATCCTTG
>JAODJU010000001.1:8342879-8363271 GCA_026776725.1 Gnathonemus echidnorhynchus
TTTTTGTTTTTTTAATTGCATTACGGACAATAAAGAACTTTATCACAATATTCTAATTTTCTGTGACAGTCCTGTATGTGAGTCTCAAAAGAGAGCAACATGGGCTCTGTGATAACTAAAGAATTCTAATGTACCTGTATGTGTATTTGTGCAAATGCCAAGGAAAACGGCAACTCAGAAGTTGCCCGGTGGAGTTCTATTCTGAGTTAAGCTGTTGACTAAAGCGCGGGGTATTTACACGCTGCTTCTGAAGGGACATCACTGGAAGCAGTGAACCACAGAGCATAGAGAGGCTTTGATCTTCTCCTTCATGATAATTAAGGCTTCCTTGGCAGTGTTTCCTCTTAAATCTTTTAACAAATGAAATATTAATGAGAAATAATTGTGATAAGAGCTTCTTAGGCTTCTACATGTTCGGAATTAAAGGATTACAACAAAGAATATGATTGTGTTTTAATATTTGAAAGGTTTTTTGTCGAAGCTTGGTCACTTTCACTTTGATCAGTAAAATTCATTATTTATTGAACAGATACAATTTGAGTGTTTTTTGAAATGTGTGTGCTTGTGTTTTTAATGTTTTGTAGTCAGAAAACGAGAAGCTCAGGGTCCAGATGGAAGGTATTTTATGTTCAAGATCCGAACCAAAGACAAATGAAATGGAAAAAATTTTGTTGGAAAATGAGCATTTACTCAAGGAGCTGAAAAAGGTATCTGTAAGCGCTGAATCTGTTTATGTATGTTAATGGCCTAATGAGTTTGCAGAAGTTAACGCACGCTAACAGCCTGACGAGTTAGCAGCAGGTAACACACGCTAACAGCCTGATTAGCTATTGGATGTTATGCATGCTAACAGCCTAATGAGTTATCGGAAGGTAACGCACACTAACAGCCTGATGAGTTAGCAGAAATTAACACATGCTAACAGCCTAATGAGTTGGCAGAAGCTAATGCATGCTAACAGCTTAGTGAGTTCCGTGCTACTGTAAAACCAAGGCCCATTAGCTTGGTATGACTGGCAGTACTGCTCTTGCGGCTCTGTTTATGCAGACATTACAGAATTTTGTAGTGAAGGAGAGGATTTTCCTTTCTGCACATGGGGGCAGGAGAGTGAAGCTGCTGAAAAACTGAGAATAAACAAGAACAACTTGGAAGCTGCCAACCAGCAGCTGCTGGCCCAGCTAGAGGAGAGCAGCCGTAAGTTTAGCCTGGCCCAGAGCGAGGAACCGGCGCTGCAGGAGACCGGCAAGAGGAGCTGTAAATCCATGGTGGTCACAAGGTCCGTTTCGCGCTTCAAAGTCAACCGAAAAAAAAAAGAATGTGATTCAGATACTGTATGTCATATATGCTGGAAGTCAGGTGTCTTCGGAATGGTGAAAAATGCTTGCTGCAGCGGTACTACTTCCAGATCTCACTGTACATCCAAACCTACAGGATGTACGAGAAGAAGATGAAAGAACTGGAGAGCGACGTCGCCCAGAAGAACAGCAGGATCTCTGACCTTGAACAGCTGTTGCAAGAAGCCAGTGAGAAAGAGACGGTAGCTTTGCATGTCATCAGTGATCTCAGGGAGCAGGTGAGCTCTGTTCTGGTCAGCGTGGAGGCACCTGCAGGTCCGTGAGCCGCCAATCAAGCCAATAAGCCACGTCCCATCAGCAGATGTTTCCTGATGTATAGTCTAGTATTATTTTTTGAAAATAATTTATGAAGACTTTGGAAGACCAGATGAGGCTTCCTGCTCTACTTTTCTGTATTGGGATGAACCCAGATCCCCAAACTATGCCCCGGTTCCTGCCTTTTCTGGTTGATCTGCATGATCTTCTTCTTGTTTTTCATGTATGAGCACCCTATTCAGTGTAATGCTCCTCTCTCCAGACACCTGTTTGTGGTTTTAGCTGCAGTTCCTGTCCGCCCCCCCCCCCCCCCCCCCCCCCGACACTGCTTGGTTTTTTTGCTGCATTTGACCCCTCTTAAGTAAAGTGGGAACTCCAAAACACTAAACTACAGAGGAACTTTCCTTTGGCCTTCAGCATCCCTTAGAAGGGTGACCTTAACATGACCGGCGTGTTCCATGTCTGGACTCCTGCTTGTCACTGGTGCCATTTAAGGTCCTTCAGCAGCTCCATGTGTGTCATATCAATAGGGCTAACATTTATTCTGAGGTCAGTCCTAACTGCAAAGTGCTCCAAGTGACTCATGTGGTTTAGGTTTGTCGTGAATGATCCTGCTTGGACCTTGATATTTGATATTTTTCTGTAGTGCTTAACCTCCTTTCAGAGCCTCCACACCTCCGCTGGCTCACAGCGTCTGCATTGCCCCTCAATGTGCCCTCTATCTCACTAATAACTTGGCGTAGAAATGTTGTGCATCTTCAGTGTATGTTGGTCAGTCTGTTGTTTAAATATATAAGTTTTCTGGGGGTGGCCCAGGACATAATGGGTACATTATGAGAACAGCAGACAATGTAGCAGCTGGTGAATTTACAGTCCTTTGTCTCCTTTGGGAGGCTGAACTGCTGAAGCAGCTTCCAGACGGTGCCAGAACAAACTCAGGCCTACAGAAGGAATTCCAGACTTTAAGGTAATGGCTTAAGCTTATGTAACAGTGGCGATTTGTGGTAATCATTTGTGTAGCTCTGCTCTCCCCACGTAGAACAACTGTGACCGGAGGTCAGGGGGGCGACTGTAGCGAAAGCAGCATATTGGTAATAATGTCCAGCTGGAGCTCTGTGTGCGGCAGATTAACCAACCTACAACTCGAGAAGGACAAGGCGACTCTACTCCAGGAGCTGAGGGCTTTCAGAGAGCGTGAGGGACCTTCAAGCTCTGCTGCTGGGCCAGGTGAGGAACAATCCCACCTCACAAGTCCTACCTGTACTTTGCAGGTCACGTTACCCAAAGATAATCCCCTAATACAGTTCTGTTTACCAGTTAGCTACTTAATATGAGATTAACCGGCTGGGTAAGCACAGTAACTATGGCATGTAACATATGCTGTGAAATCAAACATTTAGGAGATGAAGACCGTGATGTCGCCGCCCTACTGACCGCGCTGAAAAAGGCAGACGTGGAGAAGCAGCAGCTGCAGGTACCAAATCCAGCCTGTGCATTCTCTGCAAACGCTGGCATTGTGATTAAAAACTGATGAAATATTTTCAAATGGGTTAGGATGAAGTCAAGAAGATAAAGAAAGAGTTGGAGAACTTTGACCCAACGTTTTTTGAAGAGCTTGAGGACCTGAAATTTAATTACAACTTAGAGGTAAAGAAGAACATTCTTTTAGAAGAGAAAGTGAAGCAGCTTAGTGATCAGCTGGGAGTGGAAGTGGACACCTCCACTGAAGGGGCCATCGGATGAGGAGGCTGCAGGACCAGTGCTGAGTGCAAAGGATGTGTGTTCAGGGACTGTACCCCTCTGCGTGGACTTAGCATAGAAATAGTGTGGTCTTTATCTTAACTGAGGAGATTTCTTATGAAATGTTAATGTACAACTTATTTTTGAATTTTCATTCAGCGCTGCTGTAGGAAATCTCAGTGAGATAGACTCCTATGTGTATTTGCACATCTATTTTAAAGAAGTTTCAGTGAAATATTGGTTTCTGTTAAATAAATGTCATATGGTATTTAATTTGTATGATCAATCAAACATGATTTACATAAAACTTGACACACATGCCTTGCATCTTAATCTGAAAATACAGAAATGTTGTTTGAAACAGGAAGCCACTCCCACTCAAAAGATTTCAATATTTTAATAACATACAAGAAATACAGCCGCCGTCTGTAGACCAGCAGCATGAAGTTGAACTCTTATGCAATGAGATCAGCCATATTTTGGAAATCAACTGATCAGAAGATAGGAGAAATGCAGAGGTCATGTACACTTACGAAAGGAATGTCTAAGTTCACACCCGCCTCACCTGAAAATCCTTAGTTTTGTTTCTGGGTGGAGGGCACTGAGTTTGAAATTAACTCTGACCTATCAAATGTACAGGGTCATTCAGCCTATGCTGCTTGTAGTGTTAGCGATTATATTCACTTTTATTCCTGATATTGCTCTTGCTGCTGCTTAGCTAATTTAACCTTTGGTAATATAGCTTCAAATGACAAATCTGCAGTGACCAATACCTTTGTGGAGTAAATATTTACACTGCAATGCACTCAGATGTGCAGAGATCTTTGCAGATTAGCCTTTGCAAGTCGTGCTGGCTTGTGGGAATTTCGGGGAAACGCGCTCATTCAGAGCTAAAGGTCACTAGTGGGTGAGGCTCTAGCCAACCACCATGCAAACATGAAACAATGTCCATCAGATAAAATCCGGAATGGCTTCACGGATCCCACATGCATTTCAGCTCATGTTTCCAGCTGGATATCCTGAATATGATCAAAGCTCTGTCCTGCTAACCTTGAAAATGCAGCAAACAGGTCTTGCGATGAAATGTCCAGATCAAGGACTGCCAAACTCAGGCTGATAACCACAGGTCTCGTGTTTAAGAAAGGGGCCCCGTTGGGCCAATTTAATCCCAGGTGGTGACGGTGGAGCTAAAATGAAACAAACGTAATTCACCATAAAACATTTGGTGACACCAGTACAGTGTGTTAGGATGCTAGATGCTCACCTTCACAAGAGTGCCATTGAGGCAGTGCCAGACGATACCCTCTACCTTCGCTTCCTCACAGTCGTGAAACCATCTCAGCAGCTGGCTGTAGTTCACAGGTGGTGGGTTCCTGATCTGGAGAGCTCCATGGGGTACCAGAAGGTGCACTGGTCGTTTCTTGCTGCCCAGTCCTAGCAAGCCAACAGATCGAGTGTCAAACTAATCTAAGAGAACAGCAAAGGAGCTTCAGGCTGACCTGTGGGCTGGCCGCACTCTCTAACCGTAGGGATTCGTATTGATGTTGGTTCCAATGAGCTCCAGCGTTTGCTCGAGCAGCTCGGAGAGAGGAACTGCGGCTATCTCAAGGACGTCTCCGTTGTCCGTGTTGGGCCTCAACACAAGCGCTACTCCGGCGTCGTAATTCACTGCGGAAGCATGCCAGCAGTACTGCTTGCTGCTCTTCTCCACAGGAACCCAACCTAAATCAAAACACCAGACAATGATTCCACTGAGGAAGCATGTGATGATAAGGAACCTGTCAACCTAGTTTCATAATAAAGTATCAAACAGACAGCATGGAATTTCCATGATATTTAACCAACACGGCTGGATCTGGTTTAAATACATCTGTCAAAACACTCATAGCTAACTTCAGAAAAGAGATTGATTTTGTATGATAACACAGAAGATAAATAAAACTAAAAATGACTTGAACCATTCACCCACATTCCTGGACCATTCCTGAGCTGTATCTCTTAGATCATCATGGAGAGACATGGTGCAATACCTGGAATGTGTCCGTTGTCATCTGGAACCAGCTGTCCGTTCAGGTGCTGAACGCCCAGTGCAGGGATCCAGCACTCAGGAACACTTTTGAAGTCCTCCTCAATGTTCCAGGTGAAATCTAAATAAAGGTACTCACGTTTTTGTCAAAATTGTATATACTAAATATGGATAAAAATAAAAAATATTAATGTCAGATTCTACTAGGTTAACTATTAGTTGAAATCAACAACGCATTAAAAAGTGGACCCTAATGCAATACCTTTGCAGCTAGTGTGGGACTGCAGAAATTTCTTGAAACTTTTGTCGGCCTGCTTATTGGGCTTCCTGTCCAGCCGAGCCCAAAGCCACGGCCTCCCTGCATGGAAAGATAGTGCTTAGCACGTCCGGGAGACGCTTCGCGCTCAGTCACCTTCAGGGGGCGCTGCTTACCCTGGTATGAGGAAACGTAGCAGCAGGTCCCATCCAGCTTCTCCGTAGCTATCGAACTGTGGACGTGGGAGGCCTCCGCTCTTGGGTTCAGCTTCTCCGTAGCTACTACTTGAAAGTGCTACAGGAATAAAAGGTCTGTAAGTGTGCGTGTGGGTCTGAGCTTCTCCCATGATGCATCAAGTCCGAGGACCTAATACTCGAATACAATGAAAACTATGACTCATTCCCTGCCAAATACTGCAAACCAGGCTGCTGCGTGTAACGGTAATGACAGGAATAATAATGTTTGCCCCGTGCTTGTGCAGCCCAATATCTTAGGCGAACTGACATCACTGAATGGCGGTTTATGTCCCCTGCGATGGACTGGCATGCATCCAGTCCAGGCTGTCCCCCGCCCTGTGCTGGGACTGGCTCCATTTTCCATTCTCGGACTATAATACAAGTACCTTGTGCGCCATACAAAGCGGAACAGCATCCATAAGCGCTTATAGCACATGGCTCGTGTGTGACGCGTGAGACGGCCAAAGGATGATGACGCAGACGCACCTGCAGATGGCGCTTCCTTGACGGCTCCTCTTTGACCTCCGTTAGAAAGACGCAGGGTACCTTTTGCTGAACAGCGGCCAGACGGCGCATTGTGCTGGTAAATCAGGGAATGAGATCGCGCATTGACGGCCACTTTCTTCCCAGGAAATGCCGCGCATGTGCATGATGGCATTGCGCCGCATCTCGGGACTTGTAGTTCATCGCCACGTGGGCGCTGCCGTCATGCCCGAGGAGACCCGAGCGCCTGACTGTCGCACATGAATGCAATTAAGGAATGATATAAAGGGCTAAGCATAGTAAAGGTGCCAGTGCAATCTAATCTGGTACATGTAAGGTAGATTGTTTTGGATCTGATTCATTCATTCTTGTACCCTGTCAGGTAATAAGTCCTGATACACAACAGAAATGGTCATTTTATTGCATGAAAGTTACTAAAGACACGATATAACAACAATGTCACTATTTCTTCTTATATATCAGCATTTTGTCCTAGTTTGTTTATGGCATTGCATTCTTGGTTTATTTTTAGCTTATATGTGTATAAACACATGGATATGACGTACTCCACTCAATTCAATGATTAATAATATAAAAATGATTGCGTGAAATTGTATGTTTGTTGAAATTGAAAGGGATGATGTGTCATTTCTCTTGCATTTATTTTGTAACGATTTTGTCTCATGATATTGGATTTTTAGTAGATTGGTTGCTGACGTTGCGTTTTTGGTCAGAAAAACACATGAAGTGGATAAAATGGCAGCTATCTTTTTTTTTTTAAGTATTCACTTGTAATGGGTAAATTGCCTTTCACGCATGATTATATTGATATATTCCACCTTAAAAAGTTCATTTTAAAAACTCGTCGTTTGAGATTAAATCGGCGATGATGCGGTGTTTACGCGATGCGTCCACTAGGTGACAGTATTTTCACACGGGCTAGAAGGGTGTCCGCTTCGCTGGACTCGCCTATCGAGTATGTATTAAGTCATTGACGTAGGTGTTGTTTCCTCTTCACGTTAGGGCTATATTTCTTTTTTTTCCAGCTGAAATGCAGCACTTATTTTGTCTACGCTGCACAGCCAGCAATCATAGGCTAATGTGTAAACCAATGAGCATGACTTTCATTGACGTTTTATCTAGAGGCAGACAGTGCCTCTGCTTTCCCACACACCTGCCATGAAGAGGGATATTCCTGCAATCGTTGCCATGACATTGTAGCTAAAGGTTTGCCAGTTAATATTGATCAAGCCCAGGTAGGAAACCCTGAAATCCAGAGAAACAAGCTGCTTTCAGCCAAGACTGAGCGCTGTAAGGATTGAGGAGAGGTATTATAAGGTAGGAAAGGAGGCTATTTTTCATCCTTGTGGACGGTATGCAGATTTCCAGCAGCTGCAAAGGCTCCTGGGACATGCGCCAGTAGCCTTTAGATTTATACGATGTATTCCTCACCATAACACATGTGTCCTGCCCTTCAGTCCTTCTTGTCTTAGTTCAGAGTGTAAAATGTAGGAGTGTCAGAAAATGACGGACAGTCTTTGAGGGGCCCCCAAAACCTAATGTTGGGCCCCCTGGTTGGCAAAATCTACCAAAGAAGCTCTACATTTTTAGCTGTGCTCTTAGTTAACAGTCAGCCTGTAAATGAATAATGTCCATGGCCAGGAAAAATACCCTTTTTCATATGAGATGAGCCAGTGGCCCTGGCATATGTCCGAATGTGACACTGGCACAGTGCACTGGAAGGAATTTATGTTCTTAAAGCCTGGGTTCTCCTGGTGCCAGAATCTCTGATCACAGCTGCCATTGCTGTGTGCTTGATTTCAACTTTAAGTCCCCAGTGCAGGAAGGTCTAGGCTAAGCCTTTCCATGCCTTGCTCAGTGCAGATGGGCAATCTGTACATCCAGCTTGACAATGTGTCACTTTTTTTTACCTCTGTCATCCTTTGCTTAGAAACCTTTCCTCACATGACTCAGACCTCTGTCACTTTTACAGGAGTATAAGTTTATCCGTTAAATTTTTTTTTTTTCTGACTTCAGTCAATGACGGATGTTAAAAACATGTGCTGTCTCTCTCAGTGCTGTCATTAAGATTCTGTCTGGTATGGTGTGCCTGAGTGGGGGACTTTACCTTTAAGAGAAGCGGCTCCCTTTAAGATCCTGCCTGCTTTGATGTTTCTCTTACTTTATTCCTCTTACTTACACTTAAAATAGACTCCTGGCCAAAATGATCTGTCTTTTTCACCTCCAGGTGTCTCTCTGTTTAGCTTCATGCTGTGCATGTTTCGGGGGATTGTTTGAACTTATAGCTTTTGAATCTTTATTTAAGCCAATTTAAACTGTATACCCAAATGTGAGGTGGGGGTCATTGTTTATACTGCAGGGTTTATATATATAATTTTTAATACAACACTTCTCGAATACTGGTTTTTAATATAAAAAGTCATCTAAAAAATAAATTCTTTTTATCGGTGAGGTATGTGGCTCAGCAGGCTAAGTCTGTGTGCCTGTGATCGGAAGGTTGCCGGTTCGAGCCTCAGCAGGGCAGTCATATGTCTGTGGGCCCTTGGGCTGGGCCCTGAACCCCCCCAGCTCTGCACGTTAGCTGGCCCTGTGCTCTGACCCCCAAGTTATTGAGAGAAACGTGGGGTTGGTAAAGAGAAGCATTCCAGTGCGCCTGTACTTGTGCAAATGGCAAATAAAGTATGTTTGTTGTTAGACTAGAATCAGACTTACAGTACAGTTCACCCTTCTGCATTGTGACTTTCCCCACTGCAGTGTTGATATGTCGCGGGATTGGCATGGAAAATTAAATGGGATTTTTTTTTGGGGAGTTTTGCGAAAGCCAGCTGATGGTAAAGCTGAGAATCCATCAGGTGATAAAGTCACATCTAGCACAGGTAATTTTCACACGTCTTTTAGAAAATGAAATCTGAAAAACAAAACTCAAGCAATAAAGCAATATAGAACTAAAATTAAAAAAAAAAATACTCGCCCTTGAAATTTGCAGCATAGTGCATGTAGACTGCATGTAGACTGCGTGTAGACTGCGTGTAGACAGCGTATCGTTCATTCTTACAAGATGTTGGTCTTGCACTGTGTTCCCTGGCAAACATTCAGCTTTCGTTCTTTGGGATTAAGCGAGACGCACAGCCCTGCAGGCTCCACGTCGCATCAGGGCATCCGGGTGCCGCTGCTGTTATTTCCCTGAAAATCACCTTAAGGCTGCTGACATTGACTGGGCTGATGAGATCCTCCCTCTCGCCAGTCACTGTTACAGATGATAAGGCCGCTTATGTTGACAGACTGATGCCAGCCGAGACGCAGCCTTGACCTTCTTCACTGTCGTTCTCTTTATCGCTTTGAGGACTGAGGCTGGATTTGGAGGTATTTTGAGGAATGGCTGAGCCAACAGGCACCCCAAGCTGCCTTGCTTTCTGTCCTTCTTTAGAAGACGGAGCCTCCTTGCTGCCCGTTGGGTAAATGTCTCTTTGAATACTACTACTACTACTACTACTACTAATAATAATAATAATAATTCCACAGCCCCCCTTCTGGGTGTAGCTCCACCTGGTGCCCTTTGCTGCCTGGAACTGGCTCCAGGATATTCACTTTTAAGACGGTAGGTCTGTAAGAAATGTATGTGTAACATCAAATTAATTAGGAAATTAATACAAGAGGCATAAAACTTCAAAGTCATGCACTTTCTAAGAAAACCTATGTTTCATTGGTAGTACTAGGTGGCAAGAAGCTGATGTTAATGACAAATGTTTACAGAATGTTTATCAGTATCATAGGTATCTCATAAATGTTAGTATGCCCAGTTTTTATAACTCCTAAAATGAGGAAACTCTACTACCCAGCATGCAGTGCACAGAACTTCCCAAAGAAGATGTGAATTTATGTGTCCGAGTCTGATTAGGTGACCGTTAAAGCGTGATATTCTATCGCTCTTTGATTACTTACCATATGAGTGCTAGTATTTGCTGATTTTTTTAAACCACAGGATGCATATATATCTCTTGATAGTTCCGATCATAGCTTAAATTTCACCATTTGTGGACCAAGTAGCCTAAAAGAAGCTGTAATTATGCATGGATAATTAATCGCTAATGCATCTTAAATAGGAACGGGGCAGAAGGGCTTCGGGTTAGCCAGAAAATTCAGTATTGCTATCATGTGGAAGAGGTAGTGAGTTTTATTTAAGTGTTATAAGCAGGGGTAAAAAATTTTTGCTACTAGCCGACTGAGCCAGTTCAGTTAGAAATGTAGTCCGACATGCAGTCTTTTCACTAGCAAGCAGGCTAGTATTAACTTGACTTTGTACTCGCTCACGTCAGGCAAGTGGGTCTCCAGCCTTATTTAAAACAACGGGTAAGAGGTAACCATCAGCCCGAATTGAAAAATGTGAAGACATAGGCAATGTGTTGGACGCCCATCTTTGGTGACCTCTCAGGACACCAGCGAGGAGGTCCTCAGGAGCATCAGTGTCCTGGGGATTGAAGCCTTTTTCCTCATGGCCCACAGTGACTTCACTGGATGCCAGTGTTGTTAACTCTGGTCCACTGCACTTGGTGTCACCTAAGGTCCACTGTGCTTGGTGTCACCTCAGGTCCGCCAGGCTTGATATCACCTTAGGTTTCTTGAGTTCTATGTCACCTCGGGTCTGCCAGGCTTGGTGTCACCTCTGGCCTGCTGGGTTCGCTGTCACCTAAGGTCCGCCAGGTTCAGATCTGCCGGGCTTGGCGGATTCAGTCTGGCGTCTTTTCATTCCTTTTCCAGCAGCCTGGTGAACAATACCAACGTTTTCCTAGTTTCCCTTTTTGGTGTTTTACTCCTGTTTCTGCTGTTTGTTTGTCCTCCTTAGCCTGCAAGGGTTTTTTTGGAAGCATCGTTCTGTAACCGCAAACTCCCCAAACATCAGCGGCTTCTGTATGCTGGCAGGCCTCCTGCTGATGTTTGTGAACCTGACGTTCAGGTTCAGGTTCCTCGCGGTCAGATGAGGTGGGGGTCTCAGCTCCCGCCCCCTCTGCATGGGGGGGCATTAAGCACCTCCCTTTATGCCCCTACATCCGGTCATGTCTTAGGAAGGGGATGCAGCTGTAGAAGCGCTGATTGGCCGTGTGGAGATGCCCTGTGCTTTGAAATCACCCTGAGAATGCCCCACTGAGACCCTCAGTGGAGGAAAACGACTTCCTGTCTAATCAATGAGGGCAATAGTGCAGAGCAGCATCTCAGCCCAAATCTTTTCATGTTCAGCTTCCATAATGGGGTAGATCGATGTTCCTCGGCCGTCACTCGGAAGGGCCGCTGGTCTGCATTCTACTGTTTGTTTTGTCATCCTAAAAGCCCATGGATGTAAATCATTGTAGCGAATCCAATTACCTTAACGGACAGTCGGATGGGCGCTTTCATACCACGCTTTCAGCCCAGTTAACCATCAGCTTTTAACCTGTCGCTGCACGGGTGTTCGCCGCTTTCACCCGAAGCCCAAGAACATATCAGCCTCTGCTCCTGGGCCCCGATATCAACCTCAGCTCAATTATTCCAGCTCAGAGACTCCGGCTCTGTATAAAGACTCCGTGTTCGGGAAGCCGTGAGCAGCACTGGATTTAATTTGCCACCAAAAAGGTTCAATTTGCAATACAAATGCGAGGCGGCATCACAAATAAAAATGGTAATCGGCGAGAGGAAACAGGTTTAAATACGTGGAAAAGCCTCCTCATCCGCAAGCTAATTGGAACCCAACAGAGCGCTTTGACTTGCCGTCCACGCTGAGCCCCCCGCTCGGGCTAATCCGGGGGCCCGATGGCAGTCTGACAGCTCCTTCCATGGCGCTGCGGGCTGCGTCAAGTGGGCTGCATGTTCCTGCGGATGCGCAGACGTGCAGCTGCCTCGGTCCCGCATGGAGGCCGACCCCAACGTGCTCACGTTTCTGCTCCACATTTCGTCTGCTTTTTTGTGGCGTTTTGTCTCGGATGACAAAGGGCGTTTTCATTTGTGTCGCATTCTGTGACATTCACTGTTTTATTCTTCAGCTATTTCTCTGCCTATTTCATATAGGGCTATATATCTAATTCTGCTGAATTCTAGATTTCCACCAGGATTGTATTCATCTTGTCTGTGGTTCACACTGATTAATCTTATAGTTTAAGCCAATGGAAACAGTGTACCACACAATTCCCCAGTCCCTCTAACACTCCCCCCTCCCATCGATACCCTCTCCTGCCTCCCTTAGCCCTCCGTGGGACGGCTTCCCCAGTTGTCCCCCCAAGACGGCCATCTTGGCTGATGGTATATAACATAGTGGCCTTTGTTGCTAAGCGATAATATTTCAGGCCGTTATTCTAACCCTGAGACTCTGTCCTGCCGTAATGTATGATCTGAACTTCCAGAGGCATTAATGAAGTCCAGCCGTATTTCACCCGGGGAACGCCGGCTTGGTAATTAATAGCGCTGATTCATGCTGATCCCAGCGATCCCCCTGAAATCAGCAGCTATCTGTCACAGGGGCTCATCATGGGTTAGGCTGCATCCACATGGCAAGCGGCATCATTTTTGTGGCGTCGTACGTAATGGGGAGAGCGGTGCTGCTCCCCGCTGGTGCAACGCTGCCTCGCACGCCAAGCCCTGCCCCGTTTTTGCCCCTTTGCCACCCCGCTCAAAGTTCACATCAATTGAACGTTCACCTAGTTCACTGACCTATAATCTTCAGTTGGGGACGGGTAGGTTTGGTGACTTGGAAACCAAACTGCTTAACAACATGGAGGAGAAACTAATAACTGCAGTGCCCCCCCCCAGTACCCCGAATTATTTAATGTCACCTTAAAATCAAATCCAGACTTAATTCAGAAAAATTCTCCTGGGAGATGTATAAGTGCAGATAGTAGGTTAGTTTTAGTAAACATGTTTAGCTAAGTTAACACAATTATAAATGCACTTTTCAATCCAGCAGTAAGAGAGCAAGAACTTTCTTGGTGCAAACAAACGATGTAACTCATTTTGCTTCAAGCTGAAAAACACTTTACAACTGCACTTATTTTCAGGGCAAACGCTCTTTTGTAAAGTATTCACCCATCCAGTGCCTTTTGTAAGCGCCGGCCGGTTCACTGCTGGCGATGTGAACTAGAAAGCTAATTTTGCACTGAGTGGTTCGCCGCTTGCTGTGTGGCTGCAGCCTTGGGGAATCTGTGAACACTGCCCATGTCCAGGTGGGCGTGACCTCGTCCTCGTGCCGCTTGTCATTTACAGGATAGCAGCCTCTCTCTGCTCATCCATCCCGGGACTCCTTCGTTTCGTTCCTTCCCAGACCCAGTTTATGTGTATTTCTGCAAAGCCATTATCTGCATCATCCTCAAACAAAATGGTGCATTACTGGATCTCTGACTCGGTGATGTGCAGGAAACGGTCAGGTGTCTGAGATTAAGGAGGCTTGGATGTTGGTCTTGATTCCCTCATAGTGGCTGAGGTGTCACAGAGCCATGGATGGATACGCGTCACGGTGAGATCTCTGTGTGGTTTGTGATGGGGCAGCGTCCTTTAGACAGCTTGTTAGTGAGCCCTCCCAGAGAATTCGCCGTGACTCCATGTTGACCCACTTTCCTGTCATGTCATAACGTTTGAGACTGGAACCTCATTGGTTTCGTTTTTTCAGGTTATGTAATCATTACTGTCACATCAGCACCATCTGTGTATGCCTCATTACGTTTGAATATTCAGTTTATTTGAATGCATGCATACTTAATGATGCCTTTTTATATAGACGATTTACAAATACTACATAGAAGGCGGCCTGCAGTAGCTTTTGTTAATCACAGACCGAACACGAGCAAGCTAATGATTATTTTTACTAGCTACTAATCAGCATTCTATTTAAATTCCGATTGATATTTTTAATTCCTCACACAAGTCCGGGTTGATCCATCTGTGCATCTCAGAACAACTCCTCAACCCCGAGGGGTTCCTGGGGTGGGGGAGGGATCTTAAAGAACAAGGCATGGGACAACCTGGATGGGATGCCAGTTCATCATAATAATAATAATAATAATAATAATAATGTTGTTGTTGTTGTTGTATTTGAGACCTCCACTAGCCCAGCAGAGTAACAGAACCTACATAAAGTATCCAAACATTCACAGTGATTTGATTGTCATCTGCCTCAGCAGTAGATGTTGAGTGAGACTGAAACCTCGCTCGTTAGTGCTGTCTCATTTGGAGATTTTTTTTACTGATTGGGGGGTATTCCACAGAGCAGGATTTCTTCATTAGCTAGATAACTTAAGCCAAATGTTAGGATTGTCCAATAGGAATGTCACCTACCTCTCTTCCTATTGGACAGTCTTCACGTTAGGCTTAAGTTATCCAGCTAACTGGGAAATCCTGCTTTGTAGAATACCCCCCCAGGGGGCTAATTCTAGATGCCTCACGGGTCACGTCAACCCCCACCCCTATAGGCCCAGCTGCGTCGCTTGTCATTCTGCATCTAGATCTGGACATGACAGACGGCTGTGGAAACGCACTTTGCTTTCGCGGTAATTAAATGCACTTCACCAGATAACCCTAAAAGCAAGAAGTTCACGTAACAATGCTCAATCTAATTAACTGTGTTATCAAGCCGAAGACGGCAGCGGAAAGCCTAATGCAGTCCACCAAGCGCGATGAAACACCTCTGTAATTCTATTATTAGACTCTGAATCATTCATTCGCAATAAAGTATCCGGATGAGAAATCAATACGAAATTAAATAAGTGCACAGTGTTCAGTTATTTACGAGTGCGCACGCTATGGAGCAGGCAGCGGCATCTTCGCTCTCGCTTTCATGTTACCTTAGTGCCACTTCAGCGGTGGGAATATCTCTGGCGTGTAATTCAGTTATTTCCCTTCAAAGAGTCTCGAAGGTCCAAGGATGGCAGTCTGGACATACAGTGAAGAGGCAAAGAAGTGTCTTCGCATGGTGTGGGTGAGTCGGCCATGGTTCGGCGGGGGGCTCGATGATGCAGGAAAGCCTTCTGAGATGTTTCCCCAGCCCTGGACAGGCCACACTGGCATGTCATCTTTTAAGGTCTGAGCTCAAGGTCAGCAGATTTTGGATGAGAGCCTGCAGAGAAAAAAGCCCATTAGTGGTTCCACTGGAGGTTCATCTCCCTTGTGGTGCGGACGCCCCCCCCCCCCGATGCCCCGTAGACCTCCGGGACTCTTAGTGCCGCCGAGGCAGACTGATGAGTCGCTCGCTCACATCGGCCCCCGGCCAGCCGAAGGGAGGGAGTCGCCTTGACGTGCTGGAGCAGGCCGGTATTTCACCGGCCCCGTCCAAAAAAGAGTGTTTATTAGGCCAATTTTCCTCGTGTATTTTTAGCTGTGGTGTCAGACCAGGCTACCAGCTCTTTAGAAGCTTAACATTTCAAACGTGGCAGGTTGGATGGCAGGAGTAAAAAAAGCTCTGTAAACGGCGAGCCTCTAGGAATTCGAAACTCTACCGTGTAGCCGTGACCCTCTGACACCGGATGTGTCTTTTTCACGGCATTGATCGGTCACATATAAACACGAGTCGTGATCATTCTGCATTCTGTCCCTATGTTCATTGTATTTACCATCAAATCCTGCCCTGGGATGTTTAGAATGTCATTTTTGGTGATGGTTACCTAATGATTTCTCTACCGTTGCCTTGGGAAATGAACTCTGATGTTTGGAGCAGGGAGGAGAAACCCTGAGCAAAGCATCTTCCCTGGAGCTTCTTTCTGGAAGCTTCTCACAGCCTATATTGATTACATTCAGTCTGACGTGGGACTGGTGAAATGCGGTGGTAGCTATATCAGGCCAAACGCATGCTCGACGTCCCATCAGACATCTTTCAAGAATAAATAAAGAAATGCATTTAATGGCTTTCATGACGCTATAGCAATGTTGCCTCGCACCTCGGGGCCAGGGTCTCTGCCATGGCTTCATGTGTGCGGCGTCTGCATGTTCTCTCGTGTTGTCAGGGGGGTTCCTCCAGGTACTCCCCACAGTCCAAAAACAAACTGAAATTGCCCGTAGGTGTGTGTGTGTGTGTGGATGGTGTGTGAGTGTGCCCTGTGATCGAGTCGGTGCCCCATCCTGGGTTCTTCCCTGCCTTGCGCCCATAGGCTCCAGACCCCCTGCAAGCCTGAATAGGACAAGCAGGTATGGATGGATGATGAAGTTTTGACATGTGAGCAACTACTTATTTCTGGCATCATTCCTCAGCGAATTGGAGCAGGTTTTCAGGGGTCTTGTGACACCTGGAGTAAGAAGCAGGACAGGTCATGTGTCATTCGCTTTGCAGTCCTTCATGGTCGTGTCCCTTCTGACTGTATGCTTTGGCCTCACTGCAGCCTGTTAATATTTTTGTGAAGTTATTTTCTAGATAAGACACAAATATACCCCGTAAATGCTAAAATGGCGAAAACAATCACTGCCTGTAATCATCACAGTGTGTTACTGGAACTGATGGAATTATAGTGGGAATGGTGATTAAAAACCAGCGTCCCGCCCCAGCAAACGTGCCGTTCACATCTCTACGCCGTACTGTGCAAACATTAGTATGCTAATATGGCAATGATTCTCATTAAAATGCTTCAAAGTGGTCAATACTACTTCAATTAGTGTTCCTTACGAGCACATCTGGAATTCTATAGCTAAGGCTGTATAGCTTAAATCCTGCACAGTGTGTAATGCCCTGTAATTCCTGCGATTCCTTAAGCATGCACGTTCAAGTTACGATGACCATGCTCTTTATAATGTATTGAATGTGCATTATAGCTATTTATTATGCTATTTTATGATTACATTTGTAACACTGTAAATCAAAGTTAGTGTCTCCAAGTCTATTTTTGCCAGTATTTTGTAGTCAGTGCAAAGCACTAAACTCAGGGCTTAAATTATCTCAAAGTCCTTGTGAGGTCAAGGGCCAGCTCGCATTCAAAAATGCGTTCAGATCCACTGCGTTTTGACCACTTTTCCATGGAACCTGAGAAAGGGAAGAAGCCCCAAATTAAATTGCAGTTTTATATGTGGCTGCTTTATCTCTGGAGAATGTTGTATGTGCTACACGTTAAATGCATACAGATGTGGTACATGCTACGCTAACGTGTTTGGAAGGCTCCCAAAGCTGCTTCTGCTAAGAGGTTAATTACACGCATTAATTAAGCCTGTAGCAGCAGCTTGGGGGCACGGGGGGGTGGGGGGGATGGGGACTCTGCAGTAGCTTCATTCATTATGAATCGGCGGCGCCCCACTGAGGTGGAGCTCAGTGAGGTTCACGGGTGTCACCCGGCACAAAATCCGCGGTAAAGAGACAGAGCTCACTTCAGAGACACACTTCAGCTCACAGCATCCACCGAAAACTAGGTGTTTTAAAAATATAATGGTGAATGAACAGTGGAGAGAGAGGGACAGAGACGGAGCCCTGTTACCCGTGCCTGGATTCAGCACCGTTTGCCGCTTGGTTGCTACGGCACACATGCAGCTCCGAAGCGGCCATGTAGGGAAGGTAAACCCCGACATGCAGCCTGCAAGGGTGAAATCAAAGCCCTCCTTACTGCATGCGACTGTCTCAGCTCGCAGAAGGAGACAGCGAGCGCTTTTGGGTCGCCAGGTGACCTTTGACCTCTCTGCTGGCGTGGGCTGTTTGTTTTGCCGTGCCGAGTAACGCCGTAAATCACACATGACAGGAGTGAAACTTCGGGTCAGGCCCCCTGTGATGGATCCGGCCCGGTGGTTCTGCTCCCATGCCTGGGGCCCACACTGCTGGTACCAGATCCGCTCAAGCAGCTCGAGTCCCGAAGAGAAGCGGGTTAACAGATGGACGGCTGCCCTCTCCGCTCCGCTGTCATCACGCTGGCCTCTGCACTGCTGCCTTACAGGCGTATCACTGCGCGACAGTGGCTTTTATGCTGTAAAATTGGAGGGATCACAAAGGCAGAGACAAGAATTAATGGGTATGTGTGTGACTGTGTCTGTGGATGGATACGTAGGTATGGTTTGATACATAAAATTCTATTGGTCTGTGTGTACATATGGTTTGATACAAAACATCCTATTGGTCTGTGTGTAACTATGGATTGATACACACCATCCTATTGCTTTATATGTAGGTATGATTTGATGGCCGGATAAGACTCAGAAACATGATATCAGGTTTAAAATAACTTGTGGGGCTGTGTGCAGAAGTTTGAGAAACAGGAGTCACAGAAATACTTGAAGTAGTTATAGGAGAAGACAGATTGTTAGACATCAGTACTAACTTTAGGCATGTCAGTGTTATTCTCAGTAAGGTGATCATCAGAACGGTGGCTTCTTCAGTCTCTGTGCTCGGATGATGCTTCTGGCCTTCAGGGTCATGGAGGGCAGAGGTGCCCAGGTTTGGGGCTGACAGAGGCTCAGGACCCTTTCAGATACTGTATGACGGCAGAACATTGGTTGCAGTAGCATCCCTAGCAGCAGAGGCTGTGATATTTAAGGCAACATGGACTAAAATAGACCTCAGTGAGCTAGACTGAAATGGTACGACTTCAGGCTGGATTTAAGTGTGAAGGTACGACTGACAGATACTTTGGTCTCAAAAACTAGGAACCCAGTATGTGAAGGCTGATTTTTATAGACAACATCATTATTTCGGCATATCTCTGGGAGTTGTGAAACATTTTATAGAGGTAATGTAAACACCGATGACATCAAAACAAAGTTTAAGACTTTAAGGTTAAGGATCTGGAATCAATCTGCTTACATCTTTATACGCCCTGAGTATGGGGGTGTTTAACACTGCATTGTCTGGAGCTGTACGTACCATGAATGAATCTTTACCAAGTTTTATTGCCTATAAACTAGCTTTTCTCTAGCATGTAATGCTGTCAGTGAATGTGGCATAGAAGACCTGCAGCTTTGTTGTTCTCCTGAAAATGTGATTATATCCGTATCTGTGATTATGTCTGTATCTGATTGGCATGTCACTCTGTGACAGCAGTCTCTCACTATGCCTTTTAGGTGCTATTTATAACCTTTTATTCATTTCTCCCATCGAATAACCATTTTTTTGTTCAGTGCATATAATATACAGGACATGCTTATTTGAACAATTACAAATGTGTACAAAGATTTCTTCCTACATACCATTGATTAAATGTATTTTTAAAAATAAGCAGCGCACACTTAATGTTAGTCCCGGGTCAGTTAAACGACTCGAGGCAGCCTGTGAGATGCAGCCTGTGAGAATGCAGCCTGTGAGGATGCAGCCTGTGAGATGCAGCCTGTGAGATGCAGCCTGTGAGAGGCAGCCTGTGAGAGGCAGCCTGTGAGGATGCAGCCTGTGAGATGCAGCCTGTGAGATGCAGCCTGTGAGATGCAGCTCATCTGTCTCATTATTTCTATGACACTGAAAGAAACATGAGCTGTTGTGCTAGAGTGAAATAAATATTAAATTCTTTGACATGCCTTCAGCTAAGGAGTGAGGTCACAGAGTCCGTGTGTGAGGCACACGCCATTCATACTTGAGGCGTGTATGAGTACATGCTTCGTGGAACACCCCCCAGGAAACCAGTGTGGTTGGATCCAGAAACTTGTCATGGACAGAAACATATGGCTGTAAAGTCACTCCCTAGCCCTGCCTGTCTGCTTTTGGGACGGAACACAGAGTGAATTTTCTGAGATTGGGATTCTGGTTTGTAAAAACAAAAC
Organism: Gnathonemus echidnorhynchus; assembly: GCA_026776725.1. Lineage (NCBI taxonomy): Eukaryota > Metazoa > Chordata > Actinopteri > Osteoglossiformes > Mormyridae > Gnathonemus > Gnathonemus echidnorhynchus. Next base: position 8,362,920 of record JAODJU010000001.1, read on the forward strand.
TGTTGATATACTAGCTAATAGCCGGCTGTGGGAACACACTTCAAAACCAGACCTAGAGCCATCCCTGCAGCCCACTGCAATCCCCCAGTGATGATGAGCTATTCTTGGGGCGTCTCTGTCCATTCGCTGTCACAGGTGAGCAGGTGTCTCACCACATCACAGCGCCACCATCTGCACAGCTCACAGGATGCAGTGGCAGGTTAGAAACCGCAGGTACAGACAGGATCATTTTTGGCGCCGGGATGAATTACCTTTGATGGCAGTTCCCGGACTCGGCGGGAAAGGAGACAAAGTCTGCAGTGAAATTCGCAAGGCAGTGTGTTTATGCAAAAATATAAACAGCTGGGATAAT
>JAODJU010000001.1:8370217-8381682 GCA_026776725.1 Gnathonemus echidnorhynchus
TTCTGTCCGCCACCTCCTCAATGGTATCCAGTGTGCAGCCCAGGACAGAACCAGCTCTCTTAACAAGCTTGTTAAGTATAAGTACACCCACTGTACTAGTACTTTTTTGTACTAGTAGATAGATTCTGGTTCTGGTTCTGATGAAAGGCTCAGGGACTGTGGTTTTAGTCCAGCTGTGTTAGTCTTCCATCCGTCCTCAGGGACCTATAGGCTTCCCCATATTTCAGCTGTAGCTATGGACTAAAGCAAGTCCGGGAGCCCGACCCAACCCGACGTGACCCAAGCTTTTCCAGCGAAGGCATTGGCTGATTATTCTCCATATGTGCATTTGAGAGCGTCTTAGTCAGCACCTGCAATACAGGACAGTATCTCCGGAAGTATCCAGAAGGCTCACGGGAGTTTTACTTACACAAAAAAGTTCTGAGGGCAGAACCAGTCAGACCTATCAGATGTCTTGGTCCCGCCTCCTCTGGTCGCTTCAACCCACTTCCTCTACAATCTGATTGGCCATCTCTCTGAACCAATCATTTTTCCTTCTGCCCTCAGAACATTTTTGTACAACACTCCCACGAGCATCCAGAAGCTAAAAGCATGAGACTGCAGCTCGACCATCCCATGACCAAGCCAGAGGATCTGTGGCCTAATATTCTTGCACATGAAAATAGGACCAAAGGAAGCACATTAAAGCGTGCCCAGTGAGAGTAAGCATCCTCACACATTGCAGGTACAACACCTTCCCTCGAATCACCTCCAAATCACACCCACCCGCACCACTCCTGCCGCCATGCCCGCGATCCCGTGTTGTTTACTTTCATGGTATATTTTTGCTTCTCTGAAAAGAACTCCTTATAACCGAATATGAACTGTTTTCTGTTGACAGCTTTGATGATGTGAATAATATAAGCTTCTCAAATGTGAAATGCAGAGCCTCTGCAGATCCACAGGATATCTGGAGAGGATTACGTCAGTTTGTCAGTCGACCGTTCCTCCTGAAACTAGGACACCTTCCATCTTCCAGCCAGCACACATTTTACCGGGAACAGAAAATAAAGCCAGAACAGCGTGACTCAGAGGTTGCACTGTGTTTACAGACTGGTTACGGCTGATTAATGTTCTGTTTAACTCTATGGGGGTGATGGGGTCACATGCCCCCCAGGGACCAATAAAGATTCATCTTATCTTCCAGTATCTTATCTTATTTTGAAGCATCTATTTCTGTCATCGTGATATAGCTCACACTTGCAATATGAACAGAAACATGTATAACTCATAAATCGACAAGATGTAACCTTCACATCAACCCCCCCCCCCCCCACACACACACACATACCCTTTGCTACGGTTTTGCCAGATTCAATTCTCTTCTCGAGTGTAGGTCCTCCTGGAGTCATTAGTCACCAGATGAGTCAGTGAACGCCCTTAACAACTGAAAATACGGACTAAATATTAAAGCTTCAGAAATACGCACAAATGCTCATCTCATTGGGCTACTGAGTCATCTTATCCTGAATTCAAAGACATGCAGAAGGGATAATGATTACTTTAAAAAGTCTTCACAACAATTGCGCTAATTAATCTCTTTTTTCTGATGGATCTTTGAAGGTTTAGCACCACATTTTAAAGTCTCCATACTTTACCAGACTGTAAATATAATGAAGAATTAACACTCACACTTCAGGCAGCGTAACTACCAGCACAATGACACAACAGTGACTAACATGCTATTTGGTGCTGACTGGTCAGTCCTGCTACAACGCAACTAATGCGATCCAGACAAACCTCGTGTTCACTAAAATTGTGTATTAAAATACACATATCCAATTGAAGAATAGGGTTAGGGAAATGCAACTCCAAAACTTAGTAACTTATGCCAAACGAAATTAATTACATAACACAAACAGCGATGCCAGTGGCCCATAATATAATTATATGCATTTTAAATAAGAAACAATAATAATAATACATTAATAAATTATATCATAAACATCTCCTATGGGTCTAATAAGTGTCACAAGAATTGCCTAGTAATCGCTTCAACAGAACGTGCTGAACTCGCTAACTTATCAGTTGTGGAGACAGGAGTAGTGATGGCCAAGACGATGCTTCATGAACCATTTGCTGTATTTGCTGACCCTCACAAGATGGCGCTATTGGTTTACTTTGAGCCATTTCTTACTTGTTTTTTTTTCCTGCACCATCTAGTGGGGTCAAAAAATATAATAAACGGTTCATGAAGCATCGTTTTGGCCAGTATCCGTCGGGAGTAGTGAGCCACAGCCACATGCGGCTGGGTATATATGCACGTGGCACAAATATTAAGGATTAAGGTATGCGGATGGTCACTGTATAGGCAACATGGCTACAGTCTACGAAAAGCGAATGTAAGTTAATTGAAAAACGTTGCTGTGTTTTTAAATGATAATTTATCATATATATTTAGATTTTTAGAATCTAAGACTCTGACCTCTGCAATGCGTGGATGTACAAAAAGTTCAGTTTTTAGACTTGAAAACCGTTTTGACCGATGCACTACAATAACCGCTGCAAAATAAGGATTAGTTCTCTATCATTGACTTCACTATCATTCACTTGGATGGCTGTTTTTACGTGCAAGTAGTGTTTCTCCATAACACCACATGGCGTTATAGTTCACGTACTGCTTTTATGTCCGACTGAAAACAGCGCAAATACAAATGCAATTCTGCGTTGTGTTGGACTAAATCAATCGCGTTTAACCAGATTCGCCGTGTGATATTACGCGTTGTGGCAGGACCGGTTTGGACTGACTATAAACACAGATTAAGTTTTTATACATATATCTCCTGGGCTGAGTCAGCTATCCCTTGAGAATTCAGGGCAGCGTGTACTCCACAGATACAATATTTGTTTGTAAAAGATGCTTGGATGCTAATGTGTATTTTTAGAGGACAGGCTAAATTTTAATGACATTATTATTCTCCTCTCTTTTTACACAGGCAACTGGGAGTGTTGGGTGTAGTGATGCCACTCTTTTGTAGTAATAAGAATAGTTACCGTGATAATAGCATAACGACCCAAACCTTAAGTCATGAACAACAGACGTATAGGCGCATTCCCGATGAAAGCATAAGTGAGGCTCACTGCTCTGTTTAAATGAGGCTGAGAGATAATTGCCACTGGCTTAGACACAGACTAGGCCCAATTACCTGATTACCAGTCAGGAACAGGTGTGGAAAAATATGTCTGGTGTTCATGGTTTAAGTTTAACGAATCGATTTCTTCGTATGTTCGTAATATCTTTCATGAAATTTTGTTTTTAATGAACCGTTAACAGTGCATTGAATTAAAAACAATAAACACCAAACACACAAAATCACATGGTTCTGAAGAACCTAATATTGAGTTTTTCAGAAACAGCTTTTAAAAGTTAATTACATACGGGGTTATGGTTTTATGGGACTTAATGGAGATTAACAGATCATTGGTGTCAGCAATTAACAACGAGTTAATGCACATTATTACCCAAACCATCTGCAAAATGTTGTAAAATGTATCTGCCCTTTAAGGCATCCGGCTTAATGCTTAATGCAGTGATTAACAGCGGGCGGCTGAGCAGCCGTTGCTCCGGCCGACGTGCCGCATATGACAGTGTGAACACGCCGGACTGACCCCCCCCCGTGGGTGTCCCGGCATCCCTGCGGGTTTCACCGTGGGACCTTTTAACTACCACTACCCCTGTCAAACAAGCAAACAATTACATTCATAAATTCTTTAACAAAGAATTAAAAAAGAAAACTAACGCACATGGACGCATATGATTATTGTCAGTTCTGCATTTTAATTCTTAGTTTAATGCCCAAAAAGCCAAAACAGGAGAGTGACGCTTATGACGAGCAGCTGCGTGGAACGTGGAACCCGGTCTCAATGTAGCTGTCCTGTTATTAATTTTCTCAAGTTTACAGTGACATGTATTGATTCTGGCAGATGTTTATGCAGCAGAAAGGACGTAGTGATCATTAAGTGCATCTAAGCACAAGTGGAGGTGGACGCTCTGCTTCATGTACGTTGGCTGATCGTGGCGCGTTGCTCTAATACACAGAAGCGGCAATGGGAACCAGGCAGACAAAAATGGCAGCGCTAACGTGAACTTCATGACGGCCCCTGTTGTCTTCATCCATAACCATCAAAGCCGGCCGTCTGCAAGGCGATTATTACGGTCTCCGGCGCTGCGGACGCAGCCTTCATGAAGGCGGCTCGCTCCACACGATCTGGCAACCTCTGAGGCTCCATCAGCGGACAGGAGGCAGCGTCCACCGCGAAGATGCGCCCATCGCAGCGCTATGTGCCGACTGTCTGACATCTCAGCAGCCCTTCGCCGGCTGCCACCGTATCAGCAGGTATCTGGCGAGGAGCTCCGGCGGACCTCTGCCGTCTAATGGTCTAACGGTACGTAGTATGCATCTTTGTTATTATAATCTATCGGCACCGCATCGCTCCCATGGGCTTCCCCTCAAAAGGTCTAACGGGACGTACCGTGCATCTCTGCTATTGTAATATATCGGCGCCACATTTCTCCCCTGGGCTTCCACTCTGAAGATCTAACGGGACGTACCGTGCATCTCTGTTATTGTAACACACCGGTGCCCCATCGCTCCCCTGGGCTTCCCCTCTAAAGGTCTAACGGGACGTACCGTGCATCTCTGTTATTGTGAAACACCGGCGTCCCGTCGCTCCCCTGGGCTTCCCCTCTAAAGGTCTAACGGGACGTACCGTGCATCTCTGTTATTGTAACACACCGGCGCCCCATCGCTCCCCTGGGCTTCCCCTCTAAAGGTCTAACGGGACGTGCCGCGCGTCTCTGTTATTGCGCTGCTTCCCCATCACCGTCTTGTTTGCCGACTTAAAGTTTTCCGCGCCGCCTCCCGTGTGGTTATCGCGGGTCTTCATGTGTTATTCCTGGTTACTCCGTGGCAGCTGATTTAGGGAACAAACTTGGCTTCCCGCTTACTGCTCACACCCGCTTTTTAACATGAAAAATGTGAACACAACACTGACAGTAAAATCATAAAATAGCAAATGAATAGACACCAAACACCAGCCCTTTAAGATTCTGATACTGTATTTTTTAAGTTTATGTGCCCATGGTTTAAGGGGATTTTCCTTCATGTCACGCGGAGATGGAGCGATGGCCAGTTACCACCCGCTATAACAGCTAACTTGGCGCAGAACTTCTCTGAGAGGCGCTGTCGTTTATCCTTCATATTTTTCCTGTTTGCTGCAGTACAGCGCAAGTTGATACTGCGACATGAGCAGTTGTTGCTAAGGTAGAAAACGGACTGTGTGCAGCTGTCAGACATCAATACTGATGCCTGATCGATCGCATGATATGTGTGGTTGTTTAAAGCTGTAGATGCCACTACACGCTTATATATTTACGTGAATTTATTTCAGGTAAGAGATCTGGGTGTGTAATCAGACTGCTCCTAGCTGTGTTACATTAATCCATTATAAGGGATTTAAGGATCCAAATGGATTACATTTATTTTTATATATGGTTTTTACCAGGTTTCATAACCATGGGGAATTATGACTGAAGTTTTGATAAAAAATGGATTTTTAACCAAAAGGCGGAACATACTGAGTTTTTTTTTCTCAGTGAAAACCTTTTGCCACGGACACATTTTCCCATATGCCGACAGGTTGAAAATCCCTGAATTTTACGGCTAAATGTAGCATATACGGCAGGCGTGAAGCGGATTTCTTTTTTAACGAAAGTGGCAAGTTTCATGGCGATACGTGTTTTTAAAAACACGCCGTAGTTGGTCCTGTAGGCGGCCTCTTTGGACACGGAAGCCTTTTCGCTGGAAATCTAAACACCCAGAATTAAAATAAGGTCATTAAGCAAAATAATAGGCCAACCTCTGATTCTAACAAAATCCTATAATGAAAAAGCATTTTTCTGAGAGCTTACTGATGGTTCTTGGTAGGTAGAAGATGTGTCATAACATAATTGTGCGGGTGACGTGACAGAGCTTACTATTATATTTATCTATAATTATTATCGGCTAACCGTACCTTAAACATATTTAGGTATGGATTTCCCATATTCACAGCCTATGCGTATGGATCCATTCTGTTAACATAGCTGGATTTATCAAGCTCGTTTTTCCATATTATGTGTAACAAACGGCTTGGTCTGGATGCCCGCAAATTAATGAGCGAGTAAACAGTGTTTGCATGCATAAAAGACTAGTTTAATTAAGAAATATCACCAACGTCATGAACCATGTATCCATCTCCTAACCACGTGTCTTGGTGGGGGTAAGGAGGTCCCTGGTCCATTTCCCAAGTAACACAGGGCACAAGGCTGGGTTACACCCTGGAAGGAATTCCAGGCCCACGTTACGATGAATCACATTTAAATAAGGCAAATCACTTAAAGTGCTAGAAATAAACTGATTTTTACCTCTGCTGGTGTTGAAGGGTGATTTTCTGCAGTGATGTCAAGCCGCCAGGTGAATCTGATGTTTTGAGCTGCCCACTCATGCAATTTGATTACGTCAAAATATTGTGTCACAATAAAGTTATGTTCTGCTGGCAATATATGGCAGTGTAAAAGTGAAGCACATCATGAATATCGCTGTGCGCCGCATATGGACTAGCCGTAATTATATGTTTTTGTCCAAATATCACCCAGCTTCCTTTGTTCTCATTAAGATTCTCGTGTAAACCGCGACACAAACGATCCGTGAGCATTCAGGGAGGACCGACTATCTTACCTTCCCGAGATGACGGGCAATGCTGCCCCGTCAGCTGACAGACAGCGCAGAACGCCCCATTCAGACGCTAATGCTCCTCCGCTAGCATTCAGATCTGTCCCCTCCGCCTGCCAACGTAGCCAAAGTCATTAGTTGTTTGCTTGTTTAATTTCCTTCCTCCTGTAATGGTAAGTAAAATACCTCCTAGTTGTTTTTAATTTTCCCTTCTGACAGCAAAAGATATGTCTGCATGATTAAAATGTCAGAGAGCTCCATAACCGTTATCAATTACACTAATTAAAGTCAAAAGAATATAGAGACAGTCATATTCCATTAGAAAATGCAATTACGTTGTTAATACAGCGTGTTCTGCGTCAGGGATTCGGTCCCTATGTTAATCATTTTTGGATCATGTCTCACTAAGATTTTTGTCGTTTTAAACTGTTAGCTTGTTGAGCATTTTGATTGCTTTGTGTATAATTCCATGGTATTAAGCATGGGGCTTTTGTGTTGGCTGTTGCTTTCAGATGTACTGTACACTGTGCATGCTAATTTTGATTCATGTCCAACCCTGAGAGAATTGATAGGAAAGACCAAATCAATTGGCCAGACTGATTCCAGATACCAGTGGCAGGTGGAGACATTGTTATAGGAGAGGTATTTTGCTATGGGTTCCATGCGCTTGTAAAGAGCCTAGGATTAAAGGCAGTAGATAAAAGACACAATATGGAGTAAAGTCATAAGAATGATGGAGTAATTCAGTCAGCAAAGTAACAGCATAAAGTCAGCAAAGCAGTGGACTAAAGTTAACCGCAAAGTACAGTCTGCAGAGTAGTGGAGTAAAGTTAATAGCAGAGTACAGTCTGCAGAGTAGTGGAGTAAAGTTAACAGTGCAGTACAGTCAGTGAAGTAGTGAAGTAAAGTCATCAAAGAACTGCAGTACAGCAGGAAGAACATATTGCATAAGCATGTTGAACAGGTTTGGCTGAGATAACTTTTATAATGTCAAATGCAAATGAATCTGAAATGCCATCTGTGAGAGTACTCAAGGTAACATTCTCTTCTTGATTCATCAAGTATATATAGTATATTACGCCCTTTTCCTTATATTGTCTGTTTTTATAGAGAACTTTAACGTTACATGTACATACATATTGGCATTAATCCGGGGTGCACCAAGCCTCATGGCCTTTGCTGCCCCCCCACCCCATGACCCTGAATGGGATAAGTGGTTAGAAGATGGTTGGATGGATGGTTGGTTGTGCACAAACACTACATGTATTTATGTGTTATATATTTTATATTTATGTGATGCATTCTAGACACTGTGGCCTCAATTAACAGGTTCCGCCAGATTTCATTCCTTGTGTGATGAGAATGGGCTCTGAATGAATAATTCATGAATATTAACCAGCCATAATATCATAAACAATGACAGAGCAAGCTAGCTGTAAAATAGAAGGACTGCATAGATTTAAATGTGGGTGGTGTGTGACTCTCTGGGTTTGGTCTATGTGCCCATCACCAGCAGGATGCCGCCTCTCCGTTGGACCCCGGAGCAGCACTTGGGGATTGTCTGACCCCGCTTTCTCGAATGTACATTGCTTTGAATAAAAGCGTCTGCCTAATATGTGGAAAGTACAGTCGCATATGGTTGACATTTAACCAGAATTAGTTTGATAAGTCGTTTATATCATCAACTAGTTATGAACAACAAATACCAGGATAATAACGACAACAATAAAATTATCATTATCCTTTTATCAAGGATTCACACTCCCCCACTTAATCATCATGTTGGTTTAAAATACTATGAATTGCGAATATCGACAGAGGGACCTTTTGTTGCTCGTGCAGAATGAAATATCCTAATTGTAGATAGTGGAGTCATTGTCCGTGGGCTGAAAGTCAGACAGGTACTGGAGCTGGGCAGTGCAGTCAGTGACACAGGGACAGGGGATGAAATAAGTGACACACACATTGAAAGGCAAGGGTTCCATCGACCCAGATGAGAGATGAACTAGAGATGCACCGGCGCCGATCCAGACCTATTTGACGGATCGGGTACCGGCCATGCGTGTCCGATCCACGTCCTATACTTACTTATTTAGTTTTTGCAATCTCTAAAAAGATAGCTTTCGTTTTTAATCTATTTGTACAATCAATCGCAGGACAGCACTTTCCCATTTTAAATGTTTTTTTTTTTTTTGCGGCATTCAAATCGAACCCTAACGCTGCCCCTCAGTCTTTTTTACTACTCAGTGGGTGTGAGTACAGTGACTTCCGCGTGCTGTGACGTCATGCGCATACCCTCCGCAGTACTAGGAGCGTAAGATAAGACATGACGATCTGGGAGTATTTTACGCAGAAACCAGTAGCACAGCGAATTGCAGTCTTTGTAAAATAAAGTTTTGAGAGGTGACAGTAGCGTTTAATGGACAGTTCCACCTAACAAAGCGCACACAACTGTGCAAGACAAAAAAAAAAAAAACAATGGATGATTTGGGAGTCGCTAACCTGGACTGTCCTGCGAACTCGCTGCAGTTTATGATACAAGAGGCGCTGCCATCGCAACAAAGTGAAACTGAGCTGATGCCAATGGGAGAAAAAATGTGTTAAAATTTTAAGCATTCGCCACTTGTGTATACTTGCTTTGAAGATGTTCATATTTAACTGGCTCAAAAACGCTTAAAACATGACGTACAAACGAGGTGGAACAGTATGTTACGTATGTTTGTAGTAGCCTAATTAAATATTTTCTGTCATACATTTTTTCCATCTGTATTTACTACCTTTAAAGTAATATATAAAGTATAACAAAGTAAAAAGAGCTCTTGTATCGGAATCAGTATCGGCAGTTGTGTATCGGAATCGGATTGGAACTAAAGAAATGTGGATGGGCCCATCACTAAGATGAACATGGCCTGCTGGGAGTCTGGCTGTGTGGTGTGGACCCTCGTCCCAGGTGGACGGAAGGAACGTGGGTCCCAATCATCCCAGTGGGCCCACCATGTGACGCTGGTCTAGTCCATGGTGAAGTGTTTGCTGTGTAGAGTAGCTGGTGTGATGTGGTATAGGGCCATGGGCTGTGTCTGGGTCATGTGACTTCTCAGCAGGGCATACAGTATTCCCTAGTGCTCAGAGTCCCGGGTGCAGAGTCCTGGAGCAGAGTCCCGAAGGCCAGTTCAGCCTGCTGACTCCTTGCTCACCACCGGCTTTCATGGAGGAGATGTGTGGGCGTCACTTCATACTTAACACATTAGTCATTTACCTTTATTCTAGACCACAAGCCATTACAAGAATGCATCTTCGCTGACAATGACAGGTCAAGATGAAGCAATCCTCTGGGATTCTGGACAGTTGTTCATACAGACAGTTTAGAGCACATCCTTCAATCTTTCTCCTGCAGGCTGCTCACAGAGCTGTCATTGGACTGAGCTTGTAAGGCCACTGGTCTGGAACACAAGGTGACAACAGATATTATATTATCTCGTGATCATTCTGCAAATAGATCTTCAGTCATTTATGCTCTTTCGCGTGAGAAATTAAACATTACAGAACGGCAATGTATTGATCCTGGTCTTTAGATGGCTTCAGAGTGGGGTCCCCACCACTTTTGTCCTGAGGAGGTGGAATGGCCGTCCTCCTTCTTCCTGCTTTGCTGGTGGCTGATGCTATTGGCACTTTCAAAAAATAGGTGAAGCCGCATTTGTTTAGACTTGCCTGTGGGAACCTATGCGCTCGCTTTTGTTGTTTGTTGTGTTTACTGTCTATTGGAATATCAGTTTATCTTTTTAATCTTCCGTTTGCTGTTGTAGTGTTTTCTTATTATCTACTGCACTTTGTGACTTTGTCTGTGAAAGGTGCTTTATAAATACATTTTTACTTTACTTGAAGAAACTGTCAGTGAAACATCATTCTCTGCTGTCCCAGCATCTCTGCTGTGAGTGGACTGGTTTTCAAGAGCCGTCTGGGGAAGAGAATGCAGACAAAGGAAGGCAGAGCAGAGACCTCTTCGGTATTAGCGCCCGGAGACACTGACGGAGTGCTACAGCAGGCGGGCGTAGTGTACCCGCTACGAACCCTTTATGTAGAAATTCCTTAAAATGTAGAGCATGTCATACATGGGAATCACCAGCGCCTGGCCAGCACACCTCGATTTATATGAGTTTCCAGGTTGATCAGTATCATCTGTAATTATGTGAGTGGCATGTAGCTCTCTGTCTGAGTGGTGTATCTCTGTCGGAGTGACATGTATTTCTCTCTGTCTGAGTGACGTATTTCTCTCTGTCTAAGGTGTAGCTCTCCGTCTGAATGACATGCATCTTTCTATCTCTGAGTAACGTGTAGCTCTCTGTTTCAGTGACGTATCTCTATCTGAGTGGCATGTAGCTCTCTGTCTGAGTGGCATGTAGCTGTCTGTCTCAATGACATGTTGCTCTGTCTGAGTGACATCTCAGGGTGACATGCAGCTCTCTGTCTGAGAGACATGTATCTCACCCTCTCTAAGTGACATACCTCTGAGTAACATGTAGCTGTCTCTGTCTGAGTACCATGTATCACGCTCTGTCTGAGTGACATGTAGCTGTCTCTGTCTGAGTGACGTAGCTGTCTCTGCCTGAGTGACATGTGGCTGTCTCTGTCTGAGTACCATGTATCACGCTCTGTCTGAGTGACATGTAGCTGTCTCTGTCTGAGTACCATGTATCACGCTCTGTCTGAGTGACA
>JAODJU010000001.1:8394636-8409009 GCA_026776725.1 Gnathonemus echidnorhynchus
ACAGCAGGATGTGTGCGTGCAGGCCTTTCAGACAGCAGGATGTGTGCGTGCAGGCCTTTCAGACAGCAGGATGTGTGTGCGCAGGCCTTTCAGACAGCAGGATGTGTGTGCGCAGGCCTTTCAGACAGCAGGATGTGTGTGTGCAGGCCTTTCAGACAGCAGGATGTGTGCGCAGGCCTTTCAGACAGCAGGATGTGTGTGCAGGTCTTTCAGACAGCGCCCCCTATCCACGAGGTACCAGCCCTGGCTACTTCGCTGCTCTGCTGGGGCCGGTGTCGTGCCAGAGGCTCACAGCCATCCTGCAGTGGCAGATTAGACGTGCTGAGCACCTGGGGGGGACTGGGGGGGCTGGGGGATGTGGCAGTGTTGTTGGGACAGATTACAACCTGGATCAGTTCACTTCAGAGGATCTTTCCAGAAGTTACTGCATGTCCAGAACCTGACAGAGGTGCAGTTCTTCTTGCAGTGTAAAACATGTGGGAAGCATCTTGGGGGGGGGGGGCTTCCATTTTACTGACAAAATACTTTCGCTGAATAAAACATTAAATTATTATTGAGAAAATGGCACCCTGCCTTCAGCCTGTCAACACTGTCCACGGGCCGAGAATCAGAGAGCGATGACATTTCAGCTGAAGGTGCTACAACTGTCAAGAGCTTCCTACTTCTGCTCTGTTGGTCAAATCAGTCCTGCCCCATTGAAAATGGCGCCTCCCGCAGGAAGGTATCTGTATGTGTAAACACCCTTCTTTTCTGTGCTTGAGAAAAGGACTCACCATGTCCGCGTGTCTGTGAGAACCCGGCGTGGCAAAACCTGCAGAAAATTAGAGTGAACATAAAAGGGTCCCAGGGGAGGATCGAGGGCTAACTGTGGACACAGCCCCCCCTCCAAAAAACACGCATTCATTCATCCGAGGCGATGAAGCCCTGGGGGGTAATAAAGAGTATCATGTCATTGAAGGGAGCATGGAATGTAGCAAGCTCTCACAAGTAGCATATGCTAAATCACAGAGACATGCTAATCCGCAGCATGCTTGCATGCCCAGCTATACTCATTCATTACCAAAGTGCAGCGGAAACATGCTAATCCGCAGCATGCTTGCATGCCCAGCTATACTCATTCATTACCACGGTGCAGCGGAAATATGCTAAACCATAGCACACTTGCATGCACAGCTATACTCATTCATTACCAAAGTGCAGTGGAAACATGCTAGACCGTAGCATGCTCACTTGCACAGCTATACTCATTCATTATCAAGGTTACCAACCTTGCTTAATTACCAACATTCTTAATTACTGCTGCTGACATGAAAAGGGGCCTTAATTACCTAACTGGCCCATCCCCCTTTGCAGTGAGAATCTCAATGCCAACAAAAGTGGATAATTACCATGATAAATGAGATACATGTGCATTGGTCTATCAGAGTAGTGTTTTATATATATATATATATATATATATATATATATATATATATACACAGTATGAGCGCTTTTATTTTGCTTGACCACCTGACAATATGTGTGTATACATATATACACACACACACACATATATATTGTCAGGCAGTCAAGCTAAATAAAAGCCCTCAGGCAGCGAGAGGTCAGTGAGCCTCAGCCTGCGATTGGCTGTTCTTATGCAGGGACGACCCTGGGGGAGAGAGACCAACATGCCAAATGCAGGCACCTCTAAAAGAAACCGAAATCGCACAACAGCAAAAATCAAGAAACAGAGAACATATGGTCCCAGGTACAACTGCTATGGTCAGTGATGCAGGCAGTATGTTCCAGTCTGAATTGCCCCCCTGAGCTAAATCCTTTTTGCATACACTAGCATAGTGGTTATGGTATTAACGATGTAATAGCTGCCTGCTGGTTCAAATTTCAGCGAAGTAACTATTACTCCAGAACATATGAAGCTGTATAAGTAACGTGTACGCTACGCTCATCACTGGCAGTAAGGTCAGCTGTTTCCGAGATTCCGACTGTGATTTTCGGTGTGGTTTATGGCTGTTTCACAGGGCGAACTCGCTAATGCTATCCAGGAGCTACTGTGCAACAGAGCGTGAAATCAAACTTGCCCTTTGAAATATGCGCGCAAAATATGTAAATGTTCCCTTCTGTATTTAGAGGAACCCTCCTGCTCTCGTCCTCCACAATGCATCCCTCCATGAGATGCCAGCAGAACATGGCGTTACCTCCAGCTCACAGCCAGCTGGGAAATTTCCCGTCGCAGGTTCAGCCACGCTGAACGTCTTCAGAGCTCGGCGACATTAGAGCAGCAGGCAGGTGGAGGATAAGGCTGCCTGGCATCGCTTTGCTCTGCAGGTTGGTGGGGGGGGGGGCACATTTCTCCTGCTCCTTCAGGGTTTGTCACTATTGCTGTTGCTATTGAAGAGTCTACATTAACAGAATCTGCCTGAACACATTCCTTCTTCTGACAGTCCATGAAACGTGGTACGAAAACGATGGTTTTTGCACTTAAGAAGCCGCACTCACACCACAAATTCTTACATCATGGTGCCTCTCACTGATATCAGTAATAAATTCAGTCATATGTGTATTTAGATTTAGCCAGACCTAAATGCTGATTGGCTGATATTTTGTCGATATTCTCATTTTGAAGATTATCCTAGAACAGCATGGAATGATATTCTAGGGCTTCAGAAGAGCCTCGGAAAAAAAAGGAAATGTGTTAAATCTTAAAACTACAGGAATAGCCTGGATAATTATTACAACATGAATAACATTTTACATAAAGTTAAAATAAGAATTAGAAGGCATTTTTTATGGTGGTCTAAATTCATAATGGTGCCGTTTAAAAACTGCATACTTTAAAGCCTTTGTTCAGAGGAGTATGAGTATGAGAATTCATTTGCATGTAGATTAGTTGCTTTTTCCTAAACGGAATCTGTTTAGATACATATTTGCTGACCTGTCAAAATCAGTGCCGTCGTTTCCCTTAGGTTCCATTCAGGCAGTGCAACTGCATCAAGCAGGCAGCTGCGAAAGTTCATTTCTCCACAATCATGTGCTTTTGCAATACATTTCATAAGAGTTCTTTTCACTACCAGTAAAGAAATTTGCACAATAAAACATTTTTAGTGTAGATCTGACTTCCTTCTTGCTGTTGTTATACATCAAATGTGTTCATGTGATAATACTGTAAATCAATAAATCTTCCCTAGACACAAATGCCCTCACCGTGTTGAGTCGATAAGTGCTAATGTGCAGAATTTATGGCCGTTTTCATGCAGCGTAACATAAATAAGTGCGTTTCTGACAACGCCGTTTATAAGTCCCTCTGCGGAGACACACCCATCCATTCTGGCTGTTGCTTAGCGACAGCTCCCCCCGCCTTCCCGCCATGTGCTTTTAGGGGGGCACTGGACAGACGCGCGTCTTACCAGCTGCAGATAAGGGGTGCGAGCGCGGCGCGCTCAAAGCTAGCCGCCTGCGATTTATCGGAGCTTTTTTGTGATTCATATACACTGTTCTGTGAGCGGTGATGCGTCAAATTGCTTTCCTTTGGGAGCCAGGTTGTATTCCGAGGGTCAGGAAAGCAATGTGATTTTCACAGGGAATGCAGTGACGCCTTCCCCAGGTAATCTGGGTTGGTGGGGATAGCCACAGGATAGCTGGTCTTGATGTGCTCCCCATGCTTTCCAAGGTCAGGGGTCACCCATCAGAAGGGGATGAGAAGGGGATGAGAAGGGGATGAGCAGTTCTCCAGGATGAGCTGGGGTAGCATCCATTGCCGATCTCTGTGTGTAACAGGTTAAGGGAGAGATAGCAGTTTTCTTAGTGATTTACGGATCCTGACCTGGTTTACACAGAGATTGCACAGGGGTCAAGGACATAGATACGGGAACATGGATACGGGGACATGGATACAGACGCTGGGCATAAATATACAGAAAAATCAATACAGGCACTGAGCCAATATACACTAGAACCCAGATACATGCATTGATCTTAAATATGCAGGAACATAGATAAAGAAATATGGATACAGACAACTGAGCCTAAATACTGTATACTGGAACATAGATACACGGACATGGATACAGGCACTGAGCTTAAATAGACAGGAACATGGATACTGGGATGTGGGTACAGGGACATGGACACAGGGACGTGGATACAGACAGAGAGCTGAATTATACATGGAAATGGCTACAGGCACCAAGCTAATATATACAGGAACATGTATATATGCACTGAGGTTAAGCATACAGGAACATAGATGTAGGCAAATATACAGGAGCCCGGATACAATAAATATAAATATAATTGAAAGAACCCTATATCAATGAAAGGGCACGCAGTTACCAAACTGAACGCGTTATGTTTCTTGTGCTGTGGAGTAATACACAGTGTGTGTTTGTGTGCTGGTGACTGGCTCATCATTCACGACGGGGGGTCTTTCTCTGCTTCATGGTCGCAGACAGGCAGCCCTTACATTTCAATGCTTCGCACTGCAGGGCATCATTCATTCTTTTCATATAACGTTCAGAAACGAGCCATTGAAATGGATGTCCTCCTGGGAAATTTTAAGTAAGTTTAAATAACATTTGGTTTCCTGTAAGATGAAGTATACTTTCTCATAGCTGCACAGCACCTGTTCCTGTGACTAATAACTTTGCCCTTCTGTAATGGCATGGGAGTGTCTCTAAGTATAGTGTTGTATAGCATCTGGGCAAAAGTAACTGAGCGCTGTTGCGATTCCGGAAGGAACTTGAGAGAGGGCGTTTGCAATGCAGTTTCTGCGCAGTAAGCACGTTATGACCAGGCACGCGGGGCTTTCGAGAGCAGTTGACTTTATGCTCCCGGTTAAACTGCATCCGTTCTTCAGCTTTGAATTGCAGTTGAATAAAATGCAGATTAGCGTTAGCTTGATCTATCAGACCCCAGAAACGCTGCCGTGTGCAGAGTAACCTGCCCCTCACCCTCATTTTTCCAGACCACTGGCTCTGGAAATGGGGGCCGTTTCACCCTCACGCTCAGAGCCTGAGTTTGCATGGCTCTCATTTATTCTCATTTGGTCTGTTTCAGGTAGTAGGGTCACTCTCTTCAGCTACATGGTGGTCTTTCTTGGCTGGGGGAGTTTGTGCGTCTTATTAAACACTGGTATAAAAACATTCCCTTAGAGCCAAAAACACATCTCTGCAGTAATACACTGGTAATGGAAACTGGGGTATTTAATCATCCGAGACTGAAGATAAATAGAACACGTTACTTTATATTAATGGATAATGGCTACTGGCAATTTTATTTATCAGCTCTGAAGCCAGTCCACCTTACTTATGACCTCCATGTAGAGTGGAGCAGGATTATTTTTAAGGGTTACACCTGATTTGGTCATCAAGGTGCCCAGATACAGTACAGCAGCTGTCACAAGAAAGAGCTCTGATGCTTTAACACAATTGCACAATGTTGCACTTTTCACTCTGCATGTAATGGTCTTGGTGTATGGGGTCTTGCACTGCAGTTACAGTGTGGGGAGTCTTTGCACTGCGGTTACTCTGTGCTAGGTCCAAATACATATTAATATCTGTGAGATAAATGCACGAGATCCAGTTCTCTGTACTTCTGGATTTTCTTCATTTTTTGGTGCTCACACTTTCCACATTATTTTTTAATAACACGACAGAACATGGCAGAACGTTATAATAATCTGTATGTGACACATTGGAAGAGCACGTTCCAATGAAATAACTCGCCGACTTTGTAGTGTGTGATGTGAGTGTTCTGTACCATGCTGTACATGCTTGGTGAAATGGTCTTCGTAGTAAAACACGGCCTAGTGAGACAGCGTGTACTCACCATCACCAGAACCTGACTTAATAATACAGGCGTTCTTAACAGCACCGAGGGGAGACTTTGCAGCTATTATGTGTAATTATGATAATTACAGAGATCAACTGTGCTATGTTTAATGTGAAATTGTGTGGTATATGTGAGGTAGTGAGGAGGTCTCTGGTAGGTGTGAATTTCTGCTGAGTATGTGAAACGGTGTGGTAAGTGTAAATTTCTGTCCCTCGGGTGTGGTGGACATAAGGGGTGTGAAAATTCAGCTGTGTTTCAGGGCACATATTTCACATGCTTTTGTATGCAACCACACAAAGACCGCCATGTACAGACCACAATGAACAGACCACTATTCACAGATCACCACGCATGGAGCACCATGCCCATCTCACCATTCACGGCCCACCACGTGCAGACTACCAAGCATGGAGCGCCATGCGCAGACCACCACATACAGACCACCATGAACAAACCACCATTCATGGCCCACCACTTACAGACCACCATGCATGGAGCACCATGCCCATCCCACCATGAATGGATCACCATGCACAGCTATGCCAGACCTATCTGCACACACGTGATGTGGAAAGAGAGAAATCCAGCAAATGCAGTAATCCTTTTAAGACCTTAATTGCTTATTCTTCCTGGCAGGGGAGAATGCTGCTAGCTGACCCACTTCATTGTAAATAGTGCTTCAGCTGAAGTGACTCCCTTAATTCTTCATTTTCCTGTTTCGCATCAGTTTGCCGTTTCCATGGACACGGTTCGGCATGTCATCTTAAAGAGGAGGCAGTGAGCAACTGCATGTTTTACAGTGACTTTGTCCTATTGCGTGACTGTGTGTTGGAAACACTCAGATGGCCGGTTTTAGCCACTTGATAAAACCACTTGATTGATCCCAAATTAGGTATCGTAAGAGTGAGCTTTACTCATGATTGGAAATCCTAAGACTGGCTGTCTGGGTATGGAAGTCGTCAGCCAACAGGCAGAACACCCCAGATTTACGGCACAAAAACACTGTCTCTCGCCAAAGCTGAAGGTCCAACGCTAGCCAAATGACTTGCATTATGAGACATTTAAAAGAAGTGGAAAAAGCCTGGATAGAATGAAAATGTACTGAATACAATTAAAAACGGCAGAAAATCCTATCTTTTTTTTCTGAAGCCACATATCACATTGAATCAATATGACTAAGGCATTTGACTCCGAGTGGCTTTGATTTCTCATGGTTTTCAGCTATAGCACACAGGCCAGAGTAATAAAGAAAAAGTTAAAAGTGCTGGGTCTCATATTTTACGTGACTTACGGCTTTTGCTCTCAAAGTGCTTTTATTGGCAGAAATAGTACTAATAATCATCGTCCTATTGGTCAGAGCTGTAACAGGGGTATTCCAGCCAGATGAGCCCTAACTGAGCCCAGACAGAGCTCAAGCTGATGACTCATCCAGTGAGTGGGTGGGTAATTCCTCACTCTGTACCCCAGTCATCCTGCAGTACTGCACTATCTGCAGGGCTGATTCTAGGCTGGGGGCCAGGGTTGGATCAATTCCGGAATGCATTGTTCAACTCCAATCCGAATCAGGAAATGGAACTGGAGTTGGGATTGGAAAAAAAAACTCTGGGGAACAAAATCGGAGTTGAATTCGAACTTCAAGGAGATTTAAATTCCAGCTCCAGTTCCATTTCCTGATTTGGACTGGAATTGATCGATGCATTCCGGAATGGCCCCAACCCTGGTGAGGGCATAAGAAGAGCCATAATTCATACAGGGGGGCCAGCTTTATCATTAGCTAATGATATGCTTTGAGTGGGTGTATGGTAGGGTAGGGGGTAGTCCATGGGCCAATCAGCTTTCAGCTGGGACCAGTGCCCCTGTGGCCCCGCCCCCATATGCGCCCCTGGCTGTCTGCGGGCTGCATTTGCAGGGAATCCACAGCTCAGGCTTTGCCTCACCATGGAGCCCTGCTTTGCACACAAGGTCCCTGAAGCGTCCCGGCCAGTGGCCGCTTGATGGATGTTATTACAAACAAGCCCTCCCTCTGCACCCATAAAACAGGGCCGTCAGAACAGCGGATAGGCCCTGTAAGCAAATAAAGGTAGCAACAGATAATTACATAATTTGTGTTGCATTATTTCAGGGCCAAGGAAGTCAAGGTGACAAATTGCTGAGAGGGGCGTTGGGGACATAGATGCTTGGCTGGGAAGGCGGTCCACGTGACGGGAGCGTTTTGGGATGTAGATAATGAGGAAACCCATTAGCGAGATGGAGCACTCGGCGTGAGCCGGCCAGGATGACGGACAGCTGTCGGGACAGCCACAGAGTACGGATCATATCCGCAGTCGAGTGCGAAAAGGCTTATCCGTGCTCTGGATTTATATCAGCTCTGACGCTTTCCAGGAATGTGTTTTGCCTGGCTTCTGATGTTATGCGTCTAGCAACCATCTCACAATCTCCAGGTTTTTTTTTGTTGTTTAGAAAACAAATTAGAAATGGAATCATATGGGCGGTGACATCATCCTGGGTCGGAGTCATCAGCCACGTCATATTGCTTTTCGCAAAGGTCACTTCCGAAATCTCCTCACGCATCGCCTCTCTGTCACACGGAGCTTAAACGGGAAGAGACTGAAGCTGTTTGAGGGATTTTACTCCAGATCCATGCTGACAGCAGGACCACTAGTCTTACTCTCTCCAAGTATGCTAAAAAAGAACACGTTAATTATAGTCACAGCAGCGGGTCTTGAAGATGGAGTTTAGCCTGCGTAAAGGTAAGGTAAGGTAAACTTTTCCAGGGGAAATTCTCTTGCATACAGCAGCAGAGTGCATAAAATGCACAGATACAAACAAGTTGTGCACATCAAAGACAATAATGACAGTATTGTTCATAATAAAGACTGTGTTGTTCTGGAAATAAATTCCTATACGGTTGTCTTTGAGGGGTGTATGTGCAATTTGCATAGTAAAAGTAAGAAAGTAAGTAAGCGTCTCATTCCTTCTTTTCACCTTTTTGGGCTGTCAGCTGATGCATTGTTTGGTTTAATGCAGAATGAATGGCTTTAGACATCTGGAGCATCTGCAGAGCAGAGAAAGGTCACGGATTTGATGTGTTGCTGCAAAAACATGCAGAGTGTGGGGAATTGGCCCGAGGGCAGAGGATTTAGCTTGTCCTGGGAAATGGATGTGAGGCAGAGAAAGCCAGCGTATGTGGGGTTAGGGTCACGACTTTAAAGACGACTGTATGACGTGCGTAGGCACTCTGTCTGGGCAGAAATGAATGATCAGGATGCAGAAGAGCAGCACTGCTTTAAATTTTACTGCGGGATGCTAAAATGGAAGCAGTTTATTGTGTTTGCGGTTTCTTTCCCACGCCTACAAATTATGCATCCTCTAAGCTGCTTTTGGTGCTTTATAAAATGTAGAAAACAGAAACAATTGCTCCTGTTTCCAGCTAAAGTTATTGTGTTCAAATGAAGATCACCTATTAAGGTTCTTTTCATTCAGATTTGTCTGAATGGAGTTAAACTATGCAGTTCTGTTGTTTTTTTAATAGTAGGCAAGTTGATTTGCATTTTATTAAAATGGATTTTCTTTTCGAGGAAGCAGTAAAACTGGGCCATCTCCTTTCTGCTGTTCATCCAGATGTATGATGGGCATTCATCTTCTCGGGCCACTTTAAAGTAACATAGTGACAAACCAGAGCAGGGGAATCGATGGAAATGCGCCTTTGAATGATAAACTGGCCTTTCTGTAAAAAATCAATCCCAATTCCTCCCCGGCTGATGTGCACAAAACTTTGATCCTTGGCTGTATTTTTGAGAGCCAATTAAGTCCTATTCCTAACAAAACCTGAACGCCGTGCTGCATATGTGTGGTTCTCTTTGTGTTAAGGTGTAGGGGCGACCACCCCAGGGGTGTCCATATCAATTTCGTCCCCATCGCTGGCAGCACAGAACGCCTCCTCGCTGTCGTTCCCCATGACAGTCTGTGGTACGGCTGATAATCCTTCTGTGCTGCCCGAGATCCGTGTCAGCTGAGCACGCGACCCTGAACCTGACCTTCCAGGCAGGGGGAACCCACACGATGCCCCCCATCTCACAAAAACGCGATGAAACGCTTGTTTTACAGCCAGGTCTTTTCAGTGAATGTGCATCATACATCAGCTGTCGGCAGGCAGATTCGATAATTGCCATCACCCAACCCGGGGTCGTAGTGCCGGGTCCGGCTGGGGGGCGTGGCCGGTTCACCGTCGGTGCCTCCCATCTGCACGCTAAAAAGACACGTCATGATTTTAAGAAAGGGGAGGGGCATGCCTCGGCTAGCCAGTTAGGATACGCGTCTCCATCTCCATGATAAAGGGTAATGCACTCTCAGCGTTATTTGGTTACTATTGAAATATTAATGTTTTGTATATAAATAGCTATTCATGTACTCCAGCCAAGCTTGGGAAAGGAGCCCAAAAGGTGATATTTTTTAGTGATTCTATCTAACGTCTCTGCTTTTGCCGTTCAAAGTAACCGCAATTGCTGTGTATTATATGCACTTAATATAAGCATATATTTTCATAAATAAATACATTTCCCACAAACCAGACTGAGATAAGCAGTTAGAAGATGAATGGATAAATACATTTTATAAATTTATTCCCTTTTCAAATTATTTTGTGAGGTCATCAACATCAATCAGTGAGGTCATCAACATCAATCAGTGAGGTCATCAACATCAATCAGTATATAATACCAGCGGCAGCATTTATATCGCTCATTTACATTGTATGATTTTTAAAATGATATACTGGGGGTTATAAGCATATAAGGAACTATTTCTAAAACTGCAAAAAATAATATTATAAAAACAATAAAGTTCTGCTATTAAAACCGGTCAGTCGTGACTTGATGGCCAAATAGATGTTAAGCTGAACTGACATGCTTAGTAACTAAATGATGACTTTTTTTTTCCCTTTAATATCTCATCCGCTCGTTTTTATTTCTGACATTATATAGGAAAAGATCAGCTTTAGGCAAGAATAAACCTGGAGGTGATAAAAGAGCTCAGAACATATTTCAGCGATTTCACAGTGCTTCCCATTAACACTGGTCACATCGTCCCTTTCCCCAGAAATGTCAGTGTGGTGTTACAGACTCCCCAGAGGCAAGATCGCAGATTAATTAAAAGTTTAATCATTTCATACTGTAAAAAACGACGATGATACTGGGTGACTTGGGCAAGTTTGCTTTTAATATTCATTCTTTCCTCTGATTTTATACTACTGAAATGCATTATTTACATCGGGGGGGGGGCAATCTTATCTGCAAAGGGCCGGTGTGTATGCAGGTGTTTGGGATAACCTGTAGGTCAGCTGTTCAAACACAGGTGTGAGGACTCTTCAGCCAATCAGGCCTCTAATTATTAATCTAATTAGGGAGCTGCAGTGAAAACCCGCCCCACACAGCGGCCCTTGCTGGATAAGATTGCCCCCCCCTGCTTTACGTGTTATACAGTACATGCAGTTGAATGAGCTACAGTCTAAGTTAAAAATTGCTCCTTCTGTCATAGTTTTAAATCAACAATCAAGATTTGTAATCGACGTTTTAATTGCATTTGTTCCTTTGGAGCAGAATTTCAAAGAGCACAGGTGGACGTTCTGTAGAAGTGATGTAGTAAGTTCAGTCTATATTCAATGCCTTACTTCCTTTCTTGTGACCATACTGAACATTTACTCAGCTGATTCATGCCTCTTCTCCGATGACAGTACTCAGCATTTTCTCATGTGTTTCATGGGTCTTCCCCTGATCAATATACTCAGCACTATACTTCTTTGATCACTATACTTCTTTGATCACTATACTTCTTTGATCACTATACTCAGCACTATACTTCTCTGATTACTTTGCTATTTTACAGGTCTATTCACAACGCTGCCTGGTTCACTCTCAAGTTGGATGAGATGCTTCTGGAGCAGGAACTATGCCGCTTTCCGTATGAGAGCTTCATTGGCTCAGAGGGAATGTCTCTCTGACCTGATTTTCAGATGCTGTGCCCTACATATCTCATGCCATGTTCTTTGACAGTCTGCAGGCCTTTTCGGGGTTCTGTAAGAGCCGAGGTCCTTAAAAGCCAGCATTGCCTCTTCAGATAGGAAGGCATTGCTTTTCATTCAGCCACATCCTCCTTATGAATTGTCGATCTATTATAAATGTTCAGGTTTTGCAGACAAAATGTCAGATTTTTGTTGCACCATATAAATTTTATGAGATGCAATATTATATATGTAGCCCCACTCAGCATAATATCAGTCCTGGGCCACGGTTCCATGCTGGATGATAGTGGGACTCGGTGTACGCTTCGTATATCACACATCACAGGCCTAGTGCTGTTCCCCTCTGAAACACAGTCAGCTTCATTTTTCAGTGTCAGTAGGCAATACAGTTTCCTGAATGAAGTAAGAAGAATGGGAATACTACACTGAGACCTGCATGAGAATACTCATCTGGAATTGTATTGTTGTTGTTAATAATAATAATAATACTAATAATAATAAGAAGAATGGCATCCAAATTGATATTATCTCAGAAAATATTATGCACTCAGTATGGCAAAATGTTGAGTACTTAAGTATAAGTATTCAGAGTAACATGTGCTTGGATTTTGGAAACACTCCACACATTTCCCTGGTCATACTGTTCAAGATACTGCTGAGCTTCCAGCTTGCCGATACGTGGCCCTACAGGCTGGACTTTAATACTGAGAACAGGAGGAGCGTGGGGGACGCCGGATGTGTCCCCAGCACCCTCCGGCCTGGAAGGCAGAGAGCATCGCCTGTCAGCTCAGGGTGATGGTCTGAGCTTTTCTCCAGCATGTTAAGTTCTCCGTCATGGAGGCCGGAGAAGCCGCCGCTTGCTTCTTCTGCAGGAGTCGCTTCTGTTTGCCCAGTAACTCCATGAGTGATAAGATCAAACATCTGATGATGTATGACAGAGCCGGCACTTTCTGGCAGAACCCTGCAGAATCAAGAGGGTGAGCACTCTGGCGATCTTCTTGACCTGCTTATATGAAACCCACATTGGGGAGGGTCAGAGGTCAGTGGTGCTCATCAGCACGCGCCACACGCTGGCTGTCCTCAGTATTGCCACGCTGAGAATTCACATTCACTCTAAATCGGTTTGACAGGAAAAATGCAGCGTGGCATTTCCTGCTGCCCCAGGTACTTTTCTGAATAATGAATGACCCCCCCCCCCCCATTTCTAACCCTGGAATTTGTTATATCCCTCAAAGATCGTGTCCCAGGAAGAGTGACAAACTTACCCAGTGGCTTAAAGAGAAGCACTGGCGATTTCACCAAAGGTAAACACGCATTGGATGGAATTCAAATAAAAATGAATTAAATCTGGTGTTTATATTTAGCTGAGGCTTCATTCCGTGAGCAGGAAACACGCAATGCTCTCGTCGCCCTTTCGGTGGCTTATTTTAGCAACGTGCAAATACAGTAAATGACCTCTCTGCAGGCAAAAGGACAGGAGCAGGTTCTGAGCCAGGAATCTGGCTGGAATTGTGCGGTGAGCAGGCGTGCTGTGGCCTGCCGAGGGCTGATCTTGTGCGCCCTGCTCTACCGTGCGTCAAAACATTAATTTGGCTTCGGGACAGTTATACCTGAGGTTCATTATCACTGCTGGGTGATTGAGTGTTAGCTGCTTGCTAAATAGATAAAATGTAAATATTATTTTAAAAATCAAAAGGCTGTTTTCTCTATGGATTGCATTTTTGTCTTTCTGGTGACAATATGACACCATCCTTTTTGTTGCGTCATTTCGTTCAAGCTTTCGCCAGCCTGCCTTGAGGTCGCCATTCTATCACCTGGCCAGTAGAGGGCATCAGCAAGCTCACCACGCTTGTACCTGCGTATGCTTGTGCTTGGATGGATATGGTGGGAAGTCTGGTTTTACAAATATAACCTGATTCCAAAGCCCGTATTAGTGTTTTGCAAAGGGTGCATGTATTCTTTTCACAATGACTTAAAAACTAGTTAGAAGAAAATGTGTGTGTATCCTTTTGTGTTCGTCTATTATGGGCTTATTTGTGTATTTAGCTGTAAAATCTGAACTCTGAGGCCCATTATATTCAATATATTATTTATATTTAAAATGCTACATAATGTATGTGTTTTATGCAATGTATTCCCATATTAGGCAGTTTTATCCTTGCTTTGTACTGGTCCCGCACACAACGCTCGCCTATGCTTTTCGTCTGTTGCTTAATGCACGTATTATCTCTGCTGACCTCTTAGTCTCTCTGGAGGAAAGTGCCTGCCAGAGAAGTCATTTCAGATGTAAAAGCATATTTGTAAGAGGTCCTCTCTTGCCAAATTACTGAATAATATGCATAAAAAAATACTGTTTAAAAGTACCGTCCAAATTGCATCCAGTGTGAGATTTGTTGAAGGCAAAGGCCTGAAAGGTTTCGAGGCAGCTGTTTATTTTTAATGGTGCTGGGGGTGTGTGTGTGTGTGTGTGTGTGTGTGTGCGTGTGTGTGTGTGTGTGTGTGTGTGTGTGTGTGTGTGTGTGTGTGTG
>JAODJU010000001.1:8415438-8444993 GCA_026776725.1 Gnathonemus echidnorhynchus
GCGCATGTCACCTGAGATCCGGCCCCCTATCCATCACGTGCGGTAATGAAGCCTGGGCTTGGCGTGTGTCCCTCCAGCTGCCCCACTTCCAGTGGGGGGGTCAGGCGCCACCTGCTTCATCCAATGTGACCTCTAATCCATCTTAACCAGCCCCTGCTGCACCCTCTACACTCCATACAGGCACTTTGGGAGATGCAGAGCGTTTTGCTGAAAAGTCTAAACAAAACCTGATTACTTTACTAACTTTGACCCCGACAGGCACCCATACACACGTTCCCACATTACAGAAACACTCTCCCCTGTCATTTGTCCTACAAACTGGCAGTTTGAAACCACGGTGACCTCATTCCCGCAGCCGTTTGGCATTATGGTGGGACGTGTGCACTTTACTTCACATTTAAAGGTCATACTGCTTTAGTTCATCTTCGGTGGGAATTGCACAAGAATATGTACGTGCTTCCTCTTCCGTGTGGCACTGGGTAAAATCCTCTCCCGCATTTATTCCCATTAAGGTTCACTGTGGACGATGCGCGTCTTGTCTGTATTTTCGGTAGCCTGAGCACACACAGCTGGGCTTTCGTAGCCTTTGCGAGCAGCGAAATTAGACACGAGAAAGCGGAAGCTTGACAGTTTTAAAGAATTAATAATGGCCTCATTTGTATGCAGCCCGCTGCTGGAAACAGCCCCAGAAAGCCTGAGTTTTACATTTTCTTGACAGTGCCTTTGATGATCCCGGATAGCGAGGGCCTTTCCCGGGGGCTACGTCTCACAGGAAAACGCCAGCCTGCTCACGGGGGGCGCCGCGGATCCTGGCATGTGTCAGCGGAGCAATTCCCACCGTCGCCTGATGTGACCTTTCTGTCATGAACTTCCGTGGCGTTCCCAAGGCGCTCCGGGGTCAGCTGTGGGCAGCCCGCATTCACGCCGGTAATTGCCGTTTTTCTGCCTGCCAATTACACAGAGCTATCATGATCCTAGTCATTGAACCTCCAGGATTTGAGCTGCCTGGAAGGGACATTTTTTTTTTTTTTTTTTTACTTTTCATCAGCACCCTTTTAAGGATTCTCATCCAGGCCCCCCCCCCAAGAATGAGCAGCTTTAGAGGAACCTGCCAGCAGACATGGAGGTGGTGTGTGCCCCATTCATATGTGTCTACCTGACAGGCATTACCAGCTCGCGTGCCCTGATTTATAATGCCCTGCCGCTCGTGGTTACCGTGCCCTGTGACCCTTCTCTGACACGTGACATGTCTCTCTTAACCACATCACCCTCAGGGCATAAATAAAACTGTCTGTTAACATTGACACTTTTCTGCCCATGATGCTTTGCTGCTCTTGCCCAGTACCTTGATTGGATGTGATGCCTGAATATTTTTTTGCATTATTATTTTTTTTTCCAATCTTAAGCCATGTGCAATTTTTATTTTTGAGAAAGCAGTGTCAGACAGTCCCGGGAGCAACTCAGAGATAAGGCCCCGCAGGTAAAATCACTCTGCTGACCCTGGGATTTGAACTGGCAACCTTCTGATCACAGGTGCAGTGTGCTAACTCACTGAACCACATGCCCCAGTGGTGAACTCTGTTCCCCTGGGCTCAGTAATTGTGTCTTATGTGATGCCATGTCCCTAGTTTTAGCGGCAAAGCTGTTTAGAGGCACTGGAACTCCTCGAAGCCCACAGAAGAGCATTATTTCACGGAGCTGAATGTAGCTGTTCCTAAGCCAGCAGGGAAGTGGTGACGTGCTAATGAATGGCTGCTCTTCGGGGAGCGGCAAAGCCACGGACGCGCTAATCTTACAGAGCACTGGGGGATTCGCTTTCCTGCAGCTTCCCGCTGTGAATCACCGCAGTACGGCTTTACTCACTCTGCGGTCACGTGTATATTAAAGGCATTTAGCTGTGTTATACGCACAGGGATAGACTGGGAATTGGGAAATACAGTAATCATGCACACAGACAGCCCTGCCTGGCGTAGCAATGGTACTCCTACAAATGCTGCTGTCTACCTCTGGGGGCGGGAGACTGGGAACTGGACCAGCTCTGGCAGAATCTGGGTTCATTTTAC
This sequence comes from Gnathonemus echidnorhynchus, assembly GCA_026776725.1. Taxonomy (NCBI): domain Eukaryota; kingdom Metazoa; phylum Chordata; class Actinopteri; order Osteoglossiformes; family Mormyridae; genus Gnathonemus; species Gnathonemus echidnorhynchus. The sequence continues at coordinate 8,417,502 of JAODJU010000001.1, forward strand.
TTCGGCCCTCCAGAGCCATCAGGCCTGAATTAGGAGCTGCCTCATTTGAGCCGTGGGGGTGGTTGGGGGGCGAAAGGCCGGCTGTCCCATATCGCTGCTCATCCCGAACATGCAGAGAACAATCCGCACTTTCTCCGGTGGCCGTGTAAGAGAGGAGTATGGTTTGGCCACATGCTTGGAATCTGAAAGGCCGTCCCGGAGAGGTGAAGACACGCCATTGCGGGGACGTTCCAGCTACGAAATGTGGAGAAGCAGAAACTAACAAGCGACATCTCTGAACTGGAGTGGGGGGCATGGAAAACGAGCCAGACAGAGCGCTCAGGGGAGGGGGGGGCACTGCACTGGAGGTGGGTCCCACTGCATGGTCACTGACTCCCCTGGGACAGCTGCTACACTCATTATTTTACTCTTTTCTTTTGCTTTGATGGCTTGTTCTTATGCCAAGTTAATTAGCCCTACAAAGATAACGTCCCGGATGTCTCTTCTGAAAGTGGTCACTTCAGAAGGTCCCTGACGTCCTCCGTGCCACAAGCAGACTGTTTTAGAACCTGTTCTCCAGCCTCCTTTCTGCAGTGTTAGTTATTGTGCTTTGCTGTGCAGCAGAATATCATTGTTTGTTGTCTCTGCAAAGCTGTGTCCTGTTGTGGCCTCTCTGGGGACAGACCCCTGCTCTTCTGCCTTTCACCGCATGCTGTAAAAGCATCTCCCTGTGTTTCATGGAAGTCAGTGGCATCTATAAGTGTTCGCCTCTGGACAGAGCTCTTGTAGTGTAAACAGTTCCATATATGAAAGACAGACATTAAAAATCTATGATGTATGCTTTCCTGCCGATGTTATCGAACAGTTCAGGTTGACCTATCGTTTTAATTTTGCTGGATTCGATACTGTGACATTCTACAGTACACTCAGGAAGAGGGTAATTTGAAGAAGGCCTCTGTGACTGTCGGCTGACTCGAGCTGCTGCCACGGTAACGGAGTGTCTTCACTCAGGGGCCACTTTATATTAGGGGACACCTGCTCGTAAATTCCAGACAGCCAATCGTGTGGCTGCAGCTCAGCTCGTGGTGTGACTGAGCATTATGACAGCTAAGAATATTGATCTAAATGGGTTTGTAAGTGGTGTGATTGCTGGTGCCAGAAGTGGTGCTTTCAACATCTCAGAAACGGCCACCAGCCTGGCATTTTACGCGCTGCACTGTCTGGAATTTCCAGAGAATCGTGTGATTTAAAGAAGAAAGAAACAGTCGAGGGAATTTCTGAGGCTGAAAACGCCGTGTTAATGAGAGAGGTCAGGGGAGAATGGCCAGACTCATTCAAGCTAACAGGAAGGTCACAAGTGCAAAAAAATAGCAGCTCAGTACAACAGTAGTGTGCAGAAAGTCATCCCTGAACTCATCAAGCTATGAAGAGCTTCTGGAGACAAAGGAGTGCTATCTAATGGTGGTCACTGATTGGACACCTTTATAAATAAAGAGCAAAGTGATGTGTAAGTGAATGACACTTTGATCATCTTTCTTCGTCTATGATGTCACTTTTTTGTGAGACAGGAATAGCAGCTAGTTTTATTCGCGAAGGGTGGCGTCCTGCTTAAAGGGTCATCGCACGCTTCCCTCTCTTTGGCTAATCTGTCCCCTGTACCACCTGCCCCGAGGACGGTCACGCTCACACACTGATTCTGTGGCACCTCTCTCGAAAATAAGGGCAGGATGAAACACTGGCAGCACCATCTTTATTCGGCAATTAACCTTTGATAAACCAACAGTGATTCGTTAGCGGATGACAAGGCTGCACCCAGAGGACGTCCTTCCTTAATAGATGATGCTTACAAACAGGGCAGGGCTAGGCTGAGTCTCTCCACGTTATTCTGGTACTAAGCCTTCACATAGGACCCAAGGGCGGAATAAATGAAGGGAGTGATAATCGCAGGTGAACATCGACACTGTGGACCAACATCCCTTTATGCTGCTCGTCTGGAAACATAAAGTCAGTACCAGGGTCTACGTTCGAGTTTCAATGGACCAGAACCATGTGGCTGAGCTCTTTCTTACTTTTGCTAGAATTTTCCTCGAGTTTTAAGACTCGGAAGTCATTTACCAAATAAGGGAGGGTACCTGAAACGCCATCTCTACTGACTCCTGCTCGTTCCTGTTGGATGCATGTGAAATAGAGTATTGTGTTATCAGTCAGTCATTTGTGGCTTAAATACAGATCTAATGTGCTTTAAATCACCACTGGCGTGCCATTGGAAGGCGGCTGTCACATGACACCCGGCCCCTGCCAGCTGGATGCATCCCAGCTTCCTCCCAACACCACGGATGCTGGTTTATATCAGGCCAGAAGTGTCACTTCCTGCCCAGAAAGCTTCTAGCAGCCAAACTGCGGTGACACAAAGCCGGGTGTGTTTGTGACGCAGCATATAAAGGTCTGGGTGATCCTGTTCCTCTGTAATGGCATTATTAAAGCATGCAGCTCTGAGAGCCCCTGTTGATGGATCTGCCCAGTTAACATTAAGAACCTCCCCCAATGAGCAGGGCGTCCCACAGCTAAGCACAGAGTCCCATACCTGAGCATAGTGTACAGTACCTGACAACTGAACACAGTTAGACAGCTGAGTGCAGTGTCCCATACCTGACCACAGTGTCCCGCAGCTGAGCACAGTGTCCAACAGCTGAGAACAGTCTGACAGCTGAGCACAGTGTCCAGCAGCTGAACACAGTCTGACAGCTAAGCACAGTGTCCCGCAGCTGAGCACAGTGTCCAACAGCTGAGAACAGTCTGATAGCCGAGCACAGTATCCAGCAACTGAACACAGTCTGACAGCTAAGCACAGTGTCCCATAGCTGAGCACAGTGTCCGGCAGCAGAACACAGTCTGACAGTTGAGCACAGTGTCCCACAGCAGAGAACAGTGTCCAGCAGCTGAGCACAGTCTGACAGCTGAGCACAGTGTCCCACAGCAGAGAACAGTGTCCAGCAGCTGAACACAGTCTGACAGCTAAGCACAGTGTCCCGCAGCTGAGCACAGTGTCCGGCAGCAGAACACAGTCTGACAACTAAGCACAGTGTCCTGCAGCTGAGCACAGTCTCCAACAGCTGAGAACAGTCTGACAGCCGAGCACAGTGTCCAGCAGCTGAACACAGTCTGACAGCTAAGAACAGTGTCCCATAGCTGAGCACAGTGTCCGGCAGCAGAACACAGTCTGACAGCTGAGCACAGAGTCCCACAGCAGAGAACAGTGTCCCACAGCTGAGCACAGTGTCCGGCAGCAGAACACAGTCTGACAGCTGAGCACAGTGTCCCACAGCTGAGCACAGTCCCGGGCTTGCTGGTAAATCCCTGGGTAGTGTCCTTCGCACAGCCTTCGTTTGTAAGCCCGTCTGTGAACTTTTTCTTCTTGCCCACGATACATATTAATAACCGTCAGCTGTGAAAACAGGAACAGTGCGGAATGCGAAGAGCTGCCAGAAAGCAGCTCGGAACCATCGATCGGAAACCCGTAGAGATCCGTCACCGGTAATTTATGTGCCGGATCGAACCGACGGCAGCTCGCGGCTTTAATGTCGGACTGGTGGGAAGATCATCTCAAATACTGAGTTTGCTGCCACAAATGTCGCACATTTGTCATTTTTTTGTGTCATTTACACTGGGTGACATATGGAGAGGGAAGGAAACGGTGGCTTTCCTCCTCCAGGACGGCCCCTCCCCTGGGTATCTGCATAATCTGATTCCCTGCTAGTCTGTCTCTGCAGACGTGTCGTGTAGGTGTTTTGGTGTCTTCAAGATGCCTGTTGTTTTTGACTGTGTGTCCTGTGATGGACTGGAACCTCCTGGAATAGACTCCAGCCTCTGCGAGGCACATGCGCGATGATTGTAAATGCGTGAATGTGAAATATTAAAATGGTCTTAAACTTTTTTTTTTGTATGTATCAAACGACACTTGACATGGGGGGGGGGGGGTACATTAGAAACAGATGTAACAGACGAATATGGAGGAGTATGACCCCCACGGCGCGATTGTGCACCTCTGTCCTCATTACAGGAGTGCTGCCTCAGGTGAGGAAGAGTGTGATTCTGTTGCTGCCAGTGCCGCCTGACCCGGGATCTGTCAACCTGAGTCTTGGGCTGCTGCATTTATGGCTGGTGAATCTTCACACTGGCCCAGTGCGGCGTCTCCCCGTGTTCCGCACTGGCCCAGCGCGGCGTCTCCCCGTGTTCCGCACTGGCCCAGTGCGGCGTCTCCCCGTGTTCCGCACTGGCCCGGCGTCTCCCTGTGTCGCCCTCATTACCATCTCACTCATTCTTCTCCTTCACTGTTATATTTACAGTGGAATGAAGGATTGTGTACATGGCAAACAGGGATAAACATCCTTTATCAGCTCTGAATGAACGCACTCGTCTGCCGCTCTGTAAAGCTTTTTGGAACAAACCATGCGGTTTAAATCGGGTAGCTAAGTCCTACAGCTCTCTAAGGCGATATTGATAGTAGACTCATATTTTAGTAGTGTTATCTTCTTACCTTTGTGATGTTTCACTAACACATACTAACCAGGGTAACCACGGTAAGTGAATGGATGGATGGATGGATGGATGGATGGATGGATGATCCCTGACATCGCTGTGCATATTATGACTAGGTAATAGTATGATTATATTTATGAAGTGTGGAAGCCTCTACACAATGTGGTTGGTGCTGTGACCTCACCAGACCAGGGTTGTAAGTTTGGTTTCTACACCCAGGTCTGCATGTGGATTTGCATCTTCTCCCCACGTTCAGGTTTGCTTCCTTGAGCTACTCCACAGCCCTTCTGGAGAACATTAGTATTTCCAAATCATCTGCAGTGAGAGTATCCTGTGATGGGCTGGCATCTGGTCCAGGATGCCCGCTGCCCTGTGCCCTGCGATGGACTGACACCCCATCCAGGACACCCCCTGTCTCATGCCCTGTGATTGACTGATGTCCCGTCCAGGACGCCCTCTGCCTTGCCCTGTACTTCCTGGGATAGGTCATGAATTATTTACCTGCAGGGATGAATGCTGAGTGCTGCGCTTTTCCTGGTTTCCGGATCTCTCCGCGTAGCGTGCGGATGTTGATGTGCAGCAGTGTTAGTGAAGCAGCTTCTGCTTCAGCAGTGCTGTCCTCCAGAGATCAGTGTGTCCCTGAGAAGGTGCAATTAAACCACACATTATTCAGGCCTCCGTGCTGCCGTTTCCGCCACCCTCTGCTGATTTCACAAATCACACTGTTCCTCTTGACCTCTAGTACAGATTTACAGTAGACCCATCTGATTATGCCACTGCTAGGCTCAAAAACATTACCATATGGTCATTTGCTCTCATTAATATGTTTTAATTTAAGTGGTTGCGGCGGAGTTAATTAAACCAAGGTCAGGATTGCGGATGAAATGTAAGGGCGTCGTGTAGAACCCTCCGGAAGCCCCGGTGCGGTTAATGCTGATGCCATGCTCTCATTGTAATGGTTGTTGTTGATTGTTCTTCTTGTTTTATGTATTAGTTGTCCTGCATGAAGTTCAGCATTAAATGAGTACAAGAGAGGCAATTGGCATCATGTGACGAGACCCAAAACAAAAAAAGTGTTTAGACAGAATAGAGTAGAATATAGCCTTTTGATGGCTGATGCAACGTTTGGGATTGGCAGCTCAGCCTTAGACCAATTGGTGTGTTTATCTGACAATACGTCATGTGACCAGGCCATCATGTGTGATCAGTTTTGCCAGGAATAATGGGAATGAGCCTTCAGTGTGCAGTGTGCAGTGTACTTTGACCTGGCTTGTTGGTAGTGCTCAAATGTGTCATGATTAAGACTGAAAGCACTAAACGTGCTCCAGGAGTCTTCCGTTTTCTACTGAGAAGTGAGTACAGAGAAATAAACCGAAATGGGCATCAGCCAATGATGGTGCTGCTCTCCCCCTAGCGCTGCTCTCTCCCAGTGCTGCTGTTCCCCTGCGCTGCTCTCTCCCGGTGCTGCTGTCCCCTAGCACTGCTCTCTCCCAGTGCTGCTCTCTCCCGGTGCTGCTGTCCCCTAGCGCTGCTGTCCCCTAGCACTGCTCTCTCCCAGTGCTGCTCTCTCCCAGTGCTGCTGTCTTCCGGTGCTGCTCTCTGCAGGTGCTGCTGTCTCCCAGGGCTGTTTTCCCCTGGTGCTTCATTTGACTGGTGGCTCCCTTCATCCTGATGTTCTAGACCTTCATCAGCACATGCCATCTGCGCCACACGAATCTCATTCTCATCATCTCGTTTGGCCTAAAAATAAAAGAAAGGCCCAGATGTCTCATTCGCCATCTTAGCATGTCAGCACCTCTCTGCTAATGGCTGTGATTACATATGTATCATGGACAGTGGCAGTGTTTGGAGGTTATCATTCCACCCCCTTTCAGTATCTCTTTGCTGAAAATAACAGACGGGTTCTTTATCCGGATCTCCTGCAGCTTCTGCTTTGACACCAAAGCTGTTCTGGTAGGTTGACCTGACCTGGGATGAATCACAGTCTCTGGATCGCAGTGCTCTTGTGCTTCCCAGGTCTGCAGCCTCGTTTTCCATGCAGTGAATCACTGCAATTCAGCGTCGCTTCACACTGCGCAGCGAGGTGGCCACAGACGCGCGGGCACATGTTCGCTGAGTTGAAAAACACCTCTTGTAAGGTGTAAACACCCAGATCTTCTGGCCCTTGAGCTGTCCTGCTGGGGGCTTTTTAGCCACATTCCTGTGTTCCTCATAGCAGGGCTTGAGGTGGAATTCCTCCCTAACTGATGATTAGCAGGATTTGTTCCAGTAAGGGAGCCTCTGAGAAACTCACCCTGGCCTTCCATTCTGCCCCCGTACAGGAGTGCAGCCTGAGGGTCAGGTTCTCCACGTGGCCTTCAGGGTTTATGAGGGTTCTGTCTCATTCTGCAGAATCTTTTTCTGGAGCCATTTAAAGAGAATGGCACCATTTACCAGGTTTCTTCATTAATGCGGACATCCTGGCTCGCAGTAACGTGCACAGGATCTAAAGCGATTGCATATGCTTATTTGGGACCTGGAGTAAGAACCACGTACAGAGTCGATGTTCCACACGAACATCGCAGCCCAGTTCGGTTGTTTAGCACCGTGGTTCTGCTCTGTGCCTGATCACACTCTGTGGGACCCTTAGGTAAGTTAAAATGCATTTAGAAGGTAATGCTCATTAAAATCCCAGCATGTGACATTCTGAGTGGAGCAAAGAAGATCGAAGCCCTTAGTGGCTCCTTCAGGAAGCACTTAGATGCCTTGGGACTGATGATCAGTCTGTGCCCCACTGATGATGGTGACGTTTTTCCAGTATGATTAAGTTTCCTGCAACCTTGCTGCCAGCCTCAGGCTCAGCCAGCTGAAGCAGATGCCCCCAGCCCCCCCGTCACACCTCTAAATATACATTTTAAGGTCAAATATACAATTAAATATACATTTTAATTGCCCTTGATATCCACTGACAAGCCCCATCTCCCCCAGATCTGCACAGCTTTGCCGGTGGACTTTACTGTGCATATCTGTGATTGTCCACGTTCAGTCAGTATAGAAACGGACTTACAGAGAGACTGCTGACATGAGCAAAGCTCCATTGTAACTCGTCCTCACTCTGCACCACAGGCCCTGTACAGCACTTGTGAATAGATTGGATTAAATTCAACTTTACTGTAATTCCGCGAAGTACAAGTACTCAGACTGCAAAATGCAGTTTGGCATCTAATCCACAAAATCCGCATAAATGGTTATGAGCAGGATGGGGTGTAGATTAGTGGCGGCATTCAGAGAATAGCATCACTGTGTCTGTGCTGTCAGTGTGTCTGTGCTGTCAGAGTGTCAGTGCATCTATGCTGTCAGAGCGTCTGTGCTATCAGTGTGTCTGTGCTCTCAGTGTGTCTGTGCTGTCAGAGTGTCTGTGCTGTCAGTGCATCTGTGCTCTCAGTGTATCGGTGCTGTCAGAGTGTCAGTGCGTCTATGCTGTCAGAGCATCTGTGCTCTCAGTGTGTCTGTGCTGTCAGTGCATCTGTGCTGTCAGTGAGCCCAGCTTGTTGATACTACAGTCGAGTCTTCCATTTAGTATCTATCTGAGGTTATTAAACATGAGCGGTTTTCATGACAGAAATGCTGCTTTAAACCGCCTTTCCCAACAATCTGAAAGCCAAGTATCCGACGCGGAAAGCCCAGCTGGAGCCGGGAGGGCCTGGCCGTGAATCACCACGTAAATCCTGTGTAATTACGCAGTAAAAAACAAATTAGCACAGATGTCAGGCGGAGCACTGAGGACTGTGGAATATCGGGCTCAGAGTAGGAATAACGGGGGAATGAATACGGGAAATGGCTGAAAACAAATGAAATAGTTTATAAAATATACGCCGGTGACAGAGACATGCAAGTGAGAATAGCAATAGCTGCATTGTGCTCTGTAACGGCAGTAAAGCTGATCATTAGTAGACAGTGAGTGTCGTCGTGTTTCTTCAGTGCTGTATTTACATAGAACAAACTCACATACGTCTCTATGTCGTCTACACATTGTACTTGTGACTGTTGCACAAGTACAGATTATTACATGTGTAATTGCGAGTTCTGTAATTACAGGTGATTGCATTTGGGTTCTGGAGTTAGGGAGCAATTAGTGCCCATAATTTGTCAATAATTTTTTTGTTGCTGATGGTAGTTACACGTTATGCTGTAATAAGGGGTCGTAATGAGAGTTTATCAGCCTGGACATCAGTCCTCTTGAGGATTGTTTTTTTGGGCCTTTTTACAAGATGTCTAAAGCTTCAATCAATTATTTATGCTACCAGATGTAGACAGAGGAGCAGGCAGACAGCAGAGAAGTGGACTTATGATGCTCATTGACTCCATTTTTTGCCTAAAGTGGTGCCTCAGTCACTGAGATATTGGCAAGGCGATCCTTAATTGCCATAATTCTGCAGTATAACAGCAGAGTAGCGAGTGGCGGTAATTAGCCTATAAAGTGACAGTCGATCTTTCCCCACCGGCTCAGGACCCGACTTCTCGGACACACTGCCATGTGCGTGATTGTTTTCTATTTTAGGGAGCTCCCAGCCACGCTGCTTTGGAAATGAAATGAAGAAAGTTCGCCCACGTGAGCCTCCAGCAGCCCTCAGCCTGTGACAGTGCAGCAGCTATTGGATTAACTGGGTGAAGCGTTTGTCGATCAGAAGTTGCATCCCCAGGCTGTGATCAAAACACCAAGCAAGCCTTATTGCTTCAAAGCCATTGTTATATTTTGCTGCAGAAACTCGAGTTTTGATCCAGATGAACAACAATATAGTATGTTTTTTCTTCTAGACCTTAATGATCTCCAGGAGATTGGACTTTGACTTCATCTTCACTGAGTTATACTTATCTAAAAGCAATTGTTTTTCCCCTTCAGGCAAATGAAGACCCTGTTCCATGATCAGCTGACTGAGTTGATTCAGTGTTTTCCTCACTTCCCTGCCAGTTGATGAGTGAGATCTTTCCTTGTGTGTTCAGGCTTGGCTTCTCCTGTTACACATGACTTGCTTATTACCAGCTCAGTGGGGTTCATCCAAGAGTTGTTCAACGCAGATTAAGTACACCCTAAAGCCAGGCCACTTTGAGGACATCTATATCGTCACACCTGCAGCATACGTACAGAGAGATCAGATATCTATGCTCATATTTCAGAGCTCGGAGTGCTTTGTTATTTTTTTAAAAAATATGTGTAAGTGCAAAAGTGAGCTGTCATGTGTTGCTTAGTCACTTCTGAGGTAATGATAATTGACTGCAGTCGTCTTCGGATCAGCAAACAGAGAAAGTGATGTCATTGGCATGCAGCATTGACTGAGTAACCATGGTGATAAGTTGACTGGGGACCTCGGTGGGAAAAGAATGTGCAGCGTATGGGCCACTATTTAACACTGAATGACAGCCACGAGGCATCCAAAGACACACTGATTATGTCACAGCTCAGGGAGGAGGGCTAAGCCTTGTCAGTCATTTGCCCAGCCAATCATGTGATGCTTTCCCCTTATATATATATCCAGCTTAACCAATCAGGGGGTATCCGGCGTGTCACTGACATGGCAATGTTAATGTCTTACATTGTAAAGCTGAGAGATGCCTGGTAGATTCTGTAGACTTTCAGCCTGAAATTTTCATTTGAAATGCCATCCAGACGCATGTGGCTTAGCAGTTTGGTCTGTGTCAGTTACTCATCACGATTTGACAGTTATTAGTCATGTCCTCACAGAACGAGGACGGCCTGGGCTGCTCCACACTTCTGCCCTGGCTGCTATTTCTGTGTTGTTGTTAAGTTTCTGTGTCATAGATCAATTAAAGAACAAAGGAGACAAATCCCAGTTGTATTTAATCTGTATCATTAACAAGTGGCTACAGTTGAATTTATTAGGAATGTATAACTTGTTAATTGTTTAATTATGACATTTAATCCGGGAAATGAGAATAAAAAGGTCTATGCATAATGTGTTCTGCTACATTATACAGTCTTATAGTATGGCTGTTTAAATTGGGTGTCCCATTAAGTTGTTTCCCTGTTTTTTTACAAATTTATCATATCAGGTCGTGCCCCATAGCTGTTCTGTGACCCAATTCAACGTCATTTTAAAAAGTTCCTTTTATTATTATTGCAAGCAGTGTGGCTGCAGCTGAATCCATATCTGAGACTTGGCTTAAAGCTGGGAACTGCTTTAACGGTTTTCTGGGTCTCGGGTGGAAGCTGGAAGTGGAACAAGAGCCCTGTGAATATTTCAGAGGGCCAGCGGCAGAGAGCCGGCTGGGGGGGGGGGGGGCTGCATCGGGGGGGGGGGGGGGGGGGGGGGGGGCTGCATCATCGATATGTTCCTCCTCAAGATGATGCCAGGATGGACCTAAGCCTGAGGCAGCAGAACCGTGCCCTCGATAAATAAGTCAGCACTCTGAGCGGGAAGAGCTGTCGGACAGCGTCCAATGTCTGACAGGCAGATTTGAGAAGCAACTCTGCTTACAAGCATTTATTATCCACAAATTTACACAGGCATTCCAGCTCCTGTCTTCATTTCCCATATATTTAAAGTTTAACTGGAAATCTTTACACTCACACACACACATTAAGGTTTTTACCATAGAAATGAATGGAGAGTCCCCACAAAGATATAATTACAAACCTGTCTGTGTCTGTGTGTATTTAATATGCAATCCATACCTGACAATGACGATGTAGCAAGGTTTGGCAATGGATTGATCACCTTTGTGGGGGTGTCATCACAACTGATTCTATCTGATTCCGTATATGTATTTCTGAATACTTTCCACAGCTCATATAGGTTTTCCCCTATATAAGTATATAAGCCTTGATGTTAAATAAGATTCGTGTGTTTCATGGCAAGGTCACCATTACTGGTGTGTGGCCACATTTTATCTTATTTTTATATGCATGTTTATGTGGCTTTGAGGCAGTTGCAGTGTGTGGTTTTGAGGCAGTTACAGTGTCTGGCTTTGAGGAAATTGCAGTGTGTGGTTTTGAGGCAGTTGCAGTGTCTGGCTTTGAGGCAGTTGCAGTGTGTGGCTTTGTTTTACTGACCTGGTTATTAGCCTATGTGCACGGGTGCTGCCCAGAACAGCGATCTGTGTTTCACTGCCTGTGTTTGTGTTTACAGCCCAAACCGGGTCAGTAAACGTTTGTTTTGCGACTGTTAGACCTGCGGCATCTCCAGCACAGTCCCGTGTTACTGAGGCCGAGGATTCCTGCCGCGTCCATCGCCACTGTCTGTTATCCTTTGCTTACTAATTTGCGTGTGCAGAAGTCGTGTTTCAGTGCCGCCTGCCCGGGGTGTGATAACAAGCCCTGTCGTGAATAATTAAATTAAGCTCACGACACCCGTTTAGTGTGCGTCTCTAAATGGGCGGCGGTTTATGGAGTCTGCAGCATCATTTCCATGGTTCCTATGGCTTTTTCCCAAAAGGTGACAGAGAGCTTCTCAATGAACCCCTTTGCTTATCCAGTCTGGCGGGTGAAGTGAGCAGATTCGCTTCCTGGAGGCCTGGAAATTGATTAAAAAATAACAGCTCGGTGTTTGTTTCTGTGAGCAGAAACACTAGCAGGGAGCGTCTGTCGTGGTTTCTGAGTTCAGGCTGCCATATGTACCCCCCCCCCCCCCATCAGAGCTGTGTGATATTAATATATGATCCTGTGAAGAGTCATTTCTGGTGGTCTTTGGTCATTTTATGGTTGTGTTTAAAGCGCTCAGCCCTAATTAGATCATCTTTTAAGCTGAAGATGGTACCCGGCCCAGCCATATGTGCCGTTTCACCCCTGGGTGCCTTGCTGCGCCGCGTTGAAGCCCGGCCGCTCACCTCAGAGGACTTTCCAGGGCTCTGCTGATGCTTCGGCCGTAACCTTGGTGCTTCTCGTCAACCGAAAACCTTCGCATGATTGTGCAAATTGTAGGTTGAGCACCGTGGAGGAAAAGGTCCGGGCCGCTCTGCCCGGCTGACCCATCAAATTTATTTAGATTAGGCCTCTTCAGATTCCAAATCCAGGCCGTGTTTTCAGTTCTCCTAGGTGGTTAGTTTAATAGCTACCGATTCTAATTGGCCACAGAGGCTTCACAGGTAAAGCAAGGCTGGAAAATCTTGCAGTGCTTGGACCTTGAGGGCCGTGATCTGAATAGGCCTGATTTAGATGTTTGCTGTAATAAGAGAGCAAATAAGAGTAAGAAAATAAGACATGAGAATAGCAGGAACCACCAGCTTCTGCCCTGATGCTCGTCGCATTTATCATCTTCCTCACCTTCCGTTTATTGTTCTTCAGCTGGTGAGAGATCAGGCCGGGAAGAAGTTCTGCTTACACGCTGAATATCAGCAGGTGGTACTTAAAGCCCTGACCACAGACTCGTCTAACGTCGGCTGCAGACCACTCTGCACTGGCTCTGCCCCAGTGCGCCCCAGACAGCCCTCTGACACATATATAATTAAAGGCTATTTCACTTGAGGTTGCTTTCCATCACATACATGGCACTCCTTGGCGAGGTGACCAGCACTGAGCAGCTCTGCCTGACCTCCTGGCCCCTAAATACCGTGCCTCACAAAGCACATTTCTGTGAGCAGAGGTTGCACATCCATTCCAGCTAAACAGCCTGAGACATTTCTACCCCTGACATTCACTCTAATTCGAGCAGTCATTACCAAACGGCGATGTCGTGATGTCTGTTTCATATAAGGCCAGTTTCCGTCCTTGTGAGGGCTCTGAAAATCGCAGTGACGTCAGTGAACCCACTCAGGCTTCTCTCTATAAACTCTTACCATGGCATGATTGATGGAGCCCCTTCCTCTCGCGGGCACTATTAATGTTCACGCTGTGTTTTGCTTGAGAAAGATTTGAGGAATAACTGAAAAATGTGGCCCTGGAGATGGGAAGCAGATATATAATCAGATTGGCGCATTCACTGCACCTACACACACCCCTGTGGGCATCTACGCGAATACTCTCAATTAAAAAGATGATACTTGTTGGTATCTGTATTAGAGTTTCACCTTTGACTAATTTCATATTTATTTACAATTTTGCATATATTTTAAATTATAACCTGAATTGAATTGAATTGAATTGAATTGAACTGAATTGAATTGAAACTAAACGAAACAAAACCATACTTTACCATTTGCCTAGGTATAGAAGTGCATTGGAATTCATGCATGGTTCCCAAGTTTCTTTTTTAAAAATTAAAGAATCACAGAAGAAACATGACGTGAGCACAACAAGACTGTGATAAATAACAGGACTATGACATTGTAGGTAGTAAAAGGTACATTCAGTTTTTTGCAATAAAGTTAAATAATTAAATAGACAAAATAGATAAAGCGCTTTGAGTGTCATATGTAGTTGGCTACAGTTGATGTAGTATCCTGGATGAATCCTGCAGCAGTGGGTGTACAGGGACTCTGTGGAGGACAGGCCTGTACCTGTAATCCTCTCTGCCCTCTTTATGACTCTCTGCAGAGATTTCCTTTCACACTACGTGGTGTTTCCAGACCGCACAGTAGCCAGAATGCTCTCTATAAGACCTTTTTCTTATAAAGTGCAGTGGCCATGGTATTTGTTGACCAGCTCAGGTTATTAGACAACTGCAGTCCTAGGAACTTGAAGGTGTTGACCTGCTCCACCTCAGTACTTTTGATGCAGGGTGGCTGCAGTGGAGGGGCTCGTCTCCTGAAGTCTAAGATAGGCTCCTTTCTATTTTCAAGGTTCTGGATTAAATCCTTCTCTTCTCCATAGACAACGATGTCATCCACCTGCTTCTGGGTTGAGGTCTCATTGCTCTTGTTAATAAGTCCAAGTATGGTTCTATCACCTGCAAATTTTAAAATGAGGTTGTGTTTTTGAGTGGATGAGCAGACATATGTGTAGAGGGAGAAAAGTTCTGGACTGAGACAGCAGCCCTGGGGCGTACCAGCCCTTATGGCGGATTCAGCAGACAATTTGTTGCCCAATCTCACCACCTGCACTCTGTCAGTTAGAGAGTCCAAGATCCAGTTACAGGTGTATGTGGGCAATCCAAGATCTGCGAGGTTTACCACCAGCTTATGGGCCGGATGGTATTAAAGGCTGAGTGTAGCCCAGGATGAGCATGCTTGCATAAGTGTTTCTATTGTCCAGATGCCCCAGGGTAGAGTGGTGAGCAAGAGCTACCGCAAGAACTTCTCAGCTGTTTGGGCAATAGGCAAACGGTAGGTGTAGGGGGTCTACAGTCTGTGGGATTATAGCCTCAATGAATATTAAAACCATTTTATTTATTTCATGGCAACTGATGTGCGTACTGTACCATAGGGCAGAAGTCATTCAACGAAGCTGTGTTAGGCCTTTTGGGAACTGGTACAATAACAGAGTATTTAAAATTACGTGGAAACACAGTCTGGGTCAGTGAGATGTTGATGGTGTTTGTGTATACACCTGCCATTTGTGCAGCACAGGATTTCAGTACTCTTGCTGATGCCTGTGAGAGACAATCCTGATGTATTCCTTAATCTGTTGTATTCTTTAGTGGTTGGTTAACAGTTGAAGAAAAATCTTTAATGTTAAGTATCAGTAGTTTAGTGTCTTAAGGAGTAGTTCTTGTGTTAGTAGGCTAGATTGCATTTATTTTTGACATTCCATTTATCCCATTTAATCCTTTATCTTAACATTTGCTTCATTTTATGCTAGAAATATAATTTTAGTGACAGTACGGATGTGTTTTGTATTTACGTTGTTGGGGTAGCGTGACCCAGGGAAGGTGGTGACAGCCAACAGGCACAGTGGGTGCCGGGAGCGACTATCATCTAACCAAGACTGGAGGACAAAAGAGTCAACTGGATGAGATGACTGGACAAGGACAGAGAACTAATCAGAAATGTCTGTCGAGCGGTGCTATGTTACAGGCGTATCAAGTTATTCGCAGGCTACCTAATGAAATGTGAGATCCTGATTAATCATGAGATAATGTAATAACTATTAGAGGAGTTGTGTAAATCGCGTTCGGAGCGGTGCTATTGCCAGCATTGGGATAGACTCTCCCTTTGATCGAACAAAAGAATAAAACTGAAGACTCACTAGGTTGTTTTGTTCTGTCTCCTGTCACTGGCTTTTTGGACCTCGGGTATTTTCACCTTCCACACACTCCATCGGGTCCCGTTGCTACAGGTGCTAACTTGTTGTGGAGTCTTGAGAACCTGTGTGTGTGTTACCTGCAGTGTTCCCTCACCAGGGTGGCGGGGTGATTTTAAGGGGGGGGGGTCTTCACTGAGGGCATCACAACAGCCATAGAATGACTAGGTTGTCCGGGAAGGTGGTGTTCGCATAGCTACAGGGATTCCGGTTTTCTGATATAGTTAGTGACAGCCTGAATTTAATTCACTTCGATTGAATATTTTTATATACCCTAGTGGCCAAAATTATGGAAACACTATACCAATTTTTAGAGATTGCAGAACTTCAACAGTTATTTAATTGTTTAGTCATCCAGTGTATGATATTTGTAACATTCTTTGATTGTTTATAAACATTACTGCCAATATTTGTGTAGTAATTTCTAAAGCGTAATGCCAAAAATGCTAGGTGTTTCCACAATTTTGGCCACTAGAATAGCCTTTCACAAGAGAGTCGTCCCAAGACACTTTTCATGGGTGTTTTGTGGTACATTCCTGCATCATTTATACAGAATTTCCTGCATCATTTATACAGAATTTCCTGCATCATTTATACAGAATTTCCTGTTACATCCTGCAGGTGCCGGTTCCAGAGCAGGAACTGTCCAGTTTTTGTGAATATGCTCTTTTTGCTGCTTTAATGGGTTTTTGCAGTGCATAGCAAGCTACCGTACACAAAGCAGATGTCTGAGAAATTGAAGAGACTTGAAGAGGCATTTGGTTGTGCCCTACAATTGTTGTTCACTACTACTGTTTCCAGCAATAGGGGATGATCTACACATAAATTATTTTGCACACCTTTTATGTAGTGGCCAAAACATCAACCACTTAATTTAACAGGACGTGGACCTACTGTCTGACCACTGCATCTTTGCCTATACCAAGCAGTAGCAGTGAACATGCCTGGAGATTTGCTTCCTGTTCGGCTGCAGGAATTAGCACCAAGGAAACTTCTAGGCTTTGGTGGGAGGAGTGTGAGGTGTTTATTAGGGGGGCGTGCTTGTTGCCTATGGGTCATTTCAGAAGGATACTGGGAAAATTGTGTCTTTTTTATCATCTTTCGCCTCTGCTACTTATTTATTTACCCTTCAGACTGATAAGCCGAGGTGCGCACACTCTTTTCATGGCGGTCAACATTTCTGGCTGAATTTTTCCCAGAATGCTCTGCTGTTACCCAAACAGCATGTCATGAGTCGGGTCTCCGTATGGCAGTGTGTGGATCTGAGAAAACAGGAATTCAGAGCTGATCAGAGTCCAGGCTCCGTCAAGCCCGTCTGCTGCTGTGTGCTACAACGAGGGAGTTTTTATAATGAGTCCTCAGTATCACTGCCTCAGTCATGTCTCCAGAGCATGAATCTGGGTCAAAGAGCTCACGGCTAGGAAGCTCTTAAGAGAGTCTTGTGTGCGACGGATCATTTCTCAGTGTTTCGATGAACCCACAGAATTCCACACTAGGAAGGTAGCTTCCCAGGGAGTGTGGAAGCTCTCTGATCTTGACCCTACTGACCGCGTGATGACACGGACCTCGCTGTTGCCTTCTGTTCCTGTGAGAATGGACCAGCTTTCCGGGGGAGGCTTTCAGGAGCTTACAGATCACGGATGGATGGGTGGCTGGATTGATCCTCAGTGCTCATGTGGCTCTTGACAAAGACCAGGATCCTCGGCCATCTATAAGTGAGACGTGAATGAGGCATGAAATCATAACAGGAAAGTACTGCATGCTGATCTGCTCTAATGGGCTTTGTGCTGCCTGGGAGATCCTCTGCAGATTAATAATCGCCATTTCCTGCTTCCCAACGTGGCATTTTCCTTAGCTGTGCCCAGCATTTTAAAGCTGGGTTTCTCCATGTTATACAGTCTCTTTAATATTGAATGAGGAAGGATCTGCCTGGAAGGAGCTCAGAGGCAAACTGAAGTACAGGTGGATGTGAAAAAAGCCTCGTCTGAAACACTGAGAAGTAAAGCAACCTGAGAAGGGTGAGCAGCTGAGTGAACTGTGTGGAGATGCGTCATTATGGAGTCGAACAGTGGAAATGCATTAGTATGTCAAGGAGATCTCTGGGGATTTTAATAAACTTAAACCTCACATGGGATTTTAGGCAAGACTGCTGTTTGTGCTGCCCACACACGTAATCATTTCTCTAACTGCACTAATTTAGCTGTTTTTCTCAGTACTGAGGTTGTCAGGTCTGTGAAGAGAACTGTAAAATCTGGCAAATTCTCAAGGCCACCGCAAGCCGTCATGCCTGGGATTGGGGCTGCCTAGTTACAGTGCTCTCACACCGGCATCCAACCTGACGCTAACTGCAAGGTCCTTGGGGAGCGGGGCCTGCTCTGGGCTGGTTCTTTAAGACTGCCTCTCCCCTACATGGCCTGCTCTGGGCTCGTTCTTTAAGACTGCCTCTCCCCTACATGGCCTGCTCTGGGCTCGTTCTTTAAGACTGCCTCTCCCCTACATGGCCTGCTCTGGGCTCATTCTTTAAGACTGCCTTCTGCCATATATGGCCTGCTCTGGACTCGTTCTTTAAGACTGCCTCTCCCCTACATGGCCTGCTCTGGGCTCATTCTTTAAGACTGCCTTCTGCCCTATATGGCCTGCTCTGGACTCGTTCTTTAAGACTGCCTTCTGCCCTATATGGCCTGATCTGGGCTCATTCTTTAATACTGCCTCTCCCCTACATGGCCTGCTCTGGGCTCGTTCTTTAATACTGCCTCTCCCCTACATGGCCTGCTCTGGGCTCATTCTTTAATACTGCCTTCTGACCTACATGGCCTGCTCTGGGCTCATTCTTTAAGACTGCCTTCTTTCTCAGTTTTTGCTCCTTGCCAAGTGCTGGGAAAATCTATTTAAGTAGCAGGTTTGACACAAACCAACTGCTGAATTCATGAGATTCTCCTGGCTTAATTGATTATTTGTGCAGAGCTCTGTGTATCTGTGAGATTCAAGATACCTCAGGGAAATAATGTAAAAGAGGTAAGAAGATTAAATGTGGGAAAATTGCTTTCTACTTGCTTCATGATTAATCCTTTTCTTCTACTCACTCAGAATGGGTTTTTCATCAGGATTTTCCCATTAAGTTTGGTTCCTACAGTGTTCAAACAGCCACGGACACCTTCTGTCACTTACCGACATTCTACACGATGACATGACAACAGGAAATCGTCTTCATTTGGGTGTCATCTGATGCAGAAGACAGTTTGAAGTCGTGTTGACACTGAGCTACAGAAGAAAGGTTTTTAAATAGTATTGAAGATTGTGAACTCAGTTTGGGGATTGTTTGCCCCTCCTTCTTGTGATGACTCAGCGCTGGTGGGGTTTTTTGGACAGAGCAGATGCCTCCTACACCTTCTCTGAGCAGCCAATAGGATGGCAGCTGCTATTTTTGTTTGAGATGCACAGATGAAGGAGAAGGTGCGATCAACGGAGGAGTTTGCGAATGTGCTAATGCGTCTGCTGACTGAGGACTTATAGGATCCTATATTATAGGTTATAGGATCATTCCCTCAAATTAATGTAATGGCACAAATCCATATTTTCATCTTGAAAAGCACATCCAGTGATAAAGGGAGGTATTTTGGTTCCCTGTGAAGCACAGTTGCACTCGTGCTGTGCTGGGCACAGGGAATACCGCAGCTGCCCTCACTGCTTTTAGTCCTTTTATTCCTATTCTTAACACACAGCGCTGGCCCCCACTTAACACACACAGTCCTGTGGTGTGGCGAAGCCGGACCCCAAGTGCTCGCTGCTGCCCCCTACAGGCTGTCCTTCTCACCCATCTTTCACCTGAAACGCGGATCTGACTCTCAGCATCTTCTCCGTAGGTGGTGTTTTCCTAATGGGGCTGGTGACTATTCCGAAAGTTTTCAGTGTAAATCCTCTCTTGTTAATCACGACTTCCTGCTTCTTATTACCATATAAATGTAAAACAACCGAATGAACAATGGGGCTCAAAGTAAGACGGGAGACAAGGAAGACTTCTAACAAATTCACTTTTAATTCCTCTGCTGCTGAAGCTGTAACTTCCTCTGTAAAATATGATGCCAGATACACTGTGGTTCTGTTCTTCTGTGGCTAAAATCCAGCAGCTTGGGAAACAAAGCATGCGCTCAGCACAGGTCCATCTACGGGTATCACTGCAGCTTCAGGGAGGGAAATTCACCAGTGCTGCTCCTCTTTTCTCCAGTGGTTAGATCCCTGCACCATTGTCATTATTATCTCTTTTTGCGATTGCAGGGCTGGAATCCTAATAATGAACAGAAAAGCCTCCACAAAGCCCATCATTTCATCAATCAAGCCCACGACTCTCTCTGGCAGTGTCGATTTCTGTGCCACGCTCGCATAATCCTACCAAATGCACATGCAGTGTGCAGAAATGCCCAGAACCCTTCCTGTCACATTTCCAGCGACACTCGGAGTTCCGGGCTGACAGCAGGCAGTCTTCACATTTACATTTCTGGGAGTTTTTCTTTTGATGTTTGCCTCCAGTTCGCAGAGGGGTGCATGTCCTGTATTCCTCTGCTTGACCTTCACGCAAAGTTCAGGCCCCAGCAGAGTCGGGATGATGGAACCAGGAGCTTATGCTCATTGCTGTGGTAAATACAGCCATTATGCCCCTGCGACATGAAAGGCAGCCATTATGCTGCCATTTTTTTGACTTTGTCTTTGTGGATGTTTTTTTTTACCCTTAAGGACAGTTACCAGGCTTTCAGGAGGTACTACAAACAGACTAACTTCACTATTGAGGATAATGAAGGATATCTGAAACACTGCAGCATGCCACAGAAACAATGTAGCATGTCACAGAAACACTGCAGCATCACAGAAACACTGCGGCGTGTTACAGAAATACTGTGGCGTGTCACAGAAACACCTCAGCATATCACAGAAGCACTGCCGCATCATAGAGACACTGCAGCATCACACAAACACTGCAGCGTGTCACAGTAGCACTTCAGTGTGTCACAGAAGCACTGCAAAATGACTGGAGCGCTGAAGAATGACTGGAACACTGCAGCGTGTCACAGAAACACTGCAAAATGACTAAAACACTGCCTAATAACAATAAAAATAGAAAGACTGAAGATTGTCTAACAGAAAAACTAAAGATTGCCTCACAGAAATTCTGCAGTGTCTCATTGAGGCTGTATATATTTATTCATTCATCCTGCCATTTCACCTTAAAAACAAGCATCTCAGAGCCACTTCGAAGAACAGCCTAAGTGTAATTTACCCTGAAGTGTTATTTGCGGAACTATATAAAGAATGCTTTTAAATCGAACTCGTTTTTATTCCGGAGCACTGAATTGGCCCAGATGAGTGAGGTAAATACGCCCGTGTGGCGAGCAAGGCCCTGGAGCCGCACAGCCGCCTGCCTGGGGCCCGTCTTCCAGCTGCGCCTTGTATTTATCTGGAGCCGGCAAGTGGCTCTTACTTTATAAAGCTGCTCGGAGGGAAGGCGGTGGGGGTGCTGTTCTGGGACTTTGGTAGTATTTTTGCCACTCTGTCTCTTTGCATTACAAATCAGGAGTAGGGCAGGTTTCCTGCGCTGTGTTCTGGGCCCATAGCAGGTTCTGTGAAGGGCTTTGTTTCTGAGAACACACTGAATTATTATTCAAATGAGCTGCAAAGTGCGTTAATATTCATTATCGAGAAATACATCCAGTACTCAATAATGCGACAGAATGCAAAATAGAATGAACCCAATAATTTAAAAACCATTCATTTGTGTAATTATTCATTCTGCTTGTAATAGACTGGGAGATTAATTTTATTTCATTTGTTGTTGGGCACATGGCATGACTTGCTGCATGAGTGGCGTAGGGCTGCGATGGGCACGCTTTGCATTTCCCACACGCTTTGGAAGGACGGCTGTCTACACGTCAAACCAGATTAAATCTTATTGGTGACATATACATGCTCAGTACATGTATGTGCAGTGAAGTGCTTGGTTCAAACATGAAACATGAGTATAAAGAGATAAAAGACGACATTAAACATTAAGTACGGACAGTTGCCCTTTTTCATCTTTTCAACCTGGTCTCCTTTTTATCCTTCTTCAGGCTTCTCTTCATGTCCAAAACAACCCGCCCTCGAACCCATGTCATAAACTCAACATTCCTTAGTGAAGGTTACATTTTCTTTAAAGGGTCACGTTCCCAATTCATTGGTCACATTCTGGGTAGCACCGAAATGACAATCGAGCGTGCCGATATCTCACCAACGTCACCCTGCTGGGAGATCATTTTGTTATCCATACTTCAAATATGACTTCAGCCCAACTCAGCTCATGAACAACAGCAAGTCATTGAAATTTGCTTAAAGTTTTTTTTCCCTTTTACCTACTACCATTCCTGTGCCGCTGATGCATTCAGCACAGATGTGCTTTCCTCCCCAAGCTCAGCACTGATCCTGCAAACATGATCTTGATTGGCTTTAGGGAACAGACTAAAGGAAGCCTGAGGATTAGACATGTGAGTCACAGCGAGCAGACAAGGAGCCTCGGAGTCATTGTTAAGCTGAAAATCCCTCGAATCCTCCAGTGAATCGTGACCACGCCGATTCATGACTGTGTGTGGGAACGTGACCCATCATAATTATATTTACCTGATTCAGTAACACATTCAACACAACCAACTTTTATCCAGTTATACAGCTAGATATTCTGCTGCAGTTACCTCTTACTAACCCTAACCCTGGTTACTAACCTCTAACCTCTAATTTTGCTAAGTCTAACCCTGCTAACACAACCCTAACCATGCTAACTTATGTAACCCTAACTCTGCTTACTCTGATAACTGTAACTCTGCTAACTCCGCTAACCTTAATCCTGCTAATTCTGCTAACTCTAACTTTGCTAACTCTAACCCTACTAAGACTAACTGAATGGATGTATAGGTTAGGAATCCATCCCTGTTACCATCATGCTAGCAGCTGCTTTTGAGGTGGTAACTCAACCCAAACCCAGCTAACTCTGCTAACACTAACTTTGCTAACTTTAACATTGCTAACCCTAACCCAGGCTCTGCTAACCCTAACCCTGCTAACTTTGCTAACCCAAACCCCACTAACGCTAACTGAATGGATGTATAGGTTAGGAATCCATCCCTGTTACCATCATGCTAGCAGCTGCTTAGCATCATCTCCATTAGCGAAGGTGGAGTTTAGCGTGGAGTTAGTGCAGTGACAGCGGTGACAGTATCTCGGCCCCCCTCAGTGTCTCACCCTGGGTGGTGTCACACTGGGGGGGTCCTGGCTTGTGGTGTCTGAGCTCTCCTTCCACTGATGCGTCCCTGGAGTGTGGTCCCTGACGCACACGTGTCTCCCGCTCAGGTCCGAGCTGGCTCGCTGCCACTATGAGGCTGCTGTGGAAGTATCTGGACAAAATGAGGTGTTTCCGGAAGCGCTCGGTCATCCCCCTCCTGGGGGCGCTGGTCACCGTCCTCCTCTTCCTCAACCTCTACATCGAGGACGGTTACGTGCTGGTGAGTTTGCAGCCGCCCCGCTCTGCGTGACATCTGGGTGACTAATCAGGGTGTAGCTGTAATCAGCACTTTGTCTTTGCATAACCACTCCTCATAATGATGGGTTTTTATGATCTTTAAAAATACCCAACCCCCAAATTTTTGCTTACAGTGTGATGCCACAGCAGTGATATCCCGTAGCATGCTGCAAAGACAACAGGCCATTGCTGTTTGCCCTCTGGCCGCTGGAGGACAAACCGTGATCTCTGGGGCTTTGCGAACATGTTCTGGACTTATTATAACATATGCTCCCTCACAAATGCCTGTGTACACACTCTGCATAAATAACTACTGCAACAATTGTCAGTCCTTAACATCTATATACTGTATAAATAACAATAGGATTTCAGAGATATTTTTTGTGATTCATGGGAAATAAAAATATAACAAAAATCCACATTTTCAGTTTGTTTCTTCTTCTCCGCTTCATAGTACATGCTTTCATTTTGCATGCCGTATAAACAAGTCACCTCTGGCAGTACCTCCGGAATGCTCTACATGTCTCTTTTTTGTGTTTGTTTTCAGGAGGAGGACAAAAGGCAACTGAGAGAATCAGCGGCGCACCAGCTCAACTCTGAAAGATATGTTCATACATTTAAAGATCTTACCAATTTCTCTGGCACTATTAATGTCACGTACAGATATCTGGCTGGGTCGCCTTTGCCACGAAAGAGTGAGTATTTCTCCACCACGAAATTTCAGTGCCATCACCAAACCTGTTTTAGAATAGAAATTTCACTTCACGCTTTAATGAACACAGGTAATGTCATGTGTCAGGTGTATATGTGAGGTATTTTAAAGTCCACTTTATAATTCTGGTATGTTTCTCAACAGTGTACTCATTAACATAATGGCATATTGATTTATTTTTTGCAGCTGTTCTTCTAGAAAATAAAGTAAATGCATTTTGTAATCAGATCGATCTAATAGTGTAATGGTGTAATATGAAATGATTCAGCGTGATTTTTACTGATTTTGCAGAGTATCTGACCATTGGACTGTCATCTGTAAAGAGGAAAAGGGGAAATTACCTAATGGAGACCATCAAGTCCATTTTTGACCAGTCCAGTTATGAGGAACTCAAGGAGATCGTAGTGGTGGTGCACCTGGCAGACTTTGACTTAGCATGGTGTGAAAGTCTTGTGCAGGACATCTCACGGAAGTTTGCCCACCACATCATTGCGGGGAGACTGCTTGTGATCCACGCTCCAGAGGAGTACTACCCATCTCTGGATGGACTCAAGAGGAACTACAACGACCCCGAGGACAGGGTTCGGTTCCGCTCGAAGCAGAACGTGGACTACGCCTTCCTCCTCAACTTCTGCACCAACCTGTCTGACTTCTACATGATGCTGGAAGATGACGTCCGATGCTCTAAAAACTTCTTGACAGCCATGAAGAAGGTCATCACCTCCAGGGAGGGGTCCTACTGGGTCATGCTGGAGTTCTCCAAACTGGGCTACATTGGCAAACTCTACCACTCCAAGGACCTGCCCCGGCTAGCCCACTTCCTGCTGATGTTCTACCAGGAGATGCCCTGCGATTGGCTGCTCATTCACTTCCGTGGTCTGCTGGCCCAGAAGGATGTCATCAGGTTCAAACCATCGCTGTTCCAGCACATGGGATACTACTCCTCATATAAGGGAGTAGAGAACAAACTTAAGGACGACGACTTTGAGGAAGACTCCTTCGACATCCCAGACAACCCCCCGGCCAGTCTGTACACAAATATAAACGTGTTCGAGAACTACGACCCCACCAAAGCCTACAGCAGTGTGGACGAGTATTTCTGGGGCAAATCCCCCTCAACCGGAGATTTCTTTGTCATCATGTTCCACAAATCAACCAGGGTCAGCAGAATCAGGATCGTCACAGGGACCGATGACAGGCAAAATGACATTTTGCATCACGGAGCCTTGGAAGTAGGGGAGAAGTTGGTTGGGACCAAAAAAGGCAAGCAGTGCTCGTCGTATATCACGCTGGGGGAGTTTAAACACGGGAACATTGAGGTTCAGAATGTGCACCATAAGATCTCATTTGACATTGAATGTGTGCGAATTGTGGTCACTGCTAGTCAGAAGGAGTGGCTCATTATCAGGAGTATTAGTCTTTGGACTGCGCCACCTGCAGGTCACTAAATGCTCTGCAGTCATGTGATGGCGATAACCCCAAATTAGCATTCATTTGTCTATTTACTTGATTATTAATTAATGCTGTACCACAAGAATGCAACAGAATCCAGACAATGACCTTATAATGAAAATGCATTCGGAATAAATCTCACAGCAGGCTTGGGCCAACCGAAAGTAAATATCACTGTTGAAGAGACGCACGTCACTTTGAAATCCCAAAAAAAAGAGTAATATCCGTCGATCGGTTTAGTTTTGGTTTGTTTATGATGATCACTTAGTCAACCAAGGCCTTTCTGCCGGCACGCTGAGTAATTCGCCTGCCGTGTGAAAGGAATCCTGTGACTTTTCTGCACAAAGAATTTGTCCTTACATCACGCTGGTGCTGAAAATAGGCTTTGGCACAAATGTGAAACAGGCCGACTATTTCATGTTTACGTCTCTCACTTGGACCTTCGAACGGACAAGTGACTCAAGTGTATTACTGGAGACCAGTGAATTAATGCACAACTGCTAAGCAGGTGGACCTGGTGATACTGACAGACAGCTGTGAGCCGGCAAATCAGACAGCACCTCATGTACAGAATCACCTCCCGGGCGCCTTGTTCAGTCTCTCAGAATCACACTCCATCCCAGCTTTAATTACCAGCTTTCATGACTGTGCTCCACTGCCGTTGGTTCTTCCTACTTCTCTGCAGCACACGTTCACCACCCAATGTTCAAATGCATCGCATGCGGTAACGACAGTACCTTAGTGAAGTGTGATTACTGTGCACTCCTGCATCACGTAGGAGAGTCAATAGACAAAGAAGATTTAGATTTCGTGGGAGTCCAAAGGAAACAGATCTGATGTTGCTACGATGCCACACAGCAAAAAAAAAAAAAAAAAAAAGAAAAGAAAAGAAAAAACTGTTTACGGGATATATAAGTTCCTCAGGAATTGCTAGGTGGTACTTCTGGTGTTTTGGAATGTTGACATAGCATCCAGTTTGTCACCAGGACCTCTTCACTGCTGTTCCTTTTTCAATTTGATATGTCATATGTGTTTATTTATGTGGCTTGATACACAGATCTGTGGTATATTAGCATGAACCATCGTATTAACTAAAGTCCTGGGGAGGTATTTTAGCAAACATTGAGTCACGGAGACACTGTTGTTGTGACATTTCACACTTTAGCCTCATCGGAGCTGGGAGAAGGTGGGCACTTCATTTGTTTATGTTTACACCGGGTGACTCATTAGGGGCCATCTCTAAGCCATATAAACGACAAAAAGCAACAGATTCATCGAAATTCATTATGAAACGTTATAAACGTGGCGCGGGACAGGGGTTTGTCTTCCAAATAAAGCTGAGTGATGTCGCGTGGTGTCCTGCATGTTACTCGGGGCTGGGGGCCCCAGGGGCCAGCTCAGGGGCCCGCCTCGTGTCGCTCTCTGCTCCTATGGAAAACTGCTCGTCCGGTTTATGTATTTCTACCTTACAGCTGCGAATGGTGCTTCCCATGCACCGAGCGGTCACCAAACAGGACAGGACCTGCCAAGCTGTAAAGTCTTTTTGTGTGCTTTTTTTCCACGTTGTATGTAATACTGTACTGTATGTATATTGTAAAAGGATAATTACATATATTTTTTTACATATGTATCAGTGTAGTCGTGGCTTTGTACAGACGAGTACTGTATTTAATTGTAGTATAAGTGGTGTTTAAACCAGACGAGTGACATGACCACAAAGAGATCTACCGGCACTGTCCGATGGCCAAGCAAAGCACCAACGTAACAGTTACATCACCGGACAGTTTAACCAATGAAAATCAACGTGAGAGTGATCCAATCAGATTAACCGTGTTTACAAGTCAAAGATTGCGACTATCGATCATGTACAGTGTTCTGGTATGCGCAGCGGTTTTCCTGTGAGTTTACTTGTATTCATTGTGTATTGATACAGAATTTAATGTCAGACATGCTTGTATTTTGATACAAAAAAAAAACAAAAGAGAGTCGAAACACTGGAGTGAAACTGATTAAAAATAAACAGATACGTGCAGGAATATTTACAGCTATTTATGTTTCATTTTCACTTAAGTGCTTGCATGTCTAAAATGTTCTATTGTTTAAATGACAGAGGAATATTAATCTAAGAGGGACATGCAGGTGGGATTGGGGTGGGGG